>CAMRHE010000037.1:661666-1323333 GCA_947044405.1 Leptodactylus fallax | reverse complement strand
CAGGACAACGTCAGCAGAATGAGCGAGCATTACAGTGATTGTGACTACTGGGAGAGCAGAAATGTTGTGATTAAGGAATACTGGTCTTACATAGGTTAGATTGAACAGTACAGGGATAGGTGTCTGCAGCCAACAATGAGTCTAAGGCTGAGGCCCCACGTTTCGAAAACGCAGCTTTTTTTGTTGCAGATTTTGTTGCGTTTTTTGAGCCAAAGCCAGTAGTGGATTGAACATAAGATAGAAGCATAAGTACTTCCTTTATATTTTCCATTCCTTTTGCATCCACTCTTGGCTTTGGCTCAAAAAACCGCAACAAAAAAGCTCTATTTCCGCAACGTGGGGCTTTAGCCTAAAGGATGTTTCCTGCATGAGCTATAGTCTGCAAATTCACTTGTTGACTAGGTCACATAAATAAATATCTATACTGGGAAATAGAAAGCAATTCTTGCCCATCATGTAATCCCATTAGAGAGGCATTGATCTGTCCCAAGCTCATTTTTCAATAGAGCAATGACCCCCAACACACAGCTAGGAACTACAGTATCTTAAACGAATTATATACAAACAGTAAACAGATGGTTTGGTCAACTTAAAATACAAAATATAATTATCAAAGGATATCAGTACCAGCTATGCCGGAAGGTTAAGGAAATGTTCTATTAATAGGGTAGTGTGAATATACTGGACTTATCACACAGATGAGTATTACAAGTGAGCTTAACACATATTTCAATTATATTACATTATTATGGAAAAAACATTTGTTGTTCATGTTTATGGAAAATAAAAGACCTAACCTAAACTGAGTTTGCCACCACTAAAATCACTTCTAAACCACTTATATGCTGTTGGTTTAGTGCATTTTGGGTTGTAGTAGACTCCCTTTAACTGGTTCACATCCCTCATGTTATGTATCTTTGATGCTCAATTTGCAATAATGTATCTAATTAAATAGGTTAATTATTGCCTAATTGCTAGATGTCTATGCTTCACTTTATTATTAATGTACTGTTCTGCTGGCACATATGGTTATAGTACTTGTACAATAGTCCAATAATAGGCAAAAGACCTAATATTTAAATGTACCTAATATTTATTATATTTAGTTATCAGACCAGGTTCTATTTAGATATTTAATAGCTACATTGTGATTGACAACCTTAGCCAGTTCCTGCTCCATGACATACTATTACATCAGGAGCGGGTGCCTATACCCGTAAATAGATGTTATAGTACATCTTGGGGATGACACCCGCTCAGGAGCTAAGCAGGTGGCATTGGGATGCTGTATTATACAGCTGATACCGAGCATGGTGGTCACATCTGAGCTCCGATTGCGGTTATTAGCCCCTTAGATGCTGCTGTTAATCATGGTGTGAAAATGACAAATTTGGAGCTGAAGCGACATTTTTTGAAAAAAAGGTAAATGATAAATTCCTTGAGTAATGTAGTTTTTAAAACAGGGTCACTTTTGGCTGTTTTCCACTGTACTGGTACTTTAGGGTCTGTGCAAATGAGACATGGCAGCAGAAAACTGTTTGAGCAACATCTGCTCTTCAAATACCCAGTGACACTCCATCCCTTTGGCACGCTGCTGTGTGCCTAAACAGCAGTTTACATCCACATGGAGTATTTCCATGCTCGGAAGAACTTGCATCAAAATTTGCGTGATGCATTTTCTCCTCTAAACCCTTGTGAATGTGTAAATCTTAAAGCTAAATGAACATATATTATTGAAAAACAATTACATTTCAGCTCCATATTGTTTTCATTTCTGTGAAATACTTAAGGGTTAACAAAGTTCCCAAATGCTGTTTTGAATTATTTGAGGGGTGCAGTTTTGAAAATGTGGTTCTTTATTGGGGATTTCTAATATATAGAAAATTGAAGTGATTCCTAAGAAATGGGTTTGAAAATTTTAAACATTGCTGTTAGACTTGTAAGCCATCTAACGTCCAAAATAAATTGAAGGATGATTAAAAGATGAAGCCAATATAAGGCAGAGATATGATATATAATATTTATTAACTAATTTGAGTGGTAAGACTGTCTGAAAAGCAGAGCATTTCATATTTTGAAAATTGTGAACTTTTCCAAATTTTCTAAATAAACAAAATATATCGACCAAAGTTTACCACTAATATGAAGTACAAAGTGTCATGAAAAAAACAGTCTCAAAATCACTTGGGTAAGTTAAAGTGCTCCAAAGCTATTACCACACAAAGTGACATGTCAGACTTGGAAAATTTAGCTTTTTCCTGAGGATTCAACTAGCCTGCATCATTGAGGTGTTAAGATGATGTTAGAAGATATAGTTAGGTTCAGAAATATTTGGACAGTGACACAAGTTTTGGCATTTTAGCTGTTTACCAAAACATATTCAAGATACAGTTATATAATCAATATGGGTTTAAAGTGCAGACTCTTAGCTTTAATTTTAGGGCATTCACATCCTAATTGAAGGAATAGTTTAGGAATTACAGATCTGTAATATGTAGATGCCTCTTTTTCAAGGGGCCAAAGGTAATTAGACAATTATCTCAAAAGCTATTTAATGGGCTGCATGGGCTATTGCCCCCATGAATTAACAGGTAAAGGGTCTGGAATTTGCATTTTGAAGCTGTTGCTGTGATCCCACAACATGCCGTCAAAGGGGCTCTCAATGGAAGAGAAACAGATCATTAGGCTGGAAAAAAGAAGAAATCCATCAGAGAGATAGTGAAAATGTTAGGAGTGGCCAAAACAAGAGTTCAGTGCATTCTGGTAAAGCTCGGAAACTCAAAAAGGCCTGGATGTCCACAGAAGACAACAATGGTGGATGATTGCAGAATCCTTTTCATGGTGAATCAAAACCCCTTCACAACATCCAACCAAGTGAAAAACACTCTCCAGGAAGTAGATGTATTAGTATCTACCATATCTACCATAAAGTGAAGACTTCATGAGAGCAAATACAGAGGGTTCATCCACAAGATTGATTGGATGGCACTTCAAAGTACAGATGGACAATGATTGATCGAAAACAAGTCAATCACCAGATCTCAACCCGATAGAATATGCCTTTCACTTGCTTAAGACAAAACTTAAAGGGGTTGGCCACTTTCAGACCAATATTGAGGGGCAAATATTATTGTTTGTATATTAAGAAGTTAAGAAATCTTCCAATATATTTTCTGTATCAATTCCTCACAGTTTTCTAGATCTCTGCTTGCAGTCATTCATTCTGCTTACTTCTAGTGTATAAAATTCTGTGATATACAGGCAATGGTCATGTGATGAGCATACAGGTGTACAGCTCGTTATAGTCACAGCACAGTAATCAGGCATCTGCCTGGTAATGAGCTGTGCACCTGTGTACCCATCAAATGACCATGGACTGTACATCACATGACCATGGTCAGAGTTTTATCCACTAGGAGTAACAGAATGAATGACAGCAAGCAGAGATCTAAAAAAATTGAGGAATTGATACAGAAAGTATTAGAACTTTTCATTATACAAACAATAACATTTGACTCTCAATATTGGTCTGAAAGTGGCCAACCCCTTTAAGGCAGAAAGACCCACTAACAAGCGACAACTGGAGACAGCTCCAATAAAAGCCTGGCAAAAGATCACAAAGGAGGAAACCCAGTGTTTGGTGATTTCCATGTGTTTCAGACTTAAGGCAGTCATTGCCTGCAAACGAGTCTCTACAAGGTATTAAAAATGAACATTTTATGTATGGTAATGTAAATTTATCCAATTACTTTTGAGCCCCTGAAATGAGGAGGCTTTGGTTGCAATTCCTAAAACATTTCACAGGATATTTTTGTTCAACCCCTTGTATTAAACCTGAAAGTATACACTTCAATTGCATCTCGGTCGTTTCATTTGAAATCCAAGGTGAAGGCATGCAGAGCCCAAATCATGACGATTGTGTCACTGTCCAAATATTTCTGCACATAACTATATGTTACATGGTAAATACTGCATGCCATGATCTAAACAGCAGGGACATTTTACACAAAATGCTTTGCATGTGAAATATCCTCCTAGGCCACACGTAGCAAATCGCAGCTTAAAAACACTGAAATAACAAATGCAGAAGAAACAAAAAAATGCTGCAAAAATGCATTGTTCAGTGCTTTTTTACTGCATTTTGCATTTTTGTCTTTGAGAAAAACACAGGGGGAAAGTCATAAACCCATCTATTTTTCATTTTATTAAGGCTGACATATGAAATGTGCCAGTGTCGCTCCAATTCCTGGGCAACCCCTTCAATATAATGTCCCTCACGCTTTAATACCCCCTTACCAAATATTGGCCCCCCATCACTGTCCCCCATACAAAATAATGGCCCTATCACTGGTCCGCCATACAGTGGCCCCATCATTGGTCCCAATACAGAATGGGGAACCAGTGAAGGGGCCACTACATGGTCATTACCTGTCTTCTCCCTTTGACTCTGTCCCTTTAAAATGAACCAGCCTGGGGTCCGCAACAGAAAACAGACTTGCACTGCTGTTTTTCACTCAGATGGTGGCCTAAACCAATGCAATTTTCTGCTGCTGCTATTGCAGTTAAATCAGATCATGAACCCTAGAACAAACCTAGTGTAAAGCTACATATGAAAACTTCTTATAAAGTAAAGATTAAAAAAACTTCTGTAGAACCCAGTCAGTATTTGTTCTACATCTATTGTCTTTTTTCATATATAAAATGCTGCACCAGTAGGGTTGTAAAATTATCAGATTGCTCTTAAAATCTGTAGGGAAAACAGAAATAGCTACATGTTGTGTGTTTCTTTGTCTTGCATCATCCTTCCACGGCGCACAGGGATAGCTGCATAGAACAAACATGTAAATTTACAGTTTGAGGAATAGTCTACAAAAAATATAGAAGACAGAATTCCAAAGGAAAATGTAAAGACATATACAAGTCCAATATTCCAGGGTTTCGGGATAGCTGCTATAATATTGAAACACTAAATCAACCTGTTTATATCAATAAATACAATAATGCAGTGAGGTGTCAAAGGGATTGTCCAACAGCAAAAAATATTTTCTATTGTTTATGAGATGTTATGTAATTGCACTTACCAATATACTTTATATTCGAAATTGATCCCTGTCTCATTGGGGAAGTTTACTTCCTGTGCTGGGACCAGGGAGGAAGACTGAAATTGTGACATCAGGCACAGTGCGCCAATAAAGCATATTTGGAAATGCAATCACATTGCGTGTCATACACAACAAAAGATATATTTGTGCTGCTGAAAAACCCTTTAAGGCTGTGTTCACATGGAGGAATTTGCCACGGAATTGGGGGCAGATTTCGCCCCCAAATCCGGGGCCAATTGCTCCCAGAATCCACCTCCCATTGTTTTCAATGGAGGCAGAGATTGCGGAAAAAAGAAGTGCCCTGCTCAATCTTGCCGCGGATTCAGCTCGAGACTCCCTGCTGATTATGACCATTCATCCAGGCCTAATCAGCAGCATGATGCTGCAACGGAATGCTGATGCACTGCATCAACATCCCATCGCGGCTAGACCGCAGCAAAAATGCCGGCGGCGGAAAATGAAGAGGAATTCCTCTTCATTTTCCGCTGTGTAAACATACCCTAAGGCTACGGACACAGAAAAAAGTTACGGGAAAAGCACTAAGGAAAAGCAGCAGAAAAGCAATGGAAAACACAGGCAAAAAAATCACGCCAAAAAGTAAGGAAACACAGGACTAAAAAAGCTTGTTGTTTTTAGTCTATGAGGCTTTAACATGGTGGCAATAAAACCACAATTTCTGCAGACATCATTAACATGCTGCTATTTTAAAAAAACGTACCACAAATCACTGAGGCCACTCATTGCAGAAAAGCTGCATTTTTGGACTTTGCTGTGTTTTTTTTTGTATGTTTTTTTATTTTGAGCCAAAGCCAGGAGTGGATTTAGCAGAAGGGAGAGGTAGATCAGCGCAAAAAAAATATTTGGAAGTGGACATATGGCACTGAGGAGTCAGCGAAAGCCTTTAAACTTGGCACTCTGTGTGACTGAAGTGACAAAATGAATCCCAGTGAAGAAAACAGATTGGAAATAGAGAACTGTGATAAGTCATATGTAAAGGCTCCATACTGGAGGATAGTTCAGTATTTGGAAGGAGTCAGATACTGCATGTAAAAGATGAATCACACTTTTCAGTAAGATAAGGATTGCGAATGCCTGCATCATATGAGGTTTTAGAAATGGATATCATTGAAAGAGCTGTAGGAAAGAAGTTTGGATCGGCTTCCAGAAATCATCACATATTTAGGAACCAGACTGTTTATTTAACAATCAGAGAGTAGAATGTTGTAATAGTTTCACCCTTATGATTAAAGCTTTCAGCAATTCTATTATGAGGAGTGGGACAGGTGCAGACTAATATGGAGCAGTGCTGTCTTGCAGTGTTAGGCTGCTTGGTCAACCAAGGTCATTTGCATAGAGTTTGATTCACAGATGATGAAGCCTGTATAAACAGGGACTGACCTTGGTCTGAATACTGCACAGCACCACAGTATCTCTCAGATTTATGCAACATGAAATACACAAACTATTTTAAAAGGAAAAGTACAAAGTCAATAAAGCTTAAGTAGTAGAGAGATTGGGATAGCAGCATACATAGATCAGAATGAACCCCCTTCTAGTGCTGGTTCCTACCATCCTACCGCTCTGCTGCACTTTCTATCCCTTTGTAGAAGGATAAAACAACCCCTCTGTGAAAGATCCTCAGTGCGCCAACAACGCGTTGGCCCACACCTGAGTCTTCTTTCATAAAAAACCACACTCACCGCCAGTGAGTGCTGGGTTCACAAGATAAATACAAGACAAGCTTTCTAAATTTTATATATTTATTAACCCCTAAATGGGTCGGTATTAACATCTAACACATGCAGTTCAGAACAGATATGCAGATATATGCAAGCATTAACAGTTACTAGTTACAAGATACAGTACAATAAAATAAAAGGGCATAAAAGGTGAAATGATTACTTTACCACACATATCCTGGATGTGGCTCTATAATCCAACCCTCACACATGGCATGTGGGGCTAACCAATGGAGGCAGCGGCATCAACTCCAGCATCTCATCACAGCAGCCTCTCCTCATAGTAGCAACTCATAGTCATCTCCCAGTGGTAGTCTCAGCCCAATCTCTTCCCACTGACCTCTTACCTCATCTTATATACCCTTTATGCCACCTCCCAGAATGAGGTCACCGGCGAAGGCAAGTCTAATTGATTAATGCACTCAAGTCCAGATTCTTTGTATGGAGCTGAGACCAAGTGAAATGATACAATGTTATCAGCCATATCTGATCTACCAGCCCAGGCTGAACAACGCATGTTTATTTGATCACTCAGGCCTACGTAAGAATTCAATGGAGCTATTCTTGGATGGATACAAAGCCCTATTGTTACAGTGTTGCCACTATTGATAACATACAACTAGGATTAGGGCTGCGCACATTGTGAGTACATGGAACTAGGAGGGAGATACGATACCCAGAGATCAAAATACAGCTTTGAGTTATAGCCATATTTAAGTGGAATCATCACACCCTCATTTTCTTGTTAACATGTTGATGTGATGGAAGAGGGTAAGTTCACATAGCTCATAGGGTAAGGGCATCTAGCACATAGCAGTTGCATCATCTGCCTCTGTGGAAAGCAGTAACAGGCATAGGCAAAAGAGGGACCCTATTCATAAACAGTTGGCCAGAATTATTATACGGGTTTGCAACTTTTTAAATGCCATTTGCAACACAAATTTTCTGCCACTATCACCACTTTCTGAAAAGGGGGCATGGTGAGGGTGTACAAGACCATGACTACAAGGCAAGGCAGTGAGGTGATGTCTCACACAGTCGTTGATTTTGAAAAAAAAGCACCATGTGATACCCAGCAACCAGGTTCTAAAATGGACAAAAGGCAAAAAAAAAAGAAAAGATTCTTCTTTGTTTACATTTTGACTTTTGTTGTCTTTTCATAGAACAAGGTGAAAAGTTCTGCTAATATTTATTCTTGTTATTTTTGGTACATTAAGTGCTAATTACTAAGGAGATTTATAGTGTTAATGGTTAGAAGTCACATTGCAATATATATATATATATATATATATATATATATATAACACACACACACACACAAGTGGTTTTGAAAACCATATATGCATGTTTCAAAAACACATGGGGTTTTATATAAACAGTGTTAATCAGTGTTAGCCATTTTCCTTGCTGTAGAAAAAACAGCACATGCATGTATAATATCACCCTTATAGATTGTGTGCAACTAAACTAATTTGAAGTGAATATTTCAACAGAACATTTACTTTGATATACTATTAGAGTCCAAAATCATTATCAGAAGCTACTAAAATATTTTGCTGTCATGTCTTTTTAATGTTTTTTTTAATCAAAAATATCTTTGTAATGCCGATTGAGAAAAAAAAAAGCAGCTGTCTGCTTACATTCAAACAGTAGAGAGATTATATGATGTATAGAGATAAAAGATATAGTACCTAGTCTGTTCTGAATTAAGCTCAGTGTTATGTAAGGTAAAGTATTGTGAAATATTATCTTCAAACAAGTTAACAATGTTAAGACTAAAAAATGTAGAAATCCTGTGAGTCAATTTTAATATGTCTGTAGCTGGGAGCTGCATGATATTTAGTGTGTACATTAGGCTTATCTTTGGGCTATGCCAGGGCATAACTATAGGCGGTGCAGAGATTGTAGTTGCACTCAGGCCCTGGAGACTGTGAGGGGCCAAGTTAGCCCTCTTGGCTGGGCTCAGAGTATTGCTAGAGTGTTGGATTGGGATGCTTAGGGCCCACCACAAATTCATTCTGGGAGCTCACGACACAGCTATATGCAAATATTACCTAACACTCATTTGCAAATTCCTAAACTGCTGCCAACATAAATTTATTTTTCAGTAGTATATTGCCTCCTAGCTCTCGACTCTAATTGTTTCAGCCCTTGGGTCTAGCCCTACTCCCTGGCTCTTGCCTTCATCTAGGGCCCTCTTAAATTATTGGTGATTGGGGACCCTGCAGTGTGATGTGAAAAGTTGGAGCCCAGGATGGAAGGATATTGGTTGGCCTAACTCTGCACCTAGCTGTCATTTGAGTCACAAAATGTGTCTACAGTATATAAAAGTAAACTAGTTAGTTCCTTTTGGTTCACAGTATAACCAGGTGGGAACTTGGACTCCCTGTCAGGGATCCAGATGACCACTATACAGTATATTTGTCCAGGTCTGGATAAATTCTAGACTTTATGTTATTGTGGGATTATATTTACCGCCAGGATCTGAATTCTCTGATCATCATACCGCAGCCCAATTTGTGGCTCAATTTCCTGCTGCCACGTTAATATGCATAGGTGACTTTAATAAAGTGTTGGGTAACTCCCTGGATAGATTTAGTGGAGCCTTAACTGCCCCCTCTATCTCTCAACCCACTCTCATACTCCAGCTCCTGTGATGGCTGGACTGGCATGACCTATGGTGTTTTAAGTGCCACACCTCACTCCAGAATAGACAACGCCTTCGGTAACACTAGAACTTGCTCATTGACAGTTGCAATATCCTATTTGGCTTGAGCGACCTCTGATCATTCCCCATTGTTGGTAGAGTTTGGGGATGGTGCAGACCCCAGACCTCATCATAATTGACATATTCACCCCTTCGGGCTTAAAGTTATTACCACTCATGATTGAATACAAGATTAGTTAAGGGCATTTTTGGGTGTACTTCAGGAACTGCAACGCCCCTTTTATGGGAGACTACCAAGGTATACCTACGGGGCTGTATTAATTCCTCTATATACTATATAAGAAGGGAATCCTTATCTCTGGAAACTGAGTTAACGGAAAAGTGTGCCTTGCTGGAAGCTGCTTATATTGCTGATCCTACTGATGCGTCTAGAACGCAATGGTTCCAGCTAGGCAGAAAATACCCATATGTATTGCAAGAAAAGTCTCACAGGTTCCAATTTTTCAATAAAAAAAAAGTTTCATGAGCTGATAAATCAATCCAGTAGCCTTCTGGCCAACTGATCCACCAGAATACAGCCTCCCCGGCAATTTTGAGAGTGACATCGGTAGATGGTGAGATTCTGACAGATAACCTTGATATATACGCAACAGATTTCATCAATAATCTCTACTAATCCCAACTAAATGTTCATGTTCAGGAATTTATAGACTACTTAGCTGATGTTCCATTTCCTACCTTGACTGAGGAGCAAAGAGATTACCTGGACTTAACCCTTACACTGGAAAAGTTGTCAGATCCCCTGGCTGCCATGGCCAGAGGTAAATCACCTGGACCAGATGATATACCAGTAGAGGTATAAACTCAATATCATGATATGTTACTCCTTACCCTGTTGTATTGTTATAAAGCTGCATACTTTGAGGAAGCCAACATTATCCTTCTTCTTAAGCCAGACAAAGATCCACTGGACTATGGGATTTACAGGCCCATTTCTCTCAATATAGATTACAAACTGTTCACCAAAATATTCCCAACAGGTTGAATAGTGTCATTTTAGACCTAATCCAGATCAAACAGGTTTTATGCCTGGTAAGTCTACATCAGACAATATCTGCAGAGTCCAGGTCCAGAAAGAGTCCAGATAAATTTGGTGTCTACTCCGTTTTGCGTATTAATTGGGTCAAATCGTCATACATGCATATCTAATCCTCAGTCACTTCAGGGCTAAATTTAAAGCGTAAGGAGCTCTGCCTTTATCAATTGCAGGACAGATAAATCTCATTAAAGTAGTTGTAAAATGTTTGTATATCTTGGAACACTCTGCTGTGCCAGTCCCACTTAAGTTCTTCAAAAAAAAACTGGACTCTTTATCTCTTTCATATGGGGGAGCTTGAGGTTTAAGCTACATCTTTTAAACTTGCTACGTGCAAAACACATGGGGGGGCTATCTTTCCCCAACTATCTTTTTATATTGTTAGCAAGCCAACTTCCAATCCAAAAAATATCCAAAAATGGGCCAGACAAAATTGTTGCCAACTTTTCAAAATTGTGGGTAAATAACTGTTTCAAGCATGTGATGCTCGTTCAAACTCACTTGTGGCAAGTAAAAATCAATCCTCAAACCAAATAAAAGAAAAGCTGACTCAATATTTGCATTGTCTGTCTGTGTGTGCCACACTAAGTATGGAGAACAGAAAGAGAAGAGAACTGTTGTTGAGAACCAAAATTGTGGAAAAATATCAACAATCTCAAGGTTACAAGTCCATCTCCAGAGATCTTGATGTTCCTTTGTCCATGGTGCACAACATAATCAAAGCGTTTACAACCCGTGGCACTGTAGCTAATCTTCCTGTACGTGGATGGAAGAGAAAAGTTGATGAAAGGTTGCAACACAGGACAGTCCGGATGTTGGATAAGCAGCCCCAATCAAGTTCCAAAGAAATTGCTGTCCTTCAGGCTCAGGGTGCATCAGTGTCAGCGCAAACTATCTGTCAACATTTGAATGAAATGAAACGTTATGACAGGAGACACAGGAGGACCCGGCTGCTGACACAGAGACATAAAAAAGCTAGACTGCAGTTTGCCAAAATCTTCTGGGAAAATGTCTTGTGGACAGATGAAACCAAGGTAGAGCTTTTTGGTAAAGCACATCATTCTACTGTTTACTAAAAACGGAATGAGGCAAAAGAAAAGAACACAGTGCAAACAGTAAAATATGGTGGAGGTTCAAAGATGTTTTGGGGTTGTTTTGCTGCCTCTGACACTGGGTGCATTGACTGTGTGCAAGGCATCATGAAATCTGAAGATCACCAAAGGATTTTGGGTTTCAATGTAGGGCCCAGTGTCAGAAAGCTGGGTTTGCATCCTAGGTCCTAGGATCTTCCAGCAGGACAATGACCCCAAACAATGGTACCAAAAGCACCCAGAAATGGAATGATGCAAAGCGCTGGAGAGTTCTGAAGTGGCCAGCGATGAGACCGGATCTAAATCCCATTGAACACCTGTGGAGATATCATAAAGTTGCTGTTGGGAGAAGGCACCATTCAAATATGAGAGCAGTTTGCAAAAGAAAAGTGGTCCAAAATTCCAGTTGAGAGGTGTAAGAAACTTGTTTATGGTTACAAGAAGCGATTGATTTTAGTTATTTTTTCCCAAAATAATTTTCTGGGAGCAAAATTTCAAGGATGCCAACACTTACGACCATGACTGTATGTTGCCCCAAAGTTACTTGACACCTGCCCATCTACATAAGGTGGGGTGCTTGCCACACCCAGGATGTCTCAGATGTTCTGCTACTTTCTCAGATTTCTAACAAATAATAAGGGATTGTCCTATTGTAAAAGATTTCTGGAAAGAGGTGGTGGGTCTCCTGTCTGAAATACTAAGCACACCTGTCCCGTTTACCCCTGAGATATGTCTGTTTGGAATTTTAGATGAAGAGATATGGTTATACCATAACAGAATATTCTTACATGAGTCACTTTTTGTGGCTAGAAAAACCATTGCATTATGACGGATGGCTCCCCGTCTGCCCTCTCTGTCCATGTGGAGAAAATTAGTTAATACTATTCTACCATTCAATCAAATGATATACAAGGCAAGAGGCTGTCCTCAGAAGTTTCAAAAGGTCTGGAGCCCATGGTAATGTTTAATATATATTCCCCTTACGTCCGACAGCAGCACAATATGGGGTATCTCTGCCCCTGTGTGTTGTTTAGAACAGGTGGAACCTTTAATTAGCACCAAAAAGGTGCCTCCTACTAGCCCTATAAGAGGGCAAAAGAGACCTCCCTCCACTGTGTTTTTTTCTGTCCTGTGTGGAACTGGTGGACGGAGGTCTCTTGTGACCTCCCGTTGCTAGGGGTTTTATTTACTCCTGGCTTACCTTTATGGGGTACCTCGGTCCCAAAGAAAAAACCTCCGGGCCTTCGGGCCTTCGCCTCGCAGCGCAGCGTTATCCGGCATCCATCTGCAGGCAGCGCGATCCCGGAAGTAAGCGGGGAACCTCCTCGGCCGGAACTTTTCTCCGGTCCTGTGTTCCCAGGGGAAGGAAGCCTTTGCGCACCACCGTGCCCTACTTCCGGTTTTCTCGGAAAAAGTGCGGTAAGTTTGGAAATTTAAAATTTAAAGGCAAAATATAGATTTGATTTTTGCTGCATGTATTTTGAGCCTCTGGCTTAGGCTTATGTTCCATTATGGCGTTTGACTTGTTTTGGTGCTGTATAAATGTTTCTTTGTTGGCTTCCTCCCCTCGCTGCTGGATTACATTTAAAAGGTCTGATTGCAGTCCTTTATTTTGTTGAGTGAGTGGTTTCTAGCTCCTCTGCTGCGGGTTGCGATGGCTGGTTTTTTTCTGACGGTTTTTTTCTCTCTTCAAGTGACCGATTTAAAAAAAAAAAAAAAAAAAAAAAAAAAGGTACCCCTTGGTTTTTATGCGATGCTTGGCGATCTTCCCTGTTTTAGTGTCACGTGGCTGTTTGATGTTTCAGATGTCATCTTCTGCATCATGTAATGGCGATGCGCTTAGGAGGAAAAATTCCTCTAAACTTGAACACCTAACGTGTTTGGATTGCAATACCCCTTTACCTGACGGCTATGATTTTACCCGCTATCACCAGTGTCGCGGACCTCCGCTGGAAGTACCTTCTATAAGAGGTTGTTACTTGGGTAAAGGACTATATGAGGAGTCTCTTAAGGAGATTCGTTCTTCCATCGCCCAGATTGCCAAGAGACCGCATATTGAGACACAATCTTCCTTACGGATCTCTGATGAAGATTATCAGATAGTGGACGAGACACTCTCATCTGACAATTCCACTGAAGATCCCAGCAGGCCGTGCTTCCACTCGAAAAATTAAGCCGGCTGCTGAAGTCCATCCGGTCTAAGGATCGTGATGTTGACGGGGGAAGCCTCCCCGTCCACCTATAGAGGGCCTAGGGTCTTCCAAGTGGACCAGACATTACAAAAGTTAATGTCCTCAGAGTGGAGAAGTCCTGAAAAACCTCTTGTGGTTCCTAGGAGGTTCAGCGCTTTATTCCCAGTTGCTCAATGGGATCAATGGGGTCCTCCTCCAAAGGTGGATATGGCGGTGGCTAAACTGTCCTGCCGCACTAAGGTACCATCAGATGATGGAGCAAATTTGCACGACGCCTTGGCAGGCGCTTCGACAATACCTTCAAGAAGGCTTATTCAGCTGCCTCGCCCAAGACCGCTGTGGCGGTTGCGTCCTGTGAAGTGTCAGCCAAATTATGTACTGACCTGGTCCACCTCGAAAGTGACCGACTCTGGAGTCTCCAGAGACGAGCTGCTAGGGTTTCTAGGCTCAGTTTCCCTAGCAGCTGAATATTTAAGGGAAGCCTCCCACCATCAATTAAGGCTGGCGGCTAAATCCCTGGCACTTACCAAGAACACTGCAGCAGGAAGACCTCTATGGTTAAAACCTTGGAGAGCTGTGTTCCCCTCAAAGTATAATTTGTGCGCATTACCCTTTGAGCCGGGTAGAGTCTTTGGCTGTGCCCTAGACGAGATCCTAGAGGGCTTGGCCGACAAGAAGGGTAAAACTTTACCCCAGGCCTTCAGAGGTAGGTCTGGCTCTGGCCGTGGTAGAGGCTATCCGCCTCGTCGTGGAAGGCAGTCCAGAGAGGCTCTAGTTATTCCTCTAGAGGCGCCGGCCGGAGATTCCGAAGTCTGATGATAAAAAAGTCAAGCCTAGCTTTTGACTTCAGAAGCAGTTTTCCTGTGGCCGAGATTCCTGTCGGAGGTCGTGTCTCCCACTTTCTCAACTGCTGGCAGGAAAAAATTCGAGACCCATGGGTCCGGTAGGTAATCCAAAGAGGTTATGCAATCAAGTTCCTCCATCCTCCTCAGGATCGGTTTGTGTTAACTCGCAGCCTCCCTACAATGCAGCAGACTACATTGGAATGCTCCATCCGAGAGTACATTCACAAGGGAGCCCTGGTGGAAGTCCCTTCTCTAGAAGAAGGATCCCGTGTCTATTCTCCCGTCTTCCTGATGCCAAAACTGGCAGACAAGTGGAGAATGATCATAGACTTAAGGTACCTCAACCGCTTCATCAAAAAGAAGTGCTTCCATAGGAAAACCATAAAGTCTGTCACCACCTTTCTCCTCTAAGGCGATGTTTTTTGTGACTTTGGATATAAAAGATGCCTATTTGCATATTTCTATTTACCTCCACACAGAAGGTTCTTTTCTAAGGATTGCCGTAGTATTTTCCGGCCACAGGAAGCACTTTCAATTCACAGCACTACCCTTCGGGATCTCCTCTGCTTCCCACACCTTTACAAAGGTAGTGGCCCCCATAACGGCCGCCCTCAGGCTTCAGGGGATATTCTTGGTGCCTTATCTAGACGACTGGTTGATAAAGGCCCAGTCAGAGTCTGTTCTGCTCCAGTAACTACAGACAGCCTTCAGAGTCTGTGATGGCTTATAAACTGGGAGAAGTCAAAAACGATCCCTTCAACTCGAAGGAAGTTCCTCTGAGAAAACTACTTCCTAGATTCAGTCCGCCTGCAAATCTCCTTGACACCAGCAAGGAAGGAGAAGCTGGTTGCGGCAGTCCGGCACCTCTTCAAAAAGCCGATAGCCTCCATCAGAACATTGATGAAGATCCTGGGCTTGATGTCTTCCTCAGTGGAGGCAGTCCCATGGGCCTTGTGGCACTTACGTCCCCTCCAGAAGGAGTTACTAGAGGCTTGGGATCGCTCCCTTCTTACATTCAGCAAGAAGATTCGACTCTCCCCCAGGACCCGTCTTTCCCTCAAGTGGTGGTTGCACCTGAAAGACGGAAGGTCCACGGTCCAACCTTCTTGGACCCTGTTGACTACAGATGCATCCCTCTCGGGATGGGGAGCCCATTGGACGAAAACTCCATAAAGGGAGTCTGGAGCGCTCCTGAAAAAAGGACCTCGTCCAACTGGAAGGAGCTCAGAGCCGTATATCGTGCCTTACTCTATTTCTTGCCTCTTCCCAGGGGAAGAGCAGTCTAAATCCGGTCAGAAAACATGGCCACAGTGCTGTACGTGAACAGACAGGGAGGCACCAGATCACCAACCCTCCTTAGGGAGGCAGATCTGATATTTACATGGGCAGAGAAAAATCTAACCCATTTATCCGCAGTTCACATCAAGGGCTCCCTGAACATAGTAGCGGATCGGTTGAGTCGGGGTTATGCCGTATCAGGAGAATGGTCACTCAATCCAGAAGTCTTTCATCAGATTACCCTGAACAGGGGTCTTCCAGAAATAGACCTCATGGCAACCCGACTCAACGCCAAGGTGGAGAAGTTCTGTTCCCTTTACCAGGAGGACAATCCCTTGGCAGTGGATGCCCTGTCCATCCCTTGGAGGTCCAGGCTGGCATACATCTTCCCTCCAATTCCAATAATACCAAAGGTATTAATGAAAATCAGACAGGACCAAGTCTCTGTGATAGCCATCATTCCATTCTGGCCAAAAAGAGCTTGGTTTTTCCCAACTCATGGAGATGAGTCGAGGGATATATTGGAGGCTTCCCCCCATCCAGAACCTGGTTTCCCAAGGATCTCTGAAGTGCCAGGATCTCTGGAGATTCAACCTGACAGCCTGGAGGTTGAGCAGTCCCTACAGCAGGATAGAGGACTGTCAGAGGCCGTCCTGAAGACCCTTTCTTCTGCAAGAGCAGAATCTACCAATAAGAACTACCAGAGGACAGCCAAGATTTTCATGGAGTGGTGCTCCAAGAAGGGTATTAATAATCTAGAACCTTCAACGGCTGATATTTTAAATTTTCTTCAGGACGGTTTGGATAAGGGCCTTGCCCCTGCCACTTTGAAAGTGCAGATTGCGGCCCTCTCCGCTTATTTGAACAGACGTCTGTCTCAGGATCCTCTGGTTGCAAGGTTCCTTAAAGGGGCAATGAGGCTAAAGCCATCAGTATCATCCCCAGTGGGACCTTGCGGTAGTTATTACAGGCCTGTGCGGTCCTCCATTTGGACCCTTGGAGACTACGGAGATACAATATTTAGCCTACAAAACCACTTTTTTGTTGGCTAGTATATCTGCCAAAGAGTAGGGGTACTCCAGGCCCTCTCTTCTAGAGAACCGTACATTTTGTTTTTGCAGATAGGGTACACCTTAGGTTTGCCTGGGTTTATCCCTAAGGTCCCCTCATACTATAATAGCAATCAGCTAATTTCGTTACCTGTGTTTTTCCCCTCTCCAACCTCTGAGGAGGAAGAAAAGCTCAACACCTTAGATGTGGTAAGGTGTCTGTGGATTTACCTATTCCACACTCAACCGCTTAAGAAGGCTGAAAGCCTACTAATTGATATGCAGGGTAAAAACAGAGGCCTCAAGGCTTCCAAGCCTACTCTATCCACATGGATCAAGGAGACAATTAAGTCTTCCTTTCTTATTCAGGAGTTATTCCCTCCAGTCTTTCTACGGCCACTCGACCTGGGTTGTCGACTTCTTTGGCTGAGTATCGGTCCTTACCATTGGACCAGATTTGTGCGGCTGCATCATGGTCATCTCAGTTGACCTTTTGTTAAACATTATCATTGGACATCCGCAGTTTCCAGACAACTGCCTTTGGTCAGTCAGTCCTTGATGTTGTAAGGCGAGGAAACCCTCCCTAGGGGAATTACTTGCTATCTCCCCATATTGTGCTGCTGTCGGATGTAAGGGGAATCATTGATTGTAATGTCAATCTGTATTCCCTTAGTCCAGACAGCAGCACAAGGCTTCCCTCCCTAGAAGCTTGTTTCCTGTTACTTTATAATTTACACAGTGGAGGGAGGTCTCTTGTGCCCTCTTATAGGGCTAGTAGGAGGCACCTTTTTGGTGCTAATTAAAGGTTCCACCTGTCCTAAACAACACACAGTGGCAGAGATACCCCATATTGTGCTGCTGTCTGGACTAAGGGAATACAGATTGACATTACAATCAACGATTTTACATTCTATTGTTCTCTTGTATACTCCATCCGTGTGCCTCCTCAACAATACATGCCATTTTTGGACTCTCTGACCTTCGGGACATCTGCCTATACGATGGTGTTGGTTTGCAGCATTGTTATCTGTTGCATTGTTATTTGTTTGTTTTTTCCGATTCCTTTATATGTCGCATAATGTAAGATCTGTAATTATTGCAGCATTTGTTTATTTGATTTTTAAATTGTGCTTTACAAATTAAATTAAAAAAAAATACTAGTTAGTTTCAAAAATAATCTACCCAGTATAATATACAGACACATACAGGTGCATCTCAATAAATTAGAATATTTTTGAAATGTTCATTCATTTCAGTAATTCAATTCATAATCAGCAGTCTTCCATGATTGTGTGTCCTACTGAACCAGACTGAGGGACCATTTAAAGGCTTAGGAAACCTTGGCAGGTGACACACTGAATTGACAATACTGAACTTTTTTACAATATTCTAATTTTCTTAGATTTTGGTTTAAATGTATTAAATTATTATAATTATTTTAAGTGATAGATCAACACAAAGTAGCAGATATTTGTGAAGTGGAACGAAAATGATAAATGGTTTTCCAAATTTGAATCAAATAAAAATCTGAAAAGTATGATGTGCAAAAGTATTCAGCCCCCTGTACTCTGATACCCCTAAATAAAATCCAGTGCAATCAATTGCCTTCAGAATTCACTTAATTAGTTAATAGAGTCCAGCTGTGTGTAATTTAGTCTCGCCTGTTCTGTGAAGGCCTCAGTGGTTTGTTAGAGTACACTAGTGAACAAACAGCATCATGAAGACCAAGGAACTCACCAGACAGGTCAGAGATAAAGTTGTGGAGAAGTTTAAAGCAGGGTTAGGTTATAAAAACATATCCCAAGCTTTGAGCATCCCAAGGAGCACTGTTCAATCCATCATCCAAAAATGAAAAAAGTATTCTACAGCTGCAAACCTACCAAGACATGGTCGTTCACCTAAACTGACAGATCAAGCAAGGAGAGCACTGGTCAGAGAAGCAGCCAAGAGGCCCATGGTCACTCCACAAATCTAGCCTTTATGGAAGAGTGGCAAGAAGGAAATCATTCTTGAAAGAAAGACATAAGTAGTGCCGTTTTCAGTTTGCCGCAAGCTATATAGGGGAAACAGCAAACATGTGGAAGAAGGTGCTCTGGTCAGATGAGACCAAAGTTGAACTTTTTGGCCTAAATGCAAAGCGTTATGTGTGGCAGAAAAGTAACACTGCTCATCACCCTGAACACACCATCCCCAGAGACAGTGAAGCTGGTCAGAGTTGATATAGAGCAGGCTCAAATGGCTGAAAGCCGTGTCTGTAACAGAACAGCTAAACTCAGATCCTTTAATCCAGGTGACCGAGTATTGGTGCTGGTACCTACCGTAGAGAGTAAATTTCTGGCCAAATGGCACGGACCATATGAAATTATTGAAAGGGTGGGTAAAGTAAACTGTAAAGGATATCAGCCGAGCAAGAGAAAGCCCGAACAAATATACCATATAAATCTACTAAAACTCTGGAAGGACAGAGAGTCATTGACATCAGTAAGTATTCCGCCTGTGTCTGTCTTGGAGTACTAGTGTCTGCTGAACTATGTGTGCTATTTTTGTTTTGCTCATGTGGCTGAAGAAAGCCACACATATAGTTAGGACTAGGTACTGTTTAGGTAGAAGCTCAGACAAGCAGGTTTTTGTTTAACCTTTTGTACCTGAAGTTTTTTGTTTTTTTTTTCAAAACAAACACAACGGGATAAAACCTGTTTTCACTAGACGCTGTGTCACTGTTTGACTGTTTGGGCCCGCTCTGCTGCAGCTACCAAGCTAATTCCCACAAGGGGAAGAAACCAACCTAAAGCACCTCATAACCATTTTACATAAGAATAAAACCTTGATTTTCATGTCAATAGCGCTGCAATGCAGAATAGGAAAGGCATCTTTGGAAAGGGTAGTGCAGTGTCCCAGAACGGGATGTTAACGTTCTGTTTAAATCGTCATTATGCCACCATAATATCTTGTATTTTGTCAGGTTGTGATTTCTCATGTCAGCCTTTTTTTGTGTGCTGTATATTGTATTCTACTGCATTACTTAGCATACACTGAGGATTGTCTGCAACAGTGTAAGGGTTAACTAGCTTTGCACCTTGTCTTAGCTCTGCAAACTCACATGTCTAGTCTCGTGCCGCTTCAGTCACATGTTTTGCTCTCGGCCTACAGAAGCACACGCTGCTTCTTGGGCAAACGGAGACAAGTCCCTAGTCCAGCCCCTGCCTGCACAGGGAGAGGTTGTTGCAAATGGAGTCTAAGCCTGGCCTCCAGCCAGTGCACATGTCTGCCAGCATTGCTCCAAGCTGGTAAGGCCCTCACATGGGCTATATACAGCTACCAGTCCATCCCAACTACTGAACTCCTGCCGGTCCACACCTGGGAGATCATCTAAAAACCTAACCCTGTTCTATTGGCCTAAGCCAGAGGAATAACCTGCTGGATAAAGAAGTCCTTTGCCTGGATCCACGCTTTTCATGGGTTCCCCAGCTGGATCTAACCTAAGCGGCTTCCACGTTGTTGAATCAGCGCTTTAGCACCCTGCGATAGGGCATTGCTCTAGCACCTACCCTGTAAGTACTCTCTTGCACCACATTGCACAGTATAGCCGAGCTGTGTTATATCTCCCAAGGTAGAGCTAAAGCTGCACAGGAGAGTGTACACAGTAACTATTACGTACTCAGAATCTGAATACCTGCTATTACAGAGGATATATGGGACTGTGACTGAAGTACTGCAACTACTTGTAAGAAGTGTAAAAGCTGTACTATCATTTACTGCCAAAGAGACTATGATATATGTACTTTGCTTTATGAGAGGTGTTCCTAGTAAAGTTCTTTAAAACCGTTGTTACTGGACTCTGTCACAGAAGTCATTCCAGCCTGTGCTCTGCAGAAAGGTAACAGCTGAATTGAAAGAGGTCCATGTGTGTGACAGGGACCACTCAGGCCAGTAACACAACTGTGAATACTACCCCCATCAGCCCTGCACTACCACCACCATCATGCATCCCCTTGCTCACCGCAGTAGAAGCATCCCCTACAAAATATTGTCATTAGTTTAATACTGATTTTCCTGCTCACAGACTTCCTTTAAGACCCTATTCTCCTGGGCCCTGATGTTGGACACCTGTCTTTGGTGTTCAAGATGATGGATTTTACCATATCTCTGAGGGAATCTATGGGGGTGATTTATGAAGCCCAGACTTGCACAAAAAATTGGGACTTTTCATGTCTGTGTAATAAAGGCTGTGCTGCCTACTAATATTGAAAATATATACTGGGTTAACAATCACTTACCTAATCAGGAGGTAGAAGCAAACTTCATATATATCTTTTGAGTTGTTACAGTATGTATTGTTTTGTTATCTGGGGCGGTGTAGTCCCATAACCAACATGTACATGACTTCTGGTATTCAGGCTTGTTAACAGTATTTTTTTTGTTCACAGTTTCTGGGTTTGCGCTTATGCTTAAATGGTCAAAATACTTTCAACAATCTTTAAATTGTTACTGTATTATAGTGTAGACAAATATAATAAACTTTGCAATATATATTATCAGAGAGAAATATTAAAAAAAGGTCTTCTGTGTCTTTCTACAGGCAAGCAATGACAATGTCTGCACTGGATTAGCGACATCAAAATACCGAAGGAACATTCATGTTGTGCTGCATCTATGTTGTTTCACACATAATACAGCAAGTATTAAATTGAGCCAGTAAACATATGAAACTTTTGTTAAATTGTGTTACATAAAAGTAAACAAATATAATGTAATAATTATATAGATAATGTTGCTTCTTTACTGTCCTTTTTGTTAATTCTAAGTAGTATGTTTTACTCTTGCCATTATGTTATGGGAATCAGAGATCACCCAGAGAACTCTATACCTGTTGAAACTTTCTGTTAACCCTCTTGACTTTGTTGCCTGGTTAAAAAAAAACCAAAAAAAACAAACTATCTTTTAATAACTTTGGATCTCTGAATGATATGACTAACATATGACTAATCCTAATCAACCCCATTTTCTGTAATTTAATAAACTATAATTTGTACAATGCTCCTGTGAATTACTTTTCAGATACTTCCTGCTTTTTTTCCACTACTGTTAGTGACTTTTTATTGGAGACAATTAGAGATGGGTAAACCTTTCGACAATTAGTTTCTTTTCGTGTTTGGAATGTTCGGTTCAAAGATTTGTTTCGGTCGAATAAGTTTGGTAAGAACCAGAGCTTAAATTGGCCTAAAACAGTGTGTTTGACACTCAAGGCTCATAGGACTCGAACCCATTTCTAGCTCTCTAAGGCAAACATAGCCAAATTTAAGTCAAAGTGACAGTGACATGTATGTCTATGGGAAAATGGATGGTAAGCAATGGATGCAAACTACTATATGCTACGCTCCCACTTGCATTTACACATTTTAACATTTAAAACACTCCAAAAGTTAGCCTGTTTTTGGAGAATGGCGCTTGTCCGTGTTTTTTTTTATCCACATGGTGGTTATATTACAAAAAGCTATGGCTTTATCTAAAACTTTGCCCATTTCGGGGACCTGTAAGTGCCACAGGCTTGTTACTTTGGATAAAAATTTGTTGCTGTGTGTCTGGTTGAAAAGCGATGAAGTGACTTTTCAAAACAAATAAAAAAGCCCCCAAAATTATCCCTTTATGGGAGCAGAATGCTGCACCAACATGGCGTTGGTATTGGAAGATGCATTGGTGGGGTTATTTGTTTTATTGTGTTGTCTCTATGCCCACAGTGTGTGGCAGTGCCCAAAAAAATTTGTGACACACTAGCATCGTGCCTGCCACTTGAAAAGTGAAGTGTTAAAGAATTGACTTTAGCCACTTGGAGCACCAATGAGTGACAATTACAGAATTTCAAGAAAAATTTCTGACACACTGTCAGTGTGCATTCCAGTTGAACATAATAAAGAACTGAGTGTAGAATAAAGCTACAAGAAAAATATTTCTTTATGAGAGATGATGCGGTACCAAGGAGTAACAATTTGCAGAATTTCAAGAAAAATTTCTGCCACACTATCAGTGTGCATGCCAGTTGAAATGTGATGAAGAATTGAGTGTAGAAAAAAGCCGGAAAAAAAAATGTATTTATGGGAGCATATGCAGCACCATGAAGTAACAAGAAAATTTTGAAAAGCTTTTCCGCTGCGGATTTTTTTCTGCAATGTGTGGATGGAATTAGCCAAAATCCCATCCACTTTGCAGGTGCTGTAAAATGCACTGTTTTTGCAACATGGGGTCACGGCCTTAAAGGGGTTTTTTGGGTTATTGTAGCTAAACCTTTAAACAACTTGATTTTCATTAATAAATATTGTACTATACTTTTTTAACGTATTTGGGTCCTTTCCATGAAATCCTGTGTGAAATCCACTTGGTCCCTTTTGTATTCTTTGCATTGTTTCTCACTGGCTTCTTACTGGAATACAGGTGTAGGGGTTCTAATAAAACAGAGAAACTGAGTCTGGGGATGGTCATTTTAAACAGTTATATCTTGGAAATTATAAAATGTAGAATAATGATTAAGATATCAAATGAAAAATGAGATTAATGCATATAACATGAAAATTTTTTTTTTGACAGAAATGTCATCAGTTAAAAACAGCCAGGATTGGCATATTTATATGAAGCTGAAGCTCCTTACAATCCTTGTTGTGTTTAGCTGATGACATCCCTTGAAATAATGCAGATAAAATAGCAAACTTGTTGTCATATTTAAAGTGAGAATCTTATCTTTCATAAGTCACCACAATCACTGTTTTATAATATCCAAGATATAACTGTTTAAAATTTCCCAGTTTCCCTGCTTTATTAGAGTACATAAACCCTGACTCGAGTGAGAAGACAATGAGAGAAACAAGGCAAAGACTACAGGGTCAGAAGCACATAATTTCATGAAAAGGAGCTAAAATCCATTAATAAAGTACATTACAATATTTATTAATGTCACGAATGCTGCCACAAAATCAAAAGTTATAACATACAAAAATAGGCTAATATTAAAGGTATGTATCGCGGGCTTTTAAATATGGCATAAATCTGAAATGAAAAGCAAACTGAATATATGTACAAAAGTATCATACAGTGCTGGCCAAAAGTATTGGCACCCCTGCAATTCTGTCAGATAATACTCAATTTCTTCCAGAAAATGATTGCAATCACAAATGCTTTGGTAATAATATCTTCATTTAATTTGTCGTCAATGGAAAACCACAAAAAGAATTGTCAAAAAGCCAAATTGGATATAATTCCACACCAAACATAAAAAGGGGGTGGACAAAAGTATTGGCACCCTTTGAAAAATCATGTGATGCTTCTCTAATTTGTGTAATTAACAGCACCTGTTACTTACCTGTGGCACATAACAGGTGGTGGCAATAACTAAATCACACTTGCAGCCAGTTGAAATGGATTAAAGTTGACTCAACCTCTGTCCTGTGTCCTTGCGTGTACCACATTGAGCATGGAGAAAAGAAAGAAGAACAAAGAACTGTCTGAGGACTTGAGAAGCAAAATTGTGAGGAAGCATGAGCAACCTCAAGGCTACAAGTCCATCTCCAAAGACCTGAATGTTCCTGTGTCTACTGTGTGCAGTGTCATCAACAAGTTTAAAGCCCATGGCACTGTAGCTAACCTCCCTAGATGTGGACGGAAAAGAAAAATTGACGAGAGATTTCAACAAAAAATTGTGCGGATGGCAGCTAAAGAACCTCAACTAACATCCAAACAAGTTCTAGCTGCCCTGTAGTCCGAGGGTACAACAGTGTCAACCCATACTATCCGTCGGCGTCTGAATGAAAAGGGACTCTATGGTAGGATACCCAGGAAGACCCCACTTCTGACCCAGAGACATAAAAAAGCCAGGCTAGAGTTTGCCAAAACTTACCTGAGAAAGCCAAAAACTTTTTGGAAAAATGTTCTCTGGTCAGATGAGACAAAAGTAGAGCTTTTTGGGAAAAGGCATCAACATAGAGTTTACAGGAAAAAAAAAGAGGCCTTCAAAGAAAAGAACACGGTCCCTACAGTCAAACATGGCGGAGGTTCCCTGATGTTTTGGGGTTGCTTTGCTGCCTCTGGCACTGGACTGCTTGACCATGTGCATGGCATTATGAAGTCTGAAGACTACCAACAAATTTTGCAGCATAAAGTAGGGCCCAGTGTGAGAAAGCTGGGTCTCCCTCAGAGGTCATGGGTCTTCCAGCAGGACAATGACCCAAAACACACTTCAAAAAGCACTAGAAAATGGTTTGAGAGAAAGTACTGGAGACTTCTAAAGTGGACAGCAATGAGTCCAGACCTGAATCCCATAGAACACCTGTTGAGAGATCTCAAAATGGCAGTTTGAAGAAGGCACCCTTCAAATCTCAGGGACCTGGAGAAATTTGACAAAGAAGAATGGTCTAAAATTCCAGCAGAGCATTGTAAGAAACTCATTGATGCTTACCGGAAGCGGTTGTTTGCAGTTATTTTGTCTAAAGGTTGTGCTACCAAGTATTAGGCTGAGGGTGCCAATACTTTTGTCCGGCACATTTTTGGAGTTTTGTGTAAAATGATCAATGATTTGACTTTTTTTTCATTCTCTTTTGTGTTTTTTCATTGCAAGCAAAATAAATTAAGATATTATTACCAAAGCATTTGTGATTGCAATCATTTTCTGGAAGAAATTGAGTATTATCTGACAGAATTGCAGGGGTGCCAATACTTTTGGCCAGCACTGTACATCATTGATACTATTCACCTGATGAACCCACAAATGGGGGGGGAACGTGTTGAGATGTAGTTAGGGCCAGAGCATCTGTATCGGGCAGCACAAGCAGGAGACCTGCTACATATGCTCCATGGATCCCTTATATTGTAGCGTTGATTCTATACAACTAAACCACATTACCATCTGTGCTATATGAGGTCTGAGCATATTAGGAAAGTGTTTTATAGACACCACGCAGCAATACATCATTTGACTTATTATAAGTGGTGTCTTCACGATTTATCTAGTTCTCCATCTGTAACATCTTTGCCTGTTCGTGCCTCTGCATCATCCTCCGCTTGCACGCTTCGGCGCAGGAGGCGTGTTCAGTTGTGATCCTTTTTACTTGTTGCTGTAGCACAGCTGAGGATTTGTTGATGTGTGTCAGTCCAGCCAGTACTTTACTTCCTTTGGTTACTATGGAGTTATGAAGGAGTAGAACCATCTCAAGGAGGATCAGAAGGAAATGGACAGCATGTGAGTTAAATATGAGTGTCACAGCAAAGGGTCTGAATACTTATGACCATGTGATATTTCAGTTTTTCTTTTTTAATAAATTTGCAAAAATATCTACATTTCAGTTTTTTTCTGTCAAGATGGGGTGCTGAGTGTATATTAATGGGTGCAGTGAAACAAAGAGTGAAAAATTTTAAGGGGTCTGAATACTTTCCGTACCCACTGTAAATATCCTCTGGGTGAAATTAAGATATTGATAGCCATGATTTAATTGTGATTGTCTCATGCTGAAGTCATCCAGCTAGTATCACAACAAAAATATCTTACTTTATTATAATTAAGGCAGAGTATCTTACTTAGGAGATTTTACTCCTGGAGAGGTTTTTCTGCATTTACCTGATAGGATCCATACCCGTTAATGTCGGTATTAACTATACAGGTCCAACAGCAAACTGTAATATGTCCTTGTCAACAAATCCTTATACTAAAGATAATTGTGAAGTGATCTTGCAAATATATTCTAGAGTTCATTGTGAATGTATTGTATTCTAGAGTTCATTTTCTGTATTGTCTGTGGTCAGTGTCGGACTGGGATGTCTAGGGCCCACCAGTGGAATTGTTTCTAGGGGCCCACCATCAGAACCCCTGCAGATCAGCGGTACCGAGACAGGGCGGCTAAAGGTAATAACATGCCGGGAGCCATGCTGCTCACCCACTATACCATGTGCACCACTGCACTACCTAAACCTACTGCTACACCTTGTATGGCAAGTGAACAGCGTGGCTCCTAGAATTGTTACCTTTACCTGTAACCGCATTGTCCTGGAAAAGCTGATCTGCAGAGGTCCTGGCTATTGTATCATTGTAGATGTAATATTGATGGCCTATCCTAAGGACAGGCCATCAATATTAGGAAGATGGATAAATCCTTTAAAGAGGTTGTCGAAGGAATTGGAACTATTTTTATTAGAAAAGTAAAAATTCACAAACAGTGTCACATACGAAAATACAATATAAAACCCATAAACAGAAACAATACATAAATCCAAAACATAACATAAATAACATCAATAAATAAGATACAAGAAACTGGGACAAAATTAAAGACCAAAAAAAGAAAACCCAGCCGCAAACCAGCCCCCATCCATTCTGCCTTTCACTCCGCCTTTCACTCTCCAGTCTTTCTTCAGTCATCCGCCAGTCAAAACTCTACCTATCTTGGAAACAAAAGAAAATCCAAATAAGTAATATACAATGGAAAACATATAACACTAACAGAAAACTAACAAAAACCCCAACTGAAACTTATTAGAAAAAAAAAAAAATTTTTTTTATTTTTTATTTTTTTCCCTTCATCACACCCCGCCAGCACCACGCCCCATGTCCTCCCATGTCCGCATAGTCCTGGTGCTGGCACCACCCGCCACAGAGCCCCTGAAAACCGACCTGGCTCTCCGCCTCATGTCCTCCCATGTCCGCATAGTCCAGAGCCAGGCCGGACACATGAAACCTATATATCAAACCCTCCACCCCCAAAAGAAACCCCCCTCCCAAACAACCTACCCCCCCTAAGAAAAAAACCCTTTTAACTACATACAATGGGAATATGAAAATGGAAATGAACAAAAAATATGTTAAGTGGCAAATAGCAAATAACAAAATACCAGACAAGAAAACCAGACAAAATACAATAACAAAACCCACAATCTTATATAAACCGTTGACACCCCCTTCCCTCCCATAAACCTCCCACAGGCCTAGGGTCGGTTATCCTCAAGCCTCTTACCCTTCCATCCTATTTCCAAAACAAAATGCCTATGTGGTGACACACCAGCCCTCCACCAGGAAGAGAGCACAAGAGGCCCGTCCCTACCTACTTGCCCTACCACTATGTCCCTATCTATCAATCTATCCCTACCCTATCCCTACCTGTCCCTCCCTACCAAAAAAACAAACCCCACCTCTTGTGCAAAATCTTGCCCTCCCTTTCCCTATCTGGCCCTAACCTAACTACCTTTTAATCCCTTATTCTATCCCTCAGGGAACAGAAAAGGTGAAATCCCTCCAGAGGGTACCAGCCCTTTTTGCGCCCAACCCCTCATACTCCCGAGAGCACACCCTCACCAGGTCCACCATGATGTTTTTAACCACCTCCACCTCCGGGAGGATTTTGCCTCGCGTCGATACTAGACACCGGGATGACCACAAGTGGAACCTAACCACTGCGCTAACTATAAAAAGTGTCTGGCAGTCCCTGCCCTCCAGCTGTTTGAATGCCCCATAGGCCCACTCGGCATAGGAAAGGCCAGCCAGCCGCAGCCAACCGGTGGAGGTCCCCACCAATTTGCAAACCCTTATATTGAAGGGGCACTGAAGCAGGAAGTGCTCCATGCTTTCCAGCATGTCGCCACACTCCTCCCGAGGGCAGCCTCGCTCGTCGGAGTTCCGGTACTTCAAGTTCCCCCTCACATATAACTTACCTAGGAGGCAGCGCCAGGTCAGATCCCAAAACTTCCGAGGAAACCTTTTGGAGTTAAGAAAACGCAACCCTCCCTCTAAGGTTTCTCCTGGGCAATCTTTGAGCGCCAGAGGCTTCTGGAAGCGGGTCAACAGGACTTTGTCATCAAGAAAACGTCTTGACTGAGTCCTGATCTCCCACGCCCCCAGACCCCACCGACGAATCACTTTCAAGACCAGGGAAGCATAGGCCGGGAGATATCCATGGGGTGCACGAAGATCTTTCACTTGCCCTCCTGACTCCCATTTCTGGAAGAAGGGCCGAAACCACCCCTGGCAGGAGGCTACCCACGAAGGAGCCCCCTCGGCGGAGAGGTTTGGTAAATTGATCTTAAGAAAAGTGTTCATTAAGAACACCACGGGGTTAACCATATTTAACCCCCCTAGCCTCCTTGTGCGGTATGTAACCTCCCTCTTGATTAGGTTGAGCCTGTTCCCCCATAACAGTTGGAAGAACAGGCAACAGATCCTACTCCAACAAGACTCTGGCAAAGCACAGACGCTACCAAGATAGATCACCAACGGGAGCAGGAAGGCTTTGGCAAGGTGAACCCTTTCTCTCAGGGTCAAGGACCAACCCTTCCAGCAATCAACTCTCTGGGCGACATCCTTAAGCCTACCTTCCCAATTTTGGAGCGGGTAATCACCCTGGCCAAAATGGATGCCTAAGATCTTTACAGACCCCTGGGGTTCTGGGAGGGTGTCCGGAAGAGAAAAACCAGGCTCTCCCCCTCCCAGCCAGAGGCTTCCACACTTGTTCCTGTTCACAGCTGATCCGGAAGCCTCCGAGTAACTGTCCACTTCAGACATCACCCATTCAATCTCCTCCCGCGACGAGACAAGAGCGGTGACATCATCCGCGTAGGCTACTGTCCTCAAAGGGGAGCTGGTGCCCTCCAGGTCCATCCTGACTCCCGCCACCGGCCCACCATTAATCCGTCTAATCAGGGGATCAATGGCGAACACATACAGTAGCGGGCTCAAGGGACATCCCTGTCGGACGACCGACCCCAACTCAAAAGTACGACCAACCCAACCATTCACAAGTGGGAAAGACTCATCCCCAGCGTATAAGGTCTGCAGCCACTGAATGAACCCCCCAGGTAGGCCATACCTCGAGAGAGTTGACCACAAATACTCATGATTCACCCTGTCAAAAGCCTTAGCGTGATCTAGGGACAGCAAGTACCCCTTCCACCGACCTGCCCTACTCTGCTCCACAGCCTCCCTGACACTCAGGACCGCACTTAAGGTGCTACGACCGGGAACAGAGCAGTGCTTAGCCGGCGAGAGGAGCCGGGGCGCAAACTGTACCAGCCGGTTGAAAAGTACCTTCGCCAGAATCTTTCGGTCCGTATTGAGAAGTGCTATGGGCCGCCAGTTCTCAATACGGCTCGGATCCTTATCCTTTAACAGAACTATAAGGGCGGACCTCCTCATTGACTTTGGCAGAGTGCCCGAGGATAGACACTCATTAAGCACGTCAGTCAAGAGGGGAGCCAACGCTCCTTTAAAGGTCCGATAGAACTCAGATGTTAAGCCATCTGGGCCAGGTGACTTCTTGAGGGCAAGACCCTCAATAGCCCTGACGACTTCCTCTTCCCTTATAGGTTCTATCAAAACACCAAAAGAAGGGTCTTCTGCTGACTCAGGAATGGCTTCAGCCAAGAAACCTGAAATCCGATCCCGATTCAGTTCCTTCTTTGCCAAAAGGTTCGAGTAGAAAGACCTGACGACCTCCAAGATCCCTGACCTGGATCTTGTCAGGGATCCTGTACTGTCAATCAGGCCTGTTACTGTCTTACAAGTCACTGACATCTTACAGTTCCTGTAGGGGTCGGGCGAGCGGTATTTCCCGAAATCCCTCTCAAGAACCAAGGATGCGTGCCTATCATACTGACACCCTTTAAGCAAAGCCTTCACACCGGAGATATCCTCCTGGCTACCTCCGATCGAGACCAGATGTTCAAGTCTCTTCCTCAGTGCACTGTACATGCGGTACATGTCCAGTGACCTGAGGCTTGAGAGCCGGCGGAAAAATCCTGCCACCCTTTTTTTGAATATCTCCCACCACTCTGACCTAGTGCCCTCAAGACCCAGTAATAGTACCTGATCCTGAAGAAACTCCTCAAAGGCTTGTCTTACAGCTGCCTCCTCAAGGAGTGACGAATTCAGCCTCCACAAACCTCTTCCTCTCCGGAGGGTTTCTGAAATATTCAAAGAAAATAAAATTAGGCAGTGATCGGAGAACTCCACCTCCACCACGGACACAGGGGTGGTGACAGAATTCTCCTTCAAAAAAAACCTATCTATCCTGGACCTAACACTTCCTCTCTGAAAGGTGAACCCACGGTGACCTGGGGAATGCCTGATGTGGATATCCTCCAGGCGAGCTTCACTCACTATGCTATTTAACGCAACGCCATCATAGGGCAGTCTATCTCTGGTACCTCCTCGGTCTTGGGGTCTAGTTATGGTATTAAAATCCCCACCAAAGATGACTTGTTTGCCCGTAAAAAGAAAAGGCTTGATCTTCATAAAGAGGCTTTTACGGTCCCACTTTGACTGGGGACCGTAGATGTTAATGAGGCGCAGGCTTTGCCCCTTCATGAGGACGTCTAAGACTAGGCACCTTCCCATTTCGAGTTCGATCAGCCGCTGGCATTTCACCTCTGCAGTAAAAAGCACCGCCACTCCACTATACGGCTCAGCCGCAAGAGACCAGTAGGAGGGCCCCCTGCGCCACTCCCTCCTTGCTCTGTTTATCTCTGATAGAGTACAGAGCCTGGTCTCCTGCAAAAACAAAATGTCAGCTTCAACTCGGCCAAGAAAATCAAAGGCTGCAAACCTAGCCGTATCAGACTTAATGCTGGCCACATTAATGGTGGCCAGCGTCAGTGGAGAGGGGACTGCCATTAAGACCGATTGAGCTCAATGACCTTCAGTTTCCCACCCCCTTTCCTCCTACCACCTCCACCCCTTGATGAGTCAGAAGAGGACCCGCGACTTTTCCTCGTCTTACGGGTCCTCTTCTTACATTGGGATTGGTTCATCACCTCACCTCGTGCGGTTTGGCCAGGCAAGGGATGGACTTCCCCCGTAGTTTCTCCCTGGGGAGTATTGGTAACATTTTTTCCAACAGTTTCCAAAACAGCTTGAGGTGCATCGTCTCCATCTCTGGGTACCAGGCCAGCCTCCTCCACTGAAGGCAGGGGGCCCTTCCCTGAGGGAGACTCAGCAGCCCCCGACGGTCCCACCTCCCCCTCTGAAGCCTCCCCTGAGGCTGATGCGTCCTCGCAGAGGGTTTGGTGCCGGTTAGGGCTGATCACTGAAAGGTCCTCGAGTCTCCGTTCCTTTGCCGGGGGGGGGGCAGATGTTTTTACCCTCGCTTTACGCGGTGACTTTCTCCTCCTGACCGTCTGTTCCTCCCCAGCACTAACGTACTGGGAAGATGAAGACAGGTCAGCCTCTTCCTCCCTCTGCAGTCTTCTCATCTCCTCAATCAGGGCCGTGCCCGTCGCTACTTCAGCATTAGAATCCAACCCAGCGGGATCAGGGGCAGAGGGGAGACACATAATACCTTCCCTCTGCTCCCTTCTCCTATCTCTCCTTCTCGCCCTAGATGGTGGCTGGGTTTTCTCCCTCCGCGTCGGCAACCTGGTCTCTCCACCTCCGACCCCCTCCTCGGTGACAGGGACAGTCTCCTCACCTGCCTCTGCCCGTCGGAGGGTGACATTAGCGAACGACCTCGGGCACGCCCCAATTGGGTGACCAAGGTCACCACACAGGTGGCACCGAATCCTATCACAGGTTGCAGCTAGATGACCTAATCCCCCACACATGGCACACTTCTGCACCCTGCAGGAGGCACTCAAGTGCGAGGGATCACCACACCTGTGACAGAGCTTCGGCTGCCCCTGGTAGAAGACAAGAATCCTGTCTTTCCCGAGGAAGGTTGAGGACGGGATATGCATCACCGAGTTATCCTCATGCTTCAATTTGACCATAAAGGTCCAGGCCCCCGACCAAATGCCAAACTCATCAAGGTTCTTCCGGGGGAAGTCTTTCACTTCCCCATACCTGTTGAGCCAGGTCATAATGTCCATGTAAGAAAGTGACTCGTTACGAGTCAAAACGGTCACTTTCTTAATTGCATCCTGGTGCGACACCGCCCACACATTGAAGTCGCACCAGCCGGGCTCGTTCTTTGCCAACTCATAATTACCCCAGAAGGTTTCTAAGCCCCCCCGGGGTAACAAAGCTGACATCAAACTCTGAGGAGCCGACCGGGTGAATGAGGGCAAAGATATCACTTGCCCTAAAGCCCATCCCGAGCAGAAGTTCGACGACCCTCCTCCTCTGAGGACAAGGGCCTTCTCCCCCCCACCCGAGACGGACTACATTCCTCCGGACCGGCCGCTGCCCGGGTGTCGGGAGAGTCCACCTGGTCTCACCCCCCTCATCTCGGAACTTCCCTAGGCCAAAACGTTTAATCCAAAACCTAAGGTCCCTCGATTGACCATCCACTATCATCGTTCTCTGCCCTGCTCGTAAGGCCGCCAGGAGCTGCTGTTGTAATTCACCGTCCCTGGCCCCCAGTGATGGACACGAGGCACCCCCTGGGACCCCCGAGGCGACACTGGCATAGGAACGTACCGAGCTGGAGGCCGCAGTCCCAGCCCCCGCAACTCCAGTGCCACCTTCGGGCGCCCCCTGAAGCCCGCTCGGCCCGGCCACCACCGCGGCCACCGGGACACCAGAGACAGGAGCGGTCGTTCCCAGCGTCGCAGGCGTGGACCGGGGAAACACATTTGGCAAAGCTATTTCTGCAGCAGCCATGCCTACATTTTCCAAAGTCCTAGGAACCTCCACTACCGCATCTTTAATAACAGGGACAGCAGTAGCAGCAGCAGCAGCAGCAACACAAGGGGTGACAGCCTCCATAGCCCCCCCTCCCCTTTCCCTCACAAGGAACATCTAAGTCACTCTCTGGAACCACAGTTTTTTCCCCCTCCTCCGCCCTCCTCTCCTGACGCCTGCTTTTCCTACTCCCCAGTCTGCTCTTACTCACCGCTTTCTTACACACGCTCACCATTACCTCATTCACACCGGGGCTTGCGGCCTTGGGCGGCTCCACGAGCGGGATTGGCCTATTCCGGGCCTCCGCTTCACTCTCCTCCCGCTTAGCTGAGGCGACTTGTGCCTCTGCCTCGACCTCCGCATCGTCAGCTGTCGCAGCGCTCAATGCTTTAGGAGCGGACTTACTCCTAGCGCTGACGGCAGCCTCCGCATCACCGGTCTCATTGGCTTCCTCGGCACCTGAAACCGGAAGGGAGGGACAAGCCGCACGCCCCTTCCCCTTACGATGGACCTGGGAAGGGGCCGGCGCTACTTTGACCCTGCCCACAGGGGCAGGCTTCACCGCTTCTCTACCTCCCTTCGTGGGAGGTGCTTTTCCGACCTTGTCCGCTGCAGTTTCGGGCGTCATTTTCAATACTGCACCCAGCTCCCCAGCCACACCGCTACTTAGAGAAAGCGGGGTCTGGGGAGTCTGCGCCCCCTTATCTCACCCGCGGGCAACACCCCAGATTCAGCCTGTGCTAGAGTCAATGGGGGTTGCCCTGCGGGAACAGTTATACCTGCTGCGACACTCACATATTTCAGGGTGCCGACTTCTTGCGGCTTAGCCTTCTTCTTTTTCCTTTTTTTTGATTCCTCCTCGTTTGCAAGGTCGTCTACGGAAAAAGCCATCTTCTCCATTCTTGCCGGGGATTCTAGCATGCATATTTCGTGGATTAGCCTCCCCGCAGCAGAACCCATATCGTCTTCTGATGTTGCCGGTAATGGTGGTAAATTCTCCGGTAGCTTGGGTAAACTTGCCAATTTCTCTGGGGGCGTATAGGTCGGAATACCTGAACTCACCCTCGTAGGCTTCCGGCTACTGCCGTACTCTGCCAGCAGGCTCCCCTCTGAGTCAGTATCTGTCTCATATTCCGGATCCGAGCTTTCGGAGGACGCGAGGCCTTCCCGCAGCAGCCGCCCCTGCTGCTTGCGGTAAAACCGATCATCATTCAGGAGTTTCTCCCTGAAAGGCCTCGCGCCCTCCAGGATCTCTCGGCATCTTTGGTCAAGCCCTTTAATTTGTTCCTTCAGCTTTTTGACCTGCTTACTCAGTGCCGGTCTCTCATGCCTTGAGGCCCTGTCACTACGGGCACGGACACTCTGAAGCTCCGCACCCATAGCGAACAGGGACCTCCTGGCTTTATCATATTCTTCAAGGGTAGTGTTAATACGCTTACTGTATGCAAGCACATCCTCGCCAGCCTTCCGAATCCCCCAACCTGATGATGGCAAGGAAGGAGGGGGGGCTTCGCTGGCCTTTTTACTTGTACAGGGCTCAACCTCCACCGGGGTTTTCTGACCTAGACGTCCCTTGCTGCGGGTTGCCATACTGTTTTCCACTGGAGCCTGCTGCCTCTCCAATCTTCTCCTGCTGCTGCTGCTACTGCCGTCCATTGAGAGCCTCCTGCCCCCCGCCAAGCTGGCTCGGGGGGCAGGAGCACCTTGCTCCATGGTGAGAAAACCCCAACCTTGGAAAAGTAAAGGGGTTGGAGCCTCCAACTATGGCTGAAAAAACTGCTACTGTTGCACAAACACCACACACCAAGCCTCTCTTCTGAGCTGACAAACACTATAGCCTCTGGTCTCAGGAGCTCAGACAGGCGTGTCTGATTCCCACAGCTTCCCCTAAGGAATTGGAACTATTTTATTATAAAAGTAGAAAAAGTTCACAAACACTGTCACATATGAAAAATACCATACAAAAACCATAAACAGAGACAATACATAAATCCAAAACATAGCATAAATAACATCAAATACAAGAAAACATCAAGACAAAATTAAAAACCCAAAAACATGCGCAAACCAGCCCCCATCCATTCTGTCTTTCATTCTGCCTTTCACTCCGCCTTTCATTCTGCCTTTCACTCCGCCTTTCATTCTTCTTCAGCCATCCGTCAGTCAAAACTCTAGCTATCCTAAAAACAAAGAAAAAAAAAACCAAAATGAGCGATGTACAATGAAACATATAACAAAAACATATAACACTAATAAACCCCAACTGAAACTTACTATGAATTTTTTTTTTTTTTTTTCCTTCACCACACCCGGCCAGCACCACGCCCCATGTCCTCCCATGTCCGCATAGTCCTGGTGCTGGCACCACCCACCACCGAGCCCCTGAAACCCCGACCTGGCTCTCCGCCTCATGTCCTCTCATGTCCGCATAGTCCAGAGCCAGGCCAGGCACACGAAAACCTATAAACCAAACCCTCCACCCCCAAAAAGAAGCCCCCCTCCCAAACAACCTAACCCCCTAAAAAAACCCTTAACTACTAAAATGGAATTATGAAATGGAATATGGAAAATGAAAATGGGATATGGAAAAAAAAATGGAAATGGAAATGGGAAATGAATATGGGATATGGAAAAATGGAAAATGGGAAAACGGGCACAACACATGACAAACGACAACAACAACAAACAACAAGTACCAGACAAATCAATACCAGACAAGCAACAAAACCCACCATCCTACATAACCCACCATCCTACATAACCTGTTAAGATTACCCTCCCTCCCATGAACCTCCCATGGGCCTAGGGTCGGTTATCCTCAAGTCTCTTACCCTTCCATCTGATTTCCAAAACAAAAATGCCTATGTGGTGACACGCCAGCCCTCCACCAGGAAGAGAGCACAGGAGGCCTGTCCCTGTCTACTCGCCCTACCGCTATATCCCTATCTATCATTCTGTCCCTACCCTGTCCCTACTTGTCCCTCCCTATCAGAAAATAATAAACCCCACCCCTCGTGCAAACCTTGCCCTACCTATCCCTATCTGGCCCTAACCTAACTAACCTACTTTAAATCTCTTATCTAACCCTCAGGGAACAGAAAAAGTGAACCCCCTCCAGAGGGTACCAGCCCTTTCTGCGCCCAGCCCCTCGTACTCCCGAGAGCGCACCCTCTCCAGGTCCACCATGATGTTTTTAACCACCTCCACCTCCGGGAGGATTTTGCCTTTCGTCGATACTAAACACCGTGCTGACCATAGGTGAAACCTGACCACTGCACTAACTACAAAAAGTGTTTGGCAGTCCCTGCCCTCCGGGTGTTTGAATGCCCCATAGGCCCACTCGGCGTAGGAAAGGCCAGCCAGCCGCAGCCAACCGGTGGAGGTCCCCACCAATTTGCAAACCCTTATATTAAAGGGGCACTGAAGCAGGAAGTGCTCCATGCTTTCCAGCATGTCGCCACACTCCTCCCGAGGGCAGCCTCGCTCGTCGGAGTTCCGGTACTTCAAGTTCCCCCCTCACATATAACTTACCTAGGAGGCAGCGCCAGGTCAGATCCCAAAACTTCCGAGGAAACCTTTTGGAGTTAAGAAAACGCAACCCTCCCTCTAAGGTTTCTCCTGGGCAATCTTTGAGCGCCAGAGGCTTCTGGAAGCGGGTCAACAGGACCTTGTCGTCAAGAAAACGTCTTGACTGAGTCCTGATCTCCCACGCCCCCAGACCCCACCGACGAATCACTTTCAGGACCAGGGAAGCATAGGCAGGGAGATATCCATGGGGTGCACGAAGATCTTTCACTTGCCCTCCTGACTCCCATTTCTGGAAGAAGGGCCGAAACCACCCCTGGCAGGAGGCTACCCACGAAGGAGCCCCCTCGGAGGAGAGGTTTGGTAAATTGATCTTAAGAAAGGTGTTCATTAAGAACACCACGGGGTTAACCATATTTAACCCCCCTAGCCTCCTTGTGCGGTATGTAACCTCCCTCCTGATTAGGTTGAGCCTGTTCCCCCATAACAGTTGGAAGAACAGACAACAGATCCTACTCCAACAAGACTCTGGCAAGGCACAGACGCTACCTAGATAGATCACCAACGGGAGCAGGAAGGCTTTGGCAAGATACACCCTTTCTCTCAGGGTCAAGGACCAACCCTTCCAGCAATCAACTCTGGGCGACATCCTTAAGCCTACCTTCCCAATTTTGGAGTGGGTAATCACCCTGGCCAAAATGGATGCCTAAGATCTTTACAGACCCCTGGGGTTCTGGGAGGGTGTCCGGGAGAGAAAAACCAGGCTCTCCCCCTCCCAGCCAGAGGCTTCCACATTTATTCCTGTTTACAGCTGATCCGGAAGCCTCCGAGTAACTGTCCACTTCAGACATCACCCATTCAAGCTCCTCCCGTGACGAGACAAGAACGGTGACATCATCCGCGTAGGCTACTGTCCTCAAAGGGGAGCCGGTGCCCTCCAGGTCCATCCTGACTCCCGCCACCGGCCCACCATTAATCCGCCTAATCAGGGGATCAATGGCGAACACATACAGTAGCGGGCTCAAGGGACATCCCTGTCGGACGCCCGACCCCACCTCAAAAGGACGACCAACCCAACCATTCACAAGCGGGAAAGACTCAGCCCCAGCGTATAAGGTCTGCAGCCACTGAATGAACCCCCCAGGCAGGCCATACCTCGAGAGAGTTGACCACAAATACTCATGATTCACCCTGTCAAAAGCCTTAGCCTGATCTAGGGACAGCAAGTACCCCTTCCACCGACCTGCCCTACTCTGCTCCACAGCCTCCCTGACACTCAGGACCGCACTTAAGGTGCTACGACCGGGAACAGAGCAGTGCTGAGCCGGCGAGAGGAGCCGGGGCGCAAACTGTACCAGCCGGTTGAAAAGTACCTTCGCCAGAATCTTTCGGTCCGTATTGAGAAGTGCTATGGGCCGCCAGTTCTCAATATGGCTCGGATCCTTACCCTTTGACAGAACTATAAGGGCGGACCTCCTCATTGACTTCGGCAGAGTGCCCGAGGATAGACACTCATTAAGCACGTCAGTCAAGAGGGGAGCCAAAGCTCCTTTAAAGGTCCGATAGAACTCAGATGTTAAGCCATCTGGGCCAGGTGACTTCTTGAGGGCAAGACCCTCAATAGCCCTGACGACTTCCTCTTCCCTTATAGGTTCTATCAAAACACCAAGAGAAGGGTCTTCTGCTGACTCAGGAATGGCTTCAGCCAAGAAACCTGAAATCCGATCCCGATTCAGTTCCTTCTTTGCCAAAAGGTTCGAGTAGAAAGACCTGACGACCTCCAAGATCCCTGACCTGGATCTTGTCAGGGATCCTGTACTGTCAATCAGGCCTGTTACTGTCTTACAAGTCACTGACATCTTACAGTTCCTGTAGGGGTCGGGCGAGCGGTATTTCCCGAAATCCCTCTCAAGAACCAAGGATGCGTGCCTATCATACTGACACCCTTTAAGCAAAGCCTTCACACCGGAGATATCCTCCTGGCTACCTCCGGTCGAGACCAGATGTTCAAGTCTCTTCCTCAGTGCACTGTACATGCGGTACATGTCCAGTGACCTGAGGCTTGAGAGCCGGCGGAAAAATCCCGCCACCCTTTTTTTGAATATCTCCCACCACTCTGACCTAATGCCCTCAAGACCCAGTAATAGTACCTGATCCTGAAGAAACTCCTCAAAGGCTTGTCTTACAGCTGCCTCCTCAAGGAGTGACGAATTCAGCCTCCACAAACCTCTTCCTCTCCGGAGGGTCTCTGAAATATTCAAAGAAAACAAAATTAGACAGTGATCGGAGAACTCCACCTCCACCACGGATACAGGGGTGGTGACGGAATTCTCCTTCAAAAAAAACCTATCTATCCTAGACCTAACACTACCTCTCTGAAAGGTGAACCCACGGTGACCTGGGGAATGCCTGATGTGGATATCCTCCAGGCGAGCTTCACTCACTATTCTATTTAACGCGGCGCCATCATAGGGCAGTCTATCTCTGGTACCTCCTCGGTCTTGGGGTCTAGTTATGGTATTAAAATCCCCACCAAAGATGACTTGTTTGCCCGTAAAAAGAAAAGGCTTAATCTTCATAAAGAGGCTTTTACGGTCCCACTTTGTCTGGGGACCGTAGATGTTAATGAGGCGCAGGCTTTGCCCCTTCATGAAGACGTCTAAAACTAGGCACCTTCCCATTTCGAGCTCGATCAGTCGCTGGCATTTCACCTCTGCGGTAAAAAGCACCGCCACTCCACTATACGGCTCAGCCGCAAGAGACCAGTAGGAGGGCCCCCTGCACGACTCCCTCCTTGCTCTGTTTATCTCTGATAGAGTACAGAGCCTGGTCTCCTGCAAAAACAAAATGTCAGCTTCAACCCGGCCAAGAAAATCAAAGGCTGCAAACCTAGCCGTATCAGACTTAATGCTGGCCACATTAATGGTGGCCAGCGTCAGTGGAGAGGGGACTGCCATTAAGACCGATTGAGCTCAATGACCTTCTGCGTTCCTTCGTCGGGGGGGGGGGGGGGCAGATGTTTTTGCCCTCACTTTACTCGGTGACTTTCTCCGCTTGACCGTCTCTCCCTCCCCAGCACTGAAGTACTGAGAAGAAGACGACTGGTCAGCCTCTTCCTCCCTCTGCAGTCTCTTCATCTCCTCAACCAGGGTCGTGCCCACTGCTGCCTCGGCATCAGGATCTGGCCCAGCAGAGCCAGGGGCAGAAGGAAGGCACATAACTCCCTCCCTCTGCTCCCTCCTCCTCCCGCGCCTCCTTGCCCTTGATGGTGGCTGGGCCTTCTCCCTTTGCCTTGGCAGACTAGTCTCTCCTCCCCCACTCACCCCCTCCGCAGCAGGGACAGCCTCCTCAACTGCTCCCGCTTGCCGAAGGGTGGTGTTGGCGAAAGACCGTGGACACGCCCCGATCGGGTGCCCAAGGACACCACACAGGTGGCAACGCACCCTGCCACAGGTCGCCGCGAGATGGCCCACCTCCCCACACATGGCGCACTTCTGCACACGGCAGGAGGCGCTCAAGTGTGAGGGGTCACCGCACCTGTGACAGAGTTTTGGCTGCCCCTGGTAGAAGACAAGGATCCTGTCTTTCCCAAGGAAGGTTGAGGACGGGATATGCATCACCGAGTTATCCTCGTGTCGCAATTTGACCATGAAGGTCCAGGCCCCCGACCATATCCCGAACTCGTCGAGATTTTTCTTTGGGAAGTCCTTGACCTCCCCAAACCTGTTCAGCCAGGTCATGATGTCCATATAAGAAAGTGACTCGTTACGAGTTAAAATGGTCACTTTCTTAATGTTATCCTGGCGTGACACCGCCCACACCATAAAGTCACGCCAGGCGGGCTCGTCCTTCACCAGCCTATAGTTTCCCCAGAAGGTTTCTAAGCCCTCCGGGGTAACAAAGCTGATGTCAAACTCCGAGGAGCCGACAGGATGAATCAGGGCAAAGATGTCGCTTGCCCTGAAACCCATCCCGAGTAGGAGTTCCACGACCCCCCTCCTCTGGGGACAAGGGCCGGCTCCCCCCCACACGAGACGGGCCACGTTCCTCCGTGTCGGCCCCCTACGCCCGGGTGTAGGGAGAGTCCATCTGGTCTCACCTCCTTCCTCTCGGAACTTCCCTAGGCCAAAACGCTCGATCCAGAACCTAAGGTCTCTCGACTGCCCATCTATGGTCATTGTGGACTGGCCCGCCCGTAAAGCCTCCAGGAGCTGCCGTTGCAAATCGCCGTCCCTGGAGCCGGGCGGAAGACATGATGCACCCCCAGGGGCCCCAGAAGCGACGCTGGCATAGGAGCGTGGGGGCCCGGAGGCCGCAGCAACCTCCGCTGCCGGAGTACCAGCGCCACTCCCAGGGACCCCCGCAGAACTACTTAGCCCAGCCACGGCAACCGGAGCACCAGAGGCGGCAACAGTCCGCCCTGGCATAGCCGCCGCGGACCGGGTCACTCCAACTGCAGCAGAAGGAACAGCGGCAGAGAGGACAACAGGAGCAACAATATCAGGAGCAGTGACAGGAGTAACAACAGGAGCAACGACAGCATCAGGAACAGCATCAGGAACAGCAGCAGAAACAACAGCAGGGACAACAGCAGGGACAACAGCAGAAATACCAGAAACAACAGGGGCCACAACAGAAATATTACCAGCAGTAGAAATACTTTTTTTTAGCAGCAATGGTAATAGCCCCTCCTCCCGCAGCCTCCCCGACTACAGGCTCTTGGACCCCCATGCATACTACACCACCTTCTTCAGGAATACTACTAATTACCCCTTTTGTCCCACCCGCTTTCCCCTTTACCTTACCTGTCTGCTTAACTAGCTTCTCCACTCGTCCATCATTCACACCTGCAGTCTTCCTTCTTACAGCGGGGCTGGCTGCACCACTCGCTGATGGCTTCCCCGCTTTTACCTCGGCCTCCGCATCCACAGTCACCCCGGCACCTGATGTTGTAGGAGGACACGCCCCCTTAGCCCCGGAAGTGACCTCCGCATCACTGGCTTCATCAGCACTGGAGGAGGATGAGCCACGCCCACCTGCCACTCCCCCTTTCCTACACCTTACTCTGGGGGAAGCCATCGATATTTTAAAACCTCCTACCAGGGAGGGAGGTTTCCCTACGCCACTCCCCTCCGCAGGGGGGGCTTCTTTGCCTTTGCCCTTGTCCGCAACTATGAGCTCCTTGTCCGCCACCACCTGAAAGGTACTATCAGGCGCCATTTTGACTGCTGGCACCCCGGGCACCCCGCCACTTGGCGTGACCCGAGGTGCCTGCGCCTCCCTTTTCTCTCCTGGAGGCATCGCAACCTGGGCTGAGGTCCCGGCACGATGCTCCCCAGGCAACGACCTGACAAATTTAAATGTCTCTATCTCTCTTTTTTTTTCCTTCCTTGCCTTCTTCCTGCTCTTGGCTCCTTTTCCCGCCTCCTCCCCGTCCAGATCTGACATGCTGAATGCTAATTGGTCCATTCTGGACGGGGACTCTAATTGGTAGATTTGCCTCATCAGCTTCCCGCCTTCTCCCGAGGCTCCGCCCTCCTCCTCCTCCGTCTCGGGCAGTGGTTGGTTCTCTGGGAGTGTGGGAGATTGCGTCACTTCCTGCCCTGTCATTCTGACTTCCTGCTTCACTGCCGGCACTGATGCCTGCGTATACGTGGGTATCAGGCTGCCGCTGCTAGGGACGGCTGCCCGACTATACTGTACCGCCATGCTGTCATCCGACTCCAGGTCTGACTCACAATAGTCGTCCTCTCCCGAGCTGTCTGAGGACGCGGGGCCATCCTTCAACAACCGCTCCTGCTGTTTGCGGAAGAAGCGGTCATCGTTCAGCAGCTTCTCTCTGAACGGCCCCGCGCCCTCCAGAATCTCTGTGCACCTGGCTTCCAGGGCCTTTATTTGTTTTTTCAGGCTCCTTACCTGCTTACTGAAAACCGGGCGGTCCTTCCTCGAGGCCCTGTCGCTACGGGCACGAGCGCTTTGCAGCTCTCCACCCATAGCGAACAGGGACCTCCGGGCTCGGTCATATTCCTCCAGGACCGCCTCGATACTGCGGCTGTAAATGGCGACTTCCTCTCCAGCCTTCCTGATGCCCCATCCTGCGGGTGATTGCGGCAGCGATGACGGTAAGCTTGTGTCTTTTCTACTGCTTGCAGGGACCCTTCCAGAGGGAACCGCATATCCTGCGGCCATAGCCCCCTTCGGACCGGTTTCACCCGCCACTGCCGCTGATGTTACCGCCGTGGCTGATGTCGCCGTTTTCACGGATCCACCTGCCGGGACTGCTGACACCCCTGTCGCCACCGCTACTCCTGCCGGCGTCGCCCGCTCCACGGACGTCGCTGCTCCCGATGCTGTTCCTGATGCTGCAGCCGCCAATGTCGCTGCTGCTGCTCCCGATGCTGCTCCCGATGCCGTTGTCTCGGTCGCCAGTCTCATTGAGGCTTGCTGCCTCAGCGACCTCCGCCTGCCCTGCTCTGCTGGTGCTGTGTCGGCAGACATTCTCCTGCCCCCCCGCCTGTAAGGTCCGGGGGGCAGGAGCTCCACGCTCCATGATAAGGCTCCCCTCCGCACGGGGAAGGGAGTCGGAGCTACGGTATGTAACACACAAAAGACTGAAAACCACACCCAATAATCGGTCTCCAAGTATCCAAAAAAGCCTCTTAAGCCTCTGGACTCAGGAGCTCAAACAAGTGTGTCTGACTCCCACAGTTGCCCCGAAGGAATTGGAACTATTTTATTAGAAAAGTAGAAAAAGTTCATAAACACTGTCACATACGAAAATACAATATAAAAACTATAAACAGAGACAATACATAAATCTAAAACATAGCATAAAACCATCAACAAATAAAATACAAGAAAACACCGGGACAAAAAAAAAAAACAATCGCGAACCAGCCCCATCCATTCTGCCTTTCACTCCGCCTTTCACTCTTCTCCCGTCTTTCTCCAGTCATCCGTCAGTCAAAAACTCTAACAAAAGAAAATCTAAATGAGCAATATACAATGGAAACATATAACGGAAACTTATAACACTAACAAAATCCCCAACTGAAACTTACTAAAAATTTTTTTTTTTTTTTTTTTCCCCTCACCACACCCGGCCAGCACCACGCCCCATGTCCTCCCATGTCCGCATAGTCCTGGTGCTGGCACCACCCACCACCAAGCCCCTGAAACCCAACCTGGCTCTCCGCCTCATGTCCTCCCATGTCCGCGTAGTCCAGAGCCAGGCCGGGCACACGAAAACTTATAAACCAAACCCTCCACCCCCAAAAAGAAACCCCCCTCCCAAACAACCTACCCCCCTGAAAAACCCCTTAACTACTAACAAACAAATGGAATTATGGAATATGGAAAATGAAATATGGGATATGGAAATGGATATGAAAAATGGAAATGGAAAATGAATATGGGATATGGAAAAATGGAAAATGGGAAAATGGACACAACATATGAACGACAACAATAACAAATAAGAAATAACAGACAAGTAACAAAAACCCACCATCCTACATAACCTGTTAAATTACCTTCCCTCCCATAAACCTCCCATGGGCCTAGGGTCGGTTATCCTCAAGCCTCTTACCCTTCCATCTGATTTCCAAAACAAAATGCCTATGTGGTGACACGCCAGCCCTCCACCAGGAAGTGAGCACAGGAGGCCCATCCCTGTCTACTCGCCCTACCGCTATATCCCTATCTATCATTCTGTCCCTACCCTGTCCCTACCTGTCCCTCCCTATCAGAAAATAATAAACCCCACCCCTCGTGCAAACCTTGCCCTACCTATCCCTATCTGGCCCTAACCTAACTAACCTACTTTAAATCCCTTATCTAACCCTCAGGGAACAGAAAAAGTGAACCCCCTCCAGAGGGTACCAGCCCTTTCTGCGCCCAGCCCCTCGTACTCCCGAGAGCGCACCCTCACCAGGTCCACCATGATGTTTTTAACCACCTCCACCTCCGGGAGGATTTTGCCTCTCGTCGATACTAAACACCGTGCTGACCATAGGTGAAACCTGACCACTGCACTAACTACAAAAAGTGTTTGGCAGTCCCTGCCCTCCGGGTGTTTGAATGCCCCATAGGCCCACTCGGCATAGGAAAGGCCAGCCAGCCGCAGCCAACCGGTGGAGGTCCCCACCAATGTGCAAACCCTTATATTGAAGGGGCACTGAGGCAGGAAGTGCTCCATGCTTTCCAGCATGTCGCCACACTCCTCCCGAGGGCAGCCTCGCTCGTCGGAGTTCCGGTACTAACAAGTTCCCCCTCACATATAACTTACCTAGGAGGCAGCGCCAGGTCAGATCCCAAGACTTCCGAGGAAACCTTTTGGAGTTAAGAAAACGCAACCCTCCCTCTAAGGTTTCTCCTGGGCAATCTTTGAGCACCAGAGGCTTCTGGAAGCGGGTCAACAGGACCTTGTCGTCAAGAAAACGTCTTGACTGAGTCCTGATCTCCCACGCCCCCAGACCCCACCGACGAATCACTTTCAGGACCAGGGAAGCATAGGCCGGGAGATATCCATGGGGTGCACGAAGATCTTTCACTTGCCCTCCTGACTCCCATTTCTGGAAGAAGGGCCGAAACCACCCCTGGCAGGAGGCTACCCACGAAGGAGCCCCCTCAGAGGAGAGGTTTGGTAAATTGATCTTAAGAAAGGTGTTCATTAAGAACACCACGGGGTTAACCATATTTAACCCCCCTAGCCTCCTTGTGCGGTATGTAACCTCCCTCCTGATTAGGTTGAGCCTGTTCCCCCATAACAGTTGGAAGAACAGGCAACAGATCCTACTCCAACAAGACTCTGGCAAGGCACAGACGCTACCTAGATAGATCACCAACGGGAGCAGGAAGGCTTTGGCAAGGTGAACTCTTTCTCTCAGGGTCAAAGACCAACCCTTCCAGCAATCAACTCTCTGGGCGACATCCTTAAGCCTACCTTCCCAATTTTGGAGTGGGTAATCACCCTGGCCAAAATGGATGCCTAAGATCTTTACAGACCCCTGGGGTTCTGGGAAGGTGTCCAGGAGAGAAAAAACAGGCTCTCCCCCTCCCAGCCAGAGGCTTCCACACTTATTCCTGTTTACAGCTGATCCGGAAGCCTCCGAGTAACTGTCCACTTCAGACATCACCCATTCAAGCTCCTCCCGTGACGAGACAAGAACGGTGACATCATCCGCGTAGGCTACTGTCCTCAAAGGGGAGCCGGTGCCCTCCAGGTCCATCCTGACTCCCGCCACCGGCCCACCATTAATCCGCCTAATCAGGGGATCAATGGCGAACACATACAGTAGCGGGCTCAAGGGACATCCCTGTCGGACGCCCGACCCCACCTCAAAAGGACGACCAACCCAACCATTCACAAGCGGGAAAGACTCAGCCCCAGCGTATAAGGTCTGCAGCCACTGAATGAACCCCCCAGGCAGGCCATACCTCGAGAGAGTTGACCACAAATACTCATGATTCACCCTGTCAAAAGCCTTAGCCTGATCTAGGGACAGCAAGTACCCCTTCCACCGACCTGCCCTACTCTGCTCCACAGCCTCCCTGACACTCAGGACCGCACTTAAGGTGCTACGACCGGGAACAGAGCAGTGCTGAGCCGGCGAGAGGAGCCGGGGCGCAAACTGTACCAGCCGGTTGAAAAGTACCTTCGCCAGAATCTTTCGGTCCGTATTGAGAAGTGCTATGGATACGGCTCGGATCCTTACCCTTTGACAGAACTATAAGGGCGGACCTCCTCATTGACTTTGGCAGAGTGCCCGAGGATAGACACTCATTAAGCACGTCAGTCAAGAGGGGAGCCAACGCTCCTTTAAAGGTCCGATAGAACTCAGATGTTAAGCCATCTGGGCCAGGTGACTTCTTGAGGGCAAGACCCTCAATAGCCCTGACGACTTCCTCTTCCCTTATAGGTTCTATCAAAACACCAAGAGAAGGGTCTTCTGCTGACTCAGGAATGGCTTCAGCCAAGAAACCTGAAATCCGATCCCGATTCAGTTCCTTCTTTGCCAAAAGGTTCGAGTAGAAAGACCTGACGACCTCCAAGATCCCTGACCTGGATCTTGTCAGGGATCCTGTACTGTCAATCAGGCCTGTTACTGTCTTACAAGTCACTGACATCTTACAGTTCCTGTAGGGGTCGGGCGAGCGGTATTTCCCGAAATCCCTCTCAAGAACCAAGGATGCGTGCCTATCATACTGACACCCTTTAAGCAAAGCCTTCACACCGGAGATATCCTCCTGGCTACCTCCGGTCGAGACCAGATGTTCAAGTCTCTTCCTCAGTGCACTGTACATGCGGTACATGTCCAGTGACCTGAGGCTTGAGAGCCGGCGGAAAAATCCCGCCACCCTTTTTTTGAATATCTCCCACCACTCTGACCTAGTGCCCTCAAGACCCAGTAATAGTACCTGATCCTGAAGAAACTCCTCAAAGGCTTGTCTTACAGCTGCCTCCTCAAGGAGTGACGAATTCAGCCTCCACAAACCTCTTCCTCTCCGGAGGGTTTCTGAAATATTCAAAGAAAATAAAATTAGGCAGTGATCGGAGAACTCCACCTCCACCACGGACACAGGGGTGGTGACGGAATTCTCCTTCAAAAAAAACCTATCTATCCTGGACCTAACACTTCCTCTCTGAAAGGTGAACCCACGGTGACCTGGGGAATGCCTGATGTGGATATCCTCCAGGCGAGCTTCACTCACTATGTTATTTAACGCGACGCCATCATAGGGCAGTCTATCTCTGGTACCTCCTCGGTCTTGGGGTCTAGTTATGGTATTAAAATCCCCACCAAAGATGACTTGTTTGCCCGTAAAAAGAAAAGGCTTGATCTTCATAAAGAGGCTTTTACGGTCCCACTTTGACTGGGGACCGTAGATGTTAATGAGGCGCAGGCTTTGCCCCTTCATGAGGACGTCTAAGACTAGGCACCTTCCCATTTCGAGTTCGATCAGCCGCTGGCATTTCACCTCTGCGGTAAAAAGCACCGCCACTCCACTATACGGCTCAGCCGCAAGAGACCAGTAGGAGGGCCCCCTGCGCCACTCCCTCCTTGCTCTGTTTATCTCTGATAGAGTACAGAGCCTGGTCTCCTGCAAAAACAAAATGTCAGCTTCAACTCGGCCAAGAAAATCAAAGGCTGCAAACCTAGCCGTATCAGACTTAATGCTGGCCACATTAATGGTGGCCAGCGTCAGTGGAGAGGGGACTGCCATTAAGACCGATTGAGCTCAATGACCTTCAGTTTCCCACCCCCTTTCCTCCTACCACCACCACCCCTAGATGAGTCTGAAGAGGACCCGCGACTTTTCCTCGTCTTACGGGTCCTCTTCTTACATTGGGATTGGTCCATCACCTCACCTCGTGCGGTTTGGCCAGGCAAGGGATGGACTTCCCCCCGTAGTTTCTCCCTGGGGAGTATTGGTATCATTTTTTTCAACGGTTTCCAAAACAGCTTGAGGTGCATCGTCTCCATCTCTGGGTACCAGGCCAGCCTCCTCCACTGAAGGCAGGGGGCCCTTCCCTGAGGGAGACTCAGCAGCCCCCGACGGTCCCACCTCCCCCTCTGAAGCCTCCCCTGAGGCTGATGCGTCCTCGCAGAGGGTTTGGTACCGGTTAGGGCTGATCACTGAAAGGTCCTCGAGTCTCCGTTCCTTTGCCGGGGGGGGGGGGGCAGATGTTTTTACCCTCGCTTTACTCGGTGACTTTCTCCTCCTGACCGTCTGTTCCTCCCCAGCACTAACGTACTGGGAAGATGAAGACAGGTCAGCCTCTTCCTCCCTCTGCAGTCTTCTCATCTCCTCAATCAGGGCCGTGCCCGTCGCTACTTCAGCATTAGAATCCAACCCAGCGGGATCAGGGGCAGAGGGGAGACACATAATACCCTCCCTCTGCTCCCTTCTCCTATCTCTCCTTCTCGCCCTAGATGGTGGCTGGGTTTTCTCCCTCCGCGTCGGCAACCTGGTCTCTCCACCTCCGACCCCCTCCTCGGTGACAGGGACAGTCTCCTCACCTGCCCCTGCCCGTCGGAGGGTGACATTAGCGAACGACCTCGGGCACGCCCCGATTGGGTGACCAAGGCCACCACACAGGTGGCACCGAATCCTATCACAGGTTGCAGCTAGATGACCTAATCCCCCACACATGGCACACTTCTGCACCCTGCAGGAGGCACTCAAGTGCGAGGGATCACCACACCTGTGACAGAGCTTCGGCTGCCCCTGGTAGAAGACAAGAATCCTGTCTTTCCCGAGGAAGGTTGAGGACGGGATATGCATCACCGAGTTATCCTCATGCTTCAATTTGACCATAAATGTCCAGGCCCCCGACCAAATGCCAAACTCATCAAGGTTCTTCCGGGGGAAGTCTTTCACTTCCCCATACCTGTTGAGCCAGGTCATAATGTCCATGTAAGAAAGTGACTCGTTACGAGTCAAAACGGTCACTTTCTTAATTGCATCCTGGCGCGACACCGCCCACACATTGAAGTCGCGCCAGCCGGGCTCGTTCTTTGCCAACTCATAATTACCCCAGAAGGTTTCTAAGCCCCCCGGGGTAACAAAGCTGACATCAAACTCTGAAGAGCCGACCGGGTGAATGAGGGCAAAGATGTCACTTGCCCTAAAGCCCATCCCGAGCAGAAGTTCGACGACCCTCCTCCTCTGAGGACAAGGGCCTTCTCCCCCCCACCCGAGACGGACTACATTCCTCCGGACCGGCCGCTGCCCGGGTGTCGGGAGAGTCCACCTGGTCTCACCCCCCTCATCTCGGAACTTCCCTAGGCCAAAACGTTCAATCCAAAACCTAAGGTCCCTCGATTGACCATCCACTATCATCGTTCTCTGCCCTGCTCGTAAGGCCACCAGGAGCTGCTGTTGTAATTCACCATCCCTGGCCCCCAGTGATGGACACGAGGCACCCCTTGGGACCCCCGAGGCGACACTGGCATAGGAACGTACCAAGCTTGAGGCCGCAGTCCCAGCCCCCGCAACTCCAGTGCCACCTTCGGGCGCCCCCTGAAGCCCGCTCGGCCCGGCGACCACCGCGGCCACCGGGACACCAGAGACAGGAGCGGTCGTTCCCAGCGTCGCAGGCGTGGACCGGGCAAACACATTTGGCAAAGCTACTTCTGCAGCAGCCATGCCTACATTTTCCAAAGTCCTAGGAACCTCCACTACCGCATCTTTAACAAAAGGGACAGCAGTAGCAGCAGCAGCAGCAGCAACACAAGGGGTGACAGCCTCCATAGCCCCCCTCCCCTTTCCCTCACAAGGAACATCTAAGTCACTCTCTGGAACCACAGTTTTTTCCCCCTCCTCCGCCCTCCTCTCCTGACGCCTGCTTTTCCTACTCCCCAGTCTGCTCTTACTCACCGCTTTCTTACCCACGCTCACCATTACCTCATTCACACCGGGGCTTGCGGCCTTGGGCGGCTCCACGAGCGGGATTGGCCTATTCCGGGCCTCCGCTTCACTCTCCTCCCGCTTAGCTGGGGCGACTTGTGCCTCTGCCTCGACCTCCGCATCGTCAGCTGTCGCAGCGCTCAATGCTTTAGGAGCGGACTTGCTCCTAGCGCTGACGGCAGCCTCCGCATCACCGGTCTCATTGGCTTCCTCGGCACCTGAAACCGGAAGGGAGGGACAAGCCGCATGCCCCTTCCCCTTACGATGGACCTGGGGAGGGGCCGGCGCTACTTTGACCCTGCCCACAGGGGCAGGCTTCACCGCTTCTCTACCTCCCTTCGTGGGAGGTGCTTTTCCGACCTTGTCCGCTGCAGTTTCGGGCGCCATTTTCAATACTGCACCCAGCTCCCCAGCCACACCGCTACTTAGAGAAAGCGGGGTCTGGGGAGTCTGCGCCCCCTTATCTCACCCGCGGGCAACACCCCAGATTCAGCCTGTGCTAGAGTCAATGGGGGTTGTCCTGCGGGAACAGTTATACCTGCTGCGACACTCACATATTTCAGGGTGCCGACTTCTTGCGGCTTAGCCTTCTTCTTTTTCCTTTTTTTTTGATTCCTCCTCGTTTCCAAGGTCGTCTACGGAAAAAGCCATCTTCTCCATTCTTGCCGGGGATTCTAGCATGCATATTTCGTGGATTAGCCTCCCCGCAGCAGAACCCATATCGTCTTCTGATGTTGCCGGTAATGGTGGTAAATTCTCCGGTAGCTGGGGTAAACTTGCCAATTTCTCTGGGGGCGTATAGGTCGGAATACCTGAACTCACCCTCGTAGGCTTCCGGCTACTGCCGTACTCTGCCAGCAGGCTCCCCTCTGAGTCAGTATCTGTCTCATATTCCGGATCCGAGCTTTCGGAGGACGCGAGGCCTTCCCGCAGCAGCCGCCCCTGCTGCTTGCGGTAAAAACGGTCATCATTCAGGAGTTTCTCCCTGAAAGGCCCCGCGCCCTCCAGGATCTCTCGGCATCTTTGGTCAAGCCCTTTAATTTGTTCCTTCAGCTTTTTGACCTGCTTACTCAGTGCCGGTCTCTCATGCCTTGAGGCCCTGTCACTACGGGCACGGACACTCTGAAGCTCCGCACCCATAGCGAACAGGGACCTCCTGGCTTTATCATATTCCTCAAGGGTAGTGTTAATACGCTTACTGTATGCAAGCACATCCTCGCCAGCCTTCCGAATCCCCCAACCTGATGATGGCAAGGAAGGAAGGGGGGCTTCGCTGGCCTTTTTACTTGTACAGGGCTCAGCCTCCGCCGGGGTTTTCTGACCTAGACGTCCCTTGCTGCGGGTTGCCATACCTTTTTCCACTGGAGCCTGCTGCCTCTCCAATCTTCTCCTGCTGCTGCTGCTACTGCCGTCCATTGAGAGCCTCCTGCCCCCCGCCAAGCTGGCTCGGGGGGCAGGAGCACCTTGCTCCATGGTGAAAAAACCCCAACCTTGGAAAAGGAAAGGGGTTGGAGCCTCCAACTATGGCTGGAAAAACTGCTGCTGTTGCACAAACACCACACACCAAGCCTCTCTTCTGAGCTGACAAACAGACTATAGCCTCTGGTCTCAGGAGCTCAGACAGGCGTGTCTGATTCCCACAGCTGCCCCGAAGGAATTGGAGCAACCCATGTAGCTGGCGGGAGGTGTAAAGTAAAAAATAAGTTAATTAAAAAGCATACTCACCTGTTCCCGGCACTCTGTTGTCTGCTGCCAGTGTCCATTCAGTCTCATGCCGGCGACTCCTTGCTGGGAGTCCTGCACCTCATGTGATCGCTAAGACCAATTAGATACAGGATTTCCACAAATGAGGCGCCGCCATGAGACCGAACAGACACAAGGCAGGGGAACACAGGGTGCTGGGGACAGGTGAGTATGCATTTTTAAAAAATTTTCTTATTTTTACACCTCCCTGCGGGCCAACACAGTGGTCGCTCCAGTTTATGGACAACCTCTTTAAAGGGGTTGTCTGGGCCAAATTTTTCTATGGTCACTTCACTGGTCCCCCCACATAGTGGCCTCTTCACTGGTCCCCCATACTGTATGGGGAATAGTGATGGGGTCATTATATTGTGTGGGAGCAGTGATGGGGGCTAACATCCTGTGGGGGGGGGACATTAAACTGTGTGGGCATATTAAAGGGGTTGTCCAGGGTTAATCTTTTTTATGGCCTATGCTCAGGATAGGCCATAAATACCTGATCGGTAGAGGGCTGACACACGGCCCCATCAGCTGTTCGGAGCCACTTCCAGCACCTGTTCTGTACACAACACAGGGCCGGAAACAGAAAGCTCCATCCGCTGTATAGCAGCCCGACGCCTTCACTGCAGCTCAGCTCCTACTGACTTCAATAAGTGCTGAGATACAGTGAAGGTGCCCAGCCCCTTTACATTGGACAGAGCTTTCTGCTTCTGGCCCTGTATTGTGTACAGTACGGGCATCAGAAGTGGCTCCGAACAGCTGATCGGTCCGGGGTCAGCCCCCTACAGATCAGGTATCTGTGGCCTATCCTGAGGATAAACCATAACAAATTATGCCTGGACAACCCTTTTAATATACACCCCTAATGCACCACACTTTAAAGAGATTGTCCAGTATAATTTTTTTCTTTTTTATAATTAGTCTGGGGGAGGTGAATCCCCCCTACCCCCCCCCCCAAAAAAAAAAACATGCTAAACATACTCACCTGTCTCCGGTGCTCCGGTGTCCTCCCAGCACAGTGCGGTCCCACAGCTTCGCTGTCTTCTTTTTGCCGGAAGTCCTCACTGGCTGTGACGTGCCAGGTACCTTCCCTTAGGCCACTGATTGGCCTCAGGGGTCACGTGACGTCACAGGTAGTCACGTGCAGAGGGAACTTGCGCTGGAAGAAAACAACAGAACTGCAGGACCAAACTGCTCTGGGAGACACTGGGGACAGGAGAGAAAGTTTGTGGGTTTTTTTTTTGTTTTGTTTTTTTCACCTGCCCCGGCGTAATTAAAACAAAATGAAGGAGCCACTGTATGGAGTATAAGCTCCACAGTGGCCCCCACCCAGTATTATAAGCTCCACAGTGGCCCCCACCCAGTATTATAAGCTCCACAGTGGCCCCCACCCAGTATTATAAGCTCCACAGTGGCCCCCACCCAGTATTATATGTGCCCAATAGCCCCCTCCGCTCCGCTTCAGTGCTATTACTATACTCTGGGGTCTCCTCAGACCCCAGAGTATAATAATCGGAGGCCCAGGGGAAGTGATTAAAAATAACAAACATTCATACTCACCTTGCCTTACCTTTCCTTGGCATCCTCGCTCCATCCTGCCATCTTCAGCGTCTTCAGGCCCTTTTCCGACGTCGCTGCTGAGGCCTGTGATTGGGCCTCAGCGGTCACGTGGGGGCGTACTGACGTCATTACGCGGTCGCGCCCCCATGTGACCACCGGGGCCTAATCACAGGCCTCAGTCACATGACGGAAGAGCGCCGGAGAGGACGCTGCGCCCAGGAGAGGTGAGAATATCTATTTATTATTTTCAGTCACCTCCCCTGGCTGTCCTGCCCTGCCATCTGTTGGAAAGGGGCCTGCAATATGACAGGGCCCCTTTCCAATAACAGTATGTATAGCGGTCAGGGAACCAGGCTTTCCCCGACCGCTATCATAGTGGGCCGGGGCCCCGGCCATCTCCAGCTGGCCACGGGCCCCATACCCTGCCGGGTCCGGTCGCGCCCCCTGCGACCGCGATCGTAACGCCACTGGTCAGGGGCCCGATCGGGATGAGGACTAATAGTCAGGGCTCGGAGCCCACCGGTGGATTCACCGGTTCCCTGGTGGGCCAGTCCAACCCTGTCTGTGGTCTTTCAAGAGAAAAGCTTTCCAAGATTTTAAAGATACAATGTAACAGATACCAATGAAATTCACTTTCCTCTTAAATTTTGTATTAGCATAAAACATGGCTTTGCTGCCTTAGTTCGTGACTCAGCAGGAAATCTTAAAAAGAAGAGCAAGTTATGTTTGGACTGTGCTGATCAACAAAGCAACGTGACACAAAACGTTATTCCCTCCCACCACTTCAGCCAAAAATAGACAGTGTCGTGCAGCATAACTATGAGACAAAGAAATTCTAGCAATGATTCCAATTCTCTTTTGTGCACATGAAAACTTATCCTTAAGTCTATCTGTCATATGTGTAATAAAGCTGAAAACCTTTACCTGGACATTAGCCAAAGCGATTACAGAGATTTTATCAAATTAATTCCAGACAAGCACTGTAATAAATGATAAGCTGGAAGAGATGAAGCTTAGTAATAACTATGCATGAACAAAGAGAAAATGCTGAATGTAATATTCCAATAAATGCATGTTTTTGTTATAAACTGAGAAGAAAACTCATATAGTCATTAAATCGTAAAATGTTGGCAGTCAGAATTCTAGTTCCAAATCTAGATGCTGACAGGTAAAAAGGTAACCTATTACTGAATTTAAAGATATAATGAAACAAAGTGAAATTCATTTCTTCATAGCTTTTGATAGGTAAAACTAGAAAGTTCTGAATTTTACTCTTATTTTTTACACCTCAACATCTATGCTATGCATTCAAATTGATAAGTCATGTAATAAGGTGACCGTGTCTCAGAAGAGTATGGAAGAGAGGAAATGTACTATTATGTTTCAGTCATTTAAAGCAAGAATGACTTATTTATGGCTGTTCTCTGTGTCATCTATGTCCATATAGAAAGGGATTTTAGTTATGAGAATAGCCTTTAATTCATAGCTAAATTACTTAATTACTTACTGATCGCCCATTAACTTTATACATCCTGTTTAACTCCACATAGACATCTCTGTATGTCCTTGCAGAGTTAGCTGCAGGAGCGGGAAGCCAGGTTTATTATTGTCTCTGCTTTCCAGATTGCTGTATATACAGCATTCAATGAACACTATGTACAGTGCTGGCCAAAAGTATTGGCACCCCCGCAATTCTGTCAGATAATACTCAATTTCTTCCAGAAAATGATTGCAATCACAAATGCTTTGGTAATAATATCTTCATTTAATTTGTCTTCAATGGAAAACCACAAAAAGAATTGTCCATATAGAAGGCAGAATTAAAGCAGTATATGGGGTTCAAGTTTAGAAGATGAAAGAGTGTGCTGGACATTAATCTGTATGCCTGTAGTTACATTTCTTACATAGTTATTGTAATGTTCACAGTTAAAAGTCACTACAAGTTAGTGTTTCCATTTCTGCTTTGTTTTATTACTTTTAGGAGCATGACTAAACATCCAATAATCATAGTATAATGGAATGTATCAACCCACTGAGCCTATGTGATTCACTTAATATATTCAGCGCCACTTGTCACCCCTCAGTGAGCTATAAAAAGACGATGCATTCAATCTAGAGGTAAAATTATACCACTAAAATTGAATCTTCTAACACGATTTATCACTAAGTTTACCTAAGTTTATTTGTCATAATCGTGTCCTAATGACCACCCCATGCAAATTATTGCATATGTAGTATTATCAAAAAGCTTCTAAACCATTTATATTTGGTTGCAGGGACTGTTAGTGGCATAATGGACATATCTTTGTGTCATGGTACAATCTTGCCGCCAAGAAAATCAACTTGTAATCTGTATGTAAATGTGTGATTACTGTCCTCTGACATAAACATTGTCAGATCCCTTTGTGCGGCAATCACAGGTGAAAAGGGGTGCTCTAGCACAGAGGTCCCCAACCTTTTTTTTTGCCATGACCCAGCAGGGGGGCGGGGCTTTGATCATATGGGGGCGGGGTTATACACCAAACAGCGCTGTACACTGGGGCGTGCTGGCGGGACCTCGGTGTACAGCACTGTAGACCAGGTCCCTGCCATTAGCTACGTAGGAGGACCAGGAGGACCCCACTGCTGACACACACATAAAAAGCTAGACTGCAGTTTGTCAAAACGTATATGAGTAAGCCAAAATTCTTCTGGGAAAACATCTTGTGAACAGATGAAACCAAGATAGAGCTTTTTGGTGAAGCACATAATTCTACTGTTTACCGAAAGTGGGATGAGGCCCACAAAGAAAATAAAGTACCAACAGTCAAATATGGTGGAGGTTCAAAGATGTTTTGGGGTTGCTTTGCTGCCTCTGGCACTTGGTGCCTTTATTGTGTGCAAGGCATCATGAAATCTGAAGATCACCGAAGGATTTTGGATCTCAATGTAGGGTCCAGTTTCAGAAAGCTGGGTTTGTGTCCTAGGTCATGGGTCTTCTAGCAGGACAATGACCCCAAACATATTTCAAAAAGCACCCAGAAATAGATGGAAACAAGTCACTGGAAAATTCTGAAGTGACAGCAATGATTTCGGATCTAAATCCCATTGAACACCTGTGGAGAGATCTTAAAATTGGTGCTGGGAGAAGGCACAATTCAAATATGAGAGACCTGGAGCAGTTTGCAAAAGAAGAGTGGGCCAAAATTCTAGTTGAGAGGTGTACGAAGCTTGTTGATTGTTATAGGAAGCGATTGATTTAAGTTATTTTTTCCAAAGGGTGTGCAACCAAATATTGTTGTGGGTGTCAGTAATTTGTCCGGGCCCATTTCTGGCATTTTGTGTGAAATTATATTATTTTTGGCTTTTTTTCCTCTGTTTTTTGTGTTCCAATACACACAAAGGAAATAAGCATGTGTATAACAAGACATATGTAATTGCAATAATTTTCTGGGAGAAATTTCAGGGGTGCCAACATTTACAACCCTGACTGTAGGTAAGGCCACCAGGTCCAGGTGATTTGCCTTTGGAAGATCGTAGAAAATCGGTTATTATTTATTTATTTTGATTACTTGTATAGTGACATCATATTCCTCATCGCTTTACAGATGTTGTCAATCACTGTCCCATATAGGGCTCACAATCTACAGGTTAGATTTATCCTCTCTCCTGTTTCAGCAGGAAGGAGTACACCCTAATGTAAAATATATGAAACATACAGGTGATTTCAGCAGGATCATAGATCACAGCTCCATCATGATGCCTTAAAGCATAGACAGTACCCTTCTCTGCTCGGTCCCCCAGCTGCTTGGCTAGGAGAGTGTGGGCCTTATTGGCCCTTTCGTAGTAACTTTGCTTGGTATACAATAGCAGCTTATCCGCCGTAATGAGAAAAAAAATCTTTAATTTGAGACCCAATGGATAGGTGTGCAGAGTGTACCCTCAGGAGGGCTTATTCAGCTGCCTCTGCTCAAGTCTCTGTGGGTATTGCTTCCAGTGAGGTGACCTTCAAGCTCAGCATGGATTTATACCAGCTGTAGAAAATTATTGACTCCAGGGTCTCCAGGGATGACATGCTGTCCTTTATGAGGTCAATTTCTCTGGCAGCAGATTTCTTGACTGATGCCTCTCTCCAAAGTTAAGTTGGCCGCAAAATCAATGGCTCTCACCACTGCTGCACATAAACCCCTATGTTTGAAACCCTCAAACCTTCCCTACCCTTTGAGCCTGGGAAGTTCTTTGGCAAAGGGCTGGATGACATTATGGAGGGCCTTGCTGACCTTGCCAGTTCCAGACAGACCAGGAGAGGCAGAAGCCCCCCAACAGCCCCAGCAACCTAGGCCTCTGTTCCAGAGGCATTCTAGATTTCAGAGCAGAGGCTCTGGGTGCAAATTCTCCAGAGATGGCAACAAAAATAAACCAGATTTTTGATGCCATCTGTCTTCCTCCTTCAGTCGACGATTTTCCTGTTGAAGGACACCTCTCTCATTTTCTGGCAGCTTGTAAGGAACTCATACAAGACCCTTGGGTAGAAGAGATCTGGGATCAGATTTTGGTCAAGACATGCTTGAATCTGATCAAGAACATGCCCAGAAGGATTCAGGCAGTGTTTAAAGCCAAAGGTGGATTAACAAAATAATAAAAATGAAAATTATGATTTTTAGGAGCAAAACTGTAACAATGCAGTTACATGTCAACTAATCATATGCTAAATAGTTGCAAGTTATATTTAAGTATGAGATAGCCAAGATGATTACCTATACAATGATGGTAGTCTCACTTTCGAAGCTGTAGTGGATGGTGAGATATGGAGCTTGAAAGTCAAAAGTTCAAAACATTGTTACCCTTTTGCTCATCAGTGTATATTCCCTCCACTTTCCATGATACCAAAGGTATTGATGAAACCAAGCCACAATAATAGCCATCATACCGTTCTGGCCAAAAAGAGCTTGGTTTTCCCAACTCAGTTAAATGAATCGAGGAATCTATTGGAGTCTTCCCCTAATCTAGAACCCGGTCTCTCAAGGATCACAGAGTTGCCAGGATCTGAGGAGATTCAATCTGATAGCCTGGAGGTTGACCAGTCCCTATGGAGATCTAGGGGACTGTCAGATGCTGTCCTGAACATCCTCTCTCTCTCAAGAGATGAATCCGCCAATAGAAGTTACACCGGGATAATAAACAGTACCCACCAGACTCGTACCTTTATCAGTGCAGAACGACTCCTGCGCGGCGAGTTTGCAGGAGCTGTCCTATTACTAGGACAGCCAGAAGCCTTCTGAAGGCTCCCTGGATTGTCATAGTAATATAGCTATTGAGGCTTGTCTATGACAGTTGTATTGCATTCTATGGGACCTGCAATGAAAAGAGGAAAAATTGCAGGTTCAAGTCCTCCAGGGTAAGGGGCTAATGAAAAAGTTTTAAAAAAAAAACTTTTTAAAATATAAAAAACAATAAAAAAAAACTAAAAACAAACAAACATATAAAAATATGTTTTTCGGCGTATGAGGAAAAAAAAATCAAAAGAGCCAAACCACAGTTTTTTCACCTTTTCACCTCTCATAAAAATTTGAATAAAAAGCAATGAATACAACAGACATTCCCCAAAATGGTAAAAATAAAAACTACATCTGGCCCCACAAAAAAAATGCCTTATGCATTTTTGTACATCTATATATAAAAACATTATGGGTGCCAGAATATGGCGACTCCAAGAAGTTTGGGATTTTTTTTAAGGGGTTAAAACGTAAAAATATATATATATATATATATATATATATATATATTTGGTATCCCTGGAATAATACCAACCCATAGAATACAGGTGACATGTCATTTTGGCTGCACAGTGAACACTGTATCTTTTAAGTGTAATGGATTTTTACATAACACTCTAAATTGTTTAACCTTGCAGAATTAATTACCTTCTTTGTTTTCCTAATGTAGAACAGAACAAGATGGTAATTTGTGATAAATAAACCAGAAGAGAGATGCTGACATTCTTCTCACTCTTGACTAGATGTGAACATTCTATGCCAGATGTGTTATTGAGAGGTCAGGAGCTTATCCAGCTCAAAAGGTGCAGGAACAAATTTGATTAAGGACTGTGATTAATGTTGTGTTTGGCAGATTTCCAATGTCAGTGTATATGGACAGCTAAAGAGGGAAAATGTTAAGGAATAACTCTCAGAAAAACCAAATATTCTGTTATGCCTGAATTGCTACCCCATAAACTTTGAAGCAGAGGAGACTGCAACCAACTTTAAATAATATCAAGGTGATATTAAACAACTGTCTTTATTTATTTCATTTTTTTTTTTTTGCGTAAAATCATGCATATAATGTATAAAATACATATTGTATAAAATAAAAGCTGAACTTAATTTTTTAGTAGCTTGTAGGTCTCATTCCCCTATCTATATGCTATCTGTATATGTTCAGAAACCTAAGTATAATGTAAAATGGTGAATAGAAAGCAAGGAAGCATGAATGCAAGTGTTGTTTCTGTGGGGCATCTGACTGCCTCAAAATGCCCAACACAGCTCTAACAGGAAGAGTCAAAGTATATATTTAGGCCAGGAGTAGACCAATGAAAAATAATGGATCTGTGCTCGCCCACTTGATGAAGAACTTTTTATTATATTTTGGGTAATATAAACAAACACAAAAACACAGGTCTATTTATACAAAAATGGTGATAACTTCTCCCACGTATGGTTGGCCACAGATTAGAACAATTTCCTTTGTCGTCAAAAATTTTACAAAAAGGATCAGCTTGTCTAAGCTTCACAAACTGGCCAAAGAGTGTAACAAGGATGTGAATTTGTCTATATAAGGTATAAAAGAACCAAATAACCGGTAACTGGTACACAAAATAAAGTGGGAAAGCCTGCAGATACTCCGGTATACAAAGAGTATGACTACGCCTGCGGCGAATGAGATAGGATAGTTCTGCGCCTGTGTAAATACTCTGATATATAAAGGAGAAGACTGTCTGTACCTAGAACAGTGTCTGAGTTCACAAAGTCCATATGAGCCTGCTTTGGGGAGAGTGATGGAGAAATGACTGAACTAGAAAATAGAAGGAGGGCTGAAATAGGTGACAGTAAAATAAAGCAGGGAGTTTAAAGAATTGACGCTTATAGGTGGTACTAAAAACATAACTGGGCATTGATGGAACAAATAAAAAGAAAAAAAAACATGATCAATATACAGTACATATAAGAGAAAGAATTTCACTATATAAAAAGGAAATAAAATATATCTGTATAATTATAGAGAATGATCAGGTACTAACTGTTAAAAAAATGGTGGAGATATCAAATATATGCTGACAAATAACGGAAAAAACACTAGGATACATTAATAGACAATTGATGTATACAAATTATACAATAAAATACATAAGAACATGTATAAATTTCCACATAAACCAAATAAATAATAACCAATAATATGTGTCCCTAGTGGGTCTAGCACTATCTTTTATCAAAGAACTCATTTCAACCTCAAAACATTTAGAGTTCATTAACTAATTATCTAACTAACTATTATTTGTCCCCAATGAGTCTCACACTTTTTTTTTTCAGGGACTCATTTGAACCTGAAAGGGTCAAAGTATTCATTTATAAATGAAAAAAAAAAAAATCACTGACTGAGACACTGTGTTTCGGACATCCATTAGTGACGATAGAGTGATGTTTATTAATCCATTCCCTAAGGCACATCATTTGTACATCCGCTCATATTGGAGACCATAAGGACACTCCAACATGTAGATGACAAATGAGTAAGTGCAGTCCAGATAAGTTTCTATGGGAAAGTCTCTCCAGTGGTCAACTGGTGATGTTAAATTTACGGTGGCTAATCATTAGCCAGCATTTACACTAAATATAATCTCAGGTTGTTTGGCTAAATATGACTTCAGGTAAGGGTCATTGAGAAGAATTGGCAAATGGCAAGATAATATAGTTCTTATTTTGTTTTGCAAAAAATTGCCAAAGAATTGCAGGTGGTTATAAAATTATGGCAATCCAATGGCTTTTTCGAATTGGGTACTAGGCAATTTGTCTGTGTCAATTTACCTGCTTTCTTCACAGTTGTTTGTATAATTGGCCTCGGGTAGTGTTTTTCCTAAAACTGCTGCGTAATAATCTTCCTCTGAGATATAAAATCATTGTCCTTTTTACAGTTCCTTCTCATTCTAGGGAGTTGATTAAAAGTTACATTATCCTTCCATTTTTTGTAATATATACTATTGTAATATAATAGGCTATTATTATCCACCTTTTTGAAGAAGGCGCTTGTGGAGATATGATCCTGCTCTGCCACAAGGACCAAGTCTAGGTACTCGATCTCTTTCTTGGCTGACATACCAGATAAGACGATACCCATTCCTATTTAAATAGGTGACAAAATCTGAGGATGTTTGCAAGCCATACTAGATGAGCAATAGGTCATAACAGTATCCTTTATAATATGCAATACTATTAGACCAAGAGTGTAATGAATACATTAATTCATTTTCAAATTCACCCATAAACTAGTTAGCATAGATGGGGGCAAACCGTGTCCCCATAGCCATCCCCGTATTTTAAGGAATATGTCAGATCCACACTGAAAAACATTATATTTATATTATCCATTGTTGTTCTTGAAAAAGGGGTTACTTACCCTTTAACACATTGTGTGTTTGGATGTAATAATAGGTTCTTTGTCAAGCAGGTGAGCGCAGATCCATTATTTTTCATTGGTCTACTCCTGGCCTAAATATATACTTTAACTGTTTAAACATCTTGTGCTTCCAGTGACGGCTGATGGTCTGCAGCCAGGTCAGTTTTGCACCTGAACTCTTCTTCTGTAGTTTAGTATTATCTTGTTGAAATATGAAAGGCCTTCCCTCATAGAGACATTGTCTGGTTGGTGTGAAGGCTCACACCTTGCCAAGCCTCTTGACACACCTGCGATCAACCTTCTTTACCTCCCACTCACACACCGTGAGCGGACCGTGTTCACAGGATAATATGAAATGAGCTTTATAAATTTTATATATTTATTAACCTCAGTGGTTTGGTACTAGGCACTAACATATACAGAAATATATATCAATTATCAAGCAAATCCAAGTAAAAGTAAAATACAGCACAGCAAATAAAAAGGGATATAAAAGATAGAAAAATACCATAGCAAGTTTGTAGTCCGTTTCTCTAGGCCTCAGCAGGTTTTGGGGTCTAGGGCACTTTCTTAAGCAAGTTACAGAGAATGTGTCTCCTACATGCTGTCCAGAACAAAGGAAAAGGTTTCAGGCCTCAATGCTAGGCCCATGCTTTATTCCACAGCATGAAATGCCCTCACATCTGCTCCAAGATAGGAACTGCTTGCTGCCTCTTTGCTGAGTAACAAAGAATCTAGGTCTCCTTTCAGAATATGGCTAGTGCCCCACCCACACCTCCTCCCTCTTTCCCCACTTTACAGAACCCTGGGAAAGAGGGATGCCTTCCTAGGTGCTGGGAGAGATGTGTGTCTGTGGGCGAACTTAAAGTCACTGGCCTCCTCTCCCTCCCTGGACATCTCCCTGGGGCAATAAACTGCTGGCTAGATAGGGCCATCTCCCATGGTATACACATAAAACCACTGAAGCAAATTGTCTACCAATGTAAACACAACTTAAGCACAACATTCCTAAAGGTATGTGGAGGACTGATATGAGCAAGTAAAAATACATTTCCAAAGAAGATATATAACTGAGGGTCTGTTCATCACAGGTGGGAACATATGTTGTTCTAAAACATCTATGTACAGCTCAGCGTTGATAGTTTCTTTAAAGATGTGTAAGCTGCTCATGACATAGACACCCCATACCATCAGAGATGCAGGCTTTTGAACTGTGCACTTATAAGAAGCTAAATGGTCTCTCTTCTTTTAATCTGCATAACATAGTGTTCGTGGTTTCCATAAAGAATTACAATTTTTGCTTCATCTGACCACAGAACAGAACCATTTTGTCTTGTTTTAAATGAGCTTTGACTTAGGGAACATAGTGGTGTTTCTGGATTATATTGATATATGGTTACTTCTTTGAATGATATAGCTTTATCCTGCAATTGTGGATTGCACAATGAACTATGTCCACAGACAATGACTTCTGGAAGTATTCCTGAGCCCATGCAGTGCTTTGCATTAATAATTTATGTCTGTTTTTAATACAATACATATTGACCATCAGCCTTGTTTTTTGCACTTGTGGATTTCGCCATATTCTCTGAATCTATTGATGTACCATAAATGGTGGGATATTCAAAGTCTTTGCAATTTTATGTTGAGGAACATTTTTCTGAAATTGTTCCACAGCTTTTAGACACAGTTTTTCACAAATTGGTGATCTTTGCTTCTAAGAGACTCTGCCTCTCTAACATGTTCTTTTTATACATGGTCATGTGACTTAGGTAAAAAATGTCCCCTTCAGCTGTTTTTTTATAGAACCATTTACTTTTCCACCTTTTGTTAACCCTGTCCCAACTTTTTGAGATGTGTTGCTGCCATCAATTAATTTATTTATTCAAATGAAATGAAAAAATATTGAACTTTTAGTTCTGATACGTTTTCTATGTTCTATTGTGGATAAAATATGGTAACATGAGATTTCTAAATAATTGCATTCTTGTTCTCTTTACATTTTACACAGCATCCCAACTTTTTTGGAATTGAGGTTGTACATATTATATTATATTATATTATATTATATTATATTATATTATCAGAATCAAAAATGACTTGAAAATAGAAGTCCTGAGTCTGTTTTGTAAAGTCATATTACATTCTATTCAGATGCGAAAAAAAACAAACCTCCAGCACTTGTAAAAAAGACATCTTCCACTTTATTGATGCAGTAAAAACACGATATAACATTAATAAAGGGGGGTTGCATCCACCAACATGTTTCAGACAGAACTCCCATCCTTAATCATAGTGTTGCAAACATACCTACAGCTCTGACATTAAATAGTGACTTAAACACATAGAACTACACATAACCCTTCCACTCCATAAAAAACAATGAAAAAGTAAATACAACTAATATGACAATGCCCCACTCAATATCCCAGAAATCTGGAAAACAAATGAAATATAAAAAATACATGAAGGACTTCTGGTTTCAGCTCCGGCATGTGAGAACGCCCAGAGGAAGAGCTCCATTATCTCACCCTTGAAGATCCCTCAAGGTCTCACAAAATCTATTACATTTCTTGGCTATTATATCTTGAGACCCCCCCAAACCCAGGGGGCTATCATATGGAGCATTTGTCCACAAAATAGGCCACAAACAAAAAGTCATCTGCATGCCAAAGGCTATGGCAACATGGCGTCTGAGCCATGAGAACCCGATGCAACGGTCCCGACCGAAGAGCCACATGACAACACGGCGTGGGATCGAACCATTACGACTTCTCCACTGGACTACAAACAGTTGGCCTTGGAAGTGGCTCAATTATTGTCTCCAGACCTGCAAACCACCTTAGCCAACAGTAACGGACACCCTGCACCAGATAAAGCATGAGGGTGTGCAGCAGGGAGAACGCTTGACCGAGGTGAAAACAAGAATTGACTCATTGGAGAGGATAGGAGATATTCTCTCCTCCAAACTGCAGGTATTGACTAAGGAAAACAAGATACTATGGGACTGTGTTGAGGACCTGGAAAACGGGTCCCGCCGCAATAATCTCAGGATACTGGGCATCTTGGAATCTGTACCACAAAAAGATCTTAGATACATCTGTGAATAAGAGATCCCAGCAGCATTGGGCTTGGACCATAGTTACAAAGTAGAAAGAGCCCACCGTTTGAGGCCTGACCTAAGGCAGGCCAAATAGGATTACGCAACATCTTCTAATCAGCCGAGAGACCGGCCAAGGCCTACTATAGTTCAGTACTTGGATTATTTTGACAAAGTGGAGATACTAAAGGCCTATAAGGTGAGCAACACTGGATTTACTCTTAAACGGATGCACCTGCTGATATTTGCTGACTACTCAGCAGACGTGACAAGAAAAAGGAGAGTACTCCCCGCTGAGCTCTATATTATTTCGCCACCAGATGAAGTTTGCCCTACTGTATCTAGCAGCTTTGAAGATTTTTCACCAGGATGGCTCCACACAGATTCCCTGTCATGGGAGGCAACAGAGACTCCACCAAAAAGTCAAAGAAGGAGATACTCCTTGTGTTCCTCATCAACTATGTAAGTGGTGGTGGAGACAACATCGAGACAACGTAATGGACTAAGCAGGCAACACATAGTGCTCAACGAGCTCCCCGAGCACTGTTTATATCCTTTACAGGTTATATTGAGGGGTTACAGTTTTATTACTCAGTGACATTAAGAACTGGTATATGCTATATGGTAAGAGACAGAGTCACCGTCACTCTTTATCTGTTATATTATTTAATGTAGGGATACTCTATGCCAGAAAAAAAGTGAGGTTCTACTGCACACAAGTGAGGCAGAGAAAGATGGTGAAATGTGTTTATACTCTGCCACATAGTGTTAGCCACAATTCACTCAGGTTCATGTCAATATTTTTTAAGTTTGCTGTTATTATTCAAGGGGTTTTGTCTCTCTCCAATGGGGCCTAGATCACACCACACTGTTAAATAGTCTTATATTTTTAGCGGATTGTAACATGGAATGTTAAGGGACTTTGCTCTCCCCAAAAACGAATGATGAAGTAGATTGCCCCCTGCCAGGAGACACACCTAGCGGGGGGCAATTTCTTTAGAATGTGGTGTGTCTCGGCACAGGGTTCAAAGGCAGGGGTAATTACTCTCCTCCATAAGAATCTTCCCCGAGCTTCTTGTCAGTGCTATTTTTGTTGGGTAAAGGGACATGACAGGATTACCCACTTTCACCACCCCTCATCAATATCTCTATTTAACCACTAATCAGATTCATATTACACTGAAAAGACATACAGGGTATCTGTGTTGGAACATCAGAGGTTAAAGTGGCAGTGTTTGCTGAAATAAATTTTTTATTAGTTGACTCCTGGAGAGATATTGGGATGGTATTTGATCATTTTGGCAAGTTTGGGGTTGTATCAGGCCTTAAGGTCAATGTAGAGTAATGTGATTTACTCAATATCTCGCCCAGACCCTAGCCACATCATGACTACCTTAAGACAATTGGAGTTAGAATAACTCCCCTGGAAAATACATATCTGCGAATTAGAATAGGAATGAAGCCAGAATCTATATATCAGCTAAATTACTTCCCTTTAATCGAGAAAATAACATAGGAAGTTTAGCAATGGATGCACCTCCCACTATCTATATTAGCGTGCTGTCATTTAATCAAGATGATTAGTTTCGGAAACTGTTATATCTCATGCAGACTAACCCTCTGCTATTGAAGCACACTGATATCAACAAACTGCAGGAGGCATTTACAAGTTTTATTTGGTAGAAGAAACACCCCAGAATTTTTTTTTTTAAAATGATGGTCCCAATGGATAAAGGGGTGGGGTGGGGGGTACATTTACCAGATATTACAACTTGGCAGGCCTTTTCACACATTGGATAGATTGGCTCCAACATTCCAATTATTACTCAAACTATACCTTAAAAGCACAACTGGTGATGCCATAGGATCCGGCGGGCTTGTTGCATACAAAGGACTTCCTGCAATCATAACAAAATCTCTGCTATTTAAAGAAACCATCGCTACCTGGAAAGCAGTCCACACTCGCTTTAAACTCCCCTATTGTATCTCAAAATACATGTCTATCTGGAAACACCTGTTTGCATGAAGAATGGCATTGCCTGTCACATTTTTTCAGTGTTAGTATTAATGGTTTGTCACACTTCAGAAATTAACTCAAGATCCAAAAATGTTGTTTTATTGGGATAAAATTGATGGTGAATTTGTAAATTATAATCATTTCCATTCGTATAATCAACAAACATTTTTAGATCTTGAGTTCATTTCAGAAGTTGGACAAACCAATAATATTGAGACTTTTTGCAAAAAAAAATGACAGACAATACTATTATTCATGCAAACAGTGGCCATCCTGGCCATACTGTTGTGGCCATACCAATTGGAGAAATAACTAGGGCTACGAGAAATTGTAGTTCAGATTTAGACTTTGAAAAGGCTACAAATATTAAGAACAGAATAAAGAAAAGGGGATATAATACAATTTTAGGTGTATACCTTTGATTATCTGAGCATGGGTAAGTGGTGGTGATAGATGGATAGGATGGGCACTACTGAACTGTTATGCTTGTTTTATTTGTTTTCCAGGTTTCTGGTATATTGAGAGGGGCATTGTCATATGATTAGTGCATTTAGTTTTTTATTGTTTTTGGGAGTGGGAGGATTTGGGGCAGCACTTGTTTAAGAACAGATGATATAATGTCAGAATTGTAGGTATAGTTGCAATGCCATGATTAAGGACGGGATGTTCTGTCTGAAGCATGTTGGCGGACCCCCCTCCCAAGAATACTCTGTTACATCTTCTTTTTACTGTTGATTCTGGTTGCCATCAACATTCATTTCAGTCATTCATTTTTGTCTACTATAGTAGGGTGACCTCCAAATAACATAAAAACCTGCTTTACTTTACATTCACATTTTATAACAACAAAAATGAAAAAGGGCTGAGGCAAGAGTTTATGCGCACATGAAAACTGAGGTCTGTGGCTGGTTGCTGTGGTCAGGTGACAAAAATGGCATAGCATCTAGAGAGGACAAGACATAGTGGGGGTGGGAGCTAAAGTGAGACACATTTAAAGAGGTTGTCCAGTTTCAGCAAATAAATGTTATGATAATAAGATACACAATTTGCTTATATACATTCTGTATCAAATCCTTTCGTCTTTCCATATCTCTGCTTGTTGTCGTTTTTTGTTTACGTCCAGTGGATAAAAACCAGTGTGTGCCTCTGTCTGTAATTTTTATCCACTGGAAATAAACAAAAAATGACAGCAAGCAAAGGTGTAGAAAACAGTTCCAATTATATTGGAACATTGTTTAAAGTTTCATTATATAAACAATAACCTTTATTTGCTAAAACTGGACAATCCCTTTTAAATAAAAGTAAGGTTTTTCTTTGCTTATTTTTTTTTTTTTTAAACTCGTTTTATTGAAAATTGTGTATCAGACACAAGAAAAGGAATCAAAACAAATACATAACATGTTGCGCACCAAAAAACGAGAATTTCAATGTAAATTCACTCAACGCACCACATCCCACCTCGCCAGGCCCTCGTCCCATCCGGACCATATAACGTAGACTCGGTACAGAAAGAATATAATCAGGACATGCGTAATACTGTATACATCAGTTATCATGTACAAAACATGCAGTCAATAAGTCAAGGGTAACAACAAGGATACACTCCAAAATGAGAGGTCGCGGATACTCCTGGTGTCTCGCACCCCTCACGGCATGAGTAAATTAATGGCAGAGCGCAATGAGGGAGCCGTATATTGGGTTACCGGAGAATTGCACCATGTTCCCCACACCTTATGGAATTTCTGAGGACACCCTCTCCCTTTATACACAATCTGGTTATAAGGAAGAACAGTATTAACAAGTTTCTTCCACTGAGACATTGATGGAGGTTTCGGAGCCATCCATCGCAGTGCGATAGCTTTCCTAGCATAAAATAAAGACTCCCTCAAAAGGATTCTAACATGGTGTTGCCATATTTCTTCATCTAATACGCCGAAAAGGCATATCTCTGGGGTTAATGGTATAGGTTTAGCCAGAACTTCCGCCAGGAGATCCACGACCCCTTTCCAAAAACATTGTATGATCGGACATTCCCAAATCATATGCCAAAAGTCTGCCTGTGGACAAAGACACCTAAGGCATCCGGGGTTGGGCAGACGTCCCATTTTGTATAGACGGGAAGGTGTCAAGTAACATTGGTGTAGAATATATGTTTGAATCAGTTTGTTGTTAGCTGAAGGTGACACATGTTGAGGAGATTCAAGGATATCTTGAAACATCTCATCTGTGAGAGTTGGGATATTTATGCTCCACCGCGTCAAGGCCGGGGCGTCCAAAGTGGACACCTTGGCCTGTATCAGATGTGCATATAAAGTAGATATCAAACCCCCAGGGCCCTGTGAGCGAAGTATGCCGATAAGCGGATACTCAGATATATTGTCCAATCGATCCGGGAACTGAGAAGAAAGTGCATGTCTAATCTGTAGATATCTAAAGAACTGCGTTCTAGGGATGCCATAGGAGGAGCTTAGCGAGTCAAACGTTTTAAAAACCCCTTGTATGTACAGGTCACTAAGAGAGGACACGCCATACTGCGACCAGGCCCGGGCGCCAGGCAGGGCAAATAACGTCGGCAGACCAGGGTTGTGCCAAAGCGGGGTCTCCGCAGGTATATCAGAATAAGCGGACACCTTTTTCGCCTGACGCCAGACCTGTCCCGCCAGGGCATGGATGGGCAACAATTTCCCCCTAAACAAGGCCGGGTGTTCCAACTCCGGCCACAGATTATGCAGACCCAGGTGGTGAGCCAGATGTGCCTCGGACCTCGGTAGGGGATCAGATGAGAGCCACTTCCTAATAAAACGGAGCTGTCCTGCCAGGTAGTAAAGAAACAGATCAGTGAGTGATGTACCCCCGAGCTGCTTTGGTCGTTGTAGAGATGACAACCTAAGCTTAGATCTAGAGTTTCCCCATATAAAGGAGATAATGAGGGAGTCCATTTGTTTAAAAAATCTAAGGGGCACGGACACAGCAGAATGGCTTATAGCATATAGACATTTGGGTAGTACTATCATTTTAACTAGGTTGATTCTACCAGCCACCGACAAAGGCAGTGTAGCCCAAAGATTAAACTTAACCCTAAAGTGCGAGATGAGCGGAAAGATGTTCTGTTCCAAAAAACACCTATGGTCCCTAGATATAAAGATGCCCAGATATTTGCAGGTTGAGACTGTAGTCAATCCACATACCACATTCCCCTCAGCTACACTTGACGCACGGCCAATATGCATGTATGAGGACTTAGTCCAATTGGTCCGTAGGCCAGAATAATTACCAAATTCGTCAATTATAGCCATGGCTCTGGGCAGATTCTTTGCTTATTTTAAACAGATGCCCTCATAGACACCTTTTAAATACATTGGACATCTCCTTTTGCCTCAAAGGGATTTTGGTTGTCCTTGCTTCAGTAGTGGGGAGCAGTGGTAGCCTAGCCCACTACTCTCGACATGGAAGTGCACTTGGCACTTATCAATACGTTCCTCCTGTACTTGCTGTGCATATGTAAGACAATTAAGATATCCGTAAAGGTGGAGCAATTTGCTCATGACACTTGCAGGTCATGGTTAGAGAAACAGTGTATATTTAGGCCATTACATAGCAGACTTAGGGGAGGGAGTGTTGCAACGTTTATTAGGTATACCTATTGACTCCCTATTAATAATTTCAGTGGGACACTTTGCTTTTAACATTTGGGTCACCCTTATTTCATACAGACTTGCAGGGTTAAACTGAATATAATTTGCAATTAATATTTTGTATGCATAATAAATGTACATTAAAAAGAAACTATAGTCCTACAGTCCTGGAAACTACTTGGATCCAAGACAGCGTCTATTCCTGTAAGTTAATATTATAAATGTATTTATTCATAACATATGGTGTTAAACATAAAAGTTTTACATCTTAGCACTTTATGTCCTTCACATATCATTTTATTATATCTACTAGATTACTACATTTAAAATATATTTTATACCACTATAAGCAGCAACATTTTCATGGTTTAAGTAGTGCCAGTTTTCCTGAAGTGTTATACATGTATATTTAATATGTATATAAATCATACAAGTATATAAAGGCAGTCTGCCAACAAAAAAAGACTCTACTGAGTAAGAGCAAAACAGAAAAGGATTTGTAATACAGGCTTGAGCAAATCAAGGATAAGGTAATTTTGTATGCGTATAGTAAGTCTGTTTTACTTAAGCATCTTAGAGCAAACTACTATGATCCAAAAAAATGTAATTATGCTAAAATGGCAGAGATCTTAATAGTCACTGAGCAAGCAATTTAGAAATGTAATGATTATATATGCAATAGTATTTTATGGTATTTATTTGCATTATGTTTTCTGATTAACATTCAGAATATTTTATCACAAAATGTGGGCTATAGTTAATTATATCTCTTGGAAAATTATCATAATTAGTAAAATTGACTAGGATCATTTAAAATACCAACACAATAAATCCAGAATTGTACTTGAAATACCTACTTCTAAAGGTGTTCTGTAAACTATAGGTTCTTAAAGGAAACAACAACATGATTGCACATTACTGGATTGTACAGGAAAATACCAAATGAAACCTCCTTCTCAAATGACATTTAGTCCTCTTCAGCAAAGAGGAGAATTGTTTTAGAACTTGTCTTGTACAGCCCAGTACAGAGATTTTGTTATTGCCTATTGTCTTAAGGACCTATATTCTACAGAAAAACTTGAAAACTTGCATATGAGTGATCGTGTGAAAGCTCTGGTATTTTACATGACCAAAATAGATCTATTTTATTAACTATAAAAATTGTCCAGAGCTTGTGCACTATATGGACAAAAGTACTAGAACTCCTACACATACACCTACAGGAGCTTTTATAATATCCTATTCTAAATCCATAGGAATTAATATGCAGATGATTCCTCCTTTGCAGCTAAAATAGTTTCCACTCTTCTGGAAAGACTTTCTACAAGATTTTGGAGTGTGTCAATGAGAAAAAAGTCTGGCATTGGATTTCCACTGTAGTTCATCCCACATAAGATTGATGATGTTGAGGTCATGGTTCTGTGTGAGTTAGTCAAACTCACCCATTCTTTTACAGACCTTGCTTTGTGCACTGGGGCACAGTCATGTTGAAACAGAAAAGGGCTTTCCCCAAACCCCATAAAGCATAGAATTGCCCAAAATGTCTTGGTATACAGAAGCATTAAGATTTCTCTTCACTGGAACTAAGAGGTCTAGACCAACCTCTGAAAAACAACCTCATAGCATTATCCATGGTCCACCTAACTTTATAGTTGGCATAACACAGTCGGGCGGGTAACGTTCTCCTGGTAGTTGCTAAACCCAGACTTATCCATCAGACTGTCAGAGAGAGAAGCATGATTTGTCTATGTGATAAACATGTTTCCACTGCTGCAGAGTCCAGTGGAGGTATGCTTTAAACCACTCCATCTGAGAACTGGCATTCTGTTTGATGATGTAAGGCTTGCATGCAGCTGCTCGGCCATGAAGATCCATGAAAATGAATGAAACACTTGAATTCAATGATTAAGAGGATTGTACCAAAACTTTTGCCCATATACTGTATAAATATATTGGTTTTGGGTCATTTCTAATGATGTTGTCTATGAGGCCTCTCTAGACTTCACTTTTTAACCTATATACAGGAATCTGGATTTCACTACAAAGACAGCCCCACATAACTACCTCTATGAGTGGTCTCAATGGAGGTGACTAGAGATGAGTGAATCGAAGCTAACGAAGTGGAATTCGATCCGAAATTCAGAAAATATTTGATTCGCACGAAATCCAGATTTCCTCACGCTTTGTGGTAACGAATTGCATTTTTTCCTAAAATGGCTGCTGCAAATGTTAGGACATAGGGCAACAAACTCTGGGAACGCGGAATGACCCACAATGCCATGCGTGCAGCCAATCAGCAGCCAGCCAGCCCTGTGATGTCACAGCCCTAGAAATACCCTCCGCCATCTTGTATTCAGCATTTTCCAGTGTGCTTAGTGCAGGGAGAAACGTCAGCAGGTGCTAGGGAAAGTGGTAGAAAAGACTTCAAAACTGATATTTTGCTCAATCGAAGTTCAAGGAAAGAGCATTAGATGTGTAGGGAAAGGATAGGGAGGAATTTAAACAGGGTATTGAAGTAGAATAGGGTTCATTTGGGGTGTTTGCAGCCTGGGTAATAGGAACAATCCTACTACACCTTGCTGTACTGACTGCCTTTATATTGCTGCTCATTGCAGATTTGCAATAGATCATACCTGTGTAATTCAAATAATTGGGGTCTTATCAGTCCTTGTGCGGTGTTACTCCCTATACATGTTACTGCAAGGCACAGTGTTCTACACCACTGTACAGGCTCTCTGCAGCCAGGAAATAGCTGTTTTTTAAAGCGATTCGCTGCAAGTTAATTCGGATCAAATCAAATTGTTTCTGAAAATTCGGCGAACAGGCCGAATCGAATTTTTGAAAAATATGCTCATCTCTAGAGGTGACTGCTGGTCAAAAGTCAAGATATACCAGTGTGAAGTCAAAGAGGTCAGGAGAAAGGCTTAGGTCAAACACAGGTATTCAGCATATATAGTATAGTCAGCAGGTAGCATCAAGGTCAAGTAACAAGATAGAGTCAGAAAAACTGTATGAACAGCAGATAACACACATTGATTGTAAGCCCTTACGTGCAGGGCCCTTAATCCCACTGTGCTAGTGCACTGTGCCACCCTAGTGGTTATGTGTCCGCTGGGTCAGAGGGGAGGCGCATCATGGTGGCCCCCATAGCTGTGCAAACATCTATAAGCATTGTTATTTTGCAACAATTCTTTCGTAAACAATCTGTCTAACTTGTGCCTAATACTACACAACACATACATATTAAATATATATATATACAGTACAGACCAAAAGTGTGGACACACCTTCTCATTCCAAGAGTTTTCTGTATTTTCATGACTATAAAAATTGTAGATTCACACTGAAGGCATCAAAACTATGAATTAACACATGTGGAATTATATACTTAACAAAAAAGTGTGAAACAACTGAAAATATGTCTTATATTCTAGGTTCTTCAAAGTAGCCACCTTTTGCTTTGATTACTGCTTTGAACACTCTTGGCATTCTCTTGATGAGCTTCAAGAGGTAGTCACCTGAAATGGTTTTCACTTCACAGGTGTGCCCTGTCAGGTTTAATAAGTGGGATTTCTTGCCTTATAAATGGGGTTGGGACCATCAGTTGTGTTGTTCAGAAGTCAGGTGGATACACAGCTGATAGTCCTACTGAATGGAGTGTTAGAATTTGTATTATGGCAAGAAAAAGCAGCTAAGTAAAGAAAAACGAGTGGCCATCATTACTTTAAGAAATGAAGGTCAGTCAGTCCGAAAAATTGTGAAAACTTTGAAAGTGTCCCCAAGTACAGTGGCCAAAACCATCAAGCGCTACAAAGAAACTGGCTCACATGAGGACCGCCACAGGAAAGGAAGACCAAGAGTCACCTCTGCTGCGGAGGATAAGTTCATCCGAGTCACTAGCCTCAGAAATCGCAGGTTAACAGCAGCTCAGATTAGAGACCAGGTCAATGCCACACAGAGTTCTAGCAGCAGACACATCTCTACAACAACTGTTAAGAGGAGACTGTGTGCAGCAGGCCTTCATGGTAAAATAGCTGCTAGGAAACCACTGCTAAGGACAGGCAACAAGCAGAAGAGACTTGTTTGGGCTAAAGAACACAAGGAATGGACATTAAACCTGTGGAAATCTGTGCTTTGGTCTGATGAGTCCAAATTTGAGATCTTTGGTTCCAACCACCGTGTCTTTGTGCGACGCAGAAAAGGTGAATGAATGGACTCTACATGCCTGGTTCCCACCGTGAAGCATGGAGGAGGAGGTTGTGATGGTGTGGGGGTGCTTTGCTGGTGACACTGTTGGGGATTTATTCAAAATTGAAGGAATACTGAACCAGCATGGTTACCACAGCATCTTGCAGTGGCATGCTATTCCATCCAGTTTGCATTTAGTTGGACCATCATTTATTTTTCAACAGGACAATGACCCCAAACACACCTCCAGACTGTGTAAGGGCTATTTGACCAAGAAGGAGAGTGATGGGGTGCTACGCCAGATGACCTGGCCTCCACAGTCACCAGACCTGAACCCAATAGAGATGGGTTGGGGTGAGCTGGACCGCAGATTGAAGGCAAAAGGGCCAACAAGTGCTAAGCATCTCTGGGAACTCCTTCAAGACTGTTGGAAGACCATTTCAGGTGACTACCCCTTGAAGCTCATCAAGAGAATGCCAAGAGTGTGCAAAGCAGTAATCAAAGCAAAAGGTGGCTACTTTGAAGAATCAAGAATATAAGACATATTTTCAGTTGTTTCACACTTTTTTGTTAAGTATATAATTCCACATGTGTTAATTCATAGTTTTGATGCCTTCAGTGTGAATCTACAATTTTTATAGTCATGAAAATACAGAAAACTCTTGGAATGAGAAGGTGTGTCCAAACGTTTGGTCTATATATATATTTATTTATTTTTTTACATTTTTAATACTTTAATTTGCTCTGAGTTTTGGATACTTCAGTCATTCATTGACAGTTAGGTGTCTTTTGGCAGGAATAAATTCTCGTGTTGTGTGGAAGCAAAGCTTTTGGTTCATTGGTTGTAATGACTTATGGTTTCAGTCAATGAAACCAATGAAACCACCACTAAATCTGACTATAAAGCCACAATTCATTCCTACTGAAACCAAACCAATCTAGATGTGACTCAAACAGAAACAACAGCTTGGTAAGAAACCTTCACAATAAAATTTTGCATAAAATTAAGCACCTTACTAGAAACGTCAAGCCTGGTTATTCAAAATTTCCAGAAAGCAACAGATTCTTCTTAGAATAAAAAGAGCAAGGACAAAACTGAAAATTAAGGTAAAACGTCATAAAAGCTTATATATTAAAAATATACCAGATGTGATATCCATAGAGAAAGTTCTACGCCAGTCTTTCATTCATGCCGCCCCTGCTACCTCTTGTGTCACCCCCTCTACCTCATAGATTGTAAGCTCTTGCGAGCAAGAGCCTCAATCCCAGTGTGTGCATTGACTATTTCTTTGTAATGTATCTTTTTGTCTATACTTGAACCCTACAAATTGTACAGTGCTGCGGAATATGTTGGCGCTATGTAAATAAAATGTATTATTATTATTATTATCATTCATTTTAGAGTCCATACTAAGTCTGCAGCTTCCTGTGTGGTTCTACTGAACTGAACTGAGATCAAAATGGAATCATTGGGGATCCAAGTATTACAACACTAAGGTTGCAACCCTAAGGCTGAAGCCCCATGTTGAAAAAATGCAGCACTTTTGCCGCGGCAGAAACACCACGGCAAAAAAACCCCGCAGCATTATACAGTACCAGCTTGTTGATTATACCTGTGGAAACGCAGGGTTTCCCATATAAGTATAATAGGGGCAGAAAGTCTGCAGAGAAAAACTCTGCGAAATCACAATGAAAAATGCTGCAGAAAAAAATGCGATTTGTTTCCATCGTGGTTTTTTCCACAGCATTTTTTTTTTTGCTGCGTTTCTCTATATCGGGCCTTAGCCTATCACAGATAATGAAACCCAGTCACACTAAACAGGCCTAAATTAAAAGATTAGCTGAACAGCATTACTGAGACAAAATAGGAGATTTACTTAGCTAAATGGGGCAGAATGTTGGCTCAATTTGCATACAAACCCTGGTGTGCCAGATTTATTATGTGTCTAGACACTTTTTGTACCTTACTAGACAGGGTTATAGCTTAGAAATAGAGGAAGTTTTTTGTAGCACAGAATTGGTCAAAAGAAAGCAGACCAAGATGGTAGCATAAGGGAGTAAAAAAATGTCTAAAATGTCCACCAAGATGCATCATCAAATCTCTCACTTAGCGTGTGCCACTATGATAAATCTTCTGTCTCAAAATCTAAATATTAGTAAGGAATAGTAAATGTGACCCATTATTCTTGTTAAAAGTAAAAAACCAACAAAAGCAATGACATATATGTAGATATAGATTTTGATTTAACAAATGTATTGAATGTTAACATCTTTCTTGAAAGCATAATAAAATGTATTGGCTACATCGTTATGAATTATGGATGTCCAAACAGGAAGGAACTTGCCTGTGGTTTTTAGGCCGATTGTGAACATTTAGAAAACTTTTTTTAAAGTGTTGGCAATCTCCGAAAAGAAGTATTCCTTGAATCTCAAGGTTTTGTTAAGAAAGCTCAGCAGGCGCAAAAGCCACTTACAAAACATGGGCATCAGCACAAAACTGAAATACTAAAAGACCCTTGTTTTCTTTGTCATTTATCCATATAGGGAGGGTAAAGACTATGTGGAAGTTGATATTGTTTCCTTATAAATTAACGGCCAGGAATGAAAGAAAGTATAAAACGCTCTAAGCGTTGCCAAAAAAAAAGTTTGTAATGTTCCAAGAACTTTTGTGAACTGGGTTCCAAAAGGCAGAACCCTCTTTGACTAACCTCCAAGTAATTTAAATGTCCTTTTACTATACAGTAATGGGTGCTTTTAGTATGCTAAGGGCTCAATAAACTTTAAAGACCTGGTACTTAACTTTAATGGGCAAGAGAATAATAGGTTATTAAACAAATAATTTAGTTCCACCGTAGTTGCGAGAAAGCTTTGCTTGAAACTCTGCATAGACTTTCCTCCTTCCAGCATAATTACACTAATTATCCCATGTATAGAAGTTCATGATCATTCAACCAGTGTAGTTTGTTCAATCTCTTGGTGACCTGCAAATTACCCTTAGCTGGTCATAATACAGTAAGAAAATCAAATCTTGCACACAGTTCAGTACCACCATATTTATCTAACTAATGAATGTTCAGAGTTGTGTTCTATCACCCTAACACAGCATGAGATGCTAGCATTATGTAAGCTAAACTAGACACTCTAGTTACAATAAGAGTGTTGCTATGGGCAAAAATACAAAATGATTAATTGATTAATTGTTTAATCTACACCTATTAAGGGTGGCTTCACACTTGCGGCGTCACTCCATCCGCTGCGAATCCGACCTTTAATGTCGGAAAATTGTATAGGCACTGGATAGGGAAAGGTTTGCGACGCATTGCTTAAAACCCCATTCACTTGAATAGAATTTTAAAGCAATGCGCGGGTTTGCGCTTACACCCTCTGCGCCACAAAGCCGTTTTTTTTCGCTGGAAACAAAGTCGGACATGCAGGACTTTGTTTCCGACGAAAAAAACGGCTTTGGGTAACGCAAGGCCAGCTAAACTGGTATGGACCCACAGAGTTATTAACAGATTTGATATTATAGAGCTAAGCCAGGGAGTACTCTCTGTTTGGAATTAATGACAAGCATATAAAAACGTAATACCTACACAAGGTACAAATCATAATTCATCCAGCAGTGGCCAGGGCATGCAAGGTTTAATCACAATGGTAGACAGGCAGAAAGTCTTGATGGGCAGTGAACAGGTAAAAAAGTCAATACTAGTCAATACCAAGAGATAATAAATCACAAGAACATCTTTGCAGACAACTGGGACTAAATAAAACTATTTTTAAAACCCTGAGAGGTTCCTTTATGAAATCCAGAACATCTGATGATTGCTGAAGGCAGAAATATTTGGTGCTACTGGTCCTTTAAGAAGCCTGAAGTCATTGCATAGCCTACACAGGAATGGTGCAAGAGCAGTGATCCAGGACAGAATGTCAAGTGGGAAGAATGTTTTAATTGAGTTAATTTGATTCAGAGAAATTATCCAAATGCCCTTGTAAAGTTAAGAAGAGACAAAATTTTCCAGCACAGACTGAAAAACTGATTTTCCTGGTTCACGATTCTGAGTCAATCAACGTTCATTTAACTCTAGTGTCAAAGATGCCTAGGAGGATTTGGTTTGTCTCCTTCTTGACTAAATTGTTAAAGGTTTTACATTTTTTAAGTTTAAATATTTTTTAAGTTTAATTCACATTGTCACTCTAAGACTAGATGCACATGAAAGTGGTGCAAAATGGCCATGGAAAAAGTCAATTTTTCAAGGCCATCTTGCACCTGCGGGGCACCCATTTTCTTAAATCCCCCATACATTTCAGCAGTTAAAGGCCCCCAAAAAATTCTAAGTCTAAATTCTAAGAAAAAAGCTAATGTGAGCTTGGCCCTGTATGTATTTGAATATTTATATATAATTGGATAGTTTACCAATAACCTAGAAATAAAACATTCGAAGTATCTGATGTAATATGAGGTCATATTCAACAGCCAAGAAAACTGGTCAAAAAGTTCTCAAAAGTCATCTCTGCTCAATAACATGCTTAATGCAGATAATTATTTTTTTCTTTGATCAATTGGTAAATATATTTGTAATAGAGAACATAAAAGACAAGGTGATGACTAATTTAACAATTTGCGAAAGAGCAACATTTCTAGTCATAGATCTGCCTTTCTCATGTTTGCAATTCATTTAGAGCAAACCTGGAATATAATTATGCCATATCTGACATAAATTTGCATGTATTTAATAAAACACATTAGAATAATCCAATTTTCTGTAGCAAATGCTTAGCAACAGTTTTGTCTTTAACTGCCATAACATAACTGGGAAACTTTGACTGAGAGATCTGATATAGACAGAACAATGAAGAACAGATATTTTTTTGGAAATATACTGCATAATGAAATATTAGCTAACTGCATAGTGTGAATGAGTTTGAAGCCCTGCTTATTTGCACACGGCTCATTACGCTTCAATACTTGGGTGTGGTGGAGTAAAAACATGATATCTGTCCAGAGTGTGGATGTTATGGTTTAGATGCAAGGCCTAACAAACGCAATAGCAGGAGATTGACTGATAACTGTGAACAGTAAAGACAACTATCTAAAACTAGCACACTTCTGTGAGTCAAGACATACCCACAGACACCTTCATAAGAGCCTGTCGCGAGGTGCACTGGACTTGCACTGAATCTGAGAATCTGAATTGTCAACAAACAGACAGATGTGCCAATAATAAACGCACTGCTTCAGAAACCAAAACAAAATCCACTATAAACTTACACAGCAAAGTGGAGGCAGAAGACAAGTCATACAGGCACGGGTCAGGACCAGGAGAGGATGTCAGAGACCAAATCAGGAGATAAGGAAATTAAAAAACAGGCCAATAGTTAAAATCCCAGCGGGTATGTCACAGGCAGAATCAGCAGGCAAACAGGTTATCCAGGGAGCAAACCAAAGGTCAATAAGCAAACAGGTACACACAATATGGAGAGTCAAACTAGTAAGTACAACCAAATTACTCGGCGTCTGAGTCAGGAGGGTGGGGTCTTATATAGGGCCTCCTTAGCTGCTAATTGGACCAACCCAGGAAACTTTTGAATCCTGACAGTGGATTAGGAGACCTTACTGGGGTTATTCATCCCTTTTTATTCTTACATTATACATTTTTTAATGATCAGCCTTTTTGGCACTTTAATCAATTAATAAAGGTTATGTATTATTTATAAATATTATTATTATTTTTTTTTTTTTTTTTTTTTTTTTTCTTGCCACTGTTTTTTCATTTTCTCCTTTCTTCCGCCTGTCTTCCCCTTTACATGTAATGAAATATTTGTCATTACATTCCTCAACTCCCATGGGGAACCTTCAACACATTGCACTAACACTATTCCATGCTTTCAACAAGTATAGATCACAGCTTTGCAGCCATTGGTCCTAGAATAAGGCAAGATTAAATATTTGTGCCATGAAACACATTTCGGGTCTGCAAAATCCATTAAAATATATTGATATAGCTACAGCCATTTTATGTACAGAATATTTGTCCCTCACTCATCAAAGAAGATAGTATTTGGGTATGTAAAGAAGGTTTATCATTATACATACACTACCATTCAAAAGTTTAGGGTCACTTAGAAATTTCCTTATTTTTTAAAGAAAAGCACAGTTTTTTTCAATGAAGATAACATTAAATGAATCAGAAATACAATCTATACATTATTAATGTGGTAAATGACTATTCTAGCTGCAAACGTCTGGTTTTTAATGCAATATCTACATAGGTATATAGAGGCCCATTTCCACCAACCATCACTCCAGTGTTCTAATGGTACATTGTGTTTGCTAACTGTTTAAGAAGGCTAATGGATGTTTAGAAAACCCTTAAAAATCCTTGTGCTATAAAACTGACCTACCTTTGAGCTAGTGGAGAATCTGGAGCATTACATTTGTTGGTTCGATTAAACTCTCAAAATGGCCAGAAAAAGAGAACTTTCATGTGAAACTCAACAATCTATTCTTGTTCTAAGAAATGAAGGCTATTCCATGCAAGAAATTGCCAAGAAACTGAAGATTTCTTACAACGGTGTGTACTACTCCCTTCAGAGGACAGCACAAACAGGCTCTAACCAGAGTAGAAAGAGAAGTGGGAGGCCCCGCTGCAAAACTGAGCAACAGGACAAGTACATTAGAGTCTCTAGTTTGAGAAATCGATGCCTCACAGGTCCTCAACTGGCAGCTTCATTAAATAGTACCCGCAAAACACCAGTGTCAACGTCTACAGTAAATAGGGACTCAGGGATGCTGGCCTTCAGGGCAGAGTGGCCAAGAAAAAGCCATATCTGAGACTGGCTAATAAAAGGAAAAGATTAATATGGGCAAAAGAACACAGACATTGGACAGAGGAAGATTGGAAAAAAGCGTTATGGACAGACGAATCGAAGTTTGAGGTGTTTGGATCATACAGAAGAACATTTGTGAGATGCAGAACAACTGAAAAGATGCTGAAAGAGTGCCTGACGCCATCTGTCAATCATGGTGGAGGTAATGTGATGGTCTGGGGTTGCTTTGGTGCTGGTAAAGTGGGAGATTTGTACAAGGTAAAAGGGATTTTGAATAAGGAAGGCTATCACTCCATTTTGCAACGCCATGCCATACCCTGTGGACAGCGCTTGATTGGAGCCAATTTCATCCTACAACAGGACAATGACCCAAAGCACACCTCCAAATTATGCAAGAACTATTTAGGGAAGAAGCAGGCAGCTGGTATTCTATCTGTAATGGAGTGGCCAGTGCAGTCACCAGATCTCAACCCCATTGAGCTGTTGTGGGAGCAGCTTGACCATATGGTACGCAAAAAGTGCCCATCAAGCCAATCCAACTTGTGGGAGGGGCTTCTGGAAGCATGGGGTGAAATTTCTCCAGTTTACCTCAGAAAATTAACAGCTAGAATGCCAAAGGTCTGCAATGCTGTAATTGCTGCAAATGGAGCAGTCTTTGACGAAAGCAAAGTTTGAAGGAAAAAATTATTATTTCAAATAAAAATCATTATTTCTAACCTTGTCAATGTCTTGACTATATTCTCTATTCATTTTGCAACTCATTTAATAAATAAAAGTGTGAGTTTTCATGGAAAACACTAAATTGTCTGGGTGACCCCAAACTTTTGAACGGTAGTGTATTACTTGTCAATAAGCTGCAGTGCTCATCTATGTATATTGCAGGAGCTGTGTAAGAAATCCATCAATTTCATCATGAAAAATAAGAACTAATTGAACAAAACAGTATATGTTGTCCCACTTGATATTCTTTTGATGATTTTCAAGGTGCTCAGATAACATAATCATGAAATAAGCCTGAAAATGGAAACATATTAAATAAATGAATACAAATACACACACACACACACACACACACACATATGTTCCTGAAAATCCGCTTAGCTTTGATAGAGAGGAATGTTTTGTATAAAGTAAAATTTCTTGCAAAGTCTATGTGGGCAGCAGTATATCCATGTTAAGTTCATTGTGCCGATATGCATTTTACTAGATGGTTTTTATTGAAATATTTAGTGCCCAGATGTATTTAGAGGTATTAGAAAAGTTATCCCCCCTGACTATACTAGGTAGAGATTTCAATTTCATCTTCCCTTCTCTGTGGTATACATACTACCAATCAGCTTCTCATTTTACAGTATAAGCCTTTTAAATATGGGTGTAAGGGAGTACATTCTCAATAATCAAACTTTCTTAAGGTGTCCATACATATAAAAGCAAAGTTGGCCAAACTAGTCAATTCTTGTGGTAATCTGCAAACTATAGTATGTGTGAGGGGGTCAGCCATATTTTCCCTGTCAAATTATATAGAGGGCAGAGGATCATATGTTAATTTTAGCATGCTCCATTGTTTGTTCTCACAGAGATAAGCCTCCCCCACAGACATGACGGACAGCATTCCCCACTGAGAACACATGCATGCTTGACCAAGGAAGAGAAATCTGGAGGAAAAGCTTCTGTTGAAATGATCATTTGATTCACAGTTATTGAAGGTGTATGTACCTTTAAATAATACAGTTCTTCAACTCAGGAACTAACTGACTAAAGTGGTGAAACTTATAAATTAATAAGCAGTTGTTTCTCTGCCCTTATTACCGTATGACCCAGCACAGCATGCAGGGCACAGTAGTATTTTAAAGGCATGTTAGTCCATGGGTGGAGCTTAACAGAGTCCTCCAGTGGTCCGGTGAATTTACAATAATTTGTGCCAGAAACTGGAGTAAATTAATTCCTAGCTGGCGCATATACTGCCAAAGATTTGCCTAATTTATTAAGAGGCATGTTCACATCTCACTGCAGCACACAAAAGATGAACTCCCTCCATTTATTCTAGGCAATGTGATAGCAATAAACATAATACACTGTAAAATTAATTATGAAATGTTCTAGCACATTGAAACACAGTAGAAAAAATTCTGCTGCGGAATTCCCATCAGTAAGTGTAACAGGGGAATGAATTTAATGATGTACTGTTATGGAAAGCAGCTCCTGATAATGTTCTATTTTCAGACTCCAGTTTGGTTTTATTCCAAATAAATAAAATAAAAGACCCTTGAAAGAGTCTGACCCCTTTCAGGAAAACCCCACGCTTAACTGCAGGCTGTCCCATTGAGCCAGTGAATGCATCAATAGCATTCATCCAGTACTGACAGGTTTTAAACAAATACACCTGCTAGTATGGCCAGCTGTCATGCCATTTACCAGCAGTGGTTTTTGTACCTAAAGAATCCCTGCTGCGTGTAGCACAAAAACCTTCATCCAAAAGCATTCATAATTAATAAGCCACCAATACAGTAAGTCCGCAGACACTTCTATGACTTCTAATCCTTCACTAATTTGGTAAAATAGCCACTGGCAACAACTAGCACTGTAAACCACATAAGACTGCAGAGTAAAATTACACCAAGCATAAAATGTAACAAATCTTAATTGCTTTAACATATAAAAAACATTGCATTCAGTTTGTGATTATAAAGTGTACGCTATAAATCAATGCATGTGACAGCTCTAAATAGGAGAGTCAATATACATAAAACACCTGATATGTCATGCACCTATACTTTTGAAATATTGTGGTATGTTCACGCATTGGAACTTGAAGAAGATTTTAAGGCCGGGGGCCCCACTTAGTGTAAATGCTGTGGCAAAAACCGCAGCATTGAACAATATCTGCAAAGTGGATGGGATTTTGGCTAATCCCATCCACACATTGCAAAAAAATATCCGCAGTGGACATGCTGTGATTTAAAAAAAAAACGTTCTGTTTTTGTAAATCGCAGCATGTCAGTTATACCTATGGAAACTCTGGTGTTTTCCCTATTGGTATAATGAAAGCAAAAAGTCCACAACGGAAAACTCTGCGGACTTTCTTTGAAAAGCACTGCGGTAAAAACCACAATGAGTCTTCGCCACAGTTTTTTCAGCAGCGCTTTTTGGCTGTGGCCCGCTATGTGGGGCTTTAGCCTAACATGCCTTGCACCACATTTATCTAGTGTTTTAGACACTTTTCAAGGTCAGGGCCCCACAAAGCATCGCAGTTTGGCCGCGGTGAAAACATTGCAGCAAAAAACGCTGCGTTTTACAGTACCAGCAAAGTGGATGGGATTCTGGCTAATCCAATCCACACATTGCAGAAAAATATCCACAACGGAAATGTTTTCCACTGCGTTTTTATCTGCATTGCTTTTTGGCTGCAGTTCACTACGTGGGGCCTTATCCTTATACATTTTTACGAAAACTTACGAAAAAGGGGCCTGGCTTCACAGGAAAAGGCATGGTTACATGAAAAGTGTGTGCCTAAGTTGTAACACCATTGTGCCAGATTTTGGAACATTTCTCTGACAGAAACTAAGCCGACTTTAGTAAATCTGACATATTTTAAGACAGTCTAGTCTAAGTGTGCACTGTCTGAAACTTAGACAGTACTAGTAAATTTTCCCTATTGTTTACATGCCAGCAGCGCTGAAGACAGTAGTAAAAATAGAAATTGACCACTGAGGCCATTGATTGTTTGTAGTGTCATCACTGCTGGTGTGTAAACAAAGACTGGTGGAAGACCAGAACACAATTGCTGAGAAAGGGCAAGATTTAACTAGTAGGTTAGGTTTTATCGTATTTTATTACATTTTCTTCTGCCTTTTTTCAGTACAGATCAACCACTCTAAAATATGCCATCTAGGGACATTTGTCCTACAATATGGTGGTATATGGTAAGTGAATATAGAGAGGCCATATACATTCTCATTCATTTAATGATGGTAAATTGCTCTTATGTAGAACATTTAAAATTGTCATTTTTGTGAATAAATCACATTTTCTACAAATGCTGCATCATTTATGGACAGGAAAGCAGAGTAGGTGAAAGATAGCTAATGCACTCACACTGGAAAATAGACCATGCAATCAACATTCATGGACACAGCAATGATATGACATGTGCTGCTGAGCGCACAAACTTGACTATGTACATCCATCAAATAAATGAACTGGAAGACCTATTATATAGCAACATTACTTGCATAGTGCTATTTGTCGTATGGTTTGAGAAGATATCAAACCAGAAGCAATGCAGATATAGATAGATAGATAGGTAGATAGACAGATAGATACTATAAATTTCATGGCAGTGAATAAGAGGCTGAAATTTGATACATTTAATATTTTGTTTACCTAAATCTAACTGTGGGTGCAATAAAAGCAAATTTATGTTATTCAGTACCATGGACAGGGATGGTTTGCCATAAAACCTCGTAAATCACATATTTCAACCCTTGTAGCCTAGGGACCCATTGTGCAACATCTATAGAGCATGTAAAAGTAGCACAGTTAGACAGATAGTTAATCCTAAATATGTTTTTTTTTTCTTTTATAAAGGTCTCCAAAGGCAATGTACAACAAATGCAATCTCTGTTGTATAAGAGACACATCTAAAAAGGGATGTTGACCTTTAGTAACAGTTGTGTATTTAGTAAGGTTGAAAGACAAATGATATATTTCAATGAAATTTAACCAGTTATTTTCATGCTGTGTTGATGCAGTGGAAAGCAAAAATGGATCCCCCGTGAGATAATTACCAGTTTGCCCTCATGCAAGGCGAAACATAGCAAAATAAAGCTTTTTAATATACCCTACATATAAACACTCCTAGAATCTATTCACACTGCATTTGCTGTATGTTCTAAACAGATACATCACACCGACAAGTGAGAGTTTATCAGTCTATGCATTTAGCCAATAAATAGCCTTCTGTTGTTTAATGTATGTCAAAGTGCATATTATAGGAGAATATAAGAATTCCTAATATCCAGTGACAATACCTCCTATTGATCACATTTTCCAGAAACTTTTGCTATACTAAATTTGGAACCTAGCTATTAGCTAGGCTATTCAATACGGTCTATTCTAGCCCCTTAAAGTGACACTTTGGTATTTTTTTTTAATTTGTATCTATTCCCAATATATAATTCTTAAAAGTTAGAGAATTCTTCTCTTCATATGATGTTATGATGATTCCCTTAGAATTACATGTCTGTCTGTACTCTCCAGGCAACTCTCCAGACAACTTAGTCTCATTTAATAGTGCATGCGATTCTGGACCAAAATGTAATTTACTTTATTTAAAAATGTAGCTGTTTTCAGCTTGAAAAACATCTGTAAAGTTCCTGCTCTACATGTCTCCCTTCTTGCTAATTTGCTGTTCACTCCCTATTACTAGGAAAGTTCTGTCTTTAGAAACCAGCAGGCTCAAGACAGGAACAATGAGTGTAGAGGGAAGGGACAATACTCTCTTCACAGCCTCTACATGTCTGCACAAAGCTTTCCCTATACACTGCCCAAAGAGGATTCTGCGGCTTCTTACAGGTTACAAAGAGGAGTCTGTGCTTTTATCTACTTCTGATTAGCTGTTATTACTGTTATTGTGTTATTACTGATGATATATTAGTCATAGACGGCAGCTTTCCTGATTGTGCTCATATTCCTCTTTTTCTGTGTCAATGTTTTTACCCGCATCATAACCTGTATCTGGAGTTCAGTGTCCCTGTATCTCCTATATTATGTTTTCTTGGGCATTTCTCGGCTATTTGTTTGCTGTTTTACAGTTGCTCTTGGCAGAATTAAATATAAAGAAACTAGTAGTAGTAATAATTAGAGATGAGCGAATTTCCCAAAAGTTCGATTCGGCAGTTCGATTCGAAGTTTCAAAAAAAATTCACTTTGATCCAAATTACTTCACGGCGAATAAACAGTTATTTCCGGGTTGCAGAGAGCCGAGGTGGGCAGGTGGGCGGCAAAATGCCGGAAGCCCTTGGATGACGCAGTCATGTCTCTCTCTCTCTCTTTCTCTTCAGCACGGACAACTTTTATTCATGTGGAAGGATCTGCTAACAAGCAAAGACACGCCTACCCAATCACATCACTAGAGAACATCTTGTGACTGTCTGATGTCACAAAGGTCCTTACTAAATATTCGTTACCACGAAGCATCAGGAAATCCGGAATCGTGGAGAATCAAAGATTTCCTGAAATTCGGAACGAATTCCACTTCTGCAGAATCGATTTGCTCATCTCTAGTAATAATGGATGGGGGTGGGGGCAGACAGCTCTGTATTGCACATGTGCCTGTATCAGACAGAAATGCAAAATGTTCTGCAGCATAATGGGATTATTAGCAGCAGAAAAACTGATAGGACACCATGTATGAAGGATTATACAGTCGTAGAACAGACTGCTCAGCATGACTTGGCAGATATTTTAACTTTTGATGAAAACTCAGTTACCCTTTAACCATCAGACCTTAATGTACGATGAAACTGCATAAACTGTTCCACAGTAGTTCTCCATGGGGAGACACAAACTCTAATCACAGTTACTGATGATGATTAGACAGTTTTTGGCACAAAGTTATGAGGAAGATGACAGTACTGTCCCCCTGACTGTATATTTATGGTCTCTTAGTTTATGTAGGAGAATATAGAAAGCAGGTGAACTACAATGTCCCCCAGCAAGCAGAGATGGCAGTGGCTCTAGTTGCACATGTGATGCAGTGCTGAGGCATCATGGAATTGATAGCAAAGCACAGAAGAAGAAATATCTAAAAATTAAGATATCTGAACAGAGGCAGAGCACAGGCTGAACATCAGAGATAAGTCTAATATACAATGTAGATGACACAAACAAAATCAAGAAACCTTTGTGAAATAACTGCATGCTGCTTCTGCTGCATAAGCAAAGGTCCTAGTGAAAATGGTAAATTCTTAAGAAGTCCACCACTCACTGCATATCCTATGCCTATTCTCCTAATGATAGATATAGTACAATAAGTGTTGGCCAACGGCCACAAAGAATTGCACTGCAGGTCTCCAGCAACCACCAGACACTGAGTATGTATGATCTATGGAGAATTGATGCAATTAGTAAAACAATTCATGTCAACCAAAATCCACTATTGCAAACGTTTCAGTGGTTGTACACCTTAAAACACGTGTGTAGAAGAGTATTTATAGTGTACTGCACATTATGAGAGAAGATATATACTTGTAACATTTATTTACCTTCTCAGCAGCATTGCATTACCTAGATGAGATACATGCTTAGACTTATATACAGTACAGACCAAAAGTTTGGACACACCTTCTCATTCCAAGAGTTTTCTGTATTCTGTAGATTCACACTGAAGTCATCAAAACTATGAATTAACACATGTGGAATTATATACTTAACAAAAAAGTGTGAAAAAACTGAAAATATGTCTTATATTCTAGGTTCTTCAAAGTAGCCACCTTTTGCTTTGATTACTGCTTTGCACACTCTTGGCATTCTCTTGATGAGCTTCAAGAGGTAGTCACCTAAAATGGTCTTCCAACAGTCTTGAAGGAGTTCCCAGAGATGTTTAGCACTTGTTGGCCCTTTTTCCTTCACTCTGCAGTCCAGCTCACCCCAAACCATCTTGATTGGGTTCAGGTCTTGTGACTGAGGAGGCCAGGTCATCTGGCGTAGCACCCCATCACTCTCCTTCTTGGTCAAATAGCCCTTACACAGTCTGGAGGTGTGTTTGGGGTCATTGTCCTGTTGAAAAATAAATGATGGTCCAACTAAATGCAAACCGGATGGAATAGCATGCCGCTGCAAGATGCTGTGGTAACCATGCTGGTTCAGTATTCCTTCAATTTTGAATAAATCCACAACAGTGTCACCAGCAAAGCACCCCCACACCATCACAACCTCCTCCTCCATGCTTCACGGTGGGAACTAGGCATGTAGAGTCCATTCGTTCACCTTTTCTGCATCGCACAAAGACACGGTGGTTGGAACCAAAGATCTCAAATTTGGACTCATCAGACCAAAGCACAGATTTCCACAGGTTTAATGTCCATTCCTTGTGTTCTTTAGCCCAAACAAGTCTCTTCTGCTTGTTGCTTGTCCTTAGCAGTGGTTTCCTAGCAGCTATTTTACCATGAAGGCCTGCTGCACACAGTCTCCTCTTAACAGTTGTTGTAGAGATGTGTTTGCTGCTAGAACTCTGTGTGGCATTGACCTGGTCTCTAATCTGAGCTGCTGTTAACCTGCGATTTCTGAGGCTGGTGACTCGGATGAACTTATCCTCCGCAGCAGAGGTGACTCTTGGTCTTCCTTTCCTGGGGCGGTCCTCATGTGAGCCAGTTTCTTTATAGCGCTTGATGGTTTTGGCCACTGCACTTGGGGACACTTTCAAAGTTTTCCCAATTTTTCGGACTGACTGACCTTCATTTCTTAAAGTAATGATGGCCACTCGTTTTTCTTTACTTAGCTGCTTTTTCCTTGCCATAATACAAATTCTAACACTCCATTCAGTAGGACTATCAGTTGTGTATCCACCTGACTTCTGAACAACACAACTGATGGTCCCAACCCCATTTATAAGGGAAGAAATCCCATTTATTAAACCTGACAGGGCACACCTGTGAAGTGAAAACCATTTCAGGTGACTACCTCTTGAAGCTCATCAAGAGAATGCCAAGAGTGTGCAAAGCAGTAATCAAAGCAAAAGGTGGCTACTTTGAAGAACCTAGAATATAAGACATATTTTCAGTTGTTTCACACTTTTTTGTTAAGTATATAATTCCACATGTGTTAATTCATAGTTTTGATACCTTCAGTGTGAATCTACAATTTTTATAGTCATGAAAATACAGAAAACTCTTGGAATGAGAAGGTGTGTCCAAACTTTTGGTCTGTACTCTACATATCCTGTTCAGGCCACAGGAGTGAAGCTATTTATTATAACACTTTCAATCTCTTAGCATTTCTGTATGTGATATAATGTAGGTGAATAAATCCATCTCTACAATGCACTGTTGCAATGCAATGCACTGTTTTATGGGTGCAAAATTACATCTGATTTTTGGTAGCTCAGTCTCCATTAACATATTAAAGTATATTCAGTTATATAATGACTAGTTCTTGGATGTTATATTAATAGATGGTTGGGAAGAATAATACCTTCACATCTTTGTGAAGGATTCACTGGTTGGCAGTTTGGACTATGTATTTGATGTTACACTTCAAGGCTTCAGTCATCTACAAAGCAATTTTATCATGGAATTCAGGTAGTCACAGCATTAAATAATATAATGTAAGATACTGAAGTCCCTGTACTGTGTAGTCTAATTCTTTCTCTCACTCATGAAGAACAATAGGAGACAGACATTACATAGTTTACCCTCACAAAAATACCTTATATTTTGCAAAACCTCAGACCTAAATATTTATGAAAGTCACACAGTTCTTTGGTGGGATAGTGCTCCACACTAAGGCTAAGTCCCCACTTAGCGGGCCACAGGGAAAAAGTGCTGCGGAAAAAAAAAGGCATAAACGCATTGCGGTTTTTCCCGTAGCGCTTTTCACAGATGGTCCGCAGAGGTTTCCCTTGTGGGCTTTCTGCTTCCATTATACCTATAGGGAAACCACCATCATTTCCATATGTACAACTGACATACTGCGATTTCCAAAACCGTTGCATTTTTGGAAATCGCAGCATGTCAGCATTTCTGCTGAACGTATTTTTCTGCAATGTGTGGATGGGATTTGCTAGTTTTTACCGCAGCATTTCCATGGCACCCAAACTGTGGCGTTTACAAAAATATGTTGATGTTATTACAAGGACAACATGGTCTTCAAAGGATGTAACTTAAAAGTAAAAAATTATTTTTTTGTCAATTTTATGTCCACTATTGTTTACTTATACAAATTTGCAAATTGTAAAAGCAAAACAGAAAAAAGTATTGTTCACAACCCCAAGTCATTTCAAGTCATTCTCAGCATTTTCCAACAATAACACAACACTTCCAGAACTTTTGCTTTGTTGTGTCAACCCTGAGAAATACAGGTTTTAATTTTGGGTCATATACTTTGTGACCTGCCTGCCTTTATATTGCTGATTTTAGAGTATGGTAGTGATCCTTTTTCATATTGCATGGGAAAAGAATATGCAAATAAGTTTTCCCTGATGGAAAAAGCCTTTTGAAGATAGCACCCTATAGGTCAATGTCTAGTTTTCTATGAAAGCTATTGACATTGTCTGGGATTAAAGCCAGAACATCTTCTCCAAAAGAAATAGAGACCTATCTGCAGAAAGCTGTTTTGTACCCTGCTTCACACTGATGAGAGGCAATAGCCCCAAAACAGCTGTCTACAGATGTGTCTCTCTTCCTTTTGGAGGAGATGTTCTTTTGGCTTTAATCCCAGGCAATGTCACCAGTTTTCTTAGAAATATTTACCAGAAATCAGAATTTATCAGTAATCTTAGAAATCATACATTGATCTATAGAGCTCTACCTTCCAAAAGGTGGTGCTAGAGAAAGCTTTTCTTTTTCATCAAGAACTTATTTACATATTCTTTGACCAGAATTCCAAGTAAAGTATATATGGTCTGTAAGACCCTACACACTAAAAGGTTGCCTGCAAAGATGGGGGCTGAAACACGTTATGACTGTTTGGTGCAAATCACACCAGCTAACCCATTTGACTTCAGGCATCTGCTTGAATTTCTATAATCTTTGAATTGCCTGTATACTTTGGAGTGTCACCAAGCATGACAAGTGATTTCTTGTATTCTTGTTCAATATCTTTTACTTGCTTGATTGTACTTGCCTGATTATTATCTTCTCTTTCATTACAATTACATAGATCAGTGGTGTGTAGCATTCTTGATTCTCACTATCCTTAGAACTCACTGTAAAACACTGCATAAAGTAGGCAGCATATAGTATTTTAACCAGTCTATGTGTTCATATGAGAGCTCTTCAAATAAGTTATCTACATCAGCATGTTCTGTCACTGTTAGAAAGCTGAGCTTGTCTGTGCAGGTTTAGACATGTCTAGACATGCAACACTCACAGTAGCAGTTTAGTCTGATGAAAGCACTAGAAGTGACAGGATGGCAAGTGCAGTACAGTGTGGGTGTACAAAGAAATTGAGGGATCTAGAGCACTGTTATATGATTAAATTCCTTACAAAGGAAGAAAAGAAGCCTAAAGAAATCCATGAAAGGATGATTGTATATGGTGATAATGCACTTTCCTGCTACCAAGTAAAGTTTTGGACAAAGCAGTTTAAATGGGGTACAGTATCAATTGATAACCCCAATCTGTCGAAGAAACTTTAGAGGAAATGTGCCATAAAGTGTAGGCCATGAATTTGGAAGATGATCGGGATAAATTCAGCTTATGAATTTGGCATTTCAGTTGGTATTCATGATGATTTGATGATGTCAAAGGTCAGTTCCCGTTGGGTGTCATGAGTGTTGACGGCTGAGCAAAAAACATGCCGACAGCAATCTAACCAAGAGAATTTAGACTTAGTTTAGAGAAAATCCAGAAGACTTCTATTCTCAGGTTGTTACAGGTAATGAAACATGGGTCTACTACTATGATTCTGAGACCAAACAAGAGTCCTTGCAATGGAAGCACAAGGGGTCACCAACTCCAAAGAAATTCTGTCTGCTGCAGTCAGCTGGAAAAGTCATGGCAACAGATTTTTTTGGATACAGAAGGTATTTTGCTACTAGAATTCTTGTTACATAAGACAACAATTACTGGAGACACCTATGCTTCAACAATGAAGGAATTACGTGAGGCAATCATAGAAAAATGTTGTGGAAAGTTGTTGGCAGGGATGTTTCTGCTTCACGACAATGCGCCAGCTTAAACGTCTCGCAAATCACAAGCTGCTATCAGGAAATGCGGCTTCATGGAACTTAACCATCCACCCTACGGTCCAGACCTCTTTTTGTAACACTTGAAGAAATTTCTGCGTGGAGTAACAATTTCATGATGCTAATGCAGTCAAAGAGGTGGTAACAGGGTTTCTGAAGCAGAAGAAGTCTCCTTCTGTTCTGAGGGCATTCAATCACTGGAGGCAAAGTGGAATATGCATGTTGAAATCAAGGGGGATTACACTGAAAAGTAGAAAGTTCAGTTTTCTCAGAAAATTTTGTTTTCATATTCAGGTAAATATCTTATTGAACACCCCCCATATAATAAACTGAGTAGATTATTTAGCAAACTACAAAGTTTGTATGTTATCCTTTCTCCTGGGCCATACCTTCTCCATGTCACTGCAGCAGCCCCAATCACCAGTTTTCCAGTGCCTGACTGCTACCTGAAGTCTGATGTTGTTTGGGAATGTATCTCCAACAAAAAACAGTCAGTGGCGTTTTCGATATCTGAACTGGTGACAGGTAATATGTGCAGGTTGCTGCACAGTGGACAACAATAATAAATTTTACTGGAGGGCCCTAGTCAGTCTGACTGTCTTCACCTTTCTTACGGTTTTTATCATATGAAAACCTTTAATATGTACGTCCAGGAGATAAAACTCAGTCCTGGTCATGGCTCCTTACAGTACAGTTAGTACAGCTCTCGGTATGTCCATCATTGGTCTGCAGCCTGACTTTTTTTGAGCCAAAACCAGGAGGGGATTGAGCAGAAGGTAGAAGTATAAGTGCTTCCTATATATTTCCCATCCCTTTTGTAGCCTCTCCTGGCTTTGGCTCAAAAAGCTGCAGCAAAATCTGCAACAAAAAAAGCTGCGTTTCAAGCAACGTGGGACCTCGGCCTCAGCCTTAGGCCCGGTTCACATCTGCTCATGGGTTTCTGTTCGGGGAGTCCGCTTAGGTTTCATGGGTTTCCGCATGAAAAATTTTTCATGCGGAAAGGGGAACGGAATGGCCCAAACACAGATGTGAACCGGGCCTCACTCTTTTCCCCATGTAAAAAAAAATGTGCTGGTCGAGCTCTGAAAATGTCATAGGTATAGACATTTTGTTGTTTGCAAATATCTCCATTCAATTAACTACAAACTCTTGTACTGTACATTCAACTATTGAACCAATGCGCTAGCAAAGATTGAAGAAATCCCTGGGCATCTTCACAGATACAGCTATTTCTTATCACATTATTCTTAAACTAACCTATATGCAGAGAGGTTCAGAAGCTAGACATATGGGGACCTGTTTTTGAGGGACTTCACCCTGATAATGTTTTCCAAAAAAATGTTTTTAAAAATTCTCTACAGAAATGTTATATTGTGATTCATAAAAAAGGAAAATAATCTGCAACCAGAGGTCACTAACACGTCTCCTGTACATCTAAGCCTCCAAGACCCTTAAAAGTGTAAGGTGGTGGGAGTAGGGGAGTAGGATATTGTTGCCTACTTAAGTTACATCTGAATGGGAAAACATCTTAATATCTTACTTTTATGCTGAATTTTTAGGGGTTTAATTAATAGGATTAAAGTCTGCACCTACACTGTTGTGGTGATACCAAGATATTACTTCCTGCTCTTATTTCTCTTAAAGGGGACGTCCCAATTACACATTCAATGTCCATATGCCCAGTTAAGGCATATGACTGCCATAAAGAAGGGAAATATGTATTTGACCTAAGCTTCCCCTGACAATATATCAGCTGGTCAACAGAATTTTCTGCAGCCAGGCCCAAAGAAATCAGCAGGGCCTGGCTGAAGGTTTTCTGAAGGGGGATGTCTAGTTGAGACAAAATCTTTAGGCCAAGGCCACATGGGATAAACACACCCTGCTGTGAATTCCACACAGAATCACTGTGCAAAAAACAATGAAATTGTTTTTTTTTCTCTGATGCTCGCCTGCAAGCTTCTGGGTGGGTCCTTGCAGGTTTTGAAGGGAGTCTGTCACAATGCCACCCAAACTAATAATAGTGATGTGTATGGTCCTTTAATAGAAATAGAAACATACCTTTGTGGCCAAAAAATCATGAAGCAAAGCAGAGATAGTCATCTTTTTATGGATATGCAGCCAGCAACTGTACGGAGGGCAGGGTCTAATTTGACAAATTTGCCTCTAAATGTCCTCTAAAATTGTTGCTCTATGCCACTCCTTTACCAGTGTATGACATTTTCAGCCTCTGCCTGTGTCACAGCTGTTTGTAGGCAAATCTAGTAAATCAGGCCTTGACACTGACGCATTTGTCAACTGAATTACAGGTCCAAAAAGATGATTATCTCTGTATTGCTTCATAATTTTTTAGCTACAATGGTATGTTTCTACTCCTGATAATGGTCCCTGCACGGCGTTATTATTGGTTTAAGAGGCATATCGGACCTGACAGACTCCCTTTAACCTTTGTATTGCAAAGATTGAGAGCGACAGGTGAAAGTCAGAGCAATAGTTGACAGGCTATGTGAGTAAAATCTTCCGCAGAAGTCACTTTGCATGCGGATTGGATTTGTTGAAATCTCATTGAGGCCAGGACCTAATGTTGCGAAAACATAGCGTTTTGAATGCTGTGGCAAAATCGCTGCTAGAGATGAGCGGAGTTTTCAAAAATTCGTTTCGCCAACTTTGCCAAATTTTCTGATACAATTTTATTCGATCCTAATTAAATCGGGGCGAATCGCGTTAAAAAAACAGCTATTTCCTGGCTACAGAGATCTGGGTGGGTGGCAAAATGGCGGAACCCCTTGGATGCCGTAACTGACAGTTAACACCCTGCTCCATAACCGATTGGGGGTTTTAACACCTTGGATGCAGCTGTCAAACATGCCATGGGACCTCGTGAAGGAGTTAAAGGGCTGTGACATCACAGGGCTGGCTGCTGATTGGCTGCACGTATGGCATTGTGGGTGATCCCGCGTCCCCAGAGTTCCTTGCCCCATGTCCTAACATGTGCAGCAGCCATTTTTTAAAAAAATGTCATCCATTACCACCAAGCGTGAGGAAATCCGGATTCGATGCGAATCAAATATTTCCTGAAATTCAGATCAAATTCCACTTTGTCAGCTTCGATTCTCTGATCTCTAATTGCTGCATTTTACAGTACCTGCAAAGTGGACTGGATTCTGGCTAATTCAATACACACATTGCAGAAAAAAATCCACAGCAATGGATTAAGCTGTGATTTTAAAAACGCTGGCGTGTTCCATATCGGTATAATAGGGGCAGAAAGTACACAGAGTTTCTTGGCTGCAGCTCGCTATGTGGGGCCTTAGCCTGACAGTGCTGCTGTTGTAGATCACAGAGGGTCAGTTGCTGGTAATTTTGTGGCGGCTCACTCACTACAACCACAAAGTCTGTGGCCCTGGCCTAAAATTCACTGCTTATGAAGATATCCTGTTGCAATTATTCACAACACAGCAACATCCTTACATTCAGTATACTGTACACTCATAGAAGCCTCTATCCTAGTCAGTTAGGATGTGAGCAATGGTTTGAATGGCAATTTTTATTCATATTGTGAAAATGTTGATTTTCTCCTGAGCCTAGCAGTAGTGCAGCTTCAGGCTTTACGCCTATAATGGTTCCCAAAAGTATTAGAAATTATTTTTTACATATTTAAGTACAGTAAGGAGACTTTTATCCATGTATTCTGGTATGTCTCCCATAAACAGTCTTTTTCTAATGAAAACTTCATGTTAGAAAATATTACATAGAGGTATATACTGTAGGTATATATGCACATTAACTTATCCAATGAATCCTTAAGTTAAAAAGGCAATAAAAATGAACATTGGATTCTAACCTTTTTTTTTTAAGAAAGTGGCTTGAGGACAAGGCAAATCTTTTGCAGATACAGAACAGACATATTTAAAAGTAAATTAAATCAACCTGCTATAATACTGTCTATATTTCTCTCTCTCTCTTCAAATAAATGGTATCATATAGCCTTGCTTATAATCTCCACATAACATTTATGTGAGAGCATAAAACACAACACAGCTGTAAGTAAAACAATATGCGTGTTTCCGAAGGAACACAGAAATATCTTGCCAATAAGGGTATATTCTCAACAAATGAAAGATGACCTGAAATTGACTCAGTGGGACAGGAGAGGCCTGATGAGCGAACAGGAAAAATGGAAAAAGGCTGTTGCAACAGAAGCAATTATATGTTGGAGTTTAGCTGCAAAGTTCATCTTTTGATATCAAGAAAAAACACACTGTTGCAATATTGTACAGACGCCAGGGCAAGATTATGCTGAGGATTTAAAATTTGGAACTGGATCCTGTAGAAGATTTTCTTTATAATTTTTGCATACCGAATTTTCCACATTAAAAGGAAATATGAAAGGATCATTCAACATATACAGTGAAACAAAAAATGATTTGGAAAATTAATTCTTGAGGGAGATGTAGCTTCATCTGTGTTATGTTGCTGTGCTATAACATAGCATGATGAATGGATGCCTGGAGAGCTCAATTGCTGGTCTGCTACACGGGAAGGAGCTTAAACTAAATTCTTTTGCAGTGCAGCTGACTTGTGTGTTGACTGCAAATCTACTCTCCGATTTACTATGCATGGAGGTTTTATAAGTGAGTCCTCAATAAACCAGAATTTCATATTTATGCTATATACTGAGACTGCATTTTACAACTTGCAAAACAATTTAGATGCCTGCAAAGTCTCAATGTCTAATATCCTTTTTGACATATGATGTTTGTAATGGCAACCAGACAAGTATATGCCCAGGATCTTGCTGAAGTTCACAGCTGGAAATATTTGCAGGAAATAGGAAGAACAGCTTTGCATTTTTATGTAGGGAAGAAAAAACATTCCAATTTATTCAGCAAAAACTACACATTTTATTTCAATCTTAAACCTTTTTATCTTGAGTCCTGCATTCTCCATTATGAATATATACATCTGTAGACTGAAATCACTTTACTAGGCGTGATAAGGAATAATGGATATATTTATTATTAAGGCCTCAATTATGACTGTGAATTAAAAGCAAAAAATATATGATCCTACTATGAAAACCTGTATAATAGTAAGCTGTATATATGTGTACTATATTTACCTAAAATAAATTGTGTTTAATGCTAAAATAACTCAAACATTTTTGTCCTTTTATGAATACAATGAACACAATACTTACCAATATTTGAATCCCAAATTGGGAAACATGTAAAATGCTACTTATTTCCTGAAGCTCTAAGTCAAGATTCACACGACCGAGTTTCACCTGTGAAACTGTCTGTGTGAGTGATGGATTTCCTGGCCTGAACAGGGTGCATTGAGAGGGACTCCTAGCATAATAGCTAGCTAGGCTGCTAGGAGTTCCTGCCTTCCAGCGATATACTGTCCCACATTCAGAGGCGTAGCTAGCGGGGGGAACAGGGGGGGCAGGGGGGGAGTGACTGACTCTGGGGGGGTCCACCTCGGGGCTGCCGCAACACAGGTTTCCCTCACACATCAGCTGCATCGGCGTCTGCAAGACACCGATACAGTTGAAATACATAGTAGAGAAGAAAGCCTCTAGGCCCGTGATGGCGAACCCATGGCACGCGTGCCCATGGCAGAGCCTGTGAACAGAAGAAGGAGGAGGATGCTCTTCGTGGGACTGCAGCTCTTCATGGGACTCGGTAAGTAACATAAACTACTATGTGGGGGCCTACTGTGGAGCATATACTACTGTATGGGGGACACTGAAGCATCTAATACTGTATGGGGGACACTGAAGCATCTAATACTGTGTGGGGGACACTGAAGCATCTAATACTATATGGGGGACACTGAAGCATCTAATACTGTATGGGGGACACTGAAGCATCTAATACTGTATGGGGAACACTGAAGCATCTAATACTGTGTGGGGGACACTGAAGCATCTAATACTGTATGGGGGACACTGATGCATCTAATACTGTATGGGGAACACTGAAGCATCTAACACTGTGTGGGGGGGACGCTGAAGCATCTAATACTGTATGAGGGGACACTGAAGCATCTAATACTGTATGGGGGACACTGAAGCATCTAATACTGTATTGGGAACACTGAAGTATCTAATACTGTGTGGGGGACACTGAAGCATCTAATGCTGTATGGGGGGGACACTGAAGCATCTAATACTGTATGGGGAAGGACACTGAAGCATCTAATACTGTATGGGGGGACACTGAAGCATCTAATACTGTATGGGGGGAAACTGAAGCATCTAATACTGTATGGGGGACACTGAAGCATCTAATACTGTATGGGGGACACTGAAGCATCTAATACTGTATGGGGGGGACACTGAAGCATCTAATACTGTATGGGGGGACACTGAAGCATCTAATACTGTATGGGGGGAAACTGAAGCATCTAATACTGTATGGGGGACACTGAAGCATCTAATACTGTGAGAGGGACACTGAAGCATCTAATACTGTATGGGAGGGGGGGACACTGAATCATCTAATACTGTGTGAGGGACACTGAAGCATGTAATACTTTGAGAGGGACACTGAACAGGGGCGCACCGTTAATGAGGCGAAGTGAGGTGGCCGCCTCAGCCGGCACTGTCCGTCACTATCTGGGGGGCGGCATTTTTACTATTCAATGTAAACCAGCCCAGGACAGGCCGCTTTAAAAAAAAAAAAAAAAAGAAACAGAGCTGAGCGGGACCTGTCCTGGGCTGGTTTATGAGACGTTGCATCTCAGCATGACGTCATCGCGCCGCCTACGCTGAGACACAGATGTCGCGGACAAGAAGAGGAGGCGGCGGCGGCTGCATCAAGGCATCGCAGATGAGTATAACTTTTTTTTTTATTTATAAATAGGCCGTAACCTGCTGGAGTATCCCCGGCAGGTAACAGTCTATTTATTTACCTACCTCGCGTCTGCTGTGGCCGCCTCTGCTTTCCCTTCTGCTATGGGACGCAGAAAGGGAAGTGGATGCCGCTGTGAGTGGCTGCGGGCATCGGTAAGTGAGGCCACGGGCCTCAAATACTAGTATAATAATCGGAGGCCCAGGGGAGGTGAGGGAACATAAAAACATATCCTACTTACCTCTCCTGCGATCGGTGTTACTCCGAGCAGGCTTGAGGTCTCTGGTGACGTCATCAGGTCGCGTCTCCGGCCTGATCACGTGACGTGTGCACGCAATTAAATAGAGCCGAAAGCTGGAAGGAGTGCACCGGTGTCCAGGATAGGTAAGTAACACTGTTTTTTATGTTTGTCACCTCCCCTGGGTCTCCGTTCATTATACTCTGGGGTCTGAAAAGACCCCAGAGTATAATAATAGTTCATGGTTTAGCCACTATGGGGCATAATACTCTGTGCAGGGACCACTGTGGAGCATAATACCAGTACAGGGGCCACTATGGAGCATAATACCAGTGCAGGGGTCACTATGGAGCATAATACCAGTGCAGGGGCCATTATGGAGCATAATACCGTGTGCAGTGACCACTGTGGAGCATAATCCCATGTGCAGGGGCCAATATGGAGCATAATACCGTGTGCAGGGGCCAATATGGAGCATAATACCGTGTGCAGGGGCCACTAGGGAGCATAAAACTGTGTGCAGGGGTTGCTGTAGAACATAATACCGTGTGCAGTGGCCACTGCGGGTCATAATACCGTGTGCAGGGGCCACTATGGAGCATAATACCGTGTGCAGGGGCCGTTGCGAGGCATAATACAGTGTGCAGGGACTGCTGTGGAACATTATAGTGTGTGTAAATAGGGCGCTATAAACAGGGGCTATGGAGCCTGTTTATATTATACGCTGTCTGTTTATAGTGACGGTGTGATGTAATTCCAGCCTTGTCACATACTATAGACATGTACAGGACGAGGCTGTAGTTACATTACATGGCCGCTATGAGATGAATGACACTATGTAAACAGAGAAGCGGTCATGGCGCTTACACAGATACCATTCAAACAGCTGATCAGTGGGGGTCCTGGGTTTTTGAGCCCCACTGATTAGTTTATTAATGACCTGGAAAACCTTTTAATTAGTTAACACCTGGGCCATTATTAATAAGGGGCACTATTTATACAGGGTATACACGGACATTATTAATATAAAGATGCACTTGGGGGTATTATTCATTATGGGGAGTTATATCATATATTTTATAATTGGGGTAGCAGCAGGATGGGGGCTTTGTGTAGGTGAGGACAATGTGGGTTGGATGCCTGGAAAAGTGAGGAGCCAAAGATGTCTATGTGTTGCAAACTTTACAGAGACAAGTCACAGCTGGAAGAAGTGGTCATGGCGGTCCAAAGGGAAGAGAAGGGAAATGTGACCGATTAGTCAGAGACGTCACCTGTAAGTCACAAAATGTTACTGCCCTGTATTCACCTAAATGATAGAGGATAAATACCTAATTGATGGGGGTCTGTCTACTGAGACCCCCACTGAGCCTGAGAATTGTTTTTTTTTCCCCTCACTGGCTGGGAATCCAGCCTGGCTGCAGCCATATATATAGGTGCGTCACTTGGTGGATGGACGAACCCGCTTGGCTCTCATTCACTTCAATGGCAGTGCCAAAGATAGCCGAAGTACAATACTCAGCTATCTGCGGCGCTCCTAGTATAGAGAATGGGGGCCACGTGGGCTCGTCCATCCACCAAGCAGAAGATGTGTGAAGTTACTTTCATTGTTAATGCTGTGTTGGTGATCTGATACTGAAGTAATGTAGTAAGAAGAATTCTTAAAAACTGTTTCATAAGTTTGTGTATTGTGTATATTGTGCGACGATAACAGTGTGTTAAACTAGTAGCATGGAAACTCAATTTTTTTTTTTTGGTGGGGGGGCTCTTTCTATAGTCCGCCTCAGGCAGCAAAGAGGCTAGGTTCACCACTGACACTGAAGCATCTAATACTGTATGGGGGGGACATTGAAGCATCTAATACTGTGTGAGGGGACACTGAAGCATCTAATACTGTGTGGGGGACACTGAAGCATCTAATACTGTGTGGGGGACACTGAAGCATCTAATACTGTATGGGGGACACTGATGCATCTAATACTGTATGGGGGGACACTGTGAAGCATATAATACTGAGTGGGGGCCACTGTGGAGCATATAATACTGTGTGGGGGCAATTCTGGAGCATATAATACTGACTGGGGCCACTGTGGAGTACATTGTACTGTCTGGGGGCACTTCACTATTTATATCACACAGTACAGTATCTGTTTTATAGCAGACATGTGATATTATTACAGGCTGTAATAACATTGCACGGTCAATATAAAACAGATCCTGGTTAATTTAAGGTTAAATTGCCGTGTTGGCACTTTGCGATAATTTAGTCGGTTTTGGGTTGCAGTTTGGGCAATCGGTCTCTAAAAGGTTCGCCATCACTGCTCTAGGCTTACTTCTCTGCTAGTAAGTAGCTCGTAAACCACAAGCCATTTCAGGTGTGTGGCCTATGAGCTGCCCTAAGATGTCCGCGCGTTGACATCACTGTCCTGAGCCATCCGCGCCAGGACACTAAAGTCCTACTGCTTCAGTAAGCAGCGGCAGTACCGGAGGCTCCTCCTCGGGGGATTGGAGGTAGGTAAGTATCATCAACTTTTTTTTTTTTAACTCACTTTGGGCATTTTAATTGGGGGTGGGGGGGAGTGGGGGTTGTAATACATATAAGAGGTCAATTGGGAGCATTGGGAATTTAGCAAGATAAAAGGCCATAACTAATATAAGGGGTATTAGGGTGCTTTAATAAAAGAGGATATAAATTATAGTGAAAGGTCAGTGGGGGTTGTATGAATGTAAGGGGAGATAATATTGGGAGGCATTGGGGCAGTATTAAAGGAGTTTTCTAGGAATAATAAAGTTTACTGGTAAGGATTGTATTGGGCAAATTGAAGAGGAGGCAGGGAAGGTGAAACATAAAAAAAAATTCTCACTTGTCCCCGGGCTACCGATTTCCGCAGCCCTCTGCTGCTGTCTGTTCAGGCACACGCACGCCGCTTCCCTGCTGTAAGTCCTGCACTGTACATGATTGGCCTCAGTGGTGGCTGGAAAGGACTTGGTGATGTCACTCATATACTCATATACTGCCTCAGCAGTCACGTATGGCACATGTCTGAACAGACAGTGGCGGCAGACACCAGAGCACTGGGGACAGGTAAGGCTGGGTTCACACTAGCGCTCGGTTTCCCTTTTTCAGGTCCACTTGGGGACCTGAAAAACGGAAACCCAATCCACTTAAAAAGCGGTTACCCGCGGACCCCATAGACTATAATGGGGTCTGCTGGGTTTCTGCCCAGTTTCTGCCTGAAAAATGCAGAGAAAAAAAGTCCTGCTTGCAGGACTTTTCTTTTTGCATTTTTCAAATGGAATGGGGGACAGAATCCCCCAATGGAGTTCAAGCGCTGGTGTGAACCCAGCCTGAGTATGATTTTTTTTATCACCTACCCCACCTCCACTGTGATTTGTCCACTTCCTGGACAACCCCTTTAAAGAGGACCTTTCATGTCCTCATGAACCTGTGATTTTATATACAGCTAGAAAGCTGACAGCCGGCTTTCCCGGTATGTGCCCCGGGGCTGGAGATATTGGTGCTGTTAGTTTCGGCTTCAATTTCTCCGCACTGTCAGAAGGGCCTTCCTGACAGTCTAGTGTCATCGCTGGGCTGTGAGGAAGGCCTTCCCTGACAGTACTCTAACATAGCCTTGTACTGTCAGAGGGGGCGTTCCTTACTGCCCTGCAATGACGGTGAACTATGAGGAAAGCCCCCTCTCCCAGTACAAGTCTATGGACGAGTACTGTCGGGGAGGGGGGCGTTCCTCACAGCCCAGCGATGACGCTAGACTGTCAGAAATGCCATTCTGACGGTGGGGAGAGATTGGTGCCGAGACTAACGGCACTGATATCTCCTCCACTGGGGCACATAACGGGAAAGCCGACAATGCGCTGAATTCCAGCAGTATATAAAACCACATATGTATGAGGACGTCAAAGGTCCTCTTTAATGGAAAGGGGTTATTAATATGCATTATTAATACAAGAGGGGCATTTATGTAAGAGGGCATAAATTATACAAGGAGACATAAGAGGGTATAATTAATAATAGGGGAATTGGGCAATATTAATTTTAGGTAGCACTCAGGGCATTATTGATTTAAGGGGGTACACAGGGCATTATTAATTAGGGGGAATTATTCATTGAGGGGCACTATTAAATAAATGGGGCACATAGGAGCATTATTAAAATAAAAAGGGACATGGGGGTATTATTCATTTCCAGGGGATTTTATATCATATATTTTATCATTGGGGTAGCAGCAGGATGGAGATTTTATGTTGGTTGGGTGCCTGGAAAAGTGAGGAGCCAAAGATGTCTGTGTTACAAACTTTACAGTCACAGCTGGAAGAAGTGGTCATGGCGGTCCAGATGGATAAGTGTAAACAGATGATAAGTGTAAACAGACAGAGACGTCACCTGTAAGTCACAACATTGTTCCTGTACTGTATTTATCTAACTAGTTTTCACAGCCCTATGTAGAACCACTATCTACCACTATACGGTCACCGTATAGTGATAGCGTTGGTATACCTGAGTTGGGGGCCCACTTGGACGTGTTCGCACCTCTGTGCTGAAACCCTAGCTACGCCTCTGCCCACACAATAAACACTATGGGACAGTATGTTGTTGGATGGAACAGGATGATCAAGCCCCACCTTCTAGTTAAGCCCCACCTCCTCTGCTATTTCCCAGTAAAAATGGAGCTGCTTATTTGTAGAAGATACAGAAAATATTATCATCTGTTTGCTTTTATAGTATAGTGACAAAGTATAGTATAGTGAATGAAGGCAGTGATGCAAGAAATGGTTAAGCAATATGCAAATATGACTAAATTACTATTTATATATGTATACAATGTGCTAGATCTCTTTATCTTGACACTGGTTTTCAACTGGCAGTTTTGTCAGCATAAAATATATGATAGATGAGGTGAGAAAAATCACAAAAGAAGAACTGAAGATGGATCTGATATTTTGCTAGATGACCAATTAAAGCACCAGGTGCAAGTGAAAGAATCAATGCCTCAGCAGTCTGTTAGTTAAAAGCTTGGAAAGAAAGAAAAATCAGTCAAAAGTTAAAGGGCAGCAGAGTGTTATAAGAGTGAAAACATGGACATATGCTATAGATTATGCTGAGATGATTGCCAATTCTACAGTTCCTTATGAAAAGGACACATAGGTACTGGAGATATTGCACACTGGGTAGGTCAAAAATATCATAATCTGTAAAACATCTATTGCTTTGAACTACAGCAATAAAATGACTTGCACTGCTTTACACTCACTAGTCAAAATATATTAAATATCATTTCTGAAAACTGTCTATGGCCAGGGCCCCATGTGGCATAAATGCCGCAGTTTGGTTTGGCCTGCGGCAGAAACACCATGGAAAAAAATGTGGCTTTTTACAGTCTCTGCAAAGTGAATCCCATCCACACATTGCGGAAAAATACAAGCAGCGGAAACTGGGGAGAAGAGGAGCCCCAACCTGGTTCTTATACTAGTAGATCAGGTAGCCATAGGCTGTCTGCCCTACCATTCTCCAATTTGTAGGCTGCAGACCACATTAGGCTTGCGTCCTACAAGCTGCACGAAACGAGGTAAATGTGAATTTAATACTTACTCCTCTGCTCCCTGGCCTTGCTTTCTCCTTTTCTGGGAACACATGACAAATCAGAGGGCAGTGATGGGGGCCACTGTATGTGAGCCACTGATGGTGACCATTCTACTGTATGAGGACACTGATGGGGGCCATTATACTGTATGAGGGCAGTAATAAGGACTGTTATATTGTACGGGGCATTGATGGGGGCCAATATCGTCTGGAGGAGCATTTAACTGTGTGGGACATTAGGGGGAGTATTAAAGGAGCTATTCACTTAATATTGCTAGCCTACTTGGTTCAATGTGCAAACATGCCCTTGTTGTGGTTTAGAACCATGTGACTTGGTTGAGATCTCTTAAAGTGATTTAATTTGCTATCATAACTTCTAATCTAAATATGGAATATTGTTTCTGTTCCTCACATAGTATTCAGAACAAGTCATTATTATCTATTAGAAGTAATGGAAAATATCAAAATCTAATTTTTATGGCCTCACCTCCGATCTACTCTATGAAATCTGGTTTTCATTATCATGTCAATCTGCTGTGACTTCTGGTCTAGAATAATTGGGTATTGCTGCAAGGAATATAATAGGAACATTTGTCTTTGAAATGCTGTTTTAGCACAAATGATTTCAGAATAATATAATAAATATATTGGTAAAAGTGCTCTCTTAGCATGTCTTCAAGTTCCGGCTCATAGCTTTCAGAGATAACAATATCTGTTTCATGACACATCAGGAAAAAAATGATTGCTACTGAGTATTGTGATGTGTCTATTACTAAAATAATCAACAGCTGGTTGAGATTCCTTCACCAGTTATATAAAATTGAGAACTGACATAGCACCTTTCTTGGTTGTTAGTCAGGCGAACAGTCTATACCTTTAGGATGTAATTTCCCAAAAGTTTAGTTTTTTAACAAAGCTAAAACTTTTTCGATTTGTCTTGGACTAACTAAAATGGCCACTGCACAGGTAGCACAAAGTAAAAGAGCAGAAGAGGAGGATTATCACATGGTCTCTTTGACCTAGGTGGGCTTCTGGCATCACCTGACATCCTTCAGCTAATCATGAGTGGTAGGTGGAGAGGTTACAGTGCTGATGTCACATCCAGCATATAGGATACTATGGGCAGGAAGTAGAAGAGCCATTTTGTGACAGACAGTCTAGGGAAAAGACTTGTTATCACATGTTATCTAAAGCAATTGCAGCAGTGCAATTATATTGCTACGTGGAGAAACAACACCAACAATGCAATAGTAGTACAGGAGTATAGGAGAGGAGAACTAGTTTGGGGCATGGTTAAGTTAGAGTTAATTAATTTTAGACAGGTAGGCAAAAAAATCATAGGCTTGGGGAGGGGGGAATCTGCACTGAGCTATAACTAGACATACACTGGCCAGGTCACCTTTTCATTGACAAAAATCTCAATAACTTAAGCCTTTTTTGCAATAAAACATTGTTTTGATTGACAAATTCAGTCCTTTCAGGGTTTCTTTTTGCAATAGTAGTTTTTGTTAAACAATACAGAAAAACTTCCATTATCACTGCAAAAATCCAAGCCAATTCCCACAGTGTGTTCTAGTCTAATACTTACTGACCACTTCACCTTTGTGGTGGTAAATCTCATGTTCTTGTTAAGTATTTTTTGCAATATTGTTCTTTGTTAGTGTGTTCTGTCTAATACTGACTCGGTCACCTTTTTAGTACTAAATCTTATCTTCTTAAGTATTTTTTAAATAGTGGGGGTTTTTTTAGCAACTGCCCAAAAAACTGTAATTATCACTGCAAAAATTCCAGCTGACTCATGCAGTGTTTTCCAGTCTAAAACTCACTGGCCATGCTTCCCTTTCAATGCTAAATCTAATTTATTTTCTAATTTTCTTCAAACAGAGTTTTTGTAAAAAAAAAAAAAAAAAACAAAACAAAACAAAAACAAATTTTCAGAATTGTTGCCAATCAATTTTTATATAAGCAGTAAAGTAAAAAGGGAAACAAACAAGGCAGGGGACAGGCTAAAGGAAGAGAAGTAAACACATGTGCTGCTGTCACACCATCCACCAGTGCAAGTACTAACAATAAAAGTGTGTTGGCAATAGCAACACTACTTCTCGTCTTGGCAGTGCTGCCAGTACCTTCAGGGTTTTTGTACTTCTTGAAAATAAAGATGAACCTTTGGATTACTTTTCTCACGCATCTCAGTGCCATAAATTTTTCTTCAAATTCTGTAGTTGTCACTTGCCACTGCCATACTCTTGGTATAATAACAAAACAACACCATTGCATCTCCCAATACCAATGCAATGTTGGTGCAGCATTCTGCTCTCATAAAGGGATATTTTTTGGCTAACTTTGGATATTATTTTCTGGAATACCACTTCTTCTCCATCAATTTTCAACTAGGCATATTGTCACAAATATTTCCTGAAAAAAAACAAGCCTGTTGAACTTACTAGTCCCCAAAACGGGATAATTATTGTATAAAACCTTTCTTTTTTTCAATATAACCGTGTAGATGAATAAAACACAGACAAGCATTGTTCCCAAAACAGGATAATTTTCGATGCGTTTTAAATAATAAAAAGCATATATGAAAATATCAATGCAGTGTATGGTTAAACTAACAGTTTGTATCCACTGCTTACCATTCTTTTTCCCCTAGATATGCATGTAACTGTCACTTTGACATAACTTTGGCTCGGTTTGGCTTGGAGAGCAAGAAATGTGCTATGTAGAGACCTAAAAGCCTGTTATAAAAGCCTGTTTCATGACAAACTTATTCGAGCCTAAGTAAATCTTTGGACTGAGCAACCCAAATCCGATACTAAACGAATTTTCAGAGGTTCGCACATATGTACTAGATATCATTACTGCCAGTGTGGTAACAGCAAAACCGCATGGCCAATAATAATATCCAGCTGAAATTAATCAGTGTTTTACTTATAGAGAAGGAAAAGTACTGGCAGCCCAGAAACTGGATGTGGCTAGAATCACAACCAGTACATCAAGTGCCAATTCACATTACCGAGAACATCAATTGAGTGGCACTCGAGATCAGTGAAAAAATATAACATGCTCAATTTTTCACCACTTGAACAATCGAAACTGTTTTCACGGACCTGATTCATCCATTGAAGTGAATGGGTCTGTGAATAAACCTAGCGCCACACAGATGCTGCACTGATCCATTAAATACACAGCAGATTTATGAACCAATGTGAGATATTTTGAGCATTTGTAGCAAAAAAAATACAAGAAAAAAAAAAGCAAATAGAAAGTGACTTAAAAAAAAATACCCTCATAATAAAATGACCCCTATGTGTGTATTCGGATATGTATTTTTTCTCACAGAAAACAAGGACATTTGAATAGGATCTTAAAGGTCTTAAAGTCTACCACCTCCCCCAAGCAAATTCAACTGTCTACACCATGTTTCAGAGCACATTACAGTGATAAACAACATACTTATGTTATGCAGGGGCATAAATACCGGGCAGGGGCGTAACTATCGGGGTAGCAGCGGTAGCGGCTGCCACAGGGCCCGGGACATTAGGGGCCCTGGAGCCCTGTGGCAGATGCTACCGCGAACCCCACAAACCAGTAATGATCACGGTCGCGGGGGGTGCGACCGCGAACGGACCCGGCAGGTTATGGAGCCCCCGGCCAGCTGGAGATGGCCGGGCCCCGGACCACTATGATAGCGGTGGGGGAAAGCCTGGTTCCCCGACTGCTATGCATACTGTTATTGGAAAGGGGCCCTGGCATATTGTAGGCCCCTTTCCAATAGATGGCAGCTCAGGGGAGGTGACGGAAAATAATAATTCTGGCCAACTGTTTATGAATAGGTTCCCTCTTTTGCCTATGCCTGTTACTGCTTACCACAGAGGCAGATGATGCAACTGCTATGTACTAGATGCCCTTACCCTATGAGCTATGTGAACTTACCCTCTTCCATCACATCAACATGTTAACAAGAAAATGAGGGGTTGTTTTATCCTTCTTCAAAGGGATAGAAAATGCAGCAGAGCGGTAGGATGGTAGGAACCAGCACTAGAAGGGGGTTCATTCTGATCTATGTATGCTGCTGATCCCAATCTCTCTATTTAAGCTTTATTGACTTTGTACTTTTCCTTTAATACTTTGTGTATTTCATGTTGCATAAATCTGACAGATACTGTGGTGCTGTGCAGTATGCAGACCAAGGTCAGTCCCTGTCCGCTATACATACTGTTATTGGAAAGTGGCCCTGGCATATTGCAGGCCCCTTTCCAATAGATGACAGCCCAGGGGAGGTGACTGAAAATAATAAACACATATTCTCACCTCTCCTGGGCGCAGCGTTCTCTCCGGCGCTCCTCCGTCATGACTGAGGCCTGTGATTAGGCCCCAGCGGTCACATGGGGTGCGGCCGCGTAATGACGTCAGTGCGCCCCCATGTGACCGCTGAGGCCCAATCACAGGCCTCAGCAGCGACGTCGGAAGAGGTCCTGAAGACGCTGAAGATGGCAGGATGGAGCGAGGATGCCAAGGAAAGGTAAGGGAAGGTGAGTATGAATATTTGTTATTGTTAATCACCTTCCCTGGGTCTCCGATTATTATACTCTGGGGTCTGAGGAGACCCCAGAATATAATAATAGCACCGAAGCGGAGGGGGGCTGTTGGGAGCTATAATACTGGGTGGGGGCCACTGTGGGCATATATATACTGGGTGGGGGCCACTGCTGAGCATATAATACTGTGTGTGGGCCACTGTAGAGCATATAACACTGGGTGGGGGCCACTGTAGAGCATATAACACTGGGTGGGGGGCCACTGTAGAGCATATAATACTGGGTGGGGGCCACTGTGGGGGGCATATAATACTGGGTGGGGACCACTGTGGGGAGCATATAATACTGTGTGGGGGCCACTGTAGGGAGGATATAATACTGGGTGGGGCCCACTATGGGGGGTATATAATACTGGGTGGGTACCACTGTGGGAAGCATAAAATACTGGGTGGGGACCACTCTGTGGAGCATATTATACTGTGTGGGGCCACTGTGGGTAGCATATTATACTGTGTGTGGGGGGAGAAATGTAGAGCATATACTGCTGTATGGGGGCCACTGTGGAGCATATAATGCTGTGTGGGGGCCACTGTTGAGCATATAATACTATCTGGGGCCTCTGCTGAGCATATTTTACTGTTTGGGGACCCGTAACCCGTTCGGGGGGGGGCCTGATGTCAAATGTTCGCCTTGGGGCCCAGCCATTCCTAGTTACGCCACTGATACCGGGGTAGCAGCGGTAGCGGCTGCCACAGGGCCCGGGACATTAAGGGGCCCATAGCTCTTGGCAGACCCTACCGCGAGCCTCACAAACACTGCTATCATTATACTCTGGGGTCTTTTCAGACTCAGGGGGGCCATGTCAAATGTTCACCTTGGGACCCAGCCATTCCTAGTTACGACACTGATGTTATGTATGTCACTTTTGAAGATTTGGCGAAAAACAACTTTGAAATAATATTCAAATGAAGCAGGTGGTGCCTGGAGGTGGGCCTGGTGTACTGTTCTTGCCACTCAGATCCCTATCATCTCCTTCCTTTACCACCCTATCCATCCTACTAGAGTAACAAAGACTTCAGAGTTGTTTTTCTTCAGATCTACAAAAGTGACATACATAACAGCATGTTATATATCACTGTAATGTGTTTTATAATGTGACTATGACAGTTGAATATGCTTGGGGAAGTGATAGACTCCCTTCAAGGTAAAAATGAGATGTGCTGCAATACATATATTTGCAATAATTAGGCACCCTACACTTGTTTTTTCTCTGATTTTTATTTGAAGGGTCCTTGTAAAAAAAAAAAAAAAAAAAAAAAAAGCATCATGTTTTCTGTTTGTTGTTTATGAGCATTTTTGGGTGGCATATTTTTAAATAGGCATTTTTGTAAGGCATTAAATAGGCATTTTCATCCATGTTTTTCATCCAAGTCAAAAATACACCACTGACCCAAAAAAGCAACAAACAATTTGTTGTTTGTAGTGTATTATATATTTTCCTTTTGTATAACAGCTAACGTCTGGCTGCAACTTTTTTTTTTTTTTTTAAAGGCACCAAAAACAACAGAAAAAAAATGCAGCAAAAGATTGTGGCATGCTATGTGCTGACACTAAGATGATATTCCACAAAGGGAAAAATTGTAATCATGGCCATTGTCTTGCAGTGTATGCCCTGTCTTTTCAGTCAATTTCTGTTGTCTCATTACAGGGCAATGGGACTCATAATGAATCTGGCATATCTGTTATTACTCCTTAAAGCTAAAGCCCCACGTTTCAAAAACACTGCATTTTACAGGACATGTAAAGTGAATGGGATTCTGGCTAATCCCATCCACACATTGCAGAAAAAAAATTGTCTGCATTTTTAAAAATCGCAGCATATCAGTTATACTTGTGGAAACACTGGAGTTTTCTGTATAGATATAATAAGGGCATAAAGTCCACAGAGGTAAAACTCTGCGGAAACACAATAAAAAACAATGCATTTCCTCTGCGTTTTTTTTCCGCAGGGTTTTTTTTTGCTAAGGCCTCACGTTGCGGAAATGCAGTGTTTTTCCTGCTGCGTTTTACTGTACCAGCAAAGTGAATGAGATTCTGGTTTATCACATTGCAGAAAAGAAAACGATGCAGAAAAGTTGCATCTTCAAAAACGCATTTTTGAAGAACACAGCAAGTCAATTTTACCTGTGGAAATGCTTGCGTTTTCCCTATAGATTTAATAAGGGAAGAAAAACTGCAGAGAAAACGCAAATGAAAAAGTTTGGGCACCCCTATTAATCTTAATCATTTTTAGTTCTAAATATTTGGGTGTTTGCAACAGCCATTTCAATTTGATATATCTAATAACTGATGGACACAGTAATATTTCAGGATTGAAATGAGGTTTATTGTACTAACAGAAAATGTGCAATATGCATTAAACCAAAATTTGACCGGTGCAAAAGTATGGGCACCTCAACAGAAAAGTGACATTAATATTTAGTAGATCCTCCTTTTGCAAAAATAACAGCCTCTAGTCGCTTCCTGTAGCTTTTAATCAGTTCCTGGATCCTGGATGAAGGTATTTTTGACCATTCCTCTTTACAAAACAATTCCAGTTCAGTTAAGTTTGATGGTCGCCGAGCATGGACAGCCCGCTTCAAATTATCCCACAGATGTTCAATGATATTCAGGTCTGGGGACTGGGATGGCCATTCCAGAACATTGTAATTGTTCCTCTGCATCAATGCCTGAGTAGATTTGGAGCTGTGTTTTGGATCATTGTCTTGCTGAAATCTCCATCCCCGGCGTAACTTCAAATTCGTCACTGATTCTTGTACATTATTCTCAAGAATCTGCTGATACTGAGTTGAATCCATGCGACCCTCAACTTTAACAAGATTCCCGGTGCCGGCATTGGCCACACAGCCCCAAAGCATGATGGAACCTCCACCAAATTTTACAGTGGGTAGCAAGTGTTTTTCTTGGAATGCTGTGTTTTTTGGACGCCATGCATAACGCCTTTTTGTATGACCAAACAACTCAATCTTTGTTTCATCAGTCCACAGGACCTTCTTCCAAAATGAAGCTGGCTTGTCCAAATGTGCTTTTGCATACCTCAGGCGACTCTGTTTGTGGCGTGCTTTCAGAAACGGCTTCTTTCGCATCACTCTCCCATACAGCTTCTCCTTGTGCAAAGTGTGCTGTATTGTTGACCGATGGACAGTGACACCATCTGTAGCAAGATGATGCTGCAGCTCTTTGGAGGTGGTCTGTGGATTGTCCTTGACTGTTCTCACCATTCTTCTTCTCTGTCTTTCTGATATTTTTCTTGGCCTGCCACTTCTGGGCTTAACAAGAACTGTCCCTGTGGTCTTCCATTTCCTTACTATGTTCCTCACAGTGGAAACTGACAGGTTAAATCTCTGAGACAACTTTTTGTATCCTTCCCCTGAACAACTATGTTGAACAATCTTTGTTTTCAGATCATTTGAGAGTTGTTTTGAGGAGCCCATGATTCCACTCTTCAGAGGAGATTCAAATAGGAGAACAACTTGCAATTGGCCACCTTAAATACCTTTTCTCATGATTGGATACACCTGGCTATGAAGTTCAAAGCTCAGTGAGGTTACAAAACCAATTTTGTGCTTCAGTAAGTCAGTAAAAAGTAGTTAGGAGTATTCAAATCAATAAAATGATAAGGGTACCCAAATTTTTGCACCGGTCAAATTTTGGTTTAATACATATTGCACATTTTCTGTTAGTACAATAAACCTCATTTCAATCCTGAAATATTACTGTGTCCAACAGTTATTAGATTTATCAAATTGAAATGGCTGTTGCAAACACCCAAATATTTAGAACTAAAAATGATTAAGATTAATAGGGGTGCCCAAACTTTTTCATATGACTGTATTTGAAAGGATGTGCCCAACCCTAGGAAAGCTGGCAACATAGAAGGAGGCAGCCAGGTCTTTATCCATTCCAGCTTTGGTATTTTGGTATTTTAAATCCTGGTGTTTAAAATGTGCCAAACTGGAGCTAAAAACACACACATTATGAAACATGGAGGAGACAATATTATGTAAATGAAGTGAAAATATATATTATATTATTATGGCTTTTCTGCATGATGTTTCTCTTTCATACTTGTTATTATATCTCTTTCATACTTGTTATTATATTTGTGAGCATGGTTAAAAGTTCAAATTTCCCACTCTGAAATATGATCAGAGAACTAACAATAGATCTTACATGATATAATAATAATAATCATCATCATCATAATAATCCTTTAATAGTTCCACCGTGGGGAAATTCAGTGTGTTACAGCAGCATAGATATGCAATGCAAAGATAAGCAATACAAATACACATACAATATACACAAAAAATGTTCCAAGATAGAGGTATCCCATTGATAGTAGACAGACAGATAGAAAGGTACAGGTAAAGAAGTAGCAGGGGGGGGGGGGATAACACAACAGAAAGATATTTCAGTTCTCTGTATGGCATGATCTCCGCTTAAATTGGTGTTGGTTGTACAGCCTAACCGCAGCGGGGAGGAAAGACTTCCGATAGCGCTCCTTCTCACACTTAGGGTGAACTAGTTGGTCACTGACAGTACTGCCCAGCGCTATCACGGTCTCATGCATGGCATGGGAGTTATTCTCCCACATGGAGCTCACCACGGACAGTATCCTCCTGTCACCCACCACCTGCACTGGGTCCAGGGGGCTTCCCAGGACAGAGCTGGCCCTTCAAATCAGCTTGTCAAGTTTATTTCTATCCCTGGTTGATATACTGCTCCCCCAGCAGGCCACTCCAAAGAAGATGACTGATGCCACTACCGAGGTGAAAAAAGTCCTAAGAAGTGCCCCCTGGACTCCAAAGGCTCTCAGCCTCCTAAGCAGGTAGAGCCTGATGTGGCCCTTCCTGACAGGACTTCCATGTGATCTGCCCAGTCCAGATTATTATTAAGGTACTTATATGTGTTGACAATCTCGATGCCCGTCCCCTGGATGTCCACTGGTTTAGGAGGGCATCTGCATTTACGAAAGTCCACCACCATCTCCTTGGTCTTTCCAGCGTTGATCCTAAGGTGGTTCCGCTGGCACCAGTCCACAAAATCCCGGTTCACTTCTCTGTACTCCCTGTCATCTTCATCTGTGATGAGGTCTACTATCACAGAGTTGTCAGAGTACTTCTGTAGGTAGCAGCTAGATGAGTTGCACCTAAAATCTGCAGTGTACAGTGTGAAGAGAAAAGGGGCAAGAACTGTACTCTGGGGTGCCCCCGTATTACAGTATCTGACACACAGTCCCGGGCTCTCATGTATTGAGGTCGATTTGTGAGGTAGTCTAGGATCCAATTGGAGAGGTGGTGGTCCACTCCAGCAAGGGCCAGCTAGTCTCTCAGTAACCCCGGCTGTATGGTGTTAAAAGCACTGGAGAAATCAAAGAACATTATTCTCACAGTGTTCCCTGGTTTCTCCAGGTGAGAAAGAGCCCTGTGCAGAAGGTGGATGATGGCATCGTCTACCCCAATGCCTGGCCGATAAGCAAACTGGAGAGGGTCCATAGCCGAGCTCACTAGAGGGCGGAGATGTGCTCAAAAGAGTGCAATGTGGCAGTTCTGATATGCAATCAAGAAAATCAGGATAGGTATGCAGTGCTACCTACTGTGGAAAAACTACACATACCTATCCTACTTTGAAACACTTTAGTAAAAGATCTGTATGTTCCTGCTGCCTTGTACTTGAATGCACCATACTTGACATCTCTCTTTTTGCAGTATTTATATATATTTCTGTGAATAGGGCAGAAGTCCACTATATTTTGCAACATTTTCCCCAACATAAAAATAGAAAAATAAAAAATGTATCATATATAATGTTCCTTGCTATGTTTGCTCATATATTAATGGGGTTTCCTCTCTATGGCATCTAATTGCTTATGTTTAGGATATGTTCATCAATGGGGTTCCAACCTTTTCGAAAGCTCCATAATTTTTGGCCATGTCCATGGGAAGACACCACACGTACAATTTCCTTTTCCATGGTAAGCTGAACTAACTCCTTCTCATTATTGTAGCAGTCTCAGCAGCTGGACTCCCATAGATCACTATTTTATCAACATTTTTTTTTTTTTTTAGGCCATAACCTACTATAAGGGAAAACCCACTTTGTGGTAAAAATACATGGTGCAGACACGTGGCGATTTCCAAAACCGTTGCAGCATGTCAATTATATCTATGGAAACGCCAGCAGTTTTCCTATATATATAATTGAAGCAGAAAGTCCGCAGAGGAAACGTCTTCAAACTTTCTTTGGAAAGCGATGCAGGAAGAAACACGATGCGTTGCCACCGCGGCTTTTCCTGCAGTGCTTTTTTGCTGCGGGATGCCACGTGGGGCCTTAACTGCATTACTATGCTCCTGTATGTAAACATGGTGGTCAAATACTTTGAAAAATTACATGAATAAATATAGCTCATATATAATTACATTGTTTAGCAAAATCAAGTAAAGATTGTTAAAAACCAGAGGTACAGTTTTAGGCCAGGGCCCCACTTTGCGAAAACACGGCCTTTTATAGTACTTGCAAAGTGTATGAGATTCTGTCTAATCCCAAAAATGCTTGCGTTTTTGCAAATCACAGCATGTCAATTATACCTATGGAAACGCTGGTGTTTTGCGTATAGGTATAATAGAAGCAGAAAGTCCACAGAGGTAAACTCTGCGGACTTTCTGGGAAAAAATGCTTTGGAAAAACATTTCTGCTGCAATCTTTTCCGCAGCGTTTTTCTGCTGTGGCTAACTATGTGGGTCTTTGCCTTAGTCAGGTTTAGTAGAAGGTGAAGTTACCTATAGAAACCATTGCAAATAATTTGTAAGTCAACAGCAGACTCTCATTAGTGACATCAGTCACTTTTCTTGAAGTCCATTAAACATAAAGAACTTGTAAAAACTTGGCAAAACTGAAACACGTACATAAGAAGAACAAAGATTGATGGAATTGGACAAAGTACAATGGAAGGAAAATGTTACTAATGCAAGAAGGAAATTGTTGTCCTGTACAAGAAAAAAGATAAGTGAACAACAAGGGATCAAGCAGGCAAATAAATTAAGAAATAACACAATTTTACACTAAAGGCAGGCAGAACTGAATGGAAAAACAATAGTTAATCTGCACAAAAAGTGCCATTCAGGCTTTTATAGTACATGCAGGTAGTCATATGAAAAAGCGCATCTAAACCCTACAGAAAATTAGCATCTCTTCCATTTCATCTTTTTCCTTGTGTAGAAGGACAGACTATCACCTGCCCTTTATAAAGTTATCCCTGGTACCACATCACCCATTGCAACCCTACATTGTCCAAAGATGTTGCAGGTATCTAATTTCCTACCACTTCTAGCTTACTCAATTAAAAAATACCAACTTTACAAAACATGTGACTACACTTGAATCCCTAAGCAATAAACTACAGCACTCTTCAATACCTTCAACATATAAATAATTCAACTGCAAATGGCTACATAGTGAACTGGATTCGACCCAAATATTCCAAAAGTTCATCCTGAGCCCAAAACTTTGGGGGTTCTTTACCCGCAAACTGAAAGTGAAATTATTATACTCTGAGGTCTCTTCAGACCCCAGAGCACGGGTCAGCAACCTTTGGCACTCCAGCTGCTGTGAAACTACAACTCCCAACATGCTCCATTCACTTCCATGGGAGTTCCAACAACAGCAGAGCAAGTATGCTTGCTGGGAGTTGTAGTTTTACAACAGCTGGAGTGCCGAAGGTTGCCTACTCCTGCCCCAGAGTATAATTGGAGGAGGCCTAGGGAGGTGTAAAAAAATAGCAAACTATTATACCCACCTTCTGTCACCTTTTGTGGGTCTCCTCACGGTGTCTGCGGCTCTGTTCAGTTCTTATTCCACGCTTCTGGGTGACGTCATGCACCCTGGCTTGGCACGTCCCAAGTGACCGCTAAGCACAATCACAGGCCTTAGTGGTGACCCTGGGTGCATGATATCACCAGAAGCCTGGAAGCGGACCTGGAGAGATGCAAATATTCGACAAGGAGGTTAAGAATTGGTGAGAATAATTGTTTCTTATTGTTTTAAAACTTCCCTCGGCCTCCACCTATTATACTTTGGGGTCTGAAGAGACCTCAGAATATAATAATTTTACTTATTAAACTAATCTTTGAGTTTAACAATCCGAACCTGTAATGAAACAAATCTTTAAAGATTCCCCCATCCTTACTGTTGACTAACAACTGCTTTATAAATCTCCTTTCTTCTTGTATTGAAGGGCACAGCCCTGTTTTGGTTCTGTCGCTTTTACTAATTGTATGTCCTTCCCCATTCCTCTCTTGGTCAAGGCATATTAATTGGGTAGAAAAAAAAGGTTTGAGGTAAAAGTTTTTCATTAGCTTGCATAAAGAGTTTAACACACAAGCAGCACATTTCACTTTCGTGTTTTGGACTCCTAGAATAATCATGTTAATATATTGTGAGATGCATATATTATCAGGTAATGAATGTTTCTACAAATTGTCATCAAGCAGAGGTCTTGAAAATTAGGAAAGAAAACTTTATAAGGCTAAGCCACAGCAAAAAAGAGCTGCAGGAAAAACCGTGACGGCAACACATCACAGTTTTTTTCTGCAGTGCTTTTCACAGAAAGTCCGCAGAGGTTTCCTCTGCAGACTTTCTGTTTCCATTATACCTATAGGGAAACCACCGGCGTTTCCATAGGTATAATTGACATCCTGCGATTTCCAAAACCACAATGGTTTTGGAAATCACAGCGTGTCTGCTGCACATATTTTTTGGCAATGTGTAGATGAGATAAGCTGCTTTTCATTATGCAATAGTAAATCTATATATGCATAACATTGGAAAACCTGTGTAATCTTTGATAATATCTCTTTTCAAGCTCAATTGACAAAAATAAAAAAAATGTAGTACTCTTACTGTCAACATCAGAAATAATGTATAATCTCATTTCTAAGCAATATTCATGTATCTTAGGGGGTCACTTGATGGATACAAGTTAATTACTTTTGATATAAAGGTACTTTCCAAATTCTGTCATTTTCCTGTAATAGATACTGTATGCATTCATGCCTTGAACCAAATCATTCTATGCAATGGAATAAAGGGGTTTACTAGTACAGTAATACTGATGGAGTATTTGAATGGTGGGGTCTGACTCCTGGCATTACCATCAATGAACACCTAAATTAAGAGGCTATGGAGTACAAGCAAGCACTGTATCCCCTTCATTGTCTTCCCCTGCAAGGCTCTGCCTCTTACTCTATTTCAGTACCAGAGTTTTTGATATTTGTTTTTTGATTTTTGTTTTTATTTTCCAAGTCCCTAACTATATTAAAAAATACTTTACTCTGCAGTTTGCAATTTGACTAATATGCCTAATAAAAGAATGACACAATTCTGTAGGGGTTTGCAGCAGGCACCTCATTTACATCACAGATAGAATTACAATAGGAGATAACACCGCTATAGATACGCATTGACCCATCATTGCATCCATTGCTGACAAAAGATCAAGTCAAGGTTTATTTACGACTCCTCCCTGCACAGAGCATGCCTAGAAAATTCTCCCATAGACTTCCTATATGACCATGACTGTGCTATAAAGCTGACTAAATGCTGTGAAAAGAGCAGAGGAGAAGCTCGGGCAAGATGGCAGCCACCATAAACATATACAGAAAATAAAAAAAAATAAAAAAAATCTACCACTACATAATTAAAACAGATTAGAAAAAAGTGATATATTTCAATATCTGGTTTTAATAAATAAATAAGTAAAAAAAAAAAGTGACACATTCCATTTACTCCTCACATTCAAGACTCAGGATTTTACTTATCTTGCCACCCCTTATGCACCATGTTCTATTCCGTTAACTAGAATTTTTCCTGTGCTAGACCCCAAATCTGAAATGTTCTTGCCACAGTAATATAATATAGTTAGAACTACAAAGCTTTCATAGGACTCCCAATAATATTCCTATTTAAAAATGTGTACAATGTCACCTAACAGGTCTACTAAGGTTTTTTCAATATGGCGCATAGTATATATCAGTTAGTATATTATCCACATTCACATGACAGCTGATGTCGGATCTGATTTGGGAACCTGACAACCCCCAATGGACGTTATTAGGGTCTGTCAAAGTTACACTATTTTAATGGCAAGAATAGGGCTGAATACAGAGGTATTCTAGTAAAAAGGCTAAGGTCCCACATTGCAGAGAAGATTCTTTTCTTTGTTGCAGATTTTGCTGCGGCTTTTTGAGCAAATCCAGGAGTGGCTACAAAAGGAATGGGAAATATATATGGCTCAAAAAAAAAAAATAAATTTGCAAAATCTGCTACAAAAAACAGCTTTTGCGCAAAGTGGTGCCTTAGTCCAAAGCTCAAAAGAAACCCCAACAGATTCCATTAATGTTGGGGTTAATTCAGCTTTTCACACGGCTGAGCCAATTATCAGCTGTGTGTTTAATGGAGCTGTATCGTATTCATTTTTTTACAAACCCTTTCAGTTCAGTGGGTGAATCAGATCCATGAAAAAAGACCCAAGAAGTCGATCTGTGAAAAATAGAGTCATGGGTACCACGCAGCACCACGCGGCCAAGAAACTCAGTCTGTGAATAGGTTCTTAGCTGTTCTATAGAACATTCATTCAACTCTTAAACACAAGTATTTATCTTTAAGTAGGAACTAAAACTATTTGCAGAGGAAATTCAATGAAATGGCCATTTCAAACACTTCTAGAGAAATCAATAGGGAGAATACAGATTATTTTTTTAGCTTGTCTTATGCCAAACATATGTCTTGCATAACTATCAAATGGTAAAGAAATGTGAGATTCATCTTTCCTCAATAGATTTTATTTCATACTGAGTTCATCCACTTCATTACTCATATTTAATGTACAGCACATACATACATATATATATATATATATATATATATATATATAAAATGAAGTAAAACATAGGGTCATTGAGTTACATTTGTTGATTTCTGGCACTGTCAAATGATAAATAGTGTGGTGAAGAAATATACCAAGCAAATGAGACTATAGAGCAATAATGTGAAAGAGAAAATTGATGAATTGAAGAAGTTATTGAAGAATTGATGCAGTTATATCCAAAGAAATTCATACAATGGCTTGAAGATGTATGGGGGCAGAGTCGGACTGGCCCACCGGGGAACCGGTGAATCTACCGGTGGGCCCCGAGCCCCGACTATTAGTCCTCATGTTACCAATGCAGATGCAATGGTCAGGGGCCTGACCGGGCTCGGCGGGGTACGGGGCCCGTGGCCAGCTGGAGATGGCCGGGCCCCAGACCACCATGATAGCGGTCGGGGAAAGCCTGGTTCCCCGACCGCTATACATACTGTTATTGGAAAGCGACCCTGGCATATTACAGGCCCCTTTCCATTAGATGGCAGGGCAGGGCACCCAGGAGAAGTGACTGAAAATAATAAATACATATTCTCACCTCTCCTGGGCACAGCGTTCTCTCCGTATCTCTTCTGTCATATGACTGAGGCCTGTGATTAGGCCCCAGCAGTCACATGGGGTGCAGCCGCGTAATGACGTCAGTGCGCCCCCATGTGACCGCTGAGGCCCAATCACAGGCCTCAGCAGTGACGTCAGAAGAGGGCCTGAAGACGCTGAAGATGGCAGGATGGAGCGAGGATGCCAAGGAAAGGTAAGGCAAGGTGAGTATGAATGTTTATTATTTTTAATCACCTTCCCTGGGCCTCTGATTATTATACTCTGGGGTCTGAGGAGACCCCAAAGTATAATAATAGCACCGAAGCGGAGGGGGGCTGTTGGGAGCTTATAATACTGTGTGGGGGCCACTGTAGAGCATATACTACTGGGTGTGGGCCACTGTTGACCTTATACTCCATACAGTGGCTCCTTCACTGGTCCCCTATACTGTATGGGGACCATTGATGGGGCCATTATATTGTTGGGGGGAGGGCAGTGATGGAGGCCAATAGACTGGGGTACATTAAAGGGGGTGTGCAGGATAACATTTTTTTTTAATTACGCAGGGGCAGGCAAAAAAAACAAAACAACCCCAAACTTTCTCTCCTGTCCCCAGTGTCTCCCAGCGCGGTTCGGTCCTGCAGTTCTGTTGTTTTCTTCCAGCTGAAGTTCCCCCTGCACATGACTACCTGTGATGTCACGTGACCCCTGAGGCCAATCAGCGGCCTAAGGGAAGGGACCTGGGATGTCACAGCCAGTGAGGACTTCCAGCAAAAAGAAGACAGCGGAGCTGAGGGACCGGACCGTGCTGGGAGGACACCGGAGCACCCAGGACAGGTGAGTATATTTAGTATGGGGTTTTTTTGTTTTGTTTTTTTTGGGGGGTAGGGGGGATTCACCTCCCCTGGACTAATTATAAAAAAAGAAAAAAATTATACTGGACAACCTCTTTAAAGTGTGGTGCATTAGGGGTATATTAAAGGGGTTGTCCAGGCATAATTTGTTAAGGTTTATCCTCAGGATAGGCCATAGATACCTGATCTGTACGGGGCTGACCCCGGACCGATCAGCTGTATGGAGCCACTTCTGATGCTCGTCCTGTACCAGAAGCAGAAAGCTCTATCCACTGTGTATTAGTCGGGCACCTTCACTGCATCTCAGCACATATTGAAGTCAGTAGGAGCTGAGCTGCAGTGAAGGCGTCTGACTGCTATACAGCGGATGGAACTTTCTGCTTCCGGCCCTGTGTTGTGTACAGAACGGGCACCGGAAGTGGCTCCGAACAGCTGATGGTACCGTGTGTCAGCCCCCTAGCGATTAGGTATTTATGGCCTATCCTAAGCTTAGGCCATAAAAAAGATTAATCCTGGACAACCCCTTTAATATGCATCACACAGTTTAATGTCCCTCCCCCCACAGGATGTTAGTCCCCATCACTGCTCCCACACAATATAATGACCCCATCACTGTTCCCCATACAGTATAGGGGACCAGTGAAGAGGCCACTATGTGGGGGGGCCAGTGAAGTGACCATAGAAAAATTTGGCCCAGAAAACCCCTTAAAAGAGGTTGTCCATAAACTGGAGCGACCACTGTGGCGGCCCCCAGGCAGGTGCAAAAATAAGAAAATTTAAAAAAAAAAGCATACTCACCTATCTCCAACACCCCGTCGTCCCCTGCCTGTGTCTGTTCGGTCTCATGGCAGCGCCTCATTTCTGGAAATCCTGTTCCTAATTGGTCTTAGTGGTCACATGAGGTGCAGGACTCCCAGCAAGGAGTCGCCGGCACGAGACTGAATGGACACTGGCAGTGGACAACGGAGCGAGTATGCTTTTTTATTTATTTATTTTTTACTTTACACCTCCCACCAGCCACATGGGTTGCTCCAATTCCTGGACAACCTCTTTAAAGGATTTATCCATCTTTCTAATATTGATGGTCTGTCCTTAGGATAGGCCAGCATTATTACATCTGCGATGATACAACAGCCAGGACCTCTGCAGATCAGCTTTTCCAGGACACTGCGGCTACAGGTAAAGGTAACAATTCTAGGAGCCACGCTGTTCACTTGCCATACAAGGTGTAGCAGTAGGTTTAGGTATTGCAGTGGTGCACATGGTATAGTGGGTGAGAAACATAGCTCACAACATGTTATTACCTTTAGCCGCCCTGTCTCGGTACCGCTGATCTGCAAGGGTCCTGATGGTGTGCCCCTAGAAACAATTCCACTGGTGGGCCCTAGACATCCCAGTCCGACACTGTATTGGGGACTGTTACTGTTATTGGGCTTCACTAGGGATTTTTACAAGGTGTTGATATATACAGTGGGGTTTTTTTTTTTACATTAGGAACCCTGGGCAAAACTTGGTGGTTAAAGGGGATGTGTGGAAAAGAAAATTATATACTTAAAGAACACCTCAGGATAAATATTTTCCTAAATTCTTTTAATTATTTATTTCTGCTCATTTCTCTAGGCGGCAATCACTGATATATCTCAAATGGCGGCCATACTGCAGAGTCAACAGGCATCAGCTCAAGGAGGATGGACTGTATTGTCTATCCTCCTTTTGGCTTCGTCCCTGTCAGTCGATAGTCGGAAGTACACTTAAGCTGGTCATGCACATTACATTTTAGCCATTGCTCATCTGAAAGAACTGTGGTTGATTGGTCCTAAGGCCAACTGTTCCAAATACATGAATAACCATGAACCTTCCAATGAGAGTTCGACTGCTTCAGTTATTTAGAAAATTAACAGATGAAAGTCATTCAATGCTAAAGAATTGCTGAAAGCAGGAAATGGCTGACACTTTGTTGGTGTGTTAATAGTACAAACCCATTGTAACGTCTCTGCCTGTTCGGGTCTCTGCGCCGCCCTCCGCTCGCACGCTGCGGCGAAGGAGGCGTGTTCAGTTTGGTTCCTTGCGTAGGTTTCTTGTTGCTCAGTCTGAACACGGTCCTAGACAATGTAATGGATTTCCAGCCACACCTGTGTTCTGAGCATTTCTCTCTGGACCACATATAGTTAATCTCAGCCTTGCCTGTGTGATTGACAGCCTATCTACCAATCCAGTCTGGGGCTTGCCCAGGCTTTCTATAAACAGGTTGTCAGCCCTCACATGGTCGCTGGTTATTGCTTTTGCGTTCTGGCTATTATACCTTGCTGCTTTGTTACCTGTTCTTCTGATTTTCTGACCACTGGCTTACCTATGACTTTTCTCTTGGATTGTGATTTTGTACTGCTTTGCTCGTTTGTTACCGACCTTTGGCTAGCTGACCTCCCTTTGTTGTGTTCGTCCTGTCTGTGTTCTGTGTTATCACTTACTCAGTATAGGGCTCGTCTTCAGGTTGTCCTTTTACCATTTAGGGTAACTGAGGCAATAGGAAGGGACAGTGGCTGGGGTGAGATTAGGGCTCACCTGTCTCTGTCCTTCCTCCCAGACCCTTGCAGTAGTAAAGGGTATTGCTACGACTTGCAAGACTCTAACACCCATGCTCACAATGCAGAGGGACGGGAACAGCTCTCCTTGAGGAGAGCACCAGTGAAGGTGTGTAGAGTTTTGAATTGCCTTTTGCCCTCTACTAAGCATCTACAGTACATATCACAAGGCATTATGGGAAAAGGAGCTGGGAAGCTCATGCGCCCTCTGTTGGATGTAACAGATCCTCAATTTGCTTTTGACTCACTGAGTCTTGAGACAGCAAATGAGATTTTAGCCAAGCCAATTTCACTTATCTGCATACAGCGCCGTTTTGGGATTTTTGTCCCTCATCAGTGCAGAGCAAAGTGAACTGGCTGGCTTTGTGGGAGGCAATGAGTGGCTTATGCACAATGCAGAGGTCTGCATATTTATCCCATACAGAACAGATCACGGGAGACAGATAGCAGAAGAGATTCAATTATACAGATTTTTGTTCCGATCAAATCTAGTTAATGGTTGACTGTATGGGACAGACTCTTGTAGGTTTATGTACAACCAACCATCTGCAATTCAAAATCTGCCACTTCAGCAGTCTAAAATCATCTTTACATAGCTAAGATCTTATCTTAGCTACCATGTACAGTACAGACCAAAAGTTTGGACACACCTTCTCATTCCTAGAGTTTTCTGTATTTTCAAGACTATAAAAATTGTAGATTCACACTGAAGGCATCAAAACTATGAATTAACACATGTGGAATTATATACTTAACAAAAAAGTGTGAAACAACTGAAAATATGTCTTATATTCTAGGTTCTTCAAAGTAGCCACCTTTTCCTTTGATTACTGCTTTGCACACTCTTGGCATTCTCTTGATGAGCTTCAAGAGGTAGTCACCTCAAATGGTCTTCCAACAGCCTTGAAGGAGTTCCCAGAGATGCTTAGCACTTGTTGGCCCTTTTGCCTTCACTCTGCGGTCCAGCTCACCCCAAACCATCTCGATTGGGTTCAGGTCTGGTGACTGTGGAGGCCAGGTCATCTGGCGTAGCACCCCATCACTCTCCTTCTTGGTCAAATAGCCCTTACACAGTCTGGAGGTGTGTTTGGGGTCATTGTCCTGTTGAAAAATAAATGATGGTCCAATTAAACGCAAACCGGATGGAATAGCATGCCGCTGCAAGATGCCGTGGTAACCATGCTGGTTCAGTATTCCTTCAATTTTGAATAAATCCCCAACAGTGTCACCAGCAAAGCACCCCCACACCATCACACCTCCTCCTCCATGCTTCACGGTGGGAACCAGGCATGTAGAGTCCATTCGTTCACCTTTTCTGCGTTGCACAAAGACACGGTGGTTGGACCCAAAGATCTCAAATTTGGACTCATCAGACCAAAGCACAGATTTCCACAGGTCTAATGTCCATTCCTTGTGTTCTTTAGCCCAAACAAGTCTCTTCTGCTTGTTGACTGTCCTTAGCAGTGGTTTCCTAGCAGCTATTTTACCATGAAGGCCTGCTGCACACAGTCTCCTCTTAACAGTTGTTGTAGAGATGTGTCTGCTGCTAGAACTCTGTGTGGCATTGACCTGGTCTCTAATCTGAGCTGCTGTTAACCTGCAATTTCTGAGGCTGGTGACTCGGATGAACTTATCCTCCGCAGCAGAGGTGACTCTTGGTCTTCCTTTCCTGGGGCGGTCCTCATGTGAGCCAGTTTCTTTGTAGCGCTTGATGGTTTTGGCCACTGCACTTGGGGACACTTTCAAAGTTTTCCCAATTTTTCGGACTGGCTGACCTTCATTTCTTAAAGTAATGATGGCCACTCGTTTTTCTTTACTTAGCTGCTTTTTTCTTGCCATAATACAAATTCTAACACTCCATTCAGTAGGACTATCAGCTGTGTATCCACCTGACTTCTGAACAACACAACTGATGGTCCCAACCCCATTTATAAGGCAAGAAATCCCACTTATTAAACCTGACAGGGCACACCTGTGAAGTGAAAACCATTTCAGGTGACTACCTCTTGAAGCTCATCAAGAGAATGCCAAGAGCAAAGCAGTAATCAAAGCAAAAGGTGGCTACTTTGAAGAACCTAGAATATAAGACACATGTGTTAATTCATAGTTCTGATGCCTTCAGTGTGAATCTACAATTTTTATAGTCTTGAAAATACAGAAAACTCTTGGAATGAGAAGGTGTGTCCAAACTTTTGGTCTGTACTGTATGTATATTCTGTTCAGCAAGACATAGCCCTCTGACCTTATGAAGTCCTGTTGGCTTTGGAGGGAGGCAGCCATTTGAGCTATGGCAGTGATTGCCCCCAAGACAAAACAGGCAGAAATAAGTAACAAGACGTGTTCAGGGGGTGCCGGTGTTCCTATTTGACAGCCTTAGGTCTGATCAGTGACCTTGGGTCTGCCCCACCGCTGCCCTCCACATATCTGGTTGATCTTGCCCATAATGGAGGCTGTGAGCCTACACGTCTGCATAAGCTCTTATACACTGCAATAAAATAAAAAAAAAGTTTAAATGTGGTAAAAAAAGAATGAATAAAGCTCCAAAAATAACATTTTCCCATATAAATATATAATAAATATATGTTTTATTATGTAAAAGATTTTTAAAAAAACAGTACATAATTGCTATCATCGCTTCCATAAAAACCCAAACAATAAAACCCACATGGTGAATGACGTATAAACAAAAAAATTAAGTATCTATGTAATCATACTGACCCATAGAATAAAGGTAACATACTAGTTATGCACTATGCTGCACGGCAAAAAAGTATTTGTTAAAAAGCAATGCCAGATTTGATAGGAGCTAGTAGGAAAATAGCATGGGATTTGGTACTAAATTTACTCCACACAGCTTACATATTCTCTCCTGGGAAACTAATGCTAACTTGAGCATTGCCTTCTGTGACCTGCCGTGTGCCAAAACAGCAGTTTTCCTCCACATGTAGGGTAATTCTGTAGTCAGGAGAAATTGCGTAACAAATTGTTGGATACATTTTCTCCTTTAACTTCTTGTGAATGTGTAAATTTTAGGGCTAAATGAACATATTAGTAAAAGAAAATGAAAAAGATAAATTGCATATGTTGTTTTGACTTATGTAAGGGGTGCAGTTTTGAAAATGGGGTGATTTATGGGGGTTTCTAATACAGAGACCTTTCAAAACCCCTTCATAACTGTATTAGTCCCTTGAAAAATGGGTTTTGGAAATGTTCTTCAAAATGTAGAAAATTTCTGTTTGACTTGTAAGCCTTATAATTCAATAAAAAAAAATTAAACGATGATTAAAGTTTGATGCCAATATAAAGCAGATATATGGTAAATTAGATCTATGAACTAATTTGGGTGGTATGGCTATCTGTATGAAAAACAGATCATATCAAACGTTTAAAATTTTTCTAAATTTCCAACAAATTTCCATCTTTTTCATAATTAAACACAAAACATATCAACTAAAATTTACCACTAAGACAATGTACAATGTGACACAAAAAACAGTCTCAAATTCAATTTGGTGAGTTAATGTGTTCCAAAGTTATTACCACATGAAGAAGATTTGAAAAATCGTGCTCTGTCAGGAAGTCAAAAACTGACTGTGACAGGAAGGGGTTAAAAAACAAAGATCTATCAAATACTCAACTCAAATAGGAGTTTGAGCAACACAAAACTCACTAAATATAAATAGATATTAAAATTCATGTTTATTAATATCTATACAGTGCCTTGCGAAAGTATTCGGCCCCCTTGAACTTTTCAACCTTTTGCCACATTTCAGGCTTCAAACATAAGGATATAAAATTTAAAATTTTGGTGAAGAATCAACAACAAGTGGGACACAATCGTGAAGTGGAACGAAATTTAATGGATATTTTAAACTTTTGTAAAAAATAAAAAACTGAAAAGTGGGGCGTGCCAAATTATTCGGCCCCCTTAAGTTAATACTTTGTAGCACCACCTTTTGCTGCGATTACAGCTGCAAGTCGCTTGGGGTATGTCTCTAGCAGTTTTGCACATCGAGAGACTGAAATTCTTGCCCATTCTTTCTTGGAAAACAGCTGAAGCTCAGTGAGGTTGGATGGAGAGCATTTCTGAACAGCAGTTTTCAGCTCTTTCCACAGATTCTCGATTGGATTCAGGTCTGGACTTTGATTTGGCCATTCTAACACCTGGATACGTTTATTTGTGAACCATTCCATTGTAGATTTTGCTTTATGTTTGGGATCATTGTCTTGTTGGAAGATAAATCTCCGTCCCAGTCTCAGGTCTTTTGCAGACTCCAACAGGTTTTCTTCCAGAATGGTCCTGAATTTGGCTCCATCCATCTTCCCATCAATTTTAACCATCTTCCCTGTCCCTGCTGAAGAAAAGCAGGCCCAAACCATGATGCTGCCACCACCATGTTTGACAGCGGGGATGGTGTGTTCAGGGTGATGAGCTGTGTTGCTTTTACGCCAAACATATCGTTTTGCATTGTGGCCAAAAAGTTCGATTTTGGTTTCATCTGACCAGAGCACGTTCTTCCACATGTTTGGTGTGTCTCCCAGGTGGCTTGTGGCAAACTTTAAACGAGACTTTTTATGGATATCTTTGAGAAATGGCTTTCTTCTTGCCACTCTTCCATAAAGGCCAGATTTGTGCAGTGTACGACTGATTGTTGTCCTATGGACAGACTCTCCCACCTCAGCTGTAGATCTCTGCAGTTCATCCAGAGTGATCATGGCCCTCTTGGCTGCATCTCTGATCAGTCTTCTCCTTGTTTGAGATGAAAGTTTAGAGGGACGGCCGGGTCTTGGTAGATTTGCAATGGTCTGATACTCCTTCCATTTCAATATGATCGCTTGCACAGTGCTCCTTGGGATGTTTAAAGTTTGGAAAATCTTTTTGTATCCAAATCCGGCTTTAAACTTCTCCACAACAGTATCATGGACCTGCCTGGTGTGTTCCTTGGTCTTCATGATGCTCTTTGCGCATTAAACAGAACCCTGAGACTATCACAGAGCAGGTGCATTTATACGGAGACTTGATTACACACGGGTGGATTATATTTATCATCATCAGTCATTTAGGACAACATTGGATCATTCAGAGATCCTCACTGAACTTCTGGAGTGACTTTGCTGCACTTAAAGTAAAGGGGCCGAATAATATTGCATGCCCCACTTTTCAGTTTTTTATTTTTTACAGAAGTTTAAAATATTCAATAAATTTCGTTCCACTTCACAATTGTGTCCCACTTGTTGTTGATTCGTCACCAAAAAATAAAAATTTTATATCTTTATGTTTGAAGCCTGAAATGTGGCAAAAGCTTGAAAAGTTCAAAGGGGCCGAATACTTTCGCAAGGCACTGTATATAAAATAAAAAGTCACAAAAATAACAAAATAGAGAAACACAAAACACAGCTGTAGAAAAAAGAAAGAACATCCTGCAAGGTAAGTAGGAAAGTAATAAATAAATTACATGGAGTAGCTATAGAACACTGCACAACAGTATTGCTGCATCTGGGCCAGGACGCTTTACCATCATTGTCTGTGAGATGAATCTCAAGAGAACATGGGTCATACAGCAAGACAATAACCCTAAACACATGAAGGGTCATGGAACTCGAACAAGTGCCCTGGACTCTTCAAACAGTTGATCAGTAGGGGTCCCAGATGTTGGACCCTCATTGATCTCTTATTAACCCCTTCCCGACATCCACTGTAATAGTATGGCGGTTGTTGGGAATTTAAATATGTCGGCCGCTCAGGATCTGATTTAAAAGTTCAAATCACCCCCCTTTCCCTAGAATACATATAAAAGTTAAAAATTACATACACATTAGGTATCCCTGTGTCTGAAAACGCCTGATCTACAAACTTATTAAAATATTTTTCCCTTATGGTGAAAAAAATCAAAAGTGCCGAACTGCCGTTCTTTATCTGTTTTGCCTCTGATAAAAATTTCAATAAAAAGTGATCAAAGCAATAGACATTCCCCAGAATGGTATAACTAAAAAGTACATATGGCCCTGCAAAAAAGACACACTATGCATCCCCATACATGGAAATCTAAAAAAGTTACATGTATGAAAATATGGTGACTTTTTGTAAAAAAATTTTTTTAAAGTTTAGAGTTTTTGTTAATAGTTTAAAATGTAAATAAAAGTATATAAATTTGGTATCCCTGGTATCATACCAAAATATAGAATACAGGTGACATGTCATTTTTGCTGCAGAGTGAACGCAGTAAAAACTAAGCAGGTAAGAAAGTCGCACAAATGCACTTTTTCTCCAATTCAATTGTGATTTTTTTCCAGCTTCCCAGTACATTTAGAAAATAATAAATGGTACCATTATGAAGAACGATTTGTCCTGCAAACAATAAGCTATCATATGTCTCTGTGAACAGAAAAATAAAAAAGTTATGGGGAAAGCGGAGAGTCAAAAATTAAAATAAAAAAAAATGTCACCTGTTTTTGTACTTTTTTCTTTGTTAATTTTTTTTAGTGTAACAAATGCTGCCCATGATTTCATCATAATATACAGAAATATGCTTTGGTTTAATGCTTGCCTTTTAAATATTTTACCTAAAAATGTAATTGGCAAGAAAATATCATTTGAAAAATGTCCATTTTGTGTTCTTTAAATGTGGAAAAATTTTATTGCGTGGACTGCCGACATATTTAGCGCTTTGTACAACAAACTGTTATTTGTTAAACATCTGGAGATGGTTGGAAGTCATGAAAATGTGTATCCCAAGGCCAAACACTGTAGGTACTGACACTGCTTTCACAATGAACTATTATTTTTATATAAGATAAGATCAATGCATTAGTGTTTATGGTCATGAATTTGGTGTAACAGCAATGACACATGACTTTCCAGGGCTATTTTGTTCCTGTTACTTTTAATTTGCTGTAACCAAAATACCGAGCGTATTTTTTTTAAATAAAGTTGATTATGGGTCTATTTTATTTAGGCTTTTGACCACATATACACTGCCTATTTCCCTTCTGTCTCAACAACATGAATGAATGAATGAATAATATTATTTAACACTTTGCTGCAAAAGGATGCAAATATGCATCCAGTGATTGCAGCTGTTAACCATTTAGATGCCATGGTCAACTGCAGCCATAGCAGCAGCATGTGGGCACTGCTATATAGGCTCTGTCTACTGCCCCCAAAGCATAACAGTCTTTACTGAACTTTTATTATATGAAGTTTAAAAGAAGTGAAGGAATTTTACAACATACTGTTAAACTGTATTATTGCAGTATATTGTGTGAGCTATCAGACCCTGTAAGGTTTAAGTCCTCTAGGTGATCTAAAAATAAAAGTACAAAAAATAAAAAAGCATTAAAAATATAAAAAACACAAAAAATATATACATTCAAATCACCCCTTTCCCTAAATCACATATAAACATAAACAAAATAAATCACATCAGATATCCTCATATCCAACGATGATGGAACTATAAAAATATAGTTATTTATCTCATATTATAAACACTGTAGTAGGAAAAAGGCTACTTTGCCTTCTAAAAAAATATTCCAATTTCCCAATGAGTGGGGAACCTGTTAAAAAGTTTTATTGTGATGTCAAAAAGTCACAAAATAGGTTTTTGAAACATTTTGAGCTGCTCAAAACATTTGTAACAGTGTACATTTTATGCAGCTTTTGAAAAGTGGGTGGTTAACCTGTATGCCAGGTTTACCAATGTGATGTTTTTGAAACTCAAATAAATTGTCTCAGTCTCATTCTAGTAGAGTAAGACATAGAGAGTGAAATTGCATCTAAGGATAGTTTATCAAACATTGTTCAAAATTTGGTGCAAATTACAGTAATGCTGTAAAAAACTAACTTTGAGGCTAAGGCCCCACATAGTGAGCGGAGTCATGGCAGCTCTAGCAGGCAGCAAATCATCTACCAGATAAAGTAAAGAAGTGTAAGAACCAAACTTAGGCTAGATTCACACGACTGAGTTTCACGGGTGAAACTCGGTCTGTGTGTTTGCTGGATTTACCGGCCTGACCTTCAGTCATTAGGGGAACAATGAAGCCAGGCTCCCACGGCCACCAGCAAGGGGTTGTCTCGAATGGTGAAAGGATAAACTCAAGTTCATCCAGAATTTCCACCAGACAAACTTCAGATATGATGAATTTATTACAAGAATTTTTCCTCACTACTGAATAGGCAAGAGAATCTACTCCTGATTCTTGTTCCTATGACAAAACCAGGCAACAAGTGAAAACTCATGAAGGATGTAGCAGATCTGAAAAAGTATCTGTGACAATTGTACTGTGACAATTGGGGTAGTTTAGCTTCAAAGGTAGCAGCTTCCTGGACTTAACAGAGGTGTTGATGGCGCTGGGTGCCAAATAAACAGCATATCAGGTAATGGCAATCCAAAAGAAATGGCTTTATTCAGTTAGGAAGTGATAACAAGAACAAAAATAACAAAACAGCCTAGCCCACGCACAGGGCAATACCTCACTTCTTGAACCCTGACTAACTTCTGGGGCAAGAAGCTTTACTGAGGTTACTTCTTTGCAGTCTGGCTCACACTGAGCTTAACCAGTCCTTTCTGGAATCCAGTCCTCTTGGAACAGACCACCTGTCTGTCTCCAAATGGTCTACAAACCACCTGCTCCCTGCAGGTTACCAGCAGCACTCTCCTGATGTGTGCACTCCCTCTGGAGTGAAGCCCCAGCTATGGGTGTGGTTGAGGACCTTGTCAATCCTGTTTTTGGGTTGCTCTCCAGTGCCCTCTAGGTTCACACTCTCACAATACTTACATATTGTCAGTTCTAATGCCTTGTGTTCTGCATTACTTCCTCTCCAAGTGCCTAAAATAAGTGCTGTGGATCTGACAGCTGGATTTCATCTGCAGTCACTATCATCTCCTACCTCAAGGACTGCTGGCTTGATTTTTAGCTCCATCCACACAATTGCTTCTTCCTTTTACCTGCAGTTGACTCCTCACACTTCTGAGGTTCATATTTCTTGTTCTAGGAAAAGTCTCAACTATTTCAGGTTCAATGAATATAGAGGAGAAAAAACTTGTTATAGCCGCAATGGTGCCTCAGAAGGTCATATGTAGGAGTGGATGGTGTCGATCCAATGAAAAAGGGAGATCCCTTCTTTTCAAGATAACAAGCTGCTGCTCAACTCTGGGACCATCTGTCCAAGAAGGACAGTGGTAATGCAATATGGAGGTAAAAAGTCTGTAAAAAAACAGGGTATATGTGAGCGCTGTTTGGGACAATCAAAGGTAGGAGCCAAGGGTGTAAAACTCAGAGGATTCTTTATTTACAAATAGACTCCACTTAGGTAAGGCAACGCATTTCGACGTCATACGGATGTCTTCGTCAGGCAAACTGCAGATACAAATGATGCAAAAAGGTTCAAAGAATAAAATTCTCAGGATACAGAATCCATTCTCAGTTCTCACAGATGTCTCTCAAGTTAACCACAAGGACAAAATATTTCAAATAGTGCCTCAGTTCATCTTGGTCAAACTGTCTAGCAGTTACGAGGATGTTGGTCAGCCATTGACCTTGGACAAAAGTTCACATTCACTCCCATCAAGCCAATATCTTGTCTAGATGGAGCACACATCAAACTTCCTAAATAGACTAAGTAATGGTGGCAACAAAGCCAGACCGAACAAGATATGATGTATTTCTTCTAATGTGATTGAACATCAATCTGATCCTTTCTTATTTTTGTCCCTTCCAGTACAATCACATAGCCCCTGTTCATATAGACAATTTTATCCTTGTTTTTACTACATAAAGATGCAGAAAGGAACGAGAATCTTCTCTTTTCAGAAAATCAACAGTATCCTGGTCTAAAGATAATCTCATCAACTATTCTGATGAACTTTCATATTTGGCCGAACATAACAGGAAATCTGATTGGCTCAAGTGACCTGTGTTACTTATTTATTACCTCTGATTTCATTGCAACAGAGAGTGGTACAGAGAGAGAGAGAGCCGGCAGATGAATAATGGGAAATGTAGTTTGTCCACAGATTCACTGCATGTAAATAACAGTTATACAAGGAGCAACAAGTAAAATAAAGTCAAGCAAAGAGTGCACAAGGGAACATTGAGTATTTATTAATAATAATAATAATAATAATAATCATCATCATCATCATCATCCTTTAATAGTCCCACCATGGGGAAATTCAGTGTGTTACAGCAGCAAAGATAAACAATACAAATACAATATATACAAAAACGTTCCAAGGTAAATAGGCATTCCAGTGATAGTAGACAGACAGATAGAAAGGTACAGGCAAAAAGTAGCAGAGGGGTATCACAACAGAAAGATATTTCAGTTCTCTGTATGGCCTGATCTCCGCTTAGGTCGGTGTTGGTTGTACAGCCTAACCGAAGCGGGGAGGAAAGACTTCCGATAGCGCTCCTTCTCACACTTAGGGTGAAGTAGTCGGTCACTGACAGTACTGCCCAGTGCTATCACGGTTTAAATACATGGGATGGGAGTTATTCTCCTACATGGAGCTCACCACGGACAGTATCCTTCTGTCACCCACCACATGCACAGGGTCCAGGGGACTCCCAAGGACAGAGCTGGTCCTTCTAATCAGTTTGTCGAGTTTATTTCTATCCCTGGTTGAAATATTACTCCCCCAGCAGGCCAAAGAAGATGGCTGATGCCACTACTGAGTTGAAAAAAGTCCTAAGAAGCGCCTCCTGGACTCCAAAGGCTCTCAGCCTCCTAAACAGGTAGAGCCTGCTGTGGCCCTTCCTGTACAGGACATCCATATGATCTGCCCCATCCAGCTTATTATTGAGGAGCACACCCAGGTACTTATAGGTGTTGATAACCTCAATGTCCGTCCCCTGGGTGTCCACTGGTTTATCTGCATTTACAAAAGTCTACCATCTCCTTGGTCTTCTCAGCATTAATCCTAAGGTGGTTCCACTGGCACCAGTCCACAAAATCCCGGTTCAGTTCTCTGTACTTCCTGTCATCATTGTCTGTGATGAGGCCTACTATTGCAGAGTCATCAGAATAGTTCTGTAGGTAGTAGCTAGATGAGTTGCACCTAAAATCTGCAGTGCACAGTGTGAAGAGGAAAGGGGCAAGAACTGTACCCTGAGGTGCCCCTGTATTACAGATCACGGTATCTGACACACAGTCCCGGGCTCTCACATACTAAGGTCGTTTTGTGAGATAGTCTAGGATCCAATTGGAGAGGTGGTGGTATACTCCAAAAAGGGCCAGCTTGTCTCTCAGTAGCCCCGGCTGTATGGGGTTGAAAGCACTGGAAAAATCAAAGAACATTATTCTCACAGTGTTCCCTGGTTTCTCCTGGTGAGAAAGAGCTCTGTGCAGAAGGTGTATGATGGCATTATCCACCCCAATGCCCGGCTGATAAGAAAACTGGAGAGGGTCCATAGCCAGGTTCACTAGAGGGCGGAGATGTGTGAGAACCAGTCTCTCTAAGATCTTCATCAGATGGGATGTCAATGCTACGGGTCTGTAGTTGTTAAGGTCCATAGGATGAGGTTTCTTTGGAACCGGTACCATACAAGAAGATTTCCATAATTCAGGTACTATTTCTAGCTTCAGGCTCATATTAAACATATATGTAATGACACCACACAACTGGTCCCCACAAGTCTTTATTAGCCTTGCACTAATGTCATCTGGCCCAGCGGCTTTCCTAGCTTTGATCTTTTTCAGCTCCTTTCCCACCTGGGTACGTGTGAAGGTCAGACTGTGGTCAGATAATAACTGATTGCTGGATTTTCTGGTTTGGTGGGAAATAGCAGCAGGGGGTGGGGGCAGTGTGGGAGAGGGAAATGAATGACATGCTGGGGTGGGAGGAGCTGGTGTGTGATCAAATCTATTGAAGAATAGATTTAGTTTGTTAAGCCAATTAGCATCTCCTTTGACCTCTGAGACTGTCTCTCTATGATCAGAAATTGACTTAAGACCCTTCCAGACTGCACTTATGTCTTTTCTTTTCATTTGCTCATCAATTTTTCTCTTATAATTGGCTTTCTCCTGCCTGATTTGACGCCTCAGCTCATTTTGTACCTCCCTCAGCCCCTCCTTGTCTCTTGCCCTGAATGCCATCTTTTTCTCCTTGAGTAGTGTTTTTATATTAGAATTAATCCATGGTTTGTTGTTGAAGAAGCACCTCACCACTTTTGTGGGTACCGTGGTGTCCACACAAAAATTAATGTAGTCCGTTATGCAGTGTGTGAGTCCTTCTATGTCCTCTCCATAGGAATCCTGCAGCACTTCCCATGCGGTTGTGTCAAAACAATCCCTCAGAGTCTCATCACTCTAATCGGACCATATACTCACTGTGCGGGTGACAGCTGGTTCTCTACATACAAGTGACTTGTACACAGGTCGGAGATGCACTAGGTTGTGATCAGATCTTCCCAGGGGTGGTAGGGCTGATGAGTTATTTGCCTCCCTCGAATTAGCAAAGAACAAGTCCAATGTTTTGTTATCTCTTGTGTGGCAGGTTACATACTGTGTGAGACTGGGCAGTGGGGATGATGGAGAGACATGGCTGAAATCTCCAGACACAAGAAGGAGAGCCTGGGGGTGTAGCGACTGCAACTGGCGCGCCGTGGCTTGTAGGACCTCACAGGCAGCGTCAGCTTTCACAGAGGGGGGACATATGCAGCTATCACGATGACATGCGATAGTTCCCTCGGTAAATAGAAAAGGTCTCATACTCACAGCTAATAGTTCAATGTCCTTACAGCAAGTTTGCTCCTTAATCACAATGTGCCTAGGGTTACACCATCTATCATTCACAAATATCGCTAGCCCTCCTCCTTTCCTCTTACCGCTCTCTCTTGTCCTGTCTGCCCGAAGAAGTTTAAAGCCATCCAAGGAGACAAGAGTGTCCGGAGTAACTTTGGTGAGCCAAGTCTCTGTAAACAGCATCATGCTGTACTCCCGAAACTCCTGATGATACCTGGTGAGCGCCGCCAGTTCCTCCATCTTATTCGCAAGAGATCTCACATTGCCCATAAGGATAGAGGGGAGAGCAAGTCTAAAACATCTCCTCCTAATCCTCCAAAGGGCACCAGCTCTACACCCTCTTCTCTTCTTCCTCCTAAGTTCATGGGGAATGTCTGGTCTAGTAGCATGCAGCCCTGCTGTGTCTCTAAGCTGCAACAGTTCATCCCTGGAGTAGACAAAAGAATCCTGGCCACAAGCAGGATCTCCTGACACAATAGTTCTCACTGAAAGCACAACAAAACAAACAAGAAGTATTACAAAAAGTATTATAAAAGTAGCACTTCTATGGATGAATTTGCAGATAATTTTTGGAAGTTGGATAAGTAATTTCTAATACATATATATATATATATATATATATATATATATATATATAAATCTAAAAGAAATGGCTTTATTCAGCTAGTAAGTGATAACAGGAACAAAAAAAATAACAAAACAGCCTAGCCCACACACAGGGCAATACTTCACTTCTTGAACCCTGACTAACTTCTGGGGGTAAGAAGTTTTAGAAGTAAGAAGGTTACTTCTTTGCAGTCTGGCTCACACTGAGCTTAACCAGTCCTTTCTGGAATCCAGTCCTCTTGGGACAGACCACCTCTCTGTCTCCGACTGGTTTCACAATCCACCTGCTCTCTGCAGGTCACCAGCAGCACTCTCCTGCTGTCTGTACTCCCTCTGGAGTGAAGCCCCAGGTATGGGTGTGGTCATGGTCCTTTTCAACCCTGTTTTTGGGTCACTCACCAGCGCCCTCTAGGTTTTACACCCTCACATTTCCTCCCCCTCAGCTCCCCACTTGAGGTGAGCGACAATGGGACAAGACATATAATGACGACGTCCCTCTTTAATCAAGTACAGTTATCCAGTGTCTCTCCAGATGTCTTGATCTAGCGGTCTCATTTTCCAAATTCCTGTCACTTGACATTTCCGGTTTTTCAGCAATTTTATCTTTTTATATGTAAATTTAACATCAACGACGACATGTAACCATCTCTTACTTCTGCATGCAAATGACGACTGCTCATTCTCTGCATTAGAATCTCTACCACGGCTACTTCCATTAGTTAGGGACATAGCAACATTGTATCTCAGCCTCTTCTTGTTGCTATTAGCATCAGGCGGTAAAACAATTTCTGCCTCTTCTCTTCTTTTTGAGTTGACTGTATTACTTCCTGACTCCCACTTCACAAATAACATTTAGTCATTATTCACCATTTGTCCACCAGACATTTGGCTAGAGACAGGCACAGAAACACCTTTATCCACAATGGCTTCAGACACTTTATTTGTTGGGACAATATACCCGTGGTCAGTCTTCTTATGGACTCTTGTTCCACACTTCTGACGACCCTTCACCTTATTTACTATCTCACAGCTCTCGTAGCTCTGGACCTCATTGGTTTGAAGCTGGACCCACTCTGTCACAGGCAGTGTGTGATCAATCACAGTCTCTTCTTCTGTTGGACCTTCTTTGGCCTTCTTATATTTTGCAGGAAGTCCACCTTTAGCAGCGTCTTCCTGGGGAACTATACCATCCACTTGACGTTTTACAGAATCACGTTGCTCCATTATAGTCTGATTACTTGTATCACCATCACTGGACCGGTCGCTCATATCTGTCTTACTTTTTGGCTCTCCTGTAACATCAAGGCAGAGACCAAGAGATGAACACGGATGACACGCCATTTTTGTTGACTCTACAACATTATTTGTTACATATGTCTTCTTGTACTTCAGCTTTCCTTTCTCTGCCTCTATGCTGGCAGCTTTCTCCAATTCTAACGCCTTCTGTAGCGCACAAATCTCTGATTCCAGCTCCAGAATTTTCTTCACTGCCACATTTTTCTGATCAGCCTCCATCTCAGTTTTTACCATTGCAACTTGCAGGTCTTCCCCCTGTTTGTCCACTTGCACCTTTAGTTTAGCAGTAAGCATTTTTAGATCTACAATCTGAGCAGATAAATTAGACAGGTTTTCCTCAAACTGAATCTTCTTGTCTTCTATCTGGAGGTTCAATTCTCTCTTGGCCTTTTCCAGCTTGTCATAAGCATTGGCTTTGTCCTCATACAATATCTGCACAGATTTCAGGTTTTTCTCCACTTCTTTGTGACTCACGTGTAAGGTTTGTAAATTCTGAGCATGGACAGACGACATCTCCATCAATTCTTTGTCCTTATTTTGCACTAGAACAGACAATTTTTCCTTATCTTCATAAGATCCTGTAAGCGCCCTCTCCAGGCTACATATTCTAGCTTGGAGTTCTATTTCTCTTTGTTCCAGAACTCAAGTTCTGCTCTGCCATTCCTTCACTTCATTGTTTAGGTTAACCTGCTTTAGTTCATGGAGGTTCTGCTCTAACTGCAATGTCTGCACCACCAATTCTAATTCATTCTCTCGATCAGACACATCCTTCCTCAGCTCTGCAACTTCATTTTCTTTATCAGTTAATTCAGCTGAAAGTTTTCCACACTTAGTGACTTAGGCCTCCAAGTATTCTGATTGACATTGCAAAAATTCACTTTTCTCACGTTTAGCACTTTCAAGCTCATCTCTTAATTTTTCAATGACACTCTCTTTAGCACTGGAGTCTTGGACATGCTGCTCCTTTAAATCCTGCAATTGCTTCTCAAGCACTTGCTTTTGCTCCACACTCTGTAGAACTGTATTAGATAAAGCGCATTTAATTTCTGCAAACTCCTGCTTAGTGACACAGTCCATTCCAGGCAAACCCAGCACCATATTTTCACAATGACTAGGATATGAACTCTTTATAGATTCAAGTTCTTTCTTTAACTTCAGGTTCTCTTTTTCTGATACCTCAAATTGCCATTTCCAATCAGATATTTTATCCTCATAAATAAACCTGATGGCTTTAATCTCATCTTTGAAGTTGCTGCACCATAATATTTTCTTCTTTTGTACTTTCCTGCACTCCAATATGAGACATACAGACAACAGGGACATATTCATTCATAGAACAGAGGTGCTTCAGAAAAACTAAGTCACTCTCATGGAACCCATTATCTTTACTTGCACTCCACATGCTCTGTTCCGGGTTTTGTGTCTCTCTGCCTTGAGACTGCTGCACTAACACACCTGTGCACATCTTTTCTGCTTTCTTACAAACTGAAATTTTCTTTTTCTTTAATAACAAGAGTACACAATATTCACCAGAAACCTTGGGTTCAACCACCAGCAACTTTTTACTATCTTCTGCAGTCACGTATATTCACCAAACAGTTCACTTATGTGGCACTACAACAACCAGCATTTTCTTCTGTCTTCCACAGAAAACACAAACATGGCACCATAGCCTTTCACATAAACTGTTTGCAATATCCAGCTTCTACACACATTGCTTACTTCCTTGCCATCAGCAAGCACTTTATAGACTTTTGTGCCACAGTATACACAAAGTCCATTCCCTGGATTCCTCTTCCAGAGTTTTACTTTCACCAGTTTTGCACACAACTTGCTATTTTGTAGTTCCACTCACCCCTCCTGGGTTTCTCACTTGAAATCACAGACTTCTTTTTCAGCTGTAGGCCACAATGCACATTTAGCGGTACTGCAGTTATCAAGCACTTGTCTTTCAGGACTTACATGGATCTCTTTATGCCCGCATCCGAAGCACCATATGTGACAATTGGGGGTAGTTTAGCATCAAATGTAGCAGCTTCCTGGACTTAACAGAGGTGTTGGTGATGCTGGGTGCAAAATAAACAGCATATCAGGTAATGGCAATCTAAAAGAAATGGCTTTATTCAGCTAGTAAGTGATAACAGGAACAAAAAAATAAAACAGCCTAGCCCACGCACAGGGCAATACCTCACTTCTTGAACCCTGACTAACTTCTGGGGGCAAGAAACTTTACTGAGGTTACTTCTTTGCAGTCTGGCTCACACTGAGCTTAACCAGTCCTTTCTGGAATCCAGTCCTCTTGGGACAGAACGCCTGTCTGTCTCTGACTGGCTCCACAATCTACCTGCTCTCTGCAGGTCACCAGCAGCACTCTCCTGCTGTCTGCACTCCCTCTGGAGTGAAGCCCCAGGTATGGGTGTGGTCAAGGTCCTTTTCAACCCTGTTTTTGGGTCGCTCAGCAGTGCCCTCTAGGTTCACACCCTCTATACTATATATATATATATATATATATATATATATATATATATATGTTAGTGTGTAGGAAATTATTAAAAAATGGTAATAAGACCACTTTTGCTTTTGCCGTGATTTGACATTTGCGAATCACCCTGCAAGCAGGACTTTTCTCCCCGGTGATTTCGGGTGGAATCCCAGCGGAACCCATTAGGTCCCCAAGTGGATAAGAAGAACGGAAACCCAAACACTAGTGTGAACCTAGCATCAGACATTTTAAACTTGATAATCCCTCCCTCTCTATACAAGTATACAAGTATTTCAATCACTTTGTCATCCGCCCTCTACAGAAATGTTTCGTCCTATTCAGATATTCCACTTCCTCAGGGGCCTTCCTCCACAATCCTCTAGTCCTAGTCCCACCCAATTAGAACGGATCTGTATGGATGATCCATTTGGTAAGGGAACAATTTCTTTTCTATACTCTACTTTTAATGCTCCCCCTTCCCTGGTAAAATTTAAAGCAACAAACATTGGGAATCTGGGAATTTGGGAATCTGATTTAGAATATACTCTCTCTCTCTCTAGCTAGATGGAATCATTGCTGCAATACTGTATTGCGGGGCAGCCATCAGATTTCACTCACTGAAACATCCCTTAAAGTGCTCCATAGGACTGCCTCAGTTCTACCTGAATGTATCAGATAGATGTTTTCGCGGCTTTGACACCATGGGTGACTTGTGGCACATTTGGTGGACTTGCCCACATTTAGAGTTGACGTCCTCGGTCCTTCTCTGAGGAGAAAGACCTCCGGGAGTTAATAATGGTTTTGTCTGCTTCAATTTATTACAATGGCTACCCACCTACATATTGCCTTACAATAGGGTCCCCCAGAGTATCACACTCTGCCGTCCTACATAAGATTCACCTTATTATGTTATATGAGAGGATATAGGCCACTCTCACAGGTACATATGATATTTGGCACCCTTGGCTTGATTATGCGGCCCCTCAGGGTTTGGAATTAGCATTTACGCTGTCATGATCATTACTATCCCCCGGTAGAGGCATTACATTATGCTGCCATTTCATATTTCTTTGTCTTGATGTGGTCTGTAATTTCTCTCCACTTTTTCTCCTTTGGCTTTTCCTTCCCACTTCCCTTTCCCCATTTCTTCTCTTTTTTGGTTTTATTTTGGGACTATTATTATTGTTTGCTGTGCAACATGCTTTTTCTTTTCTTTTTTTTTCTTTTTATAATAATGTATATATTATTATATTACATTATATTTATTAGCCTCTCTCCTCATTTGTGCTTGTACAGGATTTATATTGTTCATACTTTTCTCTAACAAAATCTTTTTTGAGACTAAATCTTTCATTCTGAAATGAATGATATATACACAATGTATGTTTCAAATATATTTAACACAAAATGTATTTAATGTTTTATATGACCACAATTCCTTAACATCTTTGTTTTATGCACCTCCAAAGAGGAACATTACTGTTCTGGCCTCTTAGATAGTTCCAAACCTTACCTGAATTTACTGCTTGCCCACAATTTCTACATCCAATTTTGAAACATGCCAAATGGACGCAGATGAGGGCCCCTGTGCAAGAACAATTATGGACCCCTTGTTTTCCAGTAACTCAGCATACAGCGCCCACTTGTGCCTTTCTAACAATCCACCAGTTATCATTATCCATGCAGTTCATTGCATTCAGTAGAAAGCTGCTGTTAACGTGATAGGGCCTCCTGACATACTGGGCCCCTTTGAAACTACACAGGCTGCACTAATGGTATGTCTACCCCTGTATTATGGTACTGTATATTATAGGTGCAACCTGAAGCTCTGAGGCCCCAGCGCAAAATCTGTAATGGGGTCTCCACTTACCATTTGTTATCTATAATACTGGTCTCTTCTTCTGTTGTAGAGAGGCCCCCTCAGGCTCTAGATCCAAGGCTGCTTTAATCATAGGTCCAGGGTCGGACTGGCCCACCGGGGAATTGGTGAATCCACCGGTGGCCCCCGAGCCCCGACTATTAGTCCTCATTTTACCAATGCAGATGCAATGGTCAGGGGCCTGACCGGGCTCGGCGGGGTACGGTGCTCGTGGCCAGCTGGAGATGGCTGGGCCCCAGACCACCATGATAGCGGTCGGGGAAAGCCTGGTTCCCCGACCGCTATACATACTGTTATTGGAAAGCGGCCCTGGCATATTACAGGCCCCTTTCCAATAGATGGCAGGGCAGGGCACCCAGGGGAGGTGACTGAAAATAATAAATACATATTCTCACCTCTCCTGGGCACAGCGTTCTCTCCAGATCTCTTCTGTCATGTGACTGAGGCCTGTGATTAGGCCCCAGCGGTCACATGGGGTGCGGCCGCGTAATGACGTCAGTGTTCCCCCATGTGACCGCTGAGGCCCAATCACAGGCCTCAGCAGCAACGTCGGAAGAGGGCCTGAAGACGCTGAAGACGGCAGGATGGAGCGAGGATGCCAAAGAAAGGTAAGGCAAGGTGAGTATGAATGTTTGTTATTTTTAATCACCTTCCCTGGGCCTCCGATTATTATACTCTGGGGTCTGAGGAGACCCCAAAGTATAATAATAGCATCAAAGCGGAGGGGGGCTGTTGGGAGCTTAGAATACTGTGTGGGGGCCACTGTAGAGCATATAATACTGTGTGTGGGCCTCTGTGGAGCTTATACTCCATACAGTGGCTCCTTCACTGGTCCCCTATACTGTATGGGGACCATTGATGGGGCCATTATATTGTTGGGGGGGCCGTGATGGAGGCCAATAGCCTGGGGTACATTAAAGGGGGGTGTGCAGGATAACATTTTTTTTTTAATTACGCCGGGGCAGGCGAAAAAAACAAAACGAACCCCCAAACTTTCTCTTCTGTCCCCAGTGTCTCCCAGCACGGTTCGGTCCTGCAGTTCTGTTGTTTTCTTCCAGCTGAAGTTCCCCCTGCACATGACTACCTGTGATGTCACGTGACCCCTGAGGCCAATCAGCGGCCTAAGGGAAGGGACCTGGGATGTCACAGCCAGTGAGGACTTCCAGCAAAAAGAAGACAGTGGAGCTGAGGGACCGGACCGTGCTGGGAAGACACCGGAGCACCCGGGACAGGTGAGTATATTTAGTATGTTTTTTTTTGTTTTGTTTTTTGGGGGGGTAGGGGGGATTCACCTCCCCCCGGACTAATTATAAAAAAGAAATAAATTATACTGGACAACCTCGTTAAAGTGTGGCTCATTAGGGGGTATATTAAAGGGGTTGTCCAGGCATAATTTGTTAAGGTTTATCCTCAGGATAGGCCATAGATACCTGATCTGTACGGGGCTGACCCCGGACCGATCAGCTGTATGGAGCCACTTCTGATGCCCGTCCTGTATACAATACAGGGCCAGAAGCAGAAAGCTCTGTCCACTGTGTATTAGCCGGGCACCTTCACTGCATCTCAGCACATACTGAAGTCAGTAGGAGCTGAGCTGCAGTGAAGGCATCTGACTGCTATACAGCGGATGGAGCTTTCTGCTTCGGGCCCTGTGTTGTGTACAAAAGGGGCGCCGGAAGTGGCTCCGAACAGCTGATGGGGCCGTGTGTCAGCCCCCTAGCGATCAGGTATTTATGGCCTATCCTAAGCATAGGCCATAAAAAAGATTAATCCTGGACTAATAACTGTAGGGCAGCCCCATTACTTATGTGGGGGGCTAGTAGCTGTGGTTGGGTGGGCAATATTAGGGACTATTACCAGTGTGGGGGCACTATTAGAACACTGTTACCTATTGCTTTGCTACATCAATAGGTCACTTAAGAGACACATGGATGCAGCTGAAAGTTAAGCTAGAGCTACGCAACGGCTTTGGTAAAAACACATCTCATATGACAAAAGATCACCATGTCGCCCTGCAACTCCTTCACTAAGTTAAGTGAATGGTAAGTCACATTGCAACCCTGAGGGTGCTGAAATTGCAGTGCCTAATTTATTTGTGAATAGAAGTCACAACATCCCCTAGGTCACATTGCAACTCCATTCACTTACATGGGTGAAGGATTCCCACAGGGCAACACAGCAATCTTTGGTCATGTAATGGGAGTCACAGCCACTCAATGGGGGACCACTTTTGAGGTCTTTGCACTGGGCCCACTAGATTCAGATTCCTAAACAATAGAAGAAGACTCTGTTAATTGACAAGACTTCATACCTTCATCAGCCTGTGATGACTCATATAGTCAGGTGTTCATCCACTGCAGACAGCAATTGTAAAGAGGAATGGGTGCAGCACTCAATGGGTCCTTATGAATGTGCTACTACTACAGGAATTTCAGGTGTATGTCCAAGAATGATTTTACTTTATTACAATAGCATGTTCAAGCATGATAACATTACTTTTGGTTATTCAAATGATTCATCAAATATCCAGATGATTCATTGTTATTATCTGAACACATACAATACTGATGTGATCTAGTGGAGAGTAAATATTGCATTCCTGGTTCTATTTAACTGAAAATAATCTTTGTCTCTATTGTTTCCAATTTATGATGTCAAGTTCCTTAGGCCCGGTTCACATCTGCGTTCAGGTTTCCGTTCGGGGGAGTCCACTTGTGAAAGAAAAATGGCCGACAGAGCATGCGCAGTCCGCTCTGTCTGAACTCGAAATGGCAGGGCCGACTGTGCATGCTCCGTTGGCCATTTTTCTTTCGCAGGTGAACAGAAGAAGATGCAAGATGAACAGAAGAAGACTAAGGTGTGTTCCCTGAGCATCATTTACATATGAGAATAAAAGATTATTTTGGACAAACGGCGGCGAGTAGAAGAAAAGTAAAGGTAGGAGTAGAATAGCCTTTATAAAGGCTATTCCAACGTGGCTTCAGTTAAAAACATGTTTGCCCAATGATAGAATCCCTTTAATACACAATAAAGTAACCCTATATTGACTGACTGAAAGCAGCCTTTAGAGGTGGGGAAGACAATATGATATTTACCAGAAGGGAAATAAACAAATGTTATCTGGAGAAGTAAAAGAATGTTATCTAAGAATACTAAAGACATCCTTTACTTAGAGTAGAGAGAAAAAGCCAGATTAGATGGTAGGATTGGTAGATCTGCAAACAAACGAAACAAGACTGTCTATTTTTTTTTTAACTAAAGATTTTGGTATAATGTATTATTTCTTACAAAACTACAAAGATTTATTATTTAGGCATGAGTGTTGTTCAGTCCATTCTTCTGTTTCATCACAGAAACAGGAGGACGGACTAAACAGTAAAGATAGATCCAATGGGACCCCATTGACTATAACGGTAACTGTCAGGTACAGTGGGGAAAAAAAAGTATTTAGTCAGCCACCAATTGTGCAAGTTCTCCCACTTAAAAAGATGAGAGAGGCCTGTAATTGACAACATAGGTAGACCTCAACTATGAGAGACAAAATGAGAAAACAAATCCAGAAAATCACATTGTCTGATTTTTAAAGAATTTATTTGCAAATTATTGTGGAAAATAAGTATTTGGTCAATAACAAAAGTTCATCTCAATACTTTGTTATATATCCTTTGTTGGCAATGACAGAGGTCAAACGTTTTCTGTAAGTCTTCACAAGGTTGGCACACACTGTTGCTGGTTTGTTGGCCCATTCCTCCATGCAGATCTGCTCTAGAGCAGTGATGTTTTGGGGCTTTCGCTGGGCAACACGGACTTTCAACTCCCTCCAAAGGTTTTCTATGGGGTTGAGATCTGGAGACTGGCTAGGCCACTCCAGGACCTTGAAATGCTTCTTACAAGCCACTCCTTCGTTGCCCTGGCGGTGTGCTTGGGATCATTGTCATGCTGAAAGACCCAGCCACGTTTCATCTTCAATGGAAGGAGGTTTACACTCAAAATCTCACAATACATGGCCCCATTCATTCTTTCATGTACACGGATGTCCAGTCGTCCTGGTCCCTTTGCAGAGAAACAGCCCCAAAGCATGATGTTGCCACCCCCATGCTTCACAGTAGGTATGGCGTTCTTTGGATGCAACTCAGCATTCACTCTCCTCCAAACATGACGAGTTGTGTTTCTACCAAACAGTTCTACTTTGGTTTCATTTGACCATATGACATTCTCCCAATACTCTTCTGGAACATCCAAATGCTCTCTAACAAACTTCAGACGGGCCCAGATATGTACTGGCTTAAGCAGGGGGACACGTCTGGCACTGCAGGATCTGAGTCCCTGGCAGTGTATTTTGTTACTGACGGTAGCCTTTGTTACGTTAGTCCCAGCTTTCTGCAGGTCATTCACTAGGTCCCCGTGTGGTTCTGGGATTTTTGCTCACGTTCTTGTGATCATTTTGACCCCACGAGGTGAGATCTTGCATGGAGACCCTGATTGAGTGAGATTATCAGTGGACTTGTATGTCTTCCATTTTCTAATTATTGCTCCCACAGTTGATTTCTTCACACCAAGCTGCTTGCCTATTGCAGATTCAGTCTTCCCAGCCTGGTGCAGGTCTACAATGTTTTTTCTGGTGTCCTTCCACAGCTCTTTGGTCTTCACCATAGTGGAGTTTGGAGTGTGACTGTTTGAGGTTGTGGACAGGTGTCTTTTATACTGATAACAATGTCAAACAGGTGCCATTACTACAGGTAATGAGTGGAGGACAGAGGAGCCTCTTAAAGAAGAAGTTACAGGTCTGTGAGAGCCAGAAATCTTGCTTGTTTGTAGGTGATCAAATACTTATTTTCCACCATAATTTGCAAATAAATTCTTAAAAAATCAGACAATGTGATTTTCTAGATATGTTTTCTCATTTTGTCTCTCATAGTTGAGGTCTACCTATGATGTCAATTACAGGCCTCTCTCATCTTTTTAAGTGGGAGAACTTGCACAATTGGTGGCTGACTAAATACTTTTTTTCCCCCACTATATATGGGGATTAACCCACACTGGGATGTATTCTATCTACATAGTTGCATGGTGGTCTTTCCCTAAGTATGCACCTGCACTTTATTTTGAATAGACAGTGATACATAGCTGCTACCTATGTGTTACTAATTAAGAGGATTCTACAGTATATTGAGTAGACTCTCATATCTATCTAGCACTGTTTGGGTGGGGAAAGGAACATTTTATGTGTTTGAGTCCTGTCATCTGGTTAGACCAACAATATTGGGGGCATTTGTTATGGGGAAAGGGAATGTGCTCTGAAGGATATGCCAGTACTGATTCATCTTTTGGTCCGTATGTATATATGTAGGCGGAACCGTCTGAGGTGAATCTGGCTAAGCTCGAAATTAATTGGAGTCTCATCCCGTGGAACTTAGCCCCTATGCTGGCCTTATGAGTTAAAGGACTCTTGAGAACTTAAATAGATACACTATGCAGGATTTGAAATACCAGACCCTTAGACTATTTTTACATAGTGTTTCCACACCTGAATGGATATCTGGTTTGGTGTTGTTGATAGTTTAATAGTCCTCAGCAGGTAGTTAGGACACTGATCCACCAAATTATCGTTACCTATAGGAGTCGTGTTCTATGAGCTATCATTGATTACTTGGACCTGACTGGGCGTGAGGTTGAAATAACTATCCCCCCCAAACTAAACCTTTTATTGAATACTGTGTGTAGTAGACATCCACCTATTTATTTTATTATTTATGAAATAAAAGTTATGCTTTATTTCATCTGTTTATTACACGACCAATTATTCTGTGAAAGTCTTGTTCAATTATGTGGTCTGTTTACCCTCTGTGAATAGTTTTTTAGTCACACAACAATAATATCAAACCAGTAGAGCTACCATTACATAGTAGAATCCATAATAATGCAGCAGCAATAATTCATAGTCTAAACAATGATAGTGGCTGCCATATAATCAGTCTTTTAGAGAGATTCATCTTCACTGAATACAGGCTGTACTTCATAGAACGCTATGCAGAGGGGAGGGGGGAAGAGATGTGAATCAGAAGCAGAAAGTAACAGGCATCCTGGACCAGATTACAATAATATTTCTCTCTCATCAGAGCTTTATTCACATACGTCTCACTTCTGCTAAGACCTGCTGAAAATCTGCTATAAAAAGGTACTATAGAAGAAAGAAAACTTACTATTTCCTGTAGCAGATAAAACAAAGTGTTTTGAGCTGCGGGTTTTGAACACGCAGCATGTCAATTATTGCTGCATGTTCGGCCATGGATTTTAACTGTGGCATTGCAAAGAGTGAAAGCCAGGCTAACTGCCAGATAATCACAGCCAAAAAAAACAAGGTGAAAATAAACCATGTTTGGCTGCCTTTGATCCGGACCTGTCCTGTGTGGCCTTAGCCTTAGGCTTAGGCCCCACGTAGCAAGCCGCAGCCACAGAATCTCATCCACTTTGCAGATTTCGCAACGTGGGGCTTCAGCCTTAAAGAGCATTACAACCAGTTGCTCTGAAACTGATGGACATGGGCCTCCATGTATAACATTTATTTCAGTGACTGTATGTAATGCATGGTCTCTAAAGTGAAAATAGTTAGCCAAAGACAGTTTACCCCCTCTGGGAGTTCAACTCACGGCTCTCATGTTAAAGGGGTCATCTGCAAATTTCTATTTCATAATCTCTAATAAAGGGCAAGTATGTTTCTCCTCCAGTATACTAAACATAAAAATAGCTAATAACATTTCACTATTCATGTAGAATCAGCCTTATATTTTACTAATTTCCCCTCTAAAGATAAACGTGCAACAAAGCAGAACATCATTGTCAAACCCAAATTATACAAATTGCTTAAAAGCATCAAGCAGTAAGAACATATGTACCAAGAGGGTATTTAGGGACTTTCTACCCATGGTCCAGTTGTAAGCCAACTATTACAATTCATGCTATACCTCTCATTTCACTCATATTACAAAAATAATGACCTTATCATTTACCTTTAATGGATAGAATATCAGTTGTCCAACTTTGTTTCAGGGCTGAACTGTTGTTTCTTTAATCTTTCACCTTTAGATTCTCAGCTGCTTCATCCTTGTTTTACACCACTAAAATGTTCCTGAATAGAAAGATTAGTAAAAAAAAGAAAAGGGGCCTTGCATATATGTCTGTGTGTGTATAAATATACAGTATATGTACAGTTAAGTTCAGAAATATTTGTTGTCTTCTGTGGACATCTAATTGCCTTTGTGTAGAATCTTGCCAGTGTTGCGCTGTATTCTCAGTCATTCATTTGGAATTAAACTGAAGAAAGCTTGCAAATGTATTTTTTCTCGTTAGCCAATAAAGGTATCATAGCTACAACACTTGCCTTATTCTCGGATGCAATTATAGCTGAAATTGGTCTGGAGAACATGTGGGCAATGCCATAAAGAGACCTTCAGAAAAGAACATCACAGAGTGGCAAATTGTATGGTAGCTGGACATCTCTAGTCATTTGGACCCACCTTTACATTCCATGGTTTTTCATGATTTTTTCTTATTTTCTATATTGTCAATTCTTACTGAAGACATATGGAATTAAGGAATTGTGATGAAGATACACCCAGTTATGTATTTCTTGTATTACTACTTGCTCATATTGAGGTGTCTATGACCATTTTCAGGAATATCGTGTTTAAGCTGTGTTTACATTGGTGGTCAATTCGCTTCAGTGGTTTATACCATGGGAACGGGCCTTTCTGGCCAGCCAGTTTATTACCCCTGGACAGCAGATTTCCAAGGGAGAGAGAGGGCTAGTAACCCTGCGTTCAACCCCAGACACACATCTTTCCTGCAAATAGGAAAATATCCCTCTCTCCTCAGGTCCTGCAGGGGGTTGAGAGGAGGAGGGCTACCGGGGGAGGAGGTGTGGCTGGACACTAGCTTCATACTGGGAGGAAGGGCGAGGCTCTTTGTCACTCAGGAAGGAGGCAGCTAGGGGTTAGCTGCTCTGTAACTTGCTTAAGGACGTGCCCTGAGGCCCAACACATGGGGGCCCAGAGAATCAGACTACAAACTCAGTCTGGGTAATACTTTTCTGTGTTTTATTCCCATTTTATTTGATGTACTGTATTTTGCTTTTACCTGTACTTGCTTGACCGTTCATTGATGTATATTTCTGTATACTGTATGTTAGTGCCTAGTACCGACCCACTCGGGTTACTAAATATATAAAATTTATAAAGATCGTTTAATATTATTCTATGAACCCGGTCCACTCACAGCGTGTGAGTGGGAGGTAAGAAGATTGATTGCAGGTGTGTCAAGCGGCTTGGCAAGGCGATATTCTTCACAGCAATAAAAAGTAAAAAAGTGTTAAGCGAACAGAACATGTTTTATATTTTAGGTTCTTCATAGTAACTTCCTTTTGTTTTGATGATAGCTTTGCACATTCTTGGAATTCTCTCAACCAGCTTCATAAGGTAATCACCTGGAATGGTATTTACTTAACAGGTATGCTTTATCAAGACTTAATTTGTGGAGCTTCTTGTCTTCATAATGTGTTTGAGACCATCAGTTGTGTTGTGCAGAAGTACAAATCGATACACAGTTCCATACAGTGTTTAGCCCTATATACTACCTAATCCACATTATGGCAAATCAATTAAGTAAAGATAAATGAGAGTCCGTCATTACTTTAAAGCATATAAGTTAGTCGATCTTGAACATTTCAACTTTGAAGGTATCCTCAAGTACAGTCCAAGAAAACCATCAAATGCTATGATGAAGCTGGTCCTCATGAGGACCGCCCCAGAAAAGGAAGACCAACAGTTACCTCTGCTGCAGTGGCTAAGTTTATTAGAGTTACAAGCTACAAAACTGCTAATTAACAGCACTTCAGGTTAAAGTCCACATAAATGCTTCACAGAGATCAAATAACAGAAACATCTCAATGTCAACTGTTTAGAGGAGACAGCAAGAATCAAGCCTTTATTAACCCTTTATTAACCATGGACAGCTAACACCCACTCCATTAACTCGGGTCAAAGCTGAGCTCCAATCAGGGATTTTAACCCTTAGGATGTCCGTGGCATCCAAGGGGTTCCAACATGTGACTGTGACAAATGACCCCCATAGGCACCCTCCACGCAAGATCGGGGGTACCGTTATGTGTTTTCTTCAGCTGGGGTCTGGCCAGTGACCCCAGGCTGCTAGAAGCCCCCAATACCTGGTTGATCCTGACTTTCTCTATAGACTGCAATACATGTGTTTGTTTCCGCAGAGCTTTTCACAGAAAGTTCATGGAGTTTTCCTCTGTGGACTTACTGCTTCAGTTAAACCTATAGGGATACCACCACCATTTTCATAGGTATAATTGACATGCTGTGAGTTTCAAAAAAAGTGATGGTTTTGGAAATCAGCATTTCGGCTGAGTTTTTTTGTGTGGATGGGATTTGCCAGAAGGGGGACCGGCCCCAGGGGCGACGTTGTAATACTTTGGGGTGGTATGCTCAGCAATGCCCACGATCAGAGTGGACTCTGATTGCGGGCATTAGCTCCAGGTACGGTAGCTATGGTGGCCACTCTACAGCAGAGCGGCCGTCATCTTTAAGGACCCAGCATCTGCACGGCAGATTTCAGGAAGAGGTTAAACCTAACTGTAAGTAGGGCTAACTTTTGGAATAAGGCTTATATTTCAAGCCTACTCCAAAAAACCTGGAAAATCTAGCTAGGGCTTATTTTCGGGGTAGGGCTTATTTTCGGAGAAACAGGGTAGTGCTCTTTCCATTCTAAGCCCCGCCATGTACCCATACTGTAGATTACGACCACATATGGGGTATTGTCATGTTCAGGAGCAACTGTTTAACAAACTTTGGGTTGTTTTTTTTCCTTTAACTCCTTGCGAAAACGAATACTTTAGGGATAAAGTGACGTTTTAGTAATTTTTCATTTACACATCCCAATGGTAATAAAATCAGTGAAACGGCAGTGGGGTCAAAATGCTCAATATACCCCTTGATAAATTCTGTTATTCTGCCTGATACTTCAGGCCTCAGCCCAGGTGTCGAATGGGCTCATCACTGGTCCATAAGAAACTGCTGAATTTTCAATTCAGGGCAGATCCTGGGAGTGAGCGGAGGAGCCTGGATCCGTCCAGGATAATTGAGTTTCTGGTGAGACAAGCTGGGATTTGTTGTGGTTTTGTTTTGTTCATGTGGCTGGTAGTAAGCCACACGTATAGCTAGGTTTATTCTGTATTAGTTAGCTGTCAGACGAGCAGGAGTTTTGTTTTGCCTTTTTGCCTGAAGTTAAGGCTGTATTTTATTTTCCTTATTTTTGTACCTGACATAAGCTTTATTTATTTTTCTATTTTTTAAATAAACCTGTGTTTACCAGACAACTGTGTCACTGTCTCTGACTGTTTCACACTGTATATATACACACACACGTGGACAAAATTGTTGGCACCCCTCGTTTAATGAAAGAAAAACCCACAATGGTCACAGAAATAACTTGAATCTGACAAAAGTAATAATATATAAAAATTATATGAAAATGAACAAATGAAAGTCAGACATTGCTTTTCAACCATGCTTCAACAGAATTTAAAAAAAAAGAAAACTCATGAAACAGGCCTGGATAGAAATGATGGTACCCCTGAAAATAATGTGACCAAAGGGACAAGTTAAATCAAGGTGTGTCCACTAATTAGCATCACAGGTGTCTACAATCTTGTAATCGGTCAGTGGGCCTGTATATAGGGCTACAGATACTCACTGTGCTGTTTGGTGACATGGTGAGTACCACACTCAACATGGACCAGAGGAAGCGAAGGAAAGTGTTGTCTCAGGAGCTTAGAAAGAAAATTATAGACAAGCATGTTAAAGGTAAAGGTTATAAGACCATATCCAAGAAGCTTGATGTTCCTGTGACTACAGTTGCACATATTATTCAGAAATTTAGGATCCATGGGAAAGTAGCCAACCTCCGTGGACGTGGCCGCAGGAGGAAAATTGATGACAAATCAAAGAGAAGGATAATAAGAATGGTAACAAAAGAGCCCAGTAAAACTTCTAAAGAGATTAAATGTGAACTTCAAGCTCAAGGAACATCAGAGTCAGATCACACCATGGTTGTTTGAGCAAAGTGAACTTCATGGGAGATGACCAAGGAGTACACCATTGTTGAAAACAAATCATAAAAAAGCCAGACTGGAATTTGCCAAACTACATGTTGACAAGCCACAAAGCTTCTGGGAGAATATCCTATGGACAGATGAGACAAAAATCCAAATTTTTGGCAAGGCACATCAGCTATATGTTCACAAACAGAAAAATGAAGCATATCTTGAAAAGAACGCTGTCCCTACTGGACAGGAGGAGGCTCTGTTATGTTCTGGGGCTGCTTTGCTGCATCTGGCACAGGGTGTCTTGAATCTGTGCAGGGTACAATGAAATCTCAAGACTATTAAGGGATTCTAGAGAGAAATGTGCTGCCCAGCGTCAGAAAGCTTGGTCTCAGTCACAGGTCATGGGTCTTGCAACAGGATAATGACCCAAAACACACAGCTAAAAACACCCAAGAATGGCTAAGAGGAAAACATTGGACTATTCTGAAGTGGCCTTCTATGAGCCCTGACCTAAATCCTATTGAGCATCTTTGGAAGGAGCTGAAACATGCCGTCTGGAAAAGGCACCCTTCAAACCCGAGACAACTGGAGCAGTTTGCTCATGAGGAGTGGGCCAAAATACCTGTTGAGAGGTGCAGAAGTCTCATTGACAGTTACAGGAATCGTTTGATTGCAGTGATTGCCCCAAAAGGTTGTGCAACAAAATATTAAGGCCTGTTTCATGAGTTTTCTTTTTAAAAAAATTCTGTTGAAGCATGGTTGAAAAGCAATGTCTGACTTTCTTTTGTTCATTTTCATAGAATTTTTATATATTATTACTTTTGTCAGATTCCAGTTATTTCTGTGACCATTGTGTTTTTTTTTTCATTAAACGAGGGGTACCAACAATTTTGTCCACGTGTGTATATATATATATATATACACTACCATTCAAAAGTTTGGGGTCACCCAGACAATTTTGTGTTTTCCATGAAAACTCACACTTTTATTTATCAAATGAGTTGCAAAATGTATAGAGAATATAGTCAAGACATTGACAAGGTTAGAAATAATCATTTTTATTTGAAATAATTATTTTGTCCTTCAAACATTGCTTTCGTCAAAGAATGCTCCATTTGCAGCAATTACAGCATTGCAGACCTTTGGCATTCTAGCTGTTAATTTGCTGAGGTAATCTGGAAAAATTTCACCCCATGCTTCCAGAAGCCAGTCCCACAAGTTGGATTGGATTGGATTGGCTCCAATCAAGCGCTGTCCACAGGGTATGGCATGGCGTTGCAAAATAGAGTGATAGCCTTCCTTATTCAAAATCCCTTTTACCTTGTACAAATCTCCCACTTTACCAGCACCAAAGCAACTCCAGACCATCACATTACCTCCACCATGATTGACAGATGCCATCAGGCACTCTTGCAGCATCTTTTCAGTTGTTCTGCGTCTCACAAATGTTCTTCTGTGTGATCCAAACACCTCAAACTTCGATTCGTCTGTCCATAACACTTTTTTCCAATCTTTCTCTGTTCAATGTCTGTGTTTTTTTGCCCATATTAATCTTTTCCTTTTATTAGCCAGTCTCAGATATGGCTTTTTCTTGGCCATTCTGCCCTGAAGGCCAGCATCCCTGAGTCACCTCTTCACTGTAGACGTTGACACTGGCGTTTTGCGGGTACTATTTAATGAAATTGCCAGTTGAGGACCTGTGAGGCGTTGATTTCTCAAACTAGAGACTCTAATGTACTTGTCTTGTTGCTCAGTTGTGCAGTGGAACCTCCCACTTCTCTTTCTACTCTGGTTAGAGCCTGTTTGTGCTGTCCTCTGAAGGGAGTAGTACACACTGTTGTAGGAAATCTTCAGTTTCTTGGCAATTTCTCGCATGGAATAGCCTTAATTTCTAAGAACCAGAATAGACTGTCAAGCTTCACATGAAAGTTCTCTTTTTCTGGCCATTTTGAGAGTTTAATCGAACCAACTAATGTAATGCTCCAGATTCTCAACTAGCTCATAGGAAGGTCAGTTTTATAGGTTCTCTAACCAGCAAAACTGTTTTCAGCTGTGCTAACATACTTGCATAAGGGTTTTCAAGGGTTTTCTAAACACCCATTTGCCTTCTTACACAGTTAGCAAACACAATGTACCATTAGAACACTGGAGTGATGGTTGCTGGAAATGGGCCTCTATACACCTATGTAGATATTGCATTAAAAACCAGATGTTTGCAGCTAGAATAGTCATTTACCACATTAAGAGTGTATTATAGAGTGTATTTCTGATTCATTTAATGTTATCTTCATTGAAAAAAACTGTGCTTTTCTTTCAAAAATAAGGAAATTTCTAAGTGACCCTAAACTTTTCAATGGTAGTATATATACAGTACAGACCAAAAGTTTGGACACACCTTCTCATTCCAAGAGTTTTCTGTATTTTTATGACTATAAAAATTGTAGATTCACACTGAAGGCATCAAAACTATGAATTAACACATGTGGAATTATATACTTAACAAAAAAGTGTGAAACAACTGAAAATATGTCTTATGTTCTAGGTTCTTCAAAGTAGCCACCTTTTGCTTTGATTACTGCTTTGCACACTCTTGGCATTCACTTGATGAGCTTCAAGAGGTAGTCACCTGAAATGGTCTTCCAACAGTCTTGAAGGAATTCCCAGAGATGCTTAGCACTTGTTGGCCCTTTTGCCTTCACTCTGCAGTCCAGCTCACCCCAAACCATCTCGACTGGGTTCAGGTCTGGTGACTGTGGAGGCCAGGTCATCTGGCATAGCACCCCATCACTCTCCTTCTTGGAGACAGCGTTCAGAAGGTGCCAATTTAAAACAAAATGGCTTTTTATTCAGCTTACGTGCAACATAACAAAACAAAAAAACAGCCTGGGTCACAGTTAGGGCACTTAACTCACTGCTTGACCCCTCTCTATCATAGGGGCAACAAGCAGCCTGACTTATGCTCCGCTTGAGCCAAAAAGTCCTCTTTTGATATAGAGGCAGCACGGTGGCTCAGTGGTTAGCACTGCAGCCTTGCAGCGCTGGAGTCCTGGGTTCGAATCCTGCCAAGGACAACATCTGCAAGGAGTTTGTATGTTCTCCCCGTGTTTGCGTGGGTTTCCTCCCACACTCCCAAGACATACTGATAGAGAATGAAGATTGTGAGCCCTATATGGGACAGTGACTGACAATGTCTGTAAAGCACTGCAGAATATGATGGCGCTATATAAGTAAGCATAATAAATAAATAAAATAATAATACAGTGTGTGTATACATATATATATAGTCAGGATCTGGGGGTGATGGGGGGGCTGACATGGACACAGACTCCAAGGTAATAGTCCAACTATTGAGTTTTATGGTACATGCAGCGTAACAGAAAACATAAAATAAATAGCTGCCCGTCTGGGCTCTTACTAAACAGAAATTGGTTACCTCATCTAGAATAGGAACAATTTCAAACAGTCAGGATTGTCTCCAGCAGTAGCAACTCTCTTTGTGGCTTTCCAGCCAAGCTCTGCCACAGTCTGCTGTCCTAGCAGCCTTCTTATTCCCCCCTAACAAGGACAATCCCCGTCAGCTGGGTTTCTCCAGGAGTGTCCACAAGGTGTGGACTGGAGGGGATGGGAATGGCAAGTCCCACTACCAGCCTACCTGCCATTCCATAAAAATCCAGCCCAGTGCACAGCAGTTAAATAATGCTCAGCAAACATAGTTGTCTTCTGAGAAACAAACTCTCTGGATTTCCCTCATCTCACCCGTCTGAGCAATCTGGGTGAGATGTACCTCCCTTCCAATATTTTTCAGTCATCGGCTTACATATCCCCCCTCCCTCTTTTACAGACCGAAGGGCTGGGCATTTGTGGCCATCATACAATGTACCCTTGACAGGGCATCAGCATTTCCTAACAACTTCCCTGGTCTGTGCTCTACACTGAAAATAAAATTTTGCAAGGACAGAAACCATCTGGTAACCCTAGCATTTCTATCCTTATTCATTTTCATTCAAGTGAGAGGGGCATGGTCAGCTATCAACTTAAATTTTCTGCCTAGGAGGTAATATTTTAGGGCATCCAGTGCCCACTTAATAGCTAAGCACTCCCTTTCCACAATGGCATAGTTTTTCTCAGCAGGGGACAGCTTCCTGCTCAGGTACATCACTGGATGCTCCTCTCCATTTATAACCTGGGACAGCACCGCTAGCAGCCTTCTTATTCCCCCCTAACAAGGACAATCCCCGTCAGCTGGGTTATTCCAGGAGTGTCCACAAGGTGTGGACTGGAGGGGATGGGAATGGCAGGTCCCACTACCAGCCTACCTGCCATTCCATAAAAATCCAGCCCAGTGCACAGCACTTAAATAATGTTCAGCAAACATAGTTGTCTGCTGAGAAACAAACTCTCTGGATTTCCCTCATCTCACCCATCTGAGCAAATCTGGGTGAGATGTACATCCCTTCCAATATCTTACCAGTTATCAGATTACAATATATACAGTGCCTTGCGAAAGTATTCGGCCCCCTTGAACTTTTCAACCTTTTGCCACATTTCAGGCTTCAAACATAAGGATATAACATTTTAATTTTTTGGTGAAGAATCAACAGCAATTGGGACACAATTGTGAAGTGGAACGAAATTTATTGGTTATTTTAAACTTGTAAAAAATAAAAAACTGAAAAGTGGGGCGTGCAATATTATTCAGCCCCTTTACTTTCAGTGCAGCAAACTCACTCTAGAAGTTCAGTGAGGATCTTTGAATGATCCAATGTTGTCGTAAAAGACTGATGATGAGAAATATAATCCACCTGTGTGTAATCAAGTCTCCGTATAAATGCACCTGCTCTGTCATAGTCTCAGGGTTCTGTTTAAAGCGCAAAGAGCATCATGAAGACCAAGGAACATACCAGGCAGGTCCGTGATACTGTTGTGGAGAAGTTTAAAGCTGGATTTGGATACAAAAAGATTTCCCAAACTTTAAACATCCCAAGGAGCACTGTGCAAGCGATCATATTGAAATGGAAGGAGTATCAGACCACTGCAAATCTACCAAGATCCGGCCGTCCCTCTAAACTTTCATCTCAAACAAGGAGAAGACTGATCAGAGATGCAGCCAAGAGGCCCATGATCACTCTGGATGAACTGCAGAGATCTACAGCTGAGGTGGGAGAGTCTGTCCATAGGACAACAATCAGTCGTACACTGCACAAATCTGGCCTTTATGCAAGAGTGGCAAGAAGAAAGCCATTTCTCAAAGATATCCATAAAAAGTCTCGTTTAAAGTTTGCCACAAGCCACCTGGGAGACACACCAAACATGTGGAAGAACGTGCTCTGGTCAGATGAAACCAAAATCGAACTTTTTGGCCACAATGCAAAACGATATGTTTGGCGTAAAAGCAACACAGCTCATCACCCTGAACACACCATCCCCGCTGTCAAACATGGTGGTGGCAGCATCATGGTTTGGGCCTGCTTTTCTTCAGCAGGGACAGGGAAGATGGTTAAAATTGATGGGAAGATGGATGGAGCCAAATTCAGGACCATTCTGGAAGAAACCTGTTGGAGTCTGCAAAAGACCTGAGACTGGGACGGAGATTTATCTTCCAACAAGACTATGATCCCAAACATAAAGCAAAATCTACAATGGAATGGTTCACAAATAAACGTATCCAGGAGTTAGAATGGCCAAGTCAAGGTCCAGACCTGAATCCAATCGAGAATCTGTGGAAAGAGCTGAAAACTGCTGTTCACAAACGCTCTCCATCCAACCTCACTGAGTTCGACTTGTTTTCCAAGGAAGAATGGGCAAGAATTTCAGTCTCTCGATGTGCAAAACTGATAGAGACATACCCCAAGCGACTTGCAGGTGGCGCTACAAAGTTTTAACTTAAGGGGGCCGAATAATTTGGCACGCCCCACCTTTTATTTTTTTATTTTTTACAAAAGTTTAAAATATCCAATAAATTTCGTTCCACTTCACGATTGTGTCCCACTTGTTGTTGATTCTTCACCAAAAAATTAAAATTTTATATCCTTATGTTTGAAGCCTGAAATGTGGCAAAAGGTTGAAAAGTTCAAGGGGGCCGAATACTTTTGCAAGGCACTGTATATATATATATATATATATATATATATATATATATATATATATATATGTTTGTGTGTGTATTGAAACTTCAAAGGTTTTTCTATTTTTGCCACTAGGCGAGAATTAAATAAATGCATGAAGATTTTTTTGTGCAAACTTTACAGTTTTGTCCTTAAGGCTTCATGTTGAGATAAAAATACATTGAGGATTTTGCAATTCATGTTGTTGACAGCAGAGATGGAAATGTTTCAGAAATTATGAGATGACATATTGATTTTCCTCTACATATGTTGCAAAAATACATAAAGATGGTAGAGAAAAACTAGTATAGCTTAACTTGATAATAAAGACAGACAGCATGCAAAAAAAAACTAAGACTGCATCCACAATAGGGCAATTCCAACACCACTGGGGACAGGGACTGCTAAAAATGGTGGCCATCTCTGCATAGTGCAGCTGGAGATAAATAAATAATTAATAGAACTATAAAAACATATTCACATGTGGCTGCTGAAGTGTAAGTGAAATAGCACAGCACAGATAATGTTGTGAAACAGTAAAAAGAAATATGATTACTAAAAGGATACTATATCAAAATAAAACCCATTTTTCCCTTGCGTCCTGCAGCAGCACAATGATAGGATATTTCTGCCCCTGTACTCTAGTAGGATAGTTGGAATTTTTAATAAATACAAAGTATAATACTTAATTAATGAGACTATATAAGGGCAATAAATCCCACCCCCTTTGTTTTTCTTTCTGTCCTGTTGGACAAGAGAACAGTTGGTGGGGAGAGGAGTTTTTTCCTTTTCTGTTGTCCTTATCATATATTTTTATTGTCTATTTTTGCTTCTACCTGAGCGGGGTTGCTCTGCTGCAGTTGCATTTGTGCTGGCTGGTGTCCATTAGGGATTCCAGAGTCCTCTATTCCAGCTGTGATGCTGGTGTCCTCGTGTACTGGAATTGGCATATTGTCACTTCCCTTTTGTGTCTTCAGTAGCGGCGGTCCTGTATAGTCCAGGGATGAATTTCTCTGGTGGCTCAGCGTCCTCATGAGTGTGGCTGGAAGTGGGTTCAGTTCAATTCCGGTGTCGTACCAGTTTGCCAGCGTCTGAGTGGTAGTTCATTCAAGAAGTGGATGTGATTGGGGGCATGTTTTTCTGTAGGGGAGGCAGACGTTAAGAGCTTAGGCTATTTAAACCTGTGGAGCTCTGGCGTCCTCCTCTCTATGTGTGTCAGTTTGAGCTACATAAACAATATTGCTATTGTACTCTTTGCCTCTTATATATTACCTAAATAGTTAAATAATCGACTTTATGGGTAAGGTATATTAATTACTAGGTATAGTGGGAAGGTTATTAATTTAGTCTCTAATATTTTTGCTGTACACCACAGATGTCTTCAGCGGGTTCTGGCAGTAGTGAATCTGCGGGCAGGAAGTCTTCATATAAACATAGACATCACTGCAACATCCCTCTTTGCAATGGTTATAACTATAACAGACGCTACCATTGTTGTGCCAATACAGCTGAGGAACCATCTATGAAAGATGTTGTGCTGTGGGTAAAAGAGTATGTCCAGGACTCCATGAAGGAGATGAAGGACTACATTGCCCAACTTACTAATCATTCTAAGCGCTCTTCTCAACAATTCAGATCTGTGATTCATTCAGATGAAGAGTTTCAAGTTCTGGACAAAATCCATCTCTCAAAGTGGATAATTCTCTGGAGAAAGTTATGCAAATAGAAATGTGCAGAAAAAGCATTTATTATGTCCAAGAGATTTAAATCCTTGTGGGAGCCTCCTCCTAAAGTGGACATGGTGGTCGCTAAGCTATCCAAGCGAACCATTGTTCTATTAGACGCTGTTATTCAGCAGCGTCAGCTAAGGCTTCAGTAGCGATAGCCTCCTGTGATTTAACCAAGAAGCTGCGGAAGGATTTATTGCAACTCCAACAGGATATTGATTCAGGCGTTCCAAGAGATGATCTGTTAGCCTCTATGAGCTATATCAATTTGGCAACCGATTTCCTTTCACATGCTTATCTACAGCAAGTGAAGCTTTCTGCAAAAGTTATGGCTCTCACTACAGCAACTCAGAGAGCTGTTAAAACCATGGGTTGCCAACAACTCTCTAAAATTTAATATCTGCAGTTCCCTTATGAACTCGGAAGACTATATGGAGAAGAGTTGGATAAAATAATGAGAGGCTTGTGGATAAAAAGGGGAAATGTCTTCCCCATTGCTTTCAAGGGTAGACAAGCCAGGAGATCTCCTCAAAGACCCCAACATTTGCAATCTCAGTACGATCATTAGGAAGAAAAGATTTCAGATGGAGAATATAAAATCAATAATTTTCATTCTCCAACAGAGGGATTTTATGGCATCTCCCGATTTAAAGGACGCTTACTTTCACATCCCTATTTATCCTCCTCTGAGGATTGCAATCTACCTGAAAGGCAGAAGAAAACATCTTTAATTCACAACCCTTCCATTTCGGATCTCCTCTGTCCCTTTCGTCTTCACATAGGTTATTGCTTCTCTCATCAGGCTTCAGGGATTATCCATAGTTCCCTATTTAGACAATTGGCTTATAAAAGCCGCTTCAGAGCAGTCACTCTTCCTACACTTGCAGAAGGTCCTTGCCTTTCTTCGGCATTTTGGCTGGGTTACAAATTTGGACAAGTCAGACATAGTCCCATCCACTTACAAGAAATTTATGGCCAAAGAGGTTGTGGATTTCCTAGCTCATACAGATGAGTTGAGAGACCTATTGGAGACTTTCCGCAGTTCAGAACCTGGTGCCTCAGGGCTCGCAGCTCTGCTCAGATTTGAACAAGTTGAACCTGACAGCCTGGAGATTGACCAGTGCTTATTAAAGTCAAGAAGACTGTAGGAAGCCATCCCAAATACCCTATCTCTTTAAAGAGCAAAATCCACCAGGAAAAACTAGAATAAATAATATATTCTCAGCATAGCGTAACAGGAAGGAGGTTGACAGATCCAACCTTTCAATTAATAATATTCTAGATTTCCTGCAGGATGGCCTAGATAAGGGTTTAAAGGGGTTGTCCAGGATAAACTCAAAATTAAGCCCTAAATTAAACCCCCTCCCCCCGCCTAACTTCTAATTTACTTTGTTTAAAAAAAATCTATAATTACCCATATCCCTGGGGCGGTCATGTGACACTTTCTGATAATCTGGTGACATTCCGTTTCCCCATTTCCGAAACGTTACGTCACCAGTACTCCACCCCCCTCTACCCCATCATACTTACATGTCTTCCTCTGTTGAAACGGCTCTTCCTTCTTCTTTCACGATGCTAGTGCTTGCGCAGTCTGGCGGTACCTCTGATACATGCACAGTAGAGATTGTGCACGCGCTGTCAGAGATGCCATCTCTACTGTGCAGGTGTCTCTAGCCTGCGCACAGCCAGGAGAGTGGAAAGAGAAGGAGGAGCTGTTCCTGTCTAAAGACGACGATAGTTAAGTATGATGCGGTGGGTGAGCAGGCTGAGTTAGTTAGTTGGGAATGGCTAGTAGTGGGCGGGATAGGGAGTGAGAGAGGAAGGGGTGAAGTGAGATGGAGGTAGTGTGGAAACTAGGCAGGAAGCTACATAGCAGGAAGCTACACCATGTAAATAAATGCAGAAGATGCCAGGAGTTCCCAGAGAAACCCAGAAATCACTCAAAACACTGCTAAAGGTATTTGGGTGCACTTTTAACCCATTAATAGCACTAACAGACCTTTTTTTAAAAAAAGATTGTTTGCCCGGAAAACCCCTTTAAGCCCTTCATCACTGAAGGTACAACTAGCTGTCTTATCTGCCTGTTTTAGCCAAAGGTGCTCTCAGGATCCTTTAGTTAAAAGGTTCCTGAAATGAGCTGCAGAACTTAGACTGTCTATGGTCAGATCTATTCATCAGAGGGACTTGTCAACAGTCCTTGATGGCTTCTGTGATTCACCCTTTGAACCAATGGACAAAGTAAATTTTAAGTTTCTCTCACTTAAGATCTCTCTTTTGTTGGTGGTCACATCTGCAAAGAGAATATGTGAACTCCAAACTTTTTTCAACGACAGAGCCGTATATATGCTTTTTTTCCAGACAAAGTACAACTGAGGTACCTTCCAGGGTTTTTTCATAAGGGGCCTTCCTTAACAAATACAAACCAAGTCATATCCTTCTAGTTTTTTACCCTGAGCCTTACCCCAGAAGAAGAATGTAGACTCCATTTGGTGGACCTTGCTAGCTGGCTAGGAATTTATCCAATACAGGTCTCAGGATTTCAGGTAATCTGGAAATCTTTTAATATCATTCTCAGGCAGAACCAGAGACCTCAAGGCCTCCAAGTCTACCCTAGCCAGGTGGATTAGAGAAGACATTGGGGTTTCCTTTGTAGCTAAATTAGTTAGATTATCCAGAATTTGTTACAGCCCACTCTACTTGGTCCATCTTTACTACTTGGGCACAGAGATATTCAATTCCTCTGGAACAAATTTGAAGGAGCGGCTGTAACATCCTTGCCCATTCGGACTTCTGCGCAATCCTCCGGGCACATGCTATGTGATCCTCTGCTCCTGTTGTTTTAGCACAGCTGAGAATTCATGGCAGTGTACCAGTCCAGACAGTGCTCTGAGTTCCTCTGGTTATTAAAGAGTTAACGTTGTTGCTCTTTGATTGACATCCTGCCTTGCAATCAAGCCTGGGGTGGATACTTGATACCCTTTATATAGTTTTCCAACCCTCTCTTGGTTGCTTGCTATTAGTCTCTCTGAGCATGCTAAGCGTTATACTGTTCCCTCTTATTATCTATATTCTGACCTTGGCTTTTCCCTTTGACTTTTCTTCTGGTTATGATTTTGTACTTGATTGTTCCTGTTTGTCTTGTCTACATTTTATGTATTCACTTGTATTATAGGAAGGGACCGTCGCCCAGTTGTCCTCTACCGCTTAGGGTCATTGAGGCAAGTAGGTAGGTACAGGGGGTGAGTAAAGCATCAGGACTCACTGTCTCTGCCGTTCCCCTTCCTCCCAGGTTCCAGCAGCAGCTACTGAAGAATTGCATAACTTGCAATTCCCTGACAGCAGCATTGTGGAGTTCTCACTTCACGTTCACTAACCATTATAGGTTGAATTTTTGGGGTTCAGAGTCTATGTTCCTTTGGACATGCAATTCTGAATTCTCTTACTCAAGGCAGCCCTCTCTAGGGTTTTTTCCTTGCTCCCCATCTCACCATGATTTTGCTGCTGTAGAACTCAAGAGAAGCATTGATTAGGATTGTTAATCTGTTTACCCTTAGTCCTAACAGCAGCACAAGGCTCCCTCCCTAGCTTTAGTTATGTTTAATTACACAAAGGGGGTGGAGTTTATTGACCCTATATAATCTATGGGGGGAAGCGTTATACTTTGTATTTAGTAAAAATTGCAACTGTTCTACTAGAGTACAGGGGCAGAAATACTCCATCATTGTGCTTCTGTTAGGACTAAGAGAAAACAAATTAACAATTATAATCATGCTTTCTGATACATGCAAATAAATACAATACATAAAAAACTTTGGTCAAACAGTGTGTAATTAAATGCCTATTGAAAAGAGTAAAGAAAATAAGAAGTATAAGGTTAAGGCCACACAAAGCGATAATATTTTGCAAAAAAAAAAAATCACAGCAGCAAGAACCTGCCAAAATTCTCTGCAATCTCCAACTGCTTTAAACCTATGCATTGAAAAAGGATGACATGCTGCAGGTTTAACCCTTTCCCGCCACTGGCATTTTTCGATTTTCGTTTTTGGGTTGGGGTGGAATTGGAGAAAAACTACATTTGTTCGATCTTCTTATGAGCTTGTTTTTACGACGTTCACTATGCAGCCAATTGACATGTCAACTATATTTTATCGGTTGGTACAATTCTGTGGATACCAAATTTATAAACAAATTTATATACTTTTTTGTGTTTTAACCTCTTAATAAAATCCAAAACTTTGCAAAAAAAAAAAAATGTAAAGGAGTCGCCATATTCTGACACCCGTGACTTTTTTTTTTATATTTCCATGTACAGAGATGCATAAGGTGTATTTTTTTCCAGGGCCAGATGACCGTTTAAGGTAAACAATTTTGGGGAATGTATATTGCTTTGATATCTTTTCATTTCAAAAACGTCATTTGGCTCTTTTCATTTCTTTCCTACTAAGGCATTCACTGTATGGAAAAAATATGCTTACAAGTTTGGAGACTAGGAGTTTTCATACACAGCAATACCTAATGTGTATGTGTAGAACTTACAGGCAGTTATAGGTAGTGCAGGCACACTGTACGCCACAAAATTGTGAATTGTCACTTCACTTGGAGACTGAATGTATGTAAGAATTGTGAATTTGTAACACTAATGTCTGTTACCTCCCTAGCAGTCTCAGTCCCTACCCACCATAGTGTCACTAACACTGACTCCTATCTTTTTCACTAAAACCTCACTATTGTAATCAGAAAAGCACATGCGGGAAAAAAACGTCAGAAACTTTTTCACAGAAGGTCCGTGGAGTTTTACTCTGCGGACATTCTGCTTCAATTTTACCTATAGGGAAACCGCCAGAGTTTTCATAGGTATAACTGACAGCATTTTTCGCTGCGTGTATTTTTCTGCAATGCGTGAATGGGATTTGCTAGAATCCCATCCACTTTGCAGGGACTTCAAATGGGGCCCCAGTCTTATAGAGGACCTTTCATGTGACATATATACTGCTTTAATGTTGACCTGACCTTTCATGTCTTCTATATTGTAACATATTATATACTACTGCAAAGCTGACAGTGCGCTTAATGTCAGTGTTGCAGGTATGTTGCCCAGAATCAGAGATGTCATGATGTTAGTTTCAGCTACAATATCACTGCACTGTCAGAGGGGCCAGCCTCTCAGCTCAGCATCATCGCTGGTTGGTGAGGTGTGAAGCCTATTCCTCTGATAGTGCAATGATATTGTAGCTGAAACTAATGACACCGACATCTCTGGCCCGGTGAACAGACCTGCAAAACTCACACTACGCTGAATTCAGCACACTGTCAGCTTTGCAGCAGTATATTATATATATATATATATATATATATATACACACGTGGACAAAATTGTTGGTACCCTCATTTAATGAAAGAAAAACCTACAATGGTCACAGAAATAACTTGAATCTGACAAAAGTAATAATATAAATTCTATGAGCCACAAGCCACAAAGCTTCTGGGAGAATGTCCAATGGACAGATAAGACAAAAATCAAATTTTTTGGCAAGGCACATCAGCTCTATGTTCACAGACGGAAAAATGAAGCATATCTTGAAAAGAACACCGTCCCTACTGTGAAACATGGAGGAGGCTCTGTTATGTTCTGGGGCTGCTTTGCTGCATCTGGCACAGGGTGTCTTGAATCTGTGCAGGGTACAATGAAATCTCAAGATTATCAAGGGATTCTAGCGAGAAATGTGCAGCCCAGTGTCAGAAAGCTTGGTCTCAGTCGCAGGTCATGGGTCTTGCAACAGGATAATCACCCAAAACACACAGCTACAAACACCCAAGAATGGGTAAGAGGAAAACATTGGACTATTCTGAAGTGGCCTTCTATGAGCCCTGACCTAAATCCTATTGAGCATCTTTGGAAGGAGCCGAAACATGCCGTTTGGAAAAGGCACCCTTCAAACCCGAGACAACTGGAGCAGTTTGCTCATGAGGAGTGAGCCAAAATACCTGTTGAGAGGTGCAGAAGTCATATTGACAGTTACTGGAATTGTTTGATTGCAGTGATTGCCTCAAAAGGTTGTGCAACAAAATATTAAGTTAAGGGTACCATCATTTCTGTCCAGGCCTGTTTCATGAGTTTTCTGTTGAAGCATGGTTGAAAGTAATGTCTGACTTTCGTTTGTTCATTTTCATATAATTTTTATATATTATTACTTTTGTCAGATTCAAGAGAATGCCAAGAGTGTGCAAAGCAGTAATCAAAGCAAAAGGTGGCTACTTTGAAGAACCTAGAATATAAGACATATTTTCAGTTGTTTCACACTTTTTTGTTAAGTATATAATTCCACATGTGTTAATTCATAGTTTTGATGCCTTCAGTGTGAATCTACAATTTTTATAGTCATGAAAATACAGAAAACTCTTGGAATGAGAAAGTGTGTCCAAACTTTTGGTCTGTACTGTATATATATATATTATACAGTGATGGCCAAAAGTATTGGCACCCCTGCAATTCTGTCAGATAATACTCAGTTTCTTCCAGAAAATGATTGCAATCACAAATGCTTTGGTAATAATATCTTCATTTAATTTGTCTTCAATGGAAAACCACAAAAAGAATTGTCAAAAAGCCAAATTGGCTATAATTCCACACCAAACATAAAAAAGGGGGGTGGACAAAAGTATTGGCACCCTTTGAAAAATCATGTGATGCTTCTCTAATTTGTGTAATTAACAGCACCTGTTACTTACCTGTGGCACATAACAGGTGGTGGCAATAACTAAATCACACTTTCAGCCAGTTGAAATGGAATAAGTTGACAACCTCTGTCCTGTGTCCTTGTGTGTACCACATTGAGCATGGAGAAAAGAAAGAAGACCAAAGAACTGTCTGAGGACTTGAGAAGCAAAATTGTGAGGAAGCATGAGCAATCTCAAGGCTACAAGTCCATCTCCAAAGACCTGAATGTTCCTGTGTCTACCATGCGCAGTGTCATCAAGAAGTTTAAAGCCCATGGCACTGTGGCTAACCTCCCTAGATGTGGACGGAAAAGAAAAATTGACGAGAGATTTCAACGAAAGATTGTGCGGATGGTGGCTAAAGAACCTCGACTAACATCCAAACAAGTTCTAGCTGCCCTGCAGTCCAAGGGTACAACAGTGTCAACCCGTACTATCCGTCGGCGTCTGAATGAAAAGGGACTCTATGGTAGGATACCCAGGAAGACCCCACTTCTGACCCAGAGACATAAAATAGCCAGGCTGGAGTTTGCCAAAACTTACCTGAGAAAGACAAAAACTTTTTGGAAGAATGTTCTCTGGTCAGATGAGACAAAAGTAGAGCTTTTTGGGAAAAGGCATCAACATAGAGTTTACAGGAAAAAAAAAAGAGGCCTTCAAAGAAAAGAACACGGTCCCTACAGTCAAACATGGCGGAGGTTCCCTGATGTTTTGGGGTTGCTTTGCTGCCTCTGGCACTGGACTGCTTGACCGTGTGCATGGCATTATGAAGTCTGAAGACTACCAACAAATTTTGCAGCATAATGTAGGGCCCAGTGTGAGAAAGCTGGGTCTCCCTCAGAGGTCATGGGTCTTCCAGCAGGACAATGACCCAAAACACACTTCAAAAAGCACTAGAAAATGGTTTGAGAGAAAGCACTGGAGACTTCTAAAGTGGCCAGCAATGAGTCCAGACCTGAATCCCATAGAACACCTGTGGAGAGATCTCAAAATGGCAGTTTGGAGAAGGCACCCTTCAAATCTCAGGGACCTGGAGAAATTTGCCAAAGAAGAATGGTCTAAAATTCCAGCAGAGCATTGTAAGAAACTCATTGATGGTTACCGGAGGCGGTTGTTCGCAGTTATTTTGTCTAAAGGTTGTGCTACCAAGTATTAGGCTGAGGGTGCCAATACTTTTGTCCGGCCCATTTTTGGAGTTTTGTATAAAATGATCAATGATTTGACTTTTTTTTTCATTCTCTTTTGTGTTTTTTCATTGCAAGCAAAATAAATGAAGATATTATTACCAAAGCATTTGTGATTGCAATCATTTTCTGGAAGAAATTGAGTATTATCTGACAGAATTGCAGGGGTGCCAATACTTTTGGCCAGCACTGTATATGTTACAACATAGAGGGTATGAAAGGTCCACTTTATGCTTTCTTCCATCTTGTTTGTTACTTTTCAAACTGAAGATAAAGACCTGCATGCTTGATTTTATCCTCTCCAAAACACTAAGAAACAAGACGAAAGAAAGCTTCAGTCCTGTATTTATGTTACATTGAATGATGACAGATGCACACATAATGTGCTCCGTCTTCATCTATCATTATATTTGTTTTACAGTCTCTTGTTCTGATCCTTTGACAGATCTGAACAATTAACTTAAAATAAGCAGATGTAACTTTAGCCTAATTTATATGTTAGTGTGGAAACACACTAATCCTAATCAACACACTATGTATATACAGTATGTGTTCTTTTAATCTCTCTCCCTGTCTGAGATCTGATGTGCTCTCTTTGGAATCTCTATCTCCACAAAATGCCAATATTCATGAATTAACTTTTTATAATGACTTTGACTCACAACTCAGCAGTGACCTTGAACACCTATACTGGCTATAATGGTTTTATTAAGGCATTATGGGAAGGCCCACCACCTGAGGGAATATGATCCTCCTTCTTCTTTAGCTTGTTCTTATCCTTAAAATGGTGGCAATTCATCATAAAAGAATCACAAACATTTTGGATTAGCAGAAATTCAGAATTTTGGGGGATTTTAGACTGAATTTGATTTGTGCCAAATCTATTCACTCAACTCTAGTAACAGTTTTGCAAACAAGGAAAATCTGATCTGAAATGCCACATTTACTGAATCTTAACTGAAGCTGGTAATATACATAAGCTGAAGGTCGACTAAAATGATCGGTTTTTTGGTAGGAATAGCTGACAATCTATGTGGGGCTTCCCATTTTTCCATTAAATGCTTGTGCAATCTCAAAATTAGATGAGGCACGTTTGTTGAAAAAAAAATTGCATAATATTTATGTTTATGTTATCCTCAGTGGGTAATAAGCTTTACAATGCCAAAAAAGAGTAGCACATTGGGGAAACAAAATTAAAACTATCTAACTTTTAGACTGTGCAAAGTTAGACCAGACAGTCTTAAACGGCACATATTTTCCAAAGTGTCTAATGCTGTTTGAAAATCTGGCGTACTTTTAGTCTAATCTAACCTTACACCACTTCTTAGTTGGCTTACAGAATTTTGGTGCAATGGCTGAAATTTTGGCAAAACTTCCAAAATTTTGGCACACAGTTTAGCATATTAAGTCCCACCCCTTTTCAACTGACTCCACCCACATGTCATATGAGCTGCACAAACTGTTAGAAAGTATCTAAAACACATAGAAAATTAGGTATAAATCACATACAATAGTATATTTGGTGAAAATTACACCAAAAATTCTGGTGCATACATATTAGTTTATCTGCCCCATTATTTTTTTTTCTTCATTATTGGTCAAGTCATGGCATTCACCTTCAGATATCTCAAGCCAAAAGGAAAGGTAAGGAAGGAAAGGACATCTTGTATGGTCAGCTTAAATATAGCTAACCATGCAGAGGTCATGATTAATGCGGTTATCCGGTTTCTGGTATTGATGGCCTATCCTTAGTATAGGCCATTAATAGAAGATTTGTGGGGGTCTGACAACCGGGACCCCTGCAGATCACCTATACCGAGACAGAGTGGTTCTCAATAATGTTTATATACTGCGAGGTGCGTTGCTCACTCACAGTACAAACTGTAGAGAGTGTAGGTACTGCAGCGCAGTCCCATAGACTTCAACATTAATAAATTAAAATGCATTATAAAAACAATCTTTATATTGATAAACATTAAATGGAAATAGTACATATCAGTTAATAGGTGGTTATCGGATTCTCAAACATATGAATTCATGTTTGTGTTTCTTTTGTAAACATAAATCCAAGATTTAGGCTAATAGTAAAATTCAATTCTTAAATGGTAAAATGACTATAAATACTATATTGTTTTCAGTGACCCACAACCTGCCATGCAGTTTTATTGGATTGTTTGGAAAGCTTGTTAGTCGGGTCGTAATGTTACCCATGAGTATGCTTTGTTTGTTTTCTGTAAAACACTTTATATGAGTATGCTATAAAATATACAGAACAACACAACTGTTACGTATACATTAACATGGGCATTTATATAAAAATAATATATTAGGTTTCTGGGAAATGTAAATGTCTTAAAAGAGCTAGTAAAATCTGTAAACTGCAAGACAAAATGTTTTTAAGACAGTGTATGATGTACTTAATTTGATTTTAACTTGTTTCTTAGTATAATAAGGCAAAATTAGCATCCAGTCAACCAATACTTCATATAGAATGAGTTAAATTTGTCACAGCATAAATGTAATGCAATTGTCAATAAGCAAAACAAGCTACTTAGACTTTAACCATCAGAATGGTGTTGAATTATAAGACACCCTTGAGGTTTTGAACAGAGCCTGCCACAAGGCAGAGTGGGCTTTGCTGATGAGAGACGCAGGTTACCCCACCAAATCTAGTGTCAGAAAATAGGTGTACTTGCAGACAAAAAAAAAACAACCATAAAACAAGCCAGGTCAAAACTGGAAGAGCACAGGAGTATCCAAATTGATAGCAGAAGAATAACAGTATCTAAGCCAGGGTTGAGTCCAGGAGTTCATGGATAAAGCCAACTCAGTATGAAATCAGATAACTAGGAAAGCAAGCCAAAGTCAGTCACCAGGAATACAGCAGATTAACCGATACATTCTGAGAATACAAACCTAATTACAATCAATGGCAGACACCTGACTAGTCTCAAAGCAGAGTCTAACTACCCCATGTCATCTCAGGATTGGACAAAGAGGCTCAGCATCTCAAAGCTCTGACTGACTGCAGACCCAGCCAGCGTTTGACTTGTAGACATAGCAATCTTAATGTGACAGCTGTGAGCAGTGCTGAATTGAAAAGTATATAACGTTACATGTAAGATTACACATATTGAGTCCACCATTTCTAAAATATCTATTTTTGGTCTAAAGGGAGCACCTGCTTTTACAACTTTGGTCATCACATCAGAACCTGTAAATTTTATTTTGCCTGACAATTATTTGGTCTGTACAGCTGTACAGCTGTGCCTTCTTGGCTCAAGTTATCCTCAGTGATAGATGGTAGACATCTTTAAAAAAAGAACTTTTGCATTACTTAAAATGCCTAAAAAAGTAACATGACGTGGAGCCCATTTTTAATAAGGGCTTTAGGTCTTCTCCAGGTAATTACAGACCACTAAACTTAACTTTCATTTTGAGAAAAGTGTTTGAAGGACTCTTAATGGACTATATACAAGGGTATGTGACAGACTAACCTGATTTGTTTTTAGGAAGAGGTTAGTAGAAGCAAACACAAAGGGCCAGCTGTAGATATTGTACTTTTTGTACTTTTCCATCCCTCAGTTGAACTTAATGGGCATAGGTCTTATTTCAAGTGCACTATGTAACTATGTAATTAAAGATAGATAGATAGATAGATAGATAGATAGATAGATAGATAGATAGATAGATAATATATGTATGGATTCATAGTTGTTTTCAAGATACCCACTTATAGTCATTCAGTTGAAAACTTTATTGCTGATAAAAATCAGTTCTGGACACAGGTGGACAGCTCGCTAAAGTATAGTATAGTTATCAGAGATAACCATAATTACAGGTACTATATGTCAAACGTGTTTTATCAGTAATTACTGTGCAGACAAAAGTACCATTAAGCAATAATTTGTGATAAAAAATACACTTCACATGTGAATATACCCTAAAGCTCTCTTCATCATGGATTCTGTTTAACAGTATTCTGGCACTGTGACAAATTATTTGTATGACGAACCCAATAACAGGCAGACCTAATTGACATATAATGGGGTCTTGCAAGGTTCTATCAAGGTTTCTGTTATTTTGACAAGGCTAGTGATGTGCCTCACACCAATGTGAATAAAGCCCCAGGCCTTAGGAAATATGTTACCAGAAAATGTCCAATAAAAACCAAGTTTTTATGTTAACATATTTTTATGATATTTAGATCTTTTTAAAAATTTTTTACATATCAGCATTTTTAAAAAAGGTATTATAAACTGCAATTTTAACTCTGTCCACTAAGCCTACTAATAGAATGACACTTGCCAATTCGGTAAGGGTTTTCTTTGTAGCAATTACCTCATTTATATCACAGACAAGACAGATAGCATAACATCAGAATCTAACAACGCTATAAGTATTACAATTGAAGTTAACAACACCTCTATAAATAACTTCACATAACACCATTGCATACACTATTGGCAATAGATGATGTCACAGCTTATCTACTCCCCTGCCTACACAGTGCATGCCTGGGAAACTGTTCCATAGAACTCAATGAGTCTATTGCTGTCTATGACCATGAGACTGCTATAAAGCATATGACTATATGCTGTTAACAGAGTAGAGGGGAAGCCTGGGCAAGTTGGAAGCACCCATGTCTATGTACAAAAATAGAATAAAAACTCTACCATCTAAAAATATAAACAAATTAGAAAAAAGTGCTGTATATCTGTTTTTTTTTTTTTATTAATAAATAAAAAAATTGGCGATACATTTAAAAAAAAAAAAAAAATGACCTCCATGTCCAGCCATACAAGCTGCATTCAGTGGCATACTGTATTGGCTATCATCTGCTTTTTTTTTCCGCAGCGTTTTTCATTGCATTTTCACTGAGTTATCATATGTGGACTTTCTGCCCCTATTATACCTATATGGAAAATGTCAGCATTTCCGCAGGTATAATTGACATGCTGCAATTTTTCAAAAAAATGCAGTATTTGCAGTATTTTATTTCTTGTGTGCATTTTTTTCTTCAATGTTTGGATGGGATTAGCCAGAATTCCATCCACTTTGCAGGTACTGTAAAATGCAGCGTTTTTTGCTGTGGTGTTTCCACCGCAGAAAAAAGCTGTGTTTTTGCAATATGGGGCCCCAGCCTCAGCCCGTTGTTCACACTTCAGTATTTTGGTTAGTATTTTTCATCATTATATGGAAGCCAAAACCAGGAGTTGGTCAGTTACATGGAAGAGGTGCAAATCATTCTATTTTGTTTCTCTGTGTATGTTCCTTTTCTGGTTTTGACTTTCAAATACTGATTCAAAACACTGATGCATGAGGGCTTAGGATGCATGTAGGGTTTTTTGCCATTGCCAAAAATTGCCATGGTTTTGTTTATGTTTTTGACCACGTTCAGGTGAAACAGTGGGCTGTCACATGTTGCGGATATGCATTTTGTGCTGCAGAATTTGCTGTGATTTTTTCAGCCTAAGTTAGCAGTGGATTTAGCAGAAGGCAGAAGTATAAGTGTTTCCTTTATATTTAACATTTATTTTGATGCCTCAAAAAAAACAAAGCAAAATCTGCGACACAAAATGCAGTTTTCGTTCAGTGTGTGGCCTCAAACTAAGACTTCGGGCACAAAAAGTCACACATTTTTGGAGTGAATTGAGCAGAAGGCAGATATATAAGTACTTCCTATATATTTCCCATTCCTTTTGTAGCCATTTCTTGGCTTTGGCTCAAAAAAGCGCAACAATAAAAGCTGAGTTTCCGCAACGTGGGGCCTCAGCCTTAAAGAGGGTCTATCAGATACAAAATGATTCCCAAACCAATCATAGTGCTGTGTAGTAGGGGCTTTTGATAGTAGTAAAACCTACATATGTAGCAAACACATCAGTCGAGCAATACACGGAACTCTGTATGGATATGTAAATCAACTGCATCAGGAACGGGGCCTGAATTGCCAGATCAGCCTACAAACAGCTGTGATGGAAGAAGAGACTGAAAATGTAATTCACATCTAAAGAGGTCGATTTGGGCAATGTTTCCAGTGGAGAACTAGACCACAAGACATTTTTTCACATGACTGAAACTCTGCAGAATTTTATTGCTGAATCTGCAGCAGAAACGCTGCAAATTTTTTGCTGTAGAAGTTCTGAGGAATTTCAGTTGTGTGGGAACATACTGTTAGGCTAGGGATACATGGTGACTTTGGCTGTGTCTCCCATCGTACAACCAAAGACATACCTCCCAACCGTGCCGGATTCAGCAGGACAGTTCCAGATTCTGAGTCCTGTCCTGCTGTCCCAGTCGGCGGGAGGCATGTCCCAGTATCAACTCATCTGCATCCGGAGGGTGCTGATGAGTTAAATACAATGATCAAGCAGGAGCCATCCGCAGAGAGCTCCTGCCTCACCACTCTGTGTGAAGCATATCCCTGTGTGCTCCGGCACTGGGAGCTGTAGGCACGATGTGATGACGTCACTCACATCGCGCCTGCAGTTCCCTGAACACTCGAGAGAGGGAGACCTCAGACAGAGCAGCAGGGGAGCGAGAAGAGGTGAGTATCAGTGTGTCAGGAATTGAGCCCATTATGCCATTGTAGAAGCCTGTTTGTTCTTTGCTTTGCTGAGCCTGGTCCTTTCTATTGGAGTGATTAGCTTATGGATCTCACCTGCTCTGTGGCCAATCACAGTATAGCTATCGCTATATAAAGCCACAGCTTACTCCATTCTGTGCCTGATTATTCTGGCTGTTTGCTTCTTGTTTGCCCTGATCTTCACCATTACTCTTCTACTCCTGTGTACCGACTCCTGCATACGTCTGACTACGATTGATCTTCTGCTCCTCTGTACCGACTCCTGCATACGTCTGACCACGTTTGCTTCTTACTCCTGAAGTACTATTCCTGCTATTTAACTCCTCATCATTACTGTTTAAGTACTGTGTCATTGCCTCACCAATTGGACTCCAGATCAGATAACTAGCATTGTTACACAGTGTTTTTATTATGTTAAACTTTGGGGGCAAATGGAGGGGGAACATTAAAATGGGGGCAGATGAAAAGTGGACATTAAAATGGGGGCAGATGAAAAGGGGACATTAAACTGGGGGCAGATGAAAAAGGGACATTAAACTGGGGGCAGATGAAAAGGGGACATTAAACTGGGGGCAGATGAAGGGGGACATTAAACTGGGGGCAGATGAAGGGGGCATTAAACTGAGGCAGATGAAGTGAGACATTAAACTGGAGACAGATGGAGAGGGGGCAGATAGAGTATGACATTAAACTGGGGGCAAGTTGAAAGGAGACATTAAACTTGGGGGCAACTTGAAGAGGACATTAAACCATCAGGGTAGCTGTAAGGGGACATTAAATCGTAGAAGTGGGTGGACCTCAATTTGCAGCGGCGCACATACTGTCCCTCTTTCTATCCTTTGAAAGTTGGGGGTATGCAAAGATTGTTTTGTTACCCTGAAACCTGGGGCGTGGCTATAGCAGTTGCAACCAGGCCCTGGATATCTGAGAAGGCTCCAAAGGTCCCTCTGCTACATAAAATATACCACTTTTCGAAATGGCACAAGGGGCTCTTTACAGATTTTGCATAGGGGCCCAGGAGCTTCAAGGTATGCCTCTGCCTGCAACTCCTTCACTAATGTAATTCAATGGAGTCACATTGAAGATGACCCTGAAGGTGCAGTGATTGCAGTGCTCAATCTTTTTATACCTAAAAATAGCAGCTGCAGCACCCTTGGGGTGCAGTGCAAGTTCCTTCACTTACATTAGTGAAAGAGTCAAAGGGCAACACAACAATCTGATGGGAGTAGCAGCCAAAGTTGCTGTGTACAGTCATGGCCAAAAGTTTTGAGAATGATACAAATATTAATTTTTACAAAGTCTACTGCTTCAGTTTTTCTAATGGCAATTTGCATATACTCCAGAATGTTATAAAGAGTGATCAGCTTAACAGCAATTACTTGCAAAGTCAATATTTGCCTAGAAAATGAACTTTATCCCCCAAAACACATTTCAACATCATTGCAGCCCTGCCTTAAAAGGACCACCTAACATAGTTTCAGTGATTGCTCCATTAACACAGGTGTGGGTGTTGATGAGGACATGGCTGGAGATCAATCTGTCATGATTAAGTAAGAATGACACCACTGGACACTTTAAAAGGAGGCTGGTGCTTGCCATCATTGTTTCTCTTCTGTTAACCATGGTTATCTCTAAAGAAACACGTGCAGTCATCATTGCACTGCACAAAAATGGCCTAACTGGGAAGAGTATTGCAGCTAGAAAGATTGCACCTCAGTCAACAATCTATCGCATCATCAAGAACTTCAAGGAGAGAGGTTCCATTGGTGCCAAAAAGGCTCCAGGGCGCCCAAGAAAGACCAGCAAGTGGCAGGACCGTCTCTTAAAAGTGTTTCAGCTGCGGGATCGGGCTACCAGCAGTGCAGAGCTTGCTGAGGAATGGCAGCAGGGAGGTGTGAGTGCATCTGCACGCACTGTGAGGCGGAGACTCTTGGAGCAAGGCATGGTCTCAAGGAGGGCAGCAAAGAAGCCACTTCTCTCCAGAAAAAACATCAGGGACAGACTGATATTCTGCAAAAGGTACAGGGAGTGGACTGCTGAGGATTGGGGTAAAGTCATTTTCTCTGATGAATCCCCTTTTCGATTGTTTGGAACATCTGGAAAACAGCTTATTCGGAGAAGAAGAGGTGAGCACTACCACCAGTCTTGTCTCATGCCAACTGTAAAGCATCCTGAAACCATTCATGTGTGGGGTTGCTTCTCAGCCAAGGGAATCGGCTCTCTCACAGTCTTGCCTAAAAACACAGCCATGAATAAAGAATGGTACCAGAATGTCCTCCAAGAGCAACTTCTCCCAACCGTCCAAGAGCAGTTTGGCGCTCAACAATGCCTTTTCCAGCATGATGGAGCACCTTGCCATAAAGCAAAGGTGATAACTAAATGGCTCAGGAAACAAAACATAGAGATTTTGGGTCCATGGCCTGGAAACTCCCCAGATCTTAATCCCATTGAGAACTTGTGGTCAATCATCAAGAGACGGGTGGACAAACAAAAACCAACAAATTCAGACAAAATTAAAGCATTGATTCTGCAAGAATGGACTGCTATCAGTCAGGATTTGGTCCAGAAGTTGATTGAGAGCATGCCAGGGAGAATTGCAGAGGTCCTGAAGAAGAAGGGTCAACACTGCAAATATTGACTTGCTGCATTAACTCATTCTAACTGTCAATATAAGCTTCTGTTACTCATAATATGAATGCAATTATATTTCTGTATGTGATAAAAACATCTGACAAACACACATAAAAACCAGAGGGCAGCAGATTATGTGAAAATATAATATTTGTGTCATTCTCAAAACTTTTGGCCATGACTGTAGACCTAGCCTCAGTCAGATGCTTCAAGAGCCTTTCCAAATATGTTGTAAACATTTACACCTCATCTGGTATATGGTAATTTTCATTTTAGGTTTTTAAGATGGTGATAACTGTGGGTATGTGGGAAGATATGGCATATACAGTGGGGAAAAAAGTATTTAGTCAGCCACCAATTGTGCAAGTTCTCCCACTTAAAAAGATGAGAGAGGCCTGTAATTGACATCATAGGTAGACCTCAACTATGAGAGACAAAATGAGAAAACAAATCCAGAAAATCACATTGTCTGATTTTTTAAGAATTTATTTGCAAATTATGGTGGAAAATAAGTATTTGGTCACCTACAAACAAGCAAGATTTCTGGCTCTCACAGACCTGTAACTTCTTCTTTAAGAGGCTCCTCTGTCCTACACTCATTACCTGTAGTAATGGCACCTGTTTGACATTGTTATCAGTATAAAAGACACCTGTCCACAACCTCAAACAGTCACACTCCAAACTCCACTATGGTGAAGACCAAAGAGCTGTGGAAGGACACCAGAAACAACATTGTAGACCTGCACCAGGCTGGGAAGACTGAATCTGCAATAGGCAAGCAGCTTGGTGTGAGGAAATCAACTGTGGGAGCAATAATTAGAAAATGGAAGACATACAAGACCACTGATATCTCCCTCGATCAGGGGCTCCATTCAAGACCTCACCCCATGGGGTCAAAATGATCACAAGAACGGTGAGCAAAAATCCCAGAACCACATGGGGGGACCTAGTGAATGACCTGCAGAAAGCTGGGACTAACGTAACAAAGGCTACCGTCAGTAATACACTACGCCGCCAGGGACTCAGATCCTGCAGTGCCAGACGTATCACCCTGCTTAAGCCAGTACATATCTGGGCCCGTCTGAAGTTTGCTAGAGAGCATTTGGATGTTCCAGAAGAGTATTGGGAGAATGTCATATGATCAAAAGAAACCAAAGTAGAACTGTTTGGTAGAAACACAACTCGTCATGTTTGGAGGAGAGTGAATGCTGAGTTCCATCCAAAGAACATCATACCTACTGTGAAGCATGGGGGTGACAACATCATGCTTTGGGGCTGTTTCTCTGCAAAGGGACCAGGACGACTGATCCGTGTACATGAAAGAATGAATGGGGCCATGTATCGTGAGATTTTGAGTGCAAATCTCCTTCCATCAGCAAGGGCATTCAAGATGAAACGTGGCTGGGTCTTTCAGCATGACAATGATCCCAAGCACACCGCCAGGGCAACGAAGGAGTGGCTTCGTAAGAAGCATTTCAAGGTCCTGGAGTGGCCTAGCCAGTCTCCAGATCTCAACCCCATAGAAAACATTTGGAGCTAGTTGAAAGTCCATGTTGCCCAGGGACAGCCCCAAAACATCACTGCTCTAGAGGAGATCTGCATGGAGGAATGGGCCAACATACCAGCAACAGTGTGTGCCAACCTTGTGAAGACTTACAGAAAATGTTTGACCTCTATCATTGCTAACAAAGGATATATAACAAAGTATTGAGATGTACTTTTGTTATTGACCAAATACTTATTTTCCACCATAATTTGCAAATAAATTCTTTAAAAATCAGACAATGTGATTTTCTGGATTTGTTTTCTCATTTTGTCTCTCATAGTTGAGGTCTACCTATGATGTCAATTACAGGCCTTTCTCATCTTTTTAAGTGGGAGAACTTGCACAATTGGCGGCTGACTAAATACTTTTTTTTCCCCACTGTATGTGCTTTTTTTCTCAAAACTCTTTTCTCCATCTCTGATTTTTTTTCTTAAAAACTTACACAAAAAAATTCATATTTTTATATTTTCAACAAAACTGAACTGGATGATAAATATATAATTTACACATATTTTTACCATAATTATCAAGTGAAAAGCTTTTACCTCCTGTGTACTGACAAGACAGATGTTACAACATTTATTTAGTAATTGCCTTAGATTTCTAGTTCAGTTTAGGATCAAATATGTATTCAGGACATTACCGCGATTCCCTTTATTTTGACAGCTCATATTTTCATTTTGTAGATAAGTTCTATTATTTTCAAATGTATTTCCCCACATCTTCTATGTTTTAAATAAGGGTGAAGCTGAGAGATCATATAGGAATAAATCCATCTTGGAGTATCAACTTACAAGCAGCAGCTAATGAGTTAACGTAACATGTATAGAGGCCTCATTTGGTGTTATTGTTGTTATGGCAGATGGAGATGGAGGATTAACCTGGATAGCCAGTGAGCCGTGCACCAGGAGCTGGATTTTTTTTCACATATGAGGTCAGAAAGATAAGTTGAATGTGATAGAAAATAAACTGACTGACAAAATGGCATACCTGCGGATGAAGCCAAGATGCTACAAGTAAATATATAACTCTACAACACTATACTGTTCTAGCTATTTCACTATGACAAATGGGCAATACAAGTAAGAAAACTGAGGAATATGCTGGTGTTTTATTAATAAATGATAAGAGTCCTGTAATTGCTAGAGGTCAACCATCACAGATTAACACAGCATGGCTCCAAACAGATACATTCTCAACCTTAGTTTTTAGAATAGGATTACAAAGTTAGGCTTTCTAAAGTGCTTTGTAATAATTACTACATGCTTTAAGGGTATATTAATAACCCCGAAAAACACACTCTCACAAATCCAAAACCAAAGACTAGTGTGTGGCATTTATATATTACGTAAAAGTTATATTGATATGATCATTTAAATACAATGTTGAATTGACACTCTTTTTCTATAACATTTTTATTGAATATCTTTACCAAAATTTGACAGATAAAAATTTAACACAAGCATGAAATATACCAGTGATACTTAAAATATAATAATATAATACCAAACATCAAGAAAAGGTCAACAGTGTAAAGGTTCTTTTACATAGGCTGTTTACTACAAACATTTATTCCAATCATCACCCCCATGCCCCCGGTCAGCCACGCATCGGTCTAACAATCATTTGTTCAAACCCATCATGATGGAGATGTGACTTGAAGCTCCTGAACCCAAATGTAAAATCTATTATAGGACCTCTTGATACAATATGCCATTTAGAATAGTGGTATATTTTATGTGGCAGTGGGATCTTTGGGACACCTCAGATTACAAGGCCTGGTAGCGAATCCTACCTCTGCACCCTTATAGCTTTGTCCTGCTTCTTGATGACTGTAATGTGATAATCAAAGTAAAAGGAAGCATCAAATAAATTGCTATATTGTTGATTTGTGCTCATTATAAAGGTTGGAAATGGGTATGAAGAGTCACAGATGAGAGGCAATGAGAGCCTCATATAATAGAAATATTAAAAATATTTACATTTATTTAGTATGAAAGGGGTTTCCCAGTCAAACACTATTGATGATCTAGCCTTAGGATATTTCATCAAGACCAAATTGGTGGAGGTCTGACATCTGGGACGACGCTGCCAGAAGAAGGCAGCTCTGTTCTCCATGTAGTGACTGTGCTGAGTTGCAGCTCAGCCCTCATTTACTTGTATAGGATAGGACATCAATATTGTTTGCCTGAAAAAAACCCTTTAGGCTAAGGCAACACTCAGCGAATCGCTGTATTTTTCACAGAATGTCTGCAGAGTTTTCCTCTGCAGACTTTTTGCTTCTATTATACCTGGACGGAAAACACCAGCATTTCTGTAGGTATAACCGAGATGCTGCAATCTGCAAAATCACGAGCGAGCGTGACTCTTCCACTGCAGATTTATTTATGCAATGTGTGGCTGGGATTAACCAAAATACCATTCACTTTGCAGTTAATGTAAAACACAGTGGCCAAAACACAGTGGGTTCGGCCTTAAGAAGTGATGTGTAAAGAAGCATATGATCAGTTTATACAATCACGCCTGTGAAAACAAATTTGAAGAGACAAAGGAGCAGTTTTACATATAAGAATTCAATTACATTAAATCTATCTACTGTAAAGTGGGGAGTGCTCCTAAAATCTTGTCAATATTTATGAGTGAAGTAAAGTTGCAGCATTCACATGATGTAACAGTGGCATTAAGGATATACTCATGGTACACATACAGCAATCAGGTAACTCCCATGTGTCTGCTTTCTCACACCTGGGGTTTTATATATTCACACATGAAAAAAACATCACTAATGCAATCATTTGTAAAATATGAAAGCTTTTTCATCATTTATGCTTTTCAACTATAGGTCACTAACTCTATTAACCCATTCTGTCTTAAAAATTGGTAATAATGCTTTTAATGTTTTCTTACAACTAATTTACAACAGTTGCAAGCATGTATCATATGCACTGGTTTCAGACAAATTGTGAATTGTTTTTCATGTTTGCCACTTGCCATACCACTGAAGAGGCAACACAGCAAGTACTGTGCTGGCAAAGTGGCCATAATAAAGTGGTCATAGCCTGAGCAGTAAGCTTGCCACTGCTGTCTTGTCCTAGATTTGAGTCTGATCAGAGAAATTTATGTATTCTACTTGTGTTTATATGGGTTTCCTTCAGGTTCTTCAGTTTCCTGTCATTTTCACAGGATTGGAGGCCGGTGGTTAATAATTATTTAGGTAAATCAGGTGCCTTTGCAGTGATCGCCTAGTCACACCCACACCTCACATGAACTCTATTGTGAATATTTGAGTCAAATGGGTGACAGCTGTGGGATTCTTTGATTCAAGAACTTAAGTGGATAAAGTCTATGATTTTGGCTAAGAGGACTATAGATTAATCCACCAACGACAGAACTCAGCGCTTATATTATTTTAAGATATACAGTGCAAACAATTTTCCACCTCCCTTTCTATTTCTATGTTTTGTTTTGTTTTTTATTTCTCTATCTTTTATTTTGTACAACATGCAAAGATGGCCACCTCTGCATATAGGCACCAAATAAAGGATGCACTTGCTGTGCAATGTGAGGACAAAGTGAAGCAAATCATTGGTGAGAGCAGATGAAGCCCTCTTGCAGGAGGAACAGAACCAAGAGAGCTGTGTACCAAGGAGGTCGCAGTGCAGCTTCAGAGACTAGCATGGACAAGGAAATTGCTTCAGGGGCTGGACTATTATCTGAGTGTACTAACAATGCACAATTGATACTGCTATGGAGACTTATCTACAAAGTATTTTAAAGGGGTTCTCCGGGGACTGTTATAAATAACCTTTATCACAAAAAGGCTGGACCACTGCATAAGCAATGCTACCTCCTATACTGTCCCTGATACCTCTTGTGTCACCCCCTCTACCTCATAGATTATCAGCTCTTGGAGCAGGGCCCTCAGTCCCATTGTGTGAATTGACTTATTACTCTGTAATGCCTCATTTTTTCTGTACTTGAACGCTTCATTTTGTAAACTGCTGCAGAATATGTTGGTGCTATATAAATAAAATGTATCATTATTATATTATTAATAACTATTACATGCATTCTGTTTACTTGCATGTGCTGCACTGCTGTGAGGTTAGTTTTAACTCTGTTTCCATTATTTTTTTGTTTTACATGACCCTATTGTGCTGGCTGTGCTGCCACTGGACAACCTGGTATAGAGGAGGGACTTTTCCTGTGAAGTCTCAGCATTCTCCATTTACCCTGGTTCCTTTGCTGGATCTACCCACTACCCACTTCTCCTCTTCTCTAGGCTTGCCGCTTAATTTTTTTCTAGCCCGTGTCATCTCTTTGATTACTGCCAAAATCATCTTGTATTCTGCCCCCCCCCGCATCTCTAGCCCCCTCCCCAGCAACTCTGCTCACCCCCTGCTGTGCCTGATGCCCCACGTTACCTCCTTTGTTCTGCCCTCTTTCTTTTCTGTTCCACCCCAGCATTCTGTATTCCTCCTCCTCTGTCATTTCTCTCTCCCAACACCTCCTTTGTATCCAACCATCTTCTGCTACTGCATTTTTCAGACATAGGGACACCCGCTCCAGCAGTGCCCTGGGTGTCACTCACAGCTGCATTTGCGAGCACTTTGCAAATCTGAACCACAAGATCACAATCTGGTGGCTCATTGGTTAGCACTGTTTTCTTGCAGTGCTGGAATCCTAGGTTCAAAATCTAGCCAAGGACAACATCTGCAAGGACTTTGTATGTTTTCCCCATGTTTGCATGGTTTTCCTCTCACACTCCAAAGACATACTGATAGGGAATTTAGATTGTGAGTCCTACTTGGCACAGTGTTGACGATACCTGTAAAGTGCTGTGGAATATGATGGTGCTATATAAGTAAAATATATAATATACAGTGCTGGCCAAAAGTATTGGCACCCCTGCAATTCTGTCAGATAATACTCAATTTCTTCCAGAAAATGATTGCAATCACAAATGCTTTGGTAATAATATCTTCATTTATTTTGCTTGCAATGAAAAAACACAAAAGAGAATGAAAAAAAAAGTCAAATCATTGATCATTTTACACAAAACTCCAAAAATGGGCCGGACAAAAGTATTGGCACCCTCAGCCTAATACTTGGTAGCACAACCTTTAGACAAAATAACTGCGAACAACCACTTCCGGTAACCATCAATGAGTTTCTTACAATGCTCTGCTGGAATTTTAGACCGTTCTTCTTTGGCAAATTTCTCCAGGTCCCTGAGATTTGAAGGGTGCCTTCTCCAAACTGCCATTTTGAGATCTCTCCACAGGTGTTCTATGGGATTCAGGTCTGGACTCATTGCTGGCCACTTTAGAAGTCTCCAGTGCTTTCTCTCAAAACATTTTCTAGTGCTTTTTGAAGTGCGTTTTGGGTCATTGTCCTGCTGGAAGACCCATGACCTCTGAGGGAGACCCAGCTTTCTCACACTGGGCCCTACATTATGCTGCAAAATTTGTTGGTAGTCTTCAGACTTCATAATGCCATGCACACGGTCAAGCAGTCCAGTGCCAGAGGCAGCAAAGCAACCCCAAAACATCAGGGAACCTCCGCCATGTTTGACTGTAGGGACCGTGTTCTTTTCTTTGAAGGCCTCTTTTTTTTTTTCCTGTAAACTCTATGTTGATGCCTTTTCCCAAAAAGCTCTACTTTTGTCTCATCTGACCAGAGAACATTCTTCCAAAAAGTTTTTGGCTTTCTCAGGTAAGTTTTGGCAAACTCCAGCCTGGCTTTTTTATGTCTCTGGGTCAGAAGTGGGGTCTTCCTGGGTATCCTACCATAGAGTCCCTTTTCATTCAGACGCCGACGGATAGTACGGGTTGACACTGTTGTACCCTTGGACTGCAGGGCAGCTAGAACTTGTTTGGATGTTAGTCGAGGTTCTTTAGCCACCATCCGCACAATCTTTCGTTGAAATCTCTCGTCAATTTTTCTTTTCCGTCCACATCTAGGGAGGTTAGCCACAGTGCCATGGGCTTTAAACTTCTTGATGACACTGCGCACGGTAGACACAGGAACATTCAGGTCTTTGGAGATGGACTTGTAGCCTTGAGATTGCTCATGCTTCCTCACAATTTTGCTTCTCAAGTCCTCAGACAGTTCTTTGGTCTTCTTTCTTTTCTCCATGCTCAATGTGGTACACACAAGGACACAGGACAGTGGTTGAGTCAACTTTAATCCATTTCAACTGGCTGCAAGTGTGATTTAGTTATTGCCACCACCTGTTATGTGCCACAGGTAAGTAACAGGTGCTGTTAATTACACAAATTAGAGAAGCATCACATGATTTTTCAAAGGGTGCCAATACTTTTGTCCACCCCCTTTTTATGTTTGGTGTGGAATTATATCCAATTTGGCTTTTTGACATTTCTTTTTGTGGTTTTTCCATTGAAGACAAATTAAATGAAGATATTATTACCAAAGCATTTGTGATTGCAATCAATTTCTGGAAGAAATTGAGTATTATCTGACAGAATTGCAGGGGTGCCAATACTTTTGGCCAGCACTGTACAGCAGCAGGGCTTTTAAATGCAGACTGAAAAACCACAGAAGAGCCGTTTCCTTTATTGAATTCAGCAGCAGCTCCTCCTGTGATTTGTCAATTTGAATTTAACCTAAAGCGCTACATTCAAATGGGCCAATCACAGAAGAGCCTCTGCTGCTAAAGGATTGATTCATATGAATTTTGCGCCAAAGTACCTGCTTTGGCTCTAAATTCAAAGGACCGATTTATAGCTGGGCTACCACTTGCAGTAACAGCGGCAGTTTCACTTTTTTTTTTTTTTAAATTTAAGACTGCGACCAATGTCACAGGGATATATCATAGTGGGACCACCACTGCTATTACCAGTCGTGGTCCCACTATCACAAAACAGCTGCTACCCCTATTGATTTCTACATTTGCTGCTATGCCGCAGAATTCAAATGCTCAAAATACAGAGAGCCTCCTTAAGATCAGTAAAGCAACCCCTATAAATGTACTTGTAGGGGCAGCCAACCCCAGTGCTAAGTTCCGTCTGCTGAGAACAGCTGGATTAACAAATACAGCCAGCCCCTGTCCTGCACTCAACCTCCTGTGGGAGACATTGTCATAGATCACATGACTGCAAGGGGCCACGGGACTGCAAAGGGGGCAGTTACACTGTAGTTGTGTAGTTGGCAGCCCCTTGCAGTTATGTGACTGATGATGATCCAATCACAACTGCAGGAGGAAACACCCCCCCACTGCCAAAGTCACGTAATGCAGGATTTATAAAAAGACACCACCTTCTGAATCACATGACTAAGGCAACAATTAAAAGAAATAATACAGAAAAAAAAAAATACAAATACACAAGCAACGCACATTAATATAAATTTTTTTTTCCCAGGACAACTCCTTTGAAATTGCTTGGTTCTGTGGTCTGGATACTAAGCTAAAGCTCCTATAACAATATAAGGTGCAGAGAGGTGGTATCATTTTGAAGTTGCTAAACTTTCTAGCCAACCAGAGGCCAGAGAGGCTAGTATCAACAGGCCCACTGTAGAGCATTGTGCTGTTTTGGACAATGATGGAGATCTGGACAGTTTTTAAGGAGATTTGAAAAAACTTGCAGACCTTAGAAGCCTTTGCAGGCCTTGCACCTGAGCTGGATCAGGATTATGATGTGCTCCAAAGTGCCTTGCCACAACGTTTTAACATTACCCAACAAAAGTTCAGAAGGCACACCGGCAAAAGTTCAGAAGCCTAAAGTGCAATCCTTGTAACACCTAATGAGGACTTGTAGCCCAGCTATCCGCTATTTTCCAACTGTGGTTGGAGGGTTTGGAGGATTAAAGGATCTGATCAGAAGGGGTGATAGATAGTGAATCGGCTTCATCTGAAGAAGTAGCCAGACTGGCAGATCGATATGCTGCTACTTGGGAATATACTGCAAGAAGAAGAGCCTCAGTGCCAGGGCACTCTGCTTTGAGAGGGGATCAGCTAGGAGGAGCAGCCGTTTCCCCCTAAGATGGTGGGAGCTAAAATGGTGTTTTGTTTGTTATGAATTTGTGCACCTCAGACCCACCTGTGCCACGAAGAAGAGACCAGCATCAAATGGAGTTATACCAGCCTCCAGGTCACCCCCAGTTTTGCGTGTTGCTGAATTCATTGAGAACCAGAAGGACAGACTGCAATTGGTCACTGTAGGTGACAAAGTGACAGTGGATTTAAGTGACACAGCGGCTTATATTAACCTTGTACATCCCATGCTTGTGAGAGCTGAGGACATTATTGTCGGGAAGAACAGTGAGAGGGGTGAGAGGAATCCACCCTGAAGTGCCTATGGCCTGGGAAAACCTAGATCATGGTACATGGAGGGGTGTGAAAGAAGTAGTAGGAGTGATTGACAATATCCCTACAAATGTTTTGCTGGGCACAGATTAAGTCAGGATGTTTGCCTATTATGTTTCCTATGATACTGTTGGTATTAATGTATCAGAGTCTAACCCTGTTTTGTGAATGTCCAATCTTCCCAGTGCTCACCGGTCCTGCTGCTCCAAAGTTTTTTTACCCCGGGAGTCCTCTCTGGCTATGACATCCAGGGTCCCTTTCCTTAGGCTGCTGAATGGACTTCCGCCAGAAGAAAACACCGCTGCAGCAGGACCAGACCATGCTGGGAGACACTGGAGCAACAGGACAGGTGAGTATGTTTTTCTTACATTTTTTTTTTTCACCTCCCCTAATTTAAAAATACATTTTTATCCTGGACAACCCCTTTAAGCTAGCTCATGAAGTCTCTTTGGTTGGACATTTAAGTGAGTGCTAAAAATCAAATCTCATTTATGACATCATTTTTTCTGGCCTGGGATGGGAACTGATGTCACAAATTATTGCTGCTCCTGTCATGGTTTTCATAGCAGAACCTTTTGAGTGGGTAGCTGTGGATATTCCCAGTTGCTCCAGGAAAATAAATATCCTCAATGTAGTAGACTATGCCATGTGTTATCTTTAAAGCTGTGGCCCTTTCCTCCATACAAGCAGACAAAGTAATGGATGATGGAGTCAGGTTCGTCAAATAAATGTTAATTCACCAAGGCATCCAATATATGTCCAACTTTATGCAGAGTCTTTGTAAAGGGATTCTGGAGGAACACCTCATAGGTAGCCACCCAAATGGTATGTGTATGCCTTAATAGTACCCTGAAATAGATGCTGAGAACCATTGTAGTCCCAGGGGAAAAGACTGGGAGAAACTTCTGCCTCACCTCTTATTTGCTTATAGGGGAGGGGCAGGAATCCATTGTCTTTTACCCCTTACTGTATGGATGCAAGGAACGTGATCTCCTGAGTCTGATTAGGAAGAAATTAGAGGGGAAATCAATATCCCCAGAAACCTCAGTGATCCAATATGTGGTGTATTTCAGGGAGAAAATGGACACCAAGACTAAACAGAAACAGTGGTATGAATGTCAGCAACTGAGTATTTAAAAGAAGGACAGAAAGTCCTGGTGCTGGTACCCATGGGGCCAGAAAAGGCCAAAGGTACATAACGTTAACATGATCAAGGCTTACTATAAAATAGGAAACTTGGGATTAGCTGTAAGTAGCCTACCTGAGGAAGAGCAGGAAACAGACCACTTATTGAATGCTCACCTTAGGAAAAGGTTGTCTGAGGAGCAAGTAAGATAGCCACATGAATCTGTTTATTGGGAAGCCACGAAGTACGCATTGAATGTAGAGATAGGTAGTCAACTTTCCCTCAGACAATCTGCATATACAGTTACCCTGCATATGCAAGCAGACATGAAAAAAAAAGAAGACAGAGGAGATGTTGGAACAAGGGTTCATTAAAAATTCTCATTGCTTCTGGGCTGCCCTGTTAGTCCTGATACCCAAAAAGGATTCTGCGTGGACTATAGAAATTTGAATGAGGTGACTTTCTTTGATGCCTACCCCATGTCTAGGAGAGATCAATTGCTGGAGCAACTATCCCATGAGATGAAGGGGTAGGTGTAGGGGTAGATCTCATGAAAAACAGAGGGGACTCTGTACCATTGCAAGTTGATTTTGTAGTTCGTTTCCTGCGCCATGCAAGATATAGAAAACTTGTAGCATGCCTGGAAGGCTGAGTACCACACGTTTGGCGAGAACGAGACCCCAAGTTCCCTCTCCCAACTTTCTGTATACGCTGGCAGACAGTTGGTGGAGTCCTCCATGAGCATGCCATAGACAAGAGAGACAGTATGAGCCGGAGCAATAGGTGAAAAACACAGGTGTTCAAATGGCAACAACGCTCTATGGAGATTATGCAATACCTTGAGAGTAGCATAAAAATGGGAAAGCTGGGCAAACTGCCAGTGAGAAGCAACGGAGTCATGGTCAGAGCTGGAGGCGAGTAGCTCAGAGCGGCGAAGGAGCAAGGAAGCCGATATAACTCGGTGGAATCTGAGAGTAGGTTGGTCTACGGAATAGGAGAAAAAGAGAGAGGTGGAGCACGGCAGGAAAGTCTGGGTTGCCTGAGATGGGGGTCATAGGGCCATCATTCTGGAAGAGACAGCTTAGATAATTCTCACAAAAGCTGTTTTCTAAAAGGACACAACCCATGAATGAATAAATATGTATATATGACAACTCGGTCAGCTTTGACCAAGGCACCATTGGACTTAATGCCTGCCAGGCACTGATCACGGGCATTAGCACCGGGTCTCTGCTGTATAATAAAGCAGAGACCCGGCGCCTATGGTGGCCAGCTCCTGAGAGGCCATCATATTTACTTGTAAATACCTAACATCCCCCGTACTGTTACGTGGATGTTGAGAAGGGGTTAAAAATCATCTTGTTCAAAAGATCTGAATCAAATATGAACTTACAGCCAACACTTGTACTTTTAATGTGCTAGCCCTGAGGCCTTAATCCACACCTGCCTGTAGGAAGTCCAGAATTCTAGCTGTTTTAGGATGTAAGAGATCTATTGGAGAGTTTCCATTCCAAAAGGAAAAAGTGTTCCACACCTTCAAATATGTAACTCTAGTGACTGAGTTTCGACTACATAGGAAAGTTTCAATTACTCTCTTCTCTTATCAGATAGACCCCTAGGTTTTTGGATGTTTTCCTCAGTAACCATGCTGCTAGATGAAGCTGTGAATGAAAGACTGGACCCTGGTGAAGGAGGTGTGGCATTTAGGGAAGGACGATAGGATGTTCAGATGGTTCAGAAGGCCAAACCAGCTTCTCCTCTGCTAGTAAGGAGCTTTTAGAATTACATTGAGTTGATCTGTCATTACCCTCAGAAGAAGGGGTATTGAAGGAAATGCATAAGCCAGTTGGAAGTCCCATTTGTGGTTTTGAGCATTCATACCACCTCCAAGTCCTTCTGGTTTACAGAAAAAAATCTTGTCGTTTGAACCTCTTAGTTAAACTGCCATGAGCGAGAGTAGATTTTTCACTGCCCAGGAAAATATTTTTTCCGAGAGGATCTGAAGTTTTTTGTATCGTGTGCCTCTTGGTGTCAAGGATGAGCCACTGTCGTAACTTCGTTGGAGTAGACACTTGAACCCTGAAATAAGTGCTCTGATGCTATCAAGGCTTTCTACACCACATAGCGTTCTCGGGAATTTGAAGATTCCTAACTCATACTCAGAATCCATCTCCCCTAAAAGGACTGATTTTCTATATATGCTCACTATCCTCTGTTGCTGATATCTGTCATCAGGGAGAGAGATGGTGATGGATTCCAATGAACCCCTTTTTGTAAATTCTTCAGGGATGTTCACCGATTTAGAGAGTACCTAACCCAGGGAAAAGTTTTCTTCTCTAGGGACAAAGGATTTTTGTCCCACCTAGAAAATATCAGAGCCTGGAGAGGTTTTGAGTGGGTCTGGTTCCACGGCACAGTCTGAATGCATACCATCATTAAGCAGTAAAGTTTTCTTTATTTTCAATATAACAAAAAGACAAATACAAAATCAGCGGTGCAAAGACAGGACATTTCATATTAAGGCTAGGTGTAGGACTTGGTCTTTTGCCACAATTAACAGATCTTCACGGTAAGGATCAATCATTATCTGTTGTCTCCTGAAAATAAGAGGTGATTTCTGCCATTATCTTTGTAAAGATACATGATGCAGAAATAATGCTGAAGAGGAAGGAGGTAAACTGGTAATGGTGTACCTTTTGATCTCTAACTATCGCAAATCTTAGGAATTTTTGATATACAAGATGGATTGGAATGTGATGATAAGCATCCTTCAGGTTCATTGTTACCATCAGAAAATTATTCTCAATAAGAGAATGGTCATTCTTATCGATTCCATTTTGAAAGAATGGTATCTGACAAACTTGTTCAGTGGCTTCAGGTTTATAATTGTTCTGTAGGTACCAGCAACCCTGTGGCATTGAGGAGAAGAGGAAGCAAAGCCAGAATCTCCTCTCTAGGAGTTCCTTCAGATAGGTGAGATTCCAACTGGTAAATCCAACAGAAGAGAAAGTGTTCAATGCTAGTAGAGGCAGTATTTGCTTTAAGTAAAGTTGTAGATGTTTCCCAGGACTTTTTTTTTAACAAACTCTCTGCTTTATGATCCATAGGATCTTTGAGTTGGGAGACATCATCAAAGGGTAGAATTGTTTTCTTTCCCACTCTAGCCACCGGTACATCCACCTATGGTGGCTCTTCCAACCCTAAAGGAAAAAGGAAATCTTTCTTTTATCTCTGAAGAAATAGAAAGCTTCTTTTCTGAATCCTACCATTCATTTGCTATTAATTTTTTGATGTTATCATGAATTGGAAAGACCACCCCCTTATTATCACCCAGCCCAGCAAACATCTCATCCTGTATTGTTTCAACCTTAGGTACCTCTTCTATTCCCATAGTGCTACGTGTTGCTTGGATTCATCCATGAAATCGGAGGAAAAGTAAAACTTTTCTTGCTGCTGTGGATGTTGTACTATTGCGCCTTCCTCCAAAAATTCACCTATCCCTGATGTCAGATCAACATCAGAATCAGAAGAGTCAATATACAAAACTTCCGCCTTTCTCTTCTAACTTTCAGAAGTGGAAGAAGGAGTGGATTTAAGACTAATGAATAGTCAGGCTTGAATTTCCTGACAAATTAAGGATTTAATATCATCCATCAAGGATGGTTGTTCCTCCTTTAACACTTTTTCAATACACGCAATACACGTCTGACATAAGCATTTCTTTACATTATGAGCAAGTTTTGATGCACAAATCTCTCATCTGCAAGCCTTGTATCCATGAAAAATAGGGCAGAGAAGAAATGAATAGGAGTACTCAGATATAAATTACACACCATACCTCCCCCATTCCCTACTAGGCTCCACAAATTCGGAGTGAGATACATTACCATTTTTAACCGTGATACTGGGACAATGCAACTTCCTCCAGTCAATCGGAGCGCTTCCCCAGGGCATCTGCAGCGGATATAGGCCAACACAATTGTCTATCCACTGATACTGCACCACAGGAAATGTTAAACATGCACTTCCGGACACTAAGGTCGAAACCGGAAGTACATCATGGCACCAGTTCCTGTAGTAAGGGGAAGAGGACCAGGCTGGGAACAGCAGAGGGGACCGGAGTCCTACACTCATCCAGCTTTGCCAAAAGGTGGAGGAGGATGAGGGAACCACAGCCTAATTTATGACATCTAAGACACAACATCTAAGCCTCTCTGCTTTTGTCCCATACTGACAGGAAACACTGGATTCCTATCAGGAGGGGTCTGCCTTTTAACCTCTCTGTTCTCTGTCCCTATAGGACACGGGGTCAACCTCCAGATGGCGCTGTCATGGAGGATGACTTGAGAAAACAGGTTATATTTAAAGAAACTTGTACCCTGCTACTATACCATAGCTAAACCCTTGACTGACCTGGCAAAAAAGAATTACCCCAAGTAGTTACTTAGACCCCATAATTTGAGCAGGATTTCCCTACTCTTTTTACTAGTAAAATATGTGCTGGCCTGATCTCCTGTACTGTAGGCCCCAACTTTTCTCTGAGGTTCATAGTACAGGCAGATGCTTCCAACTATGGCCTAGGAGCTGTGCTCAGCCATGTAAATGAACAAACAGAAGAGCATCCCATACTGTATCTCAACACAAAACTGGTGCCTAGAGATTTAGCCAACACGGTAGTGGAAAAAGAGTGCCTAGCTCTTGTATGGGTCTTGCAGATATTACAGTCCTAACTGTATAGACAGGACTTCACAGTGAACACTGATCACAATCCCCTCAGCTCATTGAACCGGATAGCCAGGAACAGTGGCAAATTACTCAGGCAGAGTTTAATCCTTCATGCAAAAAAGGAGAGGAGGAGAGGAATCTGAAGTGGAAGACTGCTTCAAATTAATTTTCACTTGCCACTATTTGAACAGCCCCTTCATGTCAGAGTGTTGGCCATATGATATAGCTGAGGACCAAAAGCGTGTGGATAATTCACAAATACAACCACAAGTGAGATGTTTCCTGTACTACAATAGACATCATGGATATGAATCTTTTTTTTCAATTCAAAGTTTATTGATTTTCAAAAAGATATAAAATACAGTGAAAACAGATAGCTGCAACGGCAGCATCAACGTTTTATACTTTAGAGAACAGGGAGAACCCCGAGTAGAGGACACAGGGGCCCCTTTGTATTTAGAATATGTATAGCGGTTGGGGAACCAGGCTTTCCCTGACCGCTATCATAGTGGTCCGGGGCCCCAGCCATCTCCAGCTGGCTGCGGGCCCCATACCCCGCCAGGGGCTGCGACCGTGATCGTTATGCCACTAGCAGTCCTGCTCTGTTGGGCCCAACATGTTCATGTATTAGTCAGATGCCCATTCATGTCAAGTAACTCTTCATTACATGTGTACCTAGATACAGCTTTCCCTAGTAATAACAGCTGATTGCTGGAGGTGACAGAAGTCAGACATGTGGCTATTGACTTCATGTTAAATAGAGAGTGTCCTTGCGAGACTTGCTGTAAGCTTTTCTGTGTCTAAGTTTGATATAGTATGATGTTAATATTGAGTGAACACAAAAGGAAGAATGTATGTACAATTTTTGGCTGCATTTAAAAGAAGCCAGGCACTACATTAATGTGGTGTTTTTGGACATTCATTAAGGGACTAGAAATTTAAAATATGCCATCAAGCAACTATATGAACCAACAGGAAATCACTGGCTTACTTCAAAGAGAAATACAGTATGTAAATGAAAAACAGATGTAAGAAGTTGGTTCCTTTAGTGGCTGGCATATTGGATGCAGTATAATCACATGTACATTGCATCATGTACACGGCTTCAGTTATACTTTTCACTGTTCCTGAGATCTATTCAGACATTGTACAGTAACATTGAACACCTTCACCACTCTCTGTGCCTTTTTGATTTTTTGAGAACTTTGATCACTATGAAAGCAGAACAGATGTTAGAGTAGTAGTGATGCTACTGTCTGAAGGCATTAACTAAAGCAAACCATTGTCTGTATAAGGCAGTAGTTGTCTAAGATGTTCAAACAGGTTCTAATCATTTTCATGTCATGCATTAAATTTATGAGAAAGAATTTCATGAAAGAGACAGTTTCTGTTTTTGCAACCTGATATTTGTTAGTGCTGTATTAACCAGGCCTTTGAAAATGCCCTTACAACAGCGGCCAACTTGCTGCATTTAGCAGGCCTTATATAGTGAATGTATGGGGTTACAAACAGTATATGAGTTTGCTGGAGGTCCCATTCCAAAATCATGGGCATTAAGGCTAAGGCCACATGTAGCAAAACACAGCTAAAAAAACGCATCAGATAGGCAGCGGAAAAAAAAAAATAGCTTTTCTAAAATTAACATGCTGTATTTTTCAAAAAGGTTCACGTTTTTGAAAATGCAGCTTTTCCATTGCACTTTCTTTTCTGCAAAATTAAACAAAAATCTCATTCAATCTCCTGGTACAGTAAAACACAGCATTTTTTTTCTGCTGTGTTTTTACGCAATGTTTGACCTTAGCCTAAAGGTTTTTTTTTTCCATCCTTAACCCACTCCCACCACAGGCATTTTTCATTTTTGACTCCCTGCCTTCTAAACCCCATAACTTATTTTTCTGTTCACAGAGCCATATATTTACAGGACAAAGTTTACTTTGTAATGGTACCATTCAAGCTGGAAAAAATTTCAAAATGGGGTGGAATTGGAGAAAAATGGCATTTGTGCGACGTTCTTACAGGTTTTGTTTTTACGGTGTTCACTGTGCAGCCATAATGACATGTCACCAGAATTCTATGGGTATGTATGATTCCGGGGATACCAAATTTAAATAGTTTTATTTACAAATTAAATCCTTAAAAAATCCAAAATTTTGCAAATAAAATTTTTTCTTGAAGTTGCCAGATTCTGACACCCATAAATTTTTTTGTATTTCCGTGTACATAAGGCATCTTTTTAGTTATACCAGTTTCAGGAACGTCTGAAATTTTGATCACTTTTTATTAAAATTTTTATGGGAGGCAAAAAAAAAAAAAAGCGGTTTGGCTCTTATTTACCACTATGGCATTCGCCGTATGGGAAAAATATTTTTATATGTTTGTAGACTAGGCGTCTTCAGAAACGGGGATGTATAATATGTTTATCTTTGCTTTTGTTTATTTATTTTTATTTTAAATCTAAGGATGGGGGGTGATTTGAATTTTTAGATTGCAGGTCTATGGGACTTTCGCTACTCAGCTATTGAAACTGGTCATAGACATAGCTGTATTGCAATGACAGGCCTAGGAGCCAGTCCCGGGGGCGTTTGTGGGGTGTCAGCAAATGCATTCGCTCTGGGTCTCTGCTGTACAATACAGCAGAGATCCAGTGGCTATGGTGGCCACTCTGCTGCAGAGCAGCCTCATCTTTAAAGACCCGGCATCCACCATGATAGTATGACGGATGCTGGGAAGGAGTAAATATATTTTTCATATTGATTACCTATCCCAACCCAACCCCACAGATAGAATAGTTAGGTTAATCAAACAGTGTTTTCAACTTGTGAATTGGTGGCTCCGTTGATCAGATATTGCCGTTTTTGTCAATATGCAAATAAGCACTTTGGAGCAACAAGGGTATCGCTGTTGTTTCAAAGGGGTAAACAACAATTACCTTATTGGTCCAAAGAGCTTGTTTGCATAATGATAAAAACAGCAATATCTAAGCAAAGGAGGTATCAAAAGGAAACACCATTTGATTCAGATGACCCTTGCCTATCTATCTGCAGGGCTAGGTTAATATGCTGAATTCTGGTGCCTTCCTTTAAAGAGGATCTTTCACCACCTTCACCAACTCCAGTTCTTAGCATCACTGATACTGGTGCAGTTGGAATTTTTTCTCTAGCCTCCACCGTTCCCAAGCAATCAATGCTGTTATTTTTGGTGCCTGATATGCTATTTAGGCTTGTTAGTGTCAGGCAGGAGCAGACAAGGGGTCTGACACTGGCTGCCTCTGATTGGAGATCTGAATTGTGCTTACATCCACAGCAATGCTAAATAATCACTGTTCTCTTATGCACCCTTTGTAAGGCTTTATTTTACTTGCTGCTTCTTGTATCACTGTTATTTACATGAATCTGTGGACAAGCTACATTTCTCATGATTCATTTGCTTGCTTTCACTCTGCTCTTATCCCTCCCTTCTCCACTCTCCATTGCAATGAAATCACAGTTAATAAATCGCTTCCATATCCGAAGTTACATGCTGCTGTGATGTTTCGTTTGCTGGCTGATATTGCTCAGGGAGGGGTAGTGAGCTTGTAAACAACTCGTCACAGCTGAGGTCATTGACCTAAAAATAAATCAGATAAACAGTGCTGAATATAAACAGGATATATATTAGGAAATGTTTTGTATTGATGCATCCTGCTATTTGGCCCATGTTTTTTTTAAAAACTGGATAATCCCTTTAAGTCACTGAGCTCTTACCCCTACTAATATGAATGGTTGTCCATGGAGATTCTATTGCTGTGTGCTTGTTCATAGAGCTCATTTATTACAAGAGTTATACACTTATATTTGGCCACATACTGCATTGGTTTATCTGCTACTGAATGTATGGATGCCTCATGTATATGACTGAGCCATAGGCACTACATATAGCAACCTATGGTGCTTTGAAATTATGACGTTTTCTTACCTAGAAGCACTCCTTCTAGGGGAAAATAACTCTGTAATATAACACTCAACAGAATATGCCACTGTCTTTTCACTTTCAGATTCATAAAGGCATCAAAGGCACATAAGGGTAAAGTAAGGCCCCATAAAAAGGGTCCCTTATTACAGCTTTGTACAAATCAGAGATTGCCCCACACACGCTTTTATTGTTGTTGTGCTCTTACTATGCCTTGGTCACCCAGTAAAACAGTACAGTAACAGTTGCGAATAATGTAATTTACCTAGTAACCTCACTCCAAGTATTGACTATAAACTTAGGCAGAGGTAAGAGTTACTACCAAAATCAGAAATTTGCAATATAATTAGAAAGTTGAATCCCCTTTACTAATCATTAAACCCTACATCTGCTGAAATTCTGCATAATGCAATTTCATGTGTATAAAATCAATTAGAAATGCTCTGTAATACAACCGTACATCACTAGACAGACACAGGAACATGAAAGACAAAGCCGGTGTCTGCTGGAATCAAGTTTAGGGCTTTATTCTATGTGATGAAAAAACCTTCAGAATTTAATAAATCACAAACTATGAAATTATAGGAAAACTGAGAAGATCATATTACTTTCCATCTTGCAGACAAAGAGGAAAATTAGCATGCAAGCATAAAAGTACTGAATACATTTTTGCATGGTAATTCATTGATATCATATGCTGTTCGTCTGCTGAATTCTGTTCTTTAATATTACACACTGATCATTTTGTCATAGTATCCTTGAAATGTGTTGTAAAATGGAAAATGCATGCAATGTTTAATAATGTATTGTACGTTTTTTTTCCACAGTCAAAAATGATACTCCTTATTTCCTGGTCCTTCTTACCCTCTAGCTCCACTGCACTATGGTCTCACATCGTCCAGCATCAGTAAGCAGCACTGCAGTGAACTCGGCATCTGTTATATATTGGATTTGATTTGCATCACTAAGGCTGGGTTCACATTGTGCTTTCCAAATTAAGAACTGCATGCTTTTTTCATTGCAATAATGCCAAGCACATGTTACTATGCATTTAATGGCCATTAAATTTAAAATCTCTGGTTTACTGGCATAATAAAAAACTGCTACTCAGCTGAAATGCGTAAGAAAATGTGATACTTATTACCATAATTAGAAATAAGGGGATGTAAGCAGCAAGACAAAATAAAGAAGTGTGCCCAGCATGTGGTCTGGTCTGATTAATCTCTTAGGAGAAGAAACGCATCAGGATAGGGTTAACTAATTCTCCAGCAGATCATCAAACTGTTCTTTTCAGGATGGTCAAAGGTCAGTATAAGGACAGTACTCCAAGAAGGTGCCTCACACTAGGGTGGACTCCCTCAGCCTACAGTCTAGGGATGTCCAGGGGTTAGTGGATCATCAGACTGACACTTTGAGGATGGTTAAGGGTCAAATTGGACACAGCTGGGGGTCTAGTCATAATAGGGTGGACTCTTGTAGCCAACAGCCTAGGGATGTCCAGGGTCTAGTGATTGTTGGACTGTCCTTTTGAGGACAGTAAAGGGTTGGATTAGGATATTTTTGGTGGTGACCCACCCATTTTTGGATGGCTGCCCTACAACATCGGTTAGAGTCCTCTAGGGTTCAACCTTATCATTGGACTGTCCTTTTCAGGATGGACCGGTGGAAGGATTGTCCTCACAGGGACTCAATCTTACCTGTATGTTATACTACCAAGAGTACTATAGAAACACAGCTGATCATTGGACTGTCCTTTTGTGAGCAGCTAAGGGTCTGAAAGGGAGCCATAGATGTACTGATCTCTTTGCCCCTTTCAGGTATATTAGAACTTAAGTTAATTACCCTCTTGCCAATAACAAAGCAAGAATTGCGTTTACCCAGACTTCTTACCTACACCTAGGTGCTAATTAGTTTATCTCTGTATTGTGCCATACAAGACTACCTCACACTAAGAGAATAAAGGTACTCTTTTGGGGGTCCCTGCCATAGCCAATAGCCTATTATCTGTTGCTATTTCACCCTCGATAACATTATAAGGGCTTACGTGTTTGAATCAGTTACTGGACGATTTTGTATGGTCCCAGATTGTTGTATAAATATTACGGCATATTTCATATGCACATAACCCTCCCCCAAGCCACCAACCTACACACAAAAGGAAGAGTGGTAGAATTACACTGGAGACTACTCCCCAATTTAAGAAGGTAAGTAGTATTGCCTGCTTTTTAAGTTGTACTTTTAATAAGTTAGAATAAAGGTTAAGTTTTAGTTTCCACTTTGTGAATGGGTGAGCTAAAAGTTATTTGGAGAAACCTCTGGTGTCCTAGGGACCTGATCGGGTTGCTAGAGATACCCATTATAGTCAAGGCCAATTACAGGGTTAATGGAGACATTTTATGGTAACTTATCGTAATGAAGAGGTTAATGTAGACATCCTGTGTGCATATTTATGTTTTAACACCTATTTTGATTATGTTATTACTGTTGTCAATTAAACAAATAAGCAGTGCCTGCAGTTATTCTCATATTACAGAAATAGTAACTATGAGGCTGCCTGTATTCATGCCTCTGCAAGATTTTTACACAAGGGGAAGACTACTTTGACAGTTTCAGATAAGGAGTAAAGAAAGATGCCTTCCAGTTGAACTGAAACTGCCATCAAACAAAGCTAACTTATTTTTCTTTCTTAACAAAAACTTAAGTGCTCAACCTGGATGAACTCTTTCTTTCTCCAGGGCTTCTCTTAACCACCAAGCTCTTTTCACAACATGTAATGTAGCCAATGCATTGTTTATTTTTGACATCAATATTTAAAGGGTCTCATATATCAAAACTAACTCAGAGTAAAAGTGGCCATGTTGCCCACAGCAACTAATTAGAGCTATGTGTGGCTCTTAGTACATTTGCACGCAGCTGCTTCTTGTTTGCAGCGGTAAATTGTAGAGTTTCATATATTTGTTGTCTCATGCAACACATGGTTCTTCTATGTAAATAGGGTGGGAATATATTATGCCATCATTTTTACCAAGTATTGTACAGCAGTATTGGCACTTGTCACTATGTCCACTTCTGAGAACTAGTTTACAGTTTTTATATAGAGTATAAAATATTCAGGACAAGGGCTCATGCGCAGGAATGTTTTTAACTACAGTGTGCTGTGTGATGTGCCACTCACATCATGTTTTGACCATCCATTTTACAGATGCAAAAAAGATGCTAAAAGCAGTTGAAAAGAGATGCATCTGATACTTGTAGATTTGGAGAATTTGGACAATTTTTGAAGTCTTATGTTTAAGGCAGTTAGTGAATTGGGGGTGGGCCTTCAGGTCCCTGAAGAACTGCTGCTTGTGCGGCTATCTCCTACTATCTCCTGCCCGTGCCGCTACATTTAGTGAGAGCTGTTCTTTTCCCTTAATGACTGCAATGTGCAACAAAACAAGCCCAAATTATCGCTCTTCCACCATTGAACTTGAGCGTTGGTATGGGGCTGTGCATTATGACCTCCCCTTTGGTCGCATCTGTCTTTGTTCCGTCATGTTCGTTTACTTTTATGATGGAAGAAAAAGTCATGCATGCATTACAAAAGTTTTTTTTTTTGCACTGTCTCTGAGAATTGAATAATCTGTCCTTGAGGTGAATTTTCTGGGAGATCCATTCCTGGGAAGATTGTCAACTGCCTTGAAAGTTTTCCACCTATCTTTCTCACTGTAGAATGTTGGACTTGTTTGGAAAAGGCTAAAAAAAGCAAGGGCAAAATAATATATGCCATCCATAAAAACAGCACAAGGCAAGTTAGTACATGATATGCCTAAAATAGCATAAGCCTTTCAAGCATTCTATTCTGATCTATACAACTTAAATTCAAATCAGTCTGAGACTCATGAACACAGAAAGAGTCACATAGAGCAGTTCCTAAAAGACCTAAATCTCCCTACGATAGACGATCAGACGGCAAGGACTCTGTTATCACCTGTCACAACCAAGGAACTAGACACCATATTAAATAGCTTTCCCCCAGGTAAAAGCCCAGGAGCTGATGGCTTTCCTTATTATATTATAAAAAATTGCAGCTAACACTGCTACCCCACTTAGCGCTCGTCTGCAACAACCTTACCCAAGCAAACCCAGAGGGCCTACATTACCCCTGTACCCAAAGAAGGGAAGAAGCCTCCACAATACGGCAGTTACCGCCCCATATTGCTCTTAAGCCTAGACCACAAAATATGGGCCAAACTGCTTGCCTCATGGCTGAAACCCCTATTGCCTGATTTGATTAATGATGAACAATCTGGCTTTGTCCATGGTTGAGAGGGGAAAAACAACACCTTTAGACTTCTCCATGTCTTTACTGTAGCTAACAAAACTAAAAACACTCTGCTCCTCCTCGAGTTGATGTTGAGAAGGCATTTGATAGGGTCAATTGGGCCTTCATGGCAGCAGTGTTCAGGATATTCAATATCCCAGAAGCATTTGTCAAAGCGACCATATCATTATACTCCCATCCACATGTTAAATTAAAAATAGACGGCTATCCCCAGTATTTACAATGACTATTGGGATGATGCAGGGCTGCCTCTCTCCATTACCTTGTTTACTTTAACCTTAGAGACCCTACTTCAAGCGATAAGACAGCACAAATCCATTAGAGTTTTCAAATTTGGAAAACGGGAGATACAGTCAGTATCTTTTGTGGACAATGTCTTATTCTTGATCGTGAACCCTGAGGAAGGCCTACCTGCTCTAATGTCCCTTTTGGGACACCACGATTCCCTATTGAATTAAAAAGTGAACATAGGGAAATCTGAAATCCTGAACATATCACTCCCCCATTTGTGAGCAATGAGGATTCAAAAACATTCCCCGTATTCCTGGACAAACAGATCCATAAAATATCTAGGGATACGTTAACCACAAAACATCCAGGATGTTTATTCCCTTAACTTTCATGAGTATTCACGACCCTTTTACATACTTATGATTTACCAATGATACCATGGTTTGGGAGAACAAGCTTTATTACCCAATATACCCAATATAATATATGTCCTCCAGATGCTTTGTGTACATCTTCCTCATATTTTCTGAAAAACTATGCGCTCCCTCCTCACGAAATTCATATAGAAGGGCAAAACACCCAGACATCCAAATGTACTATAAAGTGACACAACTTGGCAGATGGCAGATATTGTCGAACCCCACTAGGCCAGACATGATACACACTCTGGCAGAGGTAATACATGGCCTGGATCTCATAAAACAACTCTGGATTCCAGACTCTCAAATCAAAACAAATGAGCTTCGACATATTGATAAGAGGAGCCTGTAAAACATGGCTGGAAATGGGCCCCCTCCTTTCCCCACAACCTTCCCCTATCTGCCCAGCAGAACTCTTTCCTTCCCTATCAAACAAGAAAGCCAACACACTGTCACTTCTGGAAAAAGCTACAAGGTATGACAATTAAAAATCTATTTGGGGCGTGGCCAGGGACTCGATGCGGTGAGACGCACATCTGGGGAGCTCCTGCCTGACTAACTTATATGTGGGACCACTAGCCTAGATTGGACCCCCATGGCTAAAAAATCCACCCGGGCACCTGCTACAGGGGACTGTGCATCAGCGGACAGGACCGTTCAACCTACCTTGTCCGCGTTCCTGCAGCCGACAGCATCCACAGCGCGGACCTCCACGAGGCAGCGGCCATCTTCCTCTGCCGCGCCGACCACCTCCGCTACGACTACTGCAATGGCCCCGCTAGCGACACGAGCGGCATCCACCCTGCAAAGAGGCCAGCTTACCAGACCTCCAGCCCTGCCAGCGACAGAGCCTCAGAACCCAGGCGCTGAGCCCCAGCGGACCCCTTCACCGCCGGGTAAGACAGGCGCGGCGGCTGCTCGCACCGCAGCGCTGACTGCCCCCCCTCACCCACAGCTCCAACCAGCACTCTTATCAGCGGGCTCCCCCATAGAGAACCAGGGGGACCCGACATTCCAGGAGGCATCAGCAGCGGCCTCTCAACCATTCCCTGGCCTTGCGCAGCCTCCTGGCCTTGTGGAGGAGGATTTAACCCTTCAGCTGCCCCCACAACCTCCTGGTCTTGTGCCCTCACAGCAGCCCCCACCCCCTCTCAGGGATGAAGAAGCAGACCTGGGGACAACTCCATCCCTCTCCCCCTATGCTACCCATATCCAGCCGCCTTCTCCGTCTGCCCCGCTACCCCGACTTCCGCCACACTCTGCTCTAACAACCTTCTTTGATCCTCCACCATGGCTTGATTACCTTGCTCACATACCGTCAAAAGAGGACTTTGATTCCTTGGTTGCTAAAGTCACAACGGCATGTCGTTCAGAGATACGCACCGAAATCGCTGTCCTGCGGCAAGATCTCCAACATATTGCTAACCGGGTCGATACCCTTGAGGACGATCATGACCAGACCCGATCTCATGTGTCTCACCTCCAGGACACTGTCCTCTCCCAATGCCAGGTGGTTAATGACATGCAGCGCCATTTGGAGGACTTGGATAACCGAGGCAGACGCAACAATATTAGAATCAAGGGGCAGGACACTGTCCTCTCCCAATGCCAGGTGGTTAATGACATGAAGCGCCATTTGGAGGACTTGAATAACCGGGGCAGACGCAACAATATTAGAATCAAGGGGCTGCCTGAGGCTAACCAGGAGGAGGATTTACATGTTACCTTGGAGGAGATTTCCATCTCCATTTTGCAGGAACCATCTACACATAAAATCAAGCTAGATAGAGTTCACAGGGCCCTGCGCCCCAGGGGATCGGGCCCCACTCCACGCGATGTTATTTACTGTGTGCACGACTTTGCACTAAAGGAAACTATCCTCTCCAAGGCCCGTCGTCTTAAAGATTTTGAATTTGCAGGAGCCAAGATCCAGCTTTACCAGGACCTCTCCTGGATTACGCTTCAGAAAAGAAGATACCTGCGCCCGCTACTGCAGCTTCTGTGCGACCGACAGATACTGTATCGCTGGGGATTCCCCTTTTCTTTGACGGCTAGGTGCAATGGACGCTCTGCTACCCTACGGTTCTATGTAGACCTGGAACCATTCTGCACTGCTATGGATATTCCTCCTCCCGATCTGCAGAATTGGGAATTGGTTGCTCCACCACCACCGCCTCCCCCGGTCTGGACGGCTCGGAACCCAGCTAGACGCCAGCAACGTTCTTCCAGAAGATCGAGGGTGGAGCCCCCTCCTCCGTGACTGTATTTTTTTTCTCGGACCTCCTAGTCCCTGGGAGGGATACGTCTACTTTGATTACTAGGGGTGTCCTGTTACTATTGTTATTTACATTTATACGCAGTTTTTTATGGTCCCACAACTGTATTGCTTCATACTTATGCTTTAGTATTATCGATCAGGCGGGATAGACTCCCCCCCCAGTGACCGTCAGATGTTATTTTCTTTAGGTCCCCAATTGTTGATTTGGATCTGCCTATTGCTGGTCCCCCCCCCCCGTCTCCCACCCGCCCCCCTTTTACTATGGGGGCTCTGTCCAGCTGTGGACCCACTGGTTGGGCCCTGGTAGGGTCACTAGTGGCCCTAACTTGGACATTTTTTTTTTTGCCCCCGGCCAGGAAATTTAGTCCTGACCACTAGATTTAGTTTAGCTGTGTTATCTAAATATTTTTGTTTTGTTTTTTTATTATGCCTTGTTTTTTTTGTATGTCCTTTGTCTCTTCCCCCTCCCCCTCTGCCCCTTTTCCTTCCTTCCCTTCTTCAGGTTCGGAGACCCGTCTGGCTACAATGGCCCGGACCCTCCACCTTTACTTTTTCAAGGATTCGGACCATCGATGGCTGGGTGAGATCTGCTCTACTTCATTTTCTCCTACACTAGCAACAAACTCACTTTGTATTCCTTATGGTTAAGTGCATTACACTAAATGTCAAGGGCCTGGGCTCCAACACAGGAATGGTCCTGCGGGAGCTTCGCTCTCTTCAGGCAGATGTAGCCTTTCTCCAGGAGACTCACTATGACCATACTGGCACGTTTAATTTTGCCCGACATTACTTCCCCTCTGCTTACTCGGCACATTGTAGTCGCAGGAAGGGAGGGGTGGCTATTTTGCTTTCCCGTACCTGCCCTATCACTGTCTCGGCCTCTCACATAGACCCCCAAGGTCGATATATTATTTTGGAGGGGCTTCTATATGGTCAACCCATCACTTTATGCAACATATACGCCCCTAACTCTTCGCAGATCCCCTTCCTTAAACAGGTCCTGGGGAAACTGCAAATGTATGAAAGATCTGCACTATTACTGGGTGGAGACTTTAATATGATTTTTTCTGAAAATATGGATAGATTCACCCTCACTAATGGACCTCCTGGACCCTCTCAGACGAGACTAGCAAGAGAGTTCCGCTGCCTTATATGGTCAGCGGCCCTCTACGACCTTTGGCGGGTGGATAATCCCTCTGCCTGCTCCTTTACATTTTACTCCCACCCCCACAAAACCCACTCTAGAATAGACTACTTTTTTGGTAATACATTAGCCCTTTGCTTATTAAAGTCTGCTGACATAGGCCCCATATCCTGGTCAGATCAGGCTCCTGTGAAGCTTACACTATCCTCCACCCCCTCTCCGACTAAACGCTGCCACTGGCGACTTAATGAATCCCTCCTTCATTTACGAGAGACCCAGGGTAAACTTCGAGCTCACCTCCAAGAATACTTTCGAATTAATTCTGACTCAGTCTCCGCTGTGTCCACACTATGGGAAGCCCATAAGGCAGTAATGAGAGGTCACTGTATTGCGTTGGGAACACAGGCTAAGAGAAACCGGAGGGTCAGAGAGGAGGCTTTAACTAGTAAGATCAGATCCCTCTCTGAGCGGCTAACGTCGCGACCCACGTTATCTTTGCTGCGTCAATTAGTAGCTGCCAGGGCTGACCTCCGCGACCTCGCCACCCAGGCCACCCGGCGCCTCCTCCTCTACAGCCGTCAGAGGTATTATGAGAGGGGAAGTAAGGCCCATACACTTCTAGCTAGAACCTTGAGGGACTGTCGGGTTTCGTCTACGCCCCATGCCGTCCGAGATTCCCAGGGCACCCTCCAGCACCACCCCGATGCCATAGCGGCCCTGTTTAGGGATTATTACACTGTACTGTATAACCTTCCCTCGCCTACTAGGAGAAGCCCCACCAATGCAGAGACAGACTTGCATTCTTACCTAGCCTCGTGTCAACTCCCGGCCCTCCCGTCCTCAGCCCTCTCTTCGCTTAATGCTCCAATATCGAGTGAGGAGTTGGCTGCCGTTCTGGAAGCTCTCCCTAATGGTAAGGCTCCGGGCCCCGATGGGTTCACTTATGCTTATTATAAAACTTTCCATTCTGATCTCTTCCCTTATATGTGTCAGCTTTTCAACTCACTCTTGGAGGGAGCGCCGATCCCACACACTATGCTGCACTCTCACATTTCCCTAGTCCCAAAGCCACAGAAGGACCACCAGGAGTGTTCTAATTATCGTCCCATCGCCCTCCTGAATACAGACCTCAAACTTTTTACAAAAATCTTGGCAAACAGGCTTGGCCTTTGGCTTCCGTCTCTCATCCACAAAGACCAGGTGGGATTTGTCCCCTGTCGTCAGGGGGGAGATAACACTAGAAGGGCAGTGGACTTGATTGACGTAGCCAACCGTCACTCTACCCCCACCTTGCTTCTAAGTCTGGACGCTGAGAAGGCCTTCAACCGCCTTGATTGGTCGTTTATGATGCCCACTCTTGAAAGATACGGGTTCTCGGGGGCCTTCCTCACGCCTATAAGGGCTCTTTATTCTTACCCCTCAGCAGTTGTTAAGCTTCCTAATGCTTCCTCCCTTCCCTTGTCCATTCGTAATGGAACTCGTCAGGGATGCCCCTTATCTCCACTGATATTTGCACTGTGTATTGAACCCCTGGCGGCCTAAATTAGATCTGCCCCAGATGTCTCTGGTGTATTTGTGAGAGATAGAGAGTTTAAGATTAGTTTATTTGCAGATGATGTCCTGTTGACTCTCACTAAACCCCATACCTCCCTTCCTAACCTTCCCCGTGTTCTAAAGGATTATGGAGACCTATCGGGATATAAGGTTAACCCTAGTAAGATGGAAGCTCTACCTCTAAATATCACAAGTGAGGCCTTGCAGTTGCTCAAGTCTAACTTTGACTTCCAATGGAGAGACCGCTCCCTGCGCTATTTGGGCGTTCAACTATCCTCTTCATACCATACGCTTTACTCGGCCAATTATCCTCATCTGTTTCATGAGCTCCGTGCTCTCCTGGATAAGTGGCGCCCACTTCATATTTCTCTCATAGGCCGTATAACTGCGGTTAAGATGACCCTTCTCCCGAAGCTTCTTTACTTTTTTGAAACCCTTCCAGTTGCAATCCCTAGATCCGAATTGAGATCCCTACAGAAAGCAATATTCCAATTTATATGGAATGGCAAACTCCATCGCATTCCCTGATCGGTGATGCTGGCGGGTAAGTCGGAAGGGGGACTGGGGGTTCCACACATATTGCATTATTACTGGGCTGCCCATTTGCGTAGTATACCATTCTGGGCGGCACCCCAGGCACATACGAAATGGGTGGAGATAGAGAAGCTTTGGCTGGCTCCTGTTCATCCCAATGCATTTCTGTGGTCCTCCTTCCCCCCCTGCCCACGACCCCGCTGCTTGGCCCTATCAGCTTTACTCGGACTATCTGGAACATCTGTTCTAAACTGTTTCGATTGGCCTCCTCGCACTCATCTATGATCTCCTTTTTATATAATCCACGTCTCCCAAGCGGACTCACTGCTGCTATGGTCAAGCCCTGGAGCAAGCTGGGTTTATTCCACAAAGCTGACTTGGTGGACCCGTCGACCTTGGAGCTCAGGCCCTTCGATTATTTCACCTCCACACAGCACTTGCCTACTTCAGAGTGGTTCCACTATCAGCAGATAGTTCATTTTGTTGTCTCCCAATTTGGATCCACCCAGGTCTCCCTCCCTACAGCTTTTGAACGACTATGTCGGGCGGGTACCTCTACTAGAGGCCTGATCTCTAATATTTATGGGCTTTTGACCTCTCAAGGGGGGCAGGCCCCGGTGGTCCACGGATATATGACCCGGTGGTCTGGAGCCCTGGGCGAGCACATCTCACACAGCCAGTGGCAGGTTATTTGGTCCCGAGCAGCTAAATCCTCTTCCTGTGTAATGTTCAGGGAAACGCAGTACAAAATACTTATTACATACTCTCAATCCCGCTATTCCTTCCAGTTGCTGGCGATGTCAGGCAACATCAGGAACTTTGTTCCATATCTTTTGGGAGTGCCCCCTGGTCCGCCCTTTCTGGTTTGAGGTTGGGAAGCTGACTAATATTCTCTTCATCCAGGGTGTTCCCTTGGACCCCATGGTTTATTTGCTGAATTTCCCTCCAAAAGGTCTCAGTAAAAATACATCGAAATTATTCCTTTACTTGTGTACTGCAGCTAAAACGCTTATAGCTCGCCATTGGAGAGAAGCTCTTCCCCCAGCGATCTCAGAATTGATAGCCCGACTGCAGGACATCCGCAGTCTGGAGTATCTGACTGCTTCCCTTAACCATACGGTGGAGGCATTTGAAGCAATTTGGTCCCACTGGGATACCTACTGTGCCACACAAGGTCTCTGAAATCTGACCCCCAGCATTGTCTCTCTCCTCATTGTTCCTTCCCTTTGTCTGTTCTTGTGTATTCCCCAAATTTGTCTTTATGTGGCTGTTTTTATTTTTGTAGACTTGACGGATTGTTTGTTATGTGGAATATTCTTTATTTGATCTATGTCATTTTCAAAAATATTTTAATAAAAATTACAGTTTATAAAAAAAAAAAAAATCTATTCGAAGGAAAAGCTTCCCTATCAGCATTACAGAGTCTCCTCCCTCAGCATTGCCTACACTATAGTCATTATTGCCAATATGCTGAAGCTCTAACACACAAGGCCGCCCACGTCCGACTTATCATACAGTATGAGATGAATTACTTAGTAAAAGGGGCGAAAAATAACAAACTGGCGCATTGTAAGAAAATGCCAAACATGACAAAAGATACCCATGAACCTTCTTATGTTAGTTTTTGGGAAAATGATCAAGACATACAGTGGGGAAAAAAAAGTATTTAATTAGCCACCAATTGTGTAAGTTATCCCACTTAAAAAGGTGAGGCCGGCCTGTAATTGACATCATAGGTAGACCTCAACTATGAGAGACAAAATGAGAAAACAAATCCAGAAAATCACATTGTCTGATTTTTTAAGAATTTATTTGCAAATTATGGTGGAAAATAAGTATTTGGTCAATAAAAAAAGTTCATCTCAATACTTTGTTATATATTCTTTGTTGGCAGTGACAGAGGTCAAACGTTTTCTGGGATCATTGTCATGCTGAAAGACCCAGCCACGTTTCATCTTCAATGCCCTTAATGATGGAAGGAGGTTTGCACTCAAAATCTCACGATACATGGCCCCATTCATTCTTTCATGTACACGGATCAGTCATCCTGGTCCCTTTGCAGAGAAACAGCCCCAAAGCATGATGTTGCCACCCCCATGCTTCACAGTAGGTATGGTGTTCTTTGGATGCAATTCAGCATTCACTCTCCTCCAAACAAGAAGCTTGTGTCAACACAGATTTAAATGTGATGACTATATTATATCATTAGGGTACAATAGCATGTTGATAGGGATCATATAAAGGGAGGGTCAAGAGGGGGTGAGAGGAAGGGTGGGGGAGGACCCAACTTATCTGGCCCAATATTGGGTTCAAGCGCAACTGCTGGCCTCAAGGTAGCTTTTTCTAACTAAGGAAGGACTTTTGCTGGTGGTCTAGTTCTAGTTGTAAAAGTGACAAGTGTGAACTGTTGACATGTGTATACTGTATGTATTTATAGTCCAGCTCTAGTAATCTGTATTAATAAGGAGTAACTTTATATTTTTTTTTTTTTTGGGATAGCAGTTTGCTAGCTTCTAAAATACATAGTGTATAGTAACAATAAGGAATAGTGACATTTGGGATATAAGTGCACCATCCCAAGGTAAGAGATTACAGTATTTTGGTCCTTGACCCATAGTTACCAGAATTTGAGGTAAATATTGTATCTTCTGGTTATTCAACTCTCCATTTCCTAAAAGCGTGCTATCTGGTTTACTTTCTTTCTCTATTTGTGAATGCATGGGGCCATTTTTTGCACCCAGTGTAGTGGGATGAGAAATTAAATAGGTAGCTAAGTCATGTTTAGAAGGTCGGAGATGTGGGATAGGTCTTGCTAAAGTAACCAGGTCGGGCAATAAGATAATTTTAGGATGCGCAAGTCTTTGGATGTATGTCTGAATCATAAGCCAAAAGGGTTGGATAGCCTCACAGTGCCACCATATATGTAGGAGAAATCCCGGTTGTTTGTTGCAACACCAGCACTTGTTATCCGCTAATTTATAGACATATAACCATTCAGGGGTCTTATACCACCTAGAGATCTGTTTAAAATGGTTCTCTTGTAACCAAACACACCATAAGAACCCCTGTGAATGTCTCACAATAAATTTCAGTTCTTACAGTGGGGAAAAAAAGTATTTAGTCAGTCACCAATTGTGCAAGTTTTACCACTTAAAAAGATGAGATAGGCCTGTAATTGACATCATAGGTAGACCTCAACTATGAGAGACAAAATGAGAAAACAAATCCAGAAAATCACATTGTCTGATTTTTTAAGAATTTATTTGCAAATTATGGTGGAAAATAAGTATTTGGTCACCTACAAACAAACAAGATTTCTGGCTCTCACAGACCTGTAACTTCTTCCTTAAGAGGCTCCTCTGTCCTCCACTCATTACTTGTAGTAATGGCACCTGTTTGAAATTGTTATCAGTATAAAAGACACCTGTCCACAACCTCAAACAGTCACACTCCAAACTCCACTATGGTGAAGACCAAAGAGCTGTGGAAGGACACCAGAAACAAAATTGTAGACCTGCACTAGGCTGGGAAGACTGAATCTGGAATAGGCAAGCAGCTTGGTGTGAATAAATCAACTGTGGGAGCAATAATTAGAAAATGGAAGACATACAAGACCACTGATAATCTCCCTCCATCAGGGGCTCCACGCAAGATCTCACCACGTGGGGTCAAAATGATCACAAGAACGGTGAGCAAAAATCCCAGAACCACACGGGGGGACCTAGTGAATGATCTGCAGAAAGCTGGGACTAACGAAACAAAGGCTACCGTCAGTAACACACTACGCCGCCAGGGACTCAGATCCTGCAGTGCCAGACATGTCCCCCTGCTTAAGCCAGTACATATCCGGGGCCCATCTGAAGTTTGTTAGAGAGCATTTGGATGTTCCAGAAGAGTACTGGGAGAATGTCATATGGTCAGATGAAACCAAAGTAGAACTGTTTGGTAGAGACACAGCTTGTCGTGTTTGGAGGAGAGTGAATGCTGAGTTGCATTCAAAGAACACCATACCTACTGTGTAGCATGGGGGTGGCAAAATCATGCTTTGGGGCTGTTTCTCTGAAAAGAGACTGGGACGACTGATCCATATACATGAAAGAATGTGGGGCCATGTATCGTGAGATTTTGAGTGCAAACCTCCTTCCATCATCAAGGGCATTGAAGATGAAATGTGGCTGGGTCTTTAAGCATGACAATGATCCCAAGCACACCACCAGGGCAACAAGGGAGGGAGTTGAAAGTCCGTGTTGCCGAGTGAAAGCCCCAAAACATCACTGCTCTAGAGGAGATCTGCATGGAGGAATGGGCCAACATACCAGCAACAGTGTGTGCCAACCTTGTGAAGACTTACAGAAAACGTTTGACCTCTGTCATTGCCAACAAATGATATATAACAAAGTATTGAGATGAACTTTTGTTATTGACCAAATACTTATTTTCCACCATAATTTGCAAATAAATTCTTAAAAAAAAATCAGACAATGTGATTTTCTGGATTTGTTTTCTCATTTTGTCTCTCATAGTTGAGGTCTACCTATGATGTCAATTACAGGCCTCTCTCATCTTTTTAAGTGGGAGAACTTGCACAATTGGTGGTTGACTAAATACTTTTTTCCCCACTGTACCCGTTTATCTGCTGTATTCTTGGTTACTGATTTTGACTTTTTTACATTGGTTTAAGTGTTCTTAAAATTCCAAGGTAAAAATGATATGTTGACTGCATTATAATTTTTGATACAATGATAAAAGAGAAAAATAAATATTTCCAACTGCTCTCTTAGTCAGTACAAAAAATAATCAATAGGATTGGAGAACTGTTATCAAAGCTACTGATTCTTCTTTCTGGCCACAATGATGTAAAAACAGTAATTAGGGAAGAACTGAAAATCAAAGACTTCTGTGCTGGGATTACAAAATATAAGCAAGACAGGGTGAAGCAGACTAATTCATTGTGGACTTAAATTTTAACTTGCCTACATGTATAGATCAAACATTATCACCAGAGGCTATGGATGAAATGATTTCCACTTTCAAAGAAAACCACTTTAAAAGAAATTTGCCAGACCCATATAGTAATACTACTTTTTGTCTTGGTTTTCAATTGTGTTTCTCTCATGAGTAATGGTTTTGTCATCAGAATTGAACACCACACTGCTAAGCAGTTCCTGGAATTATCTTGATCAGAAGATCAGAAAACCATGCAAGAGAACAGCAATTTATCCAAAGCTATACTCAATGTGTCATATAAAGTTAGATTGTACTAGTTGTTTGAATTTCTGTTGCTTATTTATACACTAACATAGAAGTCCATCTTTGATAAACAAGACAGAAATTGTGGAAAATTAGATAGAACTCTTTGGATTAAATCTAAAAATACTTATTAAGTATATGGCTTCAACATACAAGACAAAAAAACACCTGTTTGACAAACAAGCCTTAAAATATTTATTCACTTTTCCTTAAAGGGTAAAAAATTTTGATGACCTATTCTTAGATGACCTATTTAATTAAATTATACATTAATTGGCATTGCCTAATTAATTAGATGCATAGTTTGTTGCATGATTACCTTCATAGAAATTCAATCGCTAGCTTTTTAATGAATTAAAGGAGCTTTACTGCTTCTAACTGACCATGGCTATAGGAGTCAGATCATGAGTCAAAATTAGAGTTCTGATTAATACCCAGTGAACAGAACTGAAAGCAGATACCTCTGTCCACTGTGTAGTGGCAGGTAGTGATTACTGCAGCCCATCTCCCATTCAAATGAATAGAAATTGATCTGCAGTAATCACAACCTGCCACTACACAGTGGACGAAACTGTCCTCTTCCAGGTTTTTGCACTGTGTTTTAACAGTGCTTGTCTATTGATATCAGCTGATCAATAGGGCTGCAGAGTGTCATTCCACCATCAATCTAATATTGATGATCTCTGCTAAGGATAGGTTATCCATTTTTTTTTCCTGGAAAAACCCCTTAACATAAAGACCAAGCAGCATTAATTAATTTACAATCTGCAAAAAGAATATTAAGTAAATTAAAGTTTGTAATAGTTTTAGTTATGCTCACACATAAGAAAAAAATTACAATGAATGCAAATGGATCATGTAAGTGTCAAAAACAGTTTTTCTTGTGGTGGGTGGTTTGTACAATACAGTATATGCAAGGCAGCGCTGGATGCTGAGCGACATCTCAGATGATGTAAATTATTGGATTATTCAGCCTGGAGACAGGTCATCTTTAGAGTTTGCATTGTATTGTGATTTAGGTCATTAGATTTGCCTACATAAGAAGTGAGTATTTTAAGGTTAGAATGGTCCAATTGTTGATTGAGTTTAGGGTCAGAGAGAAAGATATAGGGAATTTTATACCTTTCAGTTGTCTCATCGTGCCAAGTTTTCAGAAGTGTTTACAAGTGTTGATAGTACTGATGTATAAGGTATAAACTTTTCATTAGGGGCCTTACAGATAGCCCAGTGGAAAGTATATGCCAAAAAAAGCTCATGCCATACAGTATATGTCAGGCCTTACTCACACGTTACATTTTTCACAGATGCCATATGTACCTATTCATTCCATTATGTTTATTCAGATGTCAATGTTTTTATGCAGACCATACGTGTTCAAAAAACAACGGAAGCATGTCCTTTTTTTCATTTATGCATCGTGGATGCATCAAACCAATTAATTTCTATAAGTTTGTGAAAGAAATTGGATGAAATTCATGTGTCATTACTTTTTCAATGACTCAGAGACAGCAAAATATAGAAAATTAAAGACAAAAATAGTTGATCTGCTTTTCACAGACATGAAAAGCGGATCAACCACGGGCAGCAAACCAAGGAATGTTCCCTCCACTTGGAATCCTGCTTAAACTTCTGCCTGCAATCACCTGAAGAACTCACAGCACGAGCCACTCCATTTTCCACCATGTCAACAAGCCCTAATAATTCCCCCACAAATAATAGGTCCACACCATATTGGATAATAATGCCCCTGCAGATAATAGGGAAACTATAACCTATGTGTGGGGAGTGTTACCGGTGAGTGGGGCACTATTATGGTAATAGTGCCCTAAAATTACCCCCATAGGTAATAGTTCCCCCCACAGGTAATAGCCTCCCCATATCAATAATGCTATTACCTTTGGGGGGACCTTGTACTGTAGTACCCTGATAGTGCTCCCCCACATAAGTAATGTTATTAAATGTGGGGGGGAGCACTATTACGGTAAGAGTGGGATAAAAGTGTACTCCTACATAAGTAATGCTGTTACCTGTGTGGGGGCACTATTAAAGTAAACTAGCCCAATAGTGCCCTCCCACATAAGTAGTGCTATTAACTGTGGGGGCACTATTACAGTTATGAGGCCCCCAACATAAGTAATGAAATTAACTGTGGGGGCACTATTATAGTAATAGTGCCGTAAAGGTGCCCCCCAAAGGCAATAGTCTCCTCCCTACATAAGTAGTGTTATTAACTGGGGGGGGGGGGCAATATTACAATAATAGTGCACTCCCAAAATAAGTAATACTATTATCTGGGGTGGCACTATTACTGTAATAATGGCCTAATAGTGCCCTCCCACAGATAATAGTCCTCCCTCTCCCCAAACACTGTTCAGTGTGCTCTGAACTATAATTACATCGTACTTAGAGTTCACTTATGCGGTGCCCGGGACCTGTTCTGGCACACAGGATGTGTGCATCTTCTGTTCTCAAAGACTATAGCTGACCCTCCAGATTTATATTTTTTAAATGTTTGTTTTTTACTGTTTATCATCCTTTTAACTGTAGCTGTAAGCCATGGGGGGTTAATTTAAGACATATATACTTGTTCCCTATTGGTATGTATTTTGCTGTATACTTACTCAACATAGATTTATATGTCTCCCACTTAACCTGTGTATCACTATTTGACAATAGCTGCTTCCAGTCTATGTCCTGAAGTGCAGCCCTTAAACTGGGAAAACTGGCCTTTTTAAAATTGAAGGACTTTGCCCTCCCAACCTTTGTTTGTTTTTTTACAATTTAGGTAGAATCTGATTAGATTACCAAGGTTTTCATCAACAGTGACATTTCCAACAAGTCAAATAGTTGGCTCTTCTACAACCTGGACCATAAAATTGTTCTGCAATAAGGCTGGATTCACACCAGAGCTCACTCTACGTTCAGGGATTCTGTCCCCGAATGCGCTTGAAAAACGCAGAGAGGAAAGTACTGCAAGCAGGACTTTTCTCTCTGCGTTTTCAGGCAGAAACCCAGCGGACCTCATAATGTAAGCGGATTGGGTTTCTGTTTTTCAGGTCCCCAGGCGAAACAGAAGAACAGAAACCAGGTGCAGGTGTGAACCTAGAGTAAGTTGATGAATTTCCTCCCCTTCGCAGAGAATACAGAACCATGACCCCAGTCAATATTCAGGTAGTTAAAATCTCCCATCAAGACCACTGTACTTGTCTGTGCCACCCACTCAACTGATCTTCTAACTCCCTAGTTATGTTGGGGGAGGTCTATAGATTATGCCAAAAAGTATTTTATCAGTGGTCACATCTTTGCAACAAATGGATCTCCCTAGCAACTGTTCTAATCCCCCCACCACAATCCATTTCTCCACCCATCACTACAGCCTTTTCACACTTAAGCGGAAGTTTTAAATATGCTCATCCTATTATCTTTGTTACCAAATATAAATATCTTCCAAGAACACAAAATAAAAAGCAATATAGTGAAACAAGCTTTCAAGATTGTAAGTGCTTTTATAGTTGTGTTTTCTGGCCCATTTCTCTCAACATCCTCTGTTGTGGTTATTGACCCACATACTTATGACTTTGTCATTTCAGCTATGTTTGCAGTGTATACATAAGAGCCAGGTGGACTCAAACTTATCTTTGAAAGAGAGTACTCATACAATTCTAGGCCAATGTTCTTCTAAAAGTGGAAGTCTATATTTTGAAATACTAGTTTGTGTATAAAGCAGTCAATTACCTGACCAAAAAGATTATAGAATGGCAGTTTTTCTTGACAGTTTTAAAGGGTTCTCTGGGCACATTATATTGACGACTTTTCTTTACAAAAAGTCATCAATATCAGATTGGTCTGGGTCCAACACCTGGGACGTCCGACGATCAGATCTGGAAGCAGAAAGCTATGTTCTCTGTAAAGTGGCTGCGCTGAGTTATAGCAGCTTAGTTCTGTATAGGAGCTGAGCTGCAGTAACTCAGTACAGCCACTACACAGAGAAAATAGTTACTTGCTTTGGGCTTTGTACAGTGGCTGGCGAGAAAAGTTCATTGGTAAGGGTCAATCTGATACTTATGACTTATCCTAGGGAGAGGTAATCAATATAATTTCTCTGGAAAACTACTTTAATGTTCAATTAAAAAAGCAGAAAGATTAAAATTCTTTATGCCCTTATGTGTTTGTCCATATGCCTTTTAATTGGAAAGCATACAGTCATTAATTTTTATGGCCCCATGCACCTGACTATTTTTCACAGGTCTGTGTGTGCCTGGGTGGCAAAACTCAGGACAGGACCTATTTTTCACTGTTTTTCGGCCCAGACTCATTCACTGAATCGTATAGGTCAGCGATGGCGAACTTATGATACGCGTGCCAAAGGTGACACGCCAAGACATTTTGGGTGACACACATTGTCCAAACCAAGTGGCAGCCGCAGGGGCACACCTTCAATGAGGCAACGGCCTCAGGCAGCATCTCATGAAATAAACTGGGGGAGCGGCATTTTTAAAAAAATCTGCAGCTACTTATTGTGTTATTACAATAAGCAGCTGCCGATTTTTACTGACCTGTACACGCTCCTGTCCTGGCCCACCTTCTGCTGCCTCCTCTAGGCAGCGCAACACTTCCTGGGGGAAGTAAGTTTTAAAAAAGCCCTGGATAACCCCTTTAACATTGGATAGAGATTGCTGTAAATTTTTATGTCGACTCCACCAGTGTCCTCCATCTCCCTGTGTCTTCCTCTTCCAGGGTTCACACTGTACTCATTGTTCCTGCTATCAGCTAAAAGGGATCATTGTAAGTGCAAAACAGAGATAATATCTAATATAAGCTGCTGTTACTGGTAGCTTGGCTCCATGCATTCAGTACTGCTGCCGAATGCATGCAGCACTGGAAAGTACTGGTTGTCAGAGCAGACTTTTTTAATCATCATGGCCAGGAGCATGGACATACATGACAAACACAAATCATAATAGCCCTTACACAGTACAATGCCTCCTTAGTGGCACAAATGCCCCTGTATATTATATATTGGTCCATCACACATTAATCTGTCCCAACCACAAATATTATAATGTCCCCCTGCAGTTGCACACAGAATAACGTCTGCCTCCACAGTTTCATGCTCACTCCCTGTTGCCCTCCACAATTCCATGATCTCCTCCTTCCACATAGCCTCTGTATCTCTTATATATATAAAAATGAGTTCCTGTCTGTCTGTCTGTCTGTCTGTTCTTTATGCGCGACCAAACGACTGGACCGATCCTCACCAAATTTGGCACACATGTACATCAGGTGTCCGGAAATATTATAGACTGGGTCTCAGCTCTCTTGGACGTACCGTTCCTGAGGTACAGTATTCCCAAAAAATGACCAGCATTAGTCTATACAAGCCTGCAAGTCTTTCACTCATATTCCAACTGCCATACACACGGTCACATGTCCCTTATCAGCCAATAACAGCTCGCAGGCGCTTACTCTCCTCAGGCACACAGGTTTCCATAGCAACCAAGCTATGTATGACCTGTATTAGTGAATAGCAGTTCACAGGACCTTAAATATTCAGTCATATCACGTGTATCAGCCAATATAAGTTCACATTTAATTTACCAGGTTTCCATAACAACACAGCCATAAATAGACTGTACCTATACTGGACTCAGTGGCGTAACTAGCAATGGCAGGGCCCCAAGGCGAACATTTGACATGGGACCCCCCCTCCCGCACATTCCTGCACACACTATTATGCCCCATACTCTCCTCAGGCACACAGGTTTCCATAGCAACCAAGCTATGTATGACCTGTATTAGGGTGGGTTCACACCTGCGCTTCAGTCCGTCCGTTGCCAATCCGAGAGAAAATCTCGGCGAACGGGATTGGCATCGGATACAGACAGGTCAGCGACGCATTGGTTAAAAACCCATTCATTTGAATGGGTTTTTAAAGCAATGCGAGGGTGTCCGATTGCACCCTCTGCGCTGCGAAACCATTTTTTTTTCCTCGGACACGAAGTCCTGCATGTCCGACTTTGTTTCCGACGAAAAAAAAAGGATTCGCAGCGCAGAAGGTGCAATCGGACACCCTCGCATTGCTTTAAAAACCGATTCAAATGAATGGGTTTTTAACCAATGCGTCGCTGACCTGTCTGTATCCGATGCCAATCCCGTTTGCCGAGATTTTCACTCAGATTGGCAACGGACGGACTGAAGCGCAGGTGTGAACCCACCCTTAGTGATTAGCAGTTCACAGGACCTTAAATATTCAGTCATATAACGTGTATCAGCCAATATAAATTCACATTTAATTTACCAGGTTTCCATAATAACACAGCCATAAATAGACTGTACCTATACTGGACTCAGTGGCGTAACTAGCAATGGCAGGGCCCCAAAGGCAAACATTTGACATGGGACCCCCCCCCGGCAACCCCCCCACGCACACAAACTGCATTTCTGCACACACTATTATGCCCCATAGTGGCCCCTGCATACACTATTAGGCCCCATAGTGGCCCTTGCACACAGTATTCTGCCCCATAGTGGCCCCTGCACACAGTATCATAGTGGCTCCTTCATATAGTATTATGCGCACTTCCCGCTACTTCTTCAATGTTGGACCAGATGTCACGTGAGCCAGGCATGTATCGCAACGCTTAAAGACGTCGGACTGGCCCACCGACATCTGGGATGCCACCAAGGAGGCCCGAAGCCTGCTGAAAAGACCCCAGAGTATAATGATAGCAGTGTTTGTGGGGTTCACGGCCCACAGGCCTTACTTACCAATCCCCGCTCCTGCTCACAGCCGCCTCTGCAGAAGGTGAAGTGCAGGCGGCCATGAGCAGGAGTGGGGACCGGTAAGTAAATAGGGCCCGTTACCTGCTGGTGTTAAAAAAAAAACATCAGAGGCCCGCCGGGTCCCCTAATGTCCCGGGCCCTGTGGCAGCTGCTACCACTGCTAAACCGGTATTTACTCCACTGACTGGACTGCCATACTGGATTTCAGCATTCTTATAAATTGAAATGTTTTTTAAACTACTCATGTCCCCTGCAGCAAAACGCATGGCTGCTGCTCAAGCTAATGAAAACTCTAAGCAGACCCAAGCCTGTCTCCGATCTGATAAGGTATGTTACAGACAACAGCGATCTGCTGAAACTCCCCAGCAGACCCAAGCCCGTCTCCAATCTGACAAAGCATTGTCAGCCACATGCACACAGCTGCACTCCAGGTTTCAATAACAACCCAGCCATTTTTCTTCACTGCTGTAGGTCAGCTTTAAAGGGGCAGGGCGCTGTGGATGACACTGTTACACAAGGTCACATACACACAGCTTTACTCCATGTTTTCCATAACAACCGATCGCAGGTTTTTCACTGATATCCAAACTTAGATGCACATGATCACATGACAGCTATGGACCAATGGAAAACCGCAGGTTCAGTCTTGACATACACACAGCTTTACACCAGGTTTCCATAGCAACCAAGCTATTTATGTCCTGTATGAGTCAATAGCAGTTCGCAGGTCCTTAAATATTCAGTCATATGACGTGTATTAGCCAATGTAAGTTCACATTTCATTTACCAGGTTTCCATAGCAACACAGCCATAAATAGACTATACCTATACTGGACTGCCATACTGGATGTCAAGTGCAAAACTGGCCAATTCTTATGGGGTCACTACACAAACAAAAAATGAAATATACCCGTGCGAAGCCGGGTCCTTCCTCTAGTAACTTATATATGTGGGTCTAAAATCAAAACTGCTGCTTTTAGTTGCAGCAGGTAAGCTTATACAACTATGAAGCTTTTGTACAAGTCAATGTCTCCTCAGCCTAAGGGTACATGCACACAATCAGGATTAAGGCTAAAGCCCCACACTGTGGAAACGCAGCGTTTTTGTTGCAGATTTTGCTGCGGTTATTGAGCCAAAGTCAGGAGTGGACACAGGACAGGAATCGTGTAAGAGCTTCTTTTATATTTTCCATTCCTTTTCAAGCCACTCCTGACTTTAGCTCAAAAAACATACAGCGAAATCTGCAACATATAATGCTGTGTTTCACACGTGGTGTGGATTTTCCATGTAAATTTCAATGCAGAAAATCCACACAGTAATTCATTAGCATTAAAGCCAAAGAGAAATTCTATTTCTCATGCACATGATATGGAATTTGAACTATGGTGCATTTTTTAAAATCTGCAGCACATCAATTTATTTGGCTTAAAAATTTGCATGAATGAAAATCCGTGCCAGTTGATGAGAATTTTCCTCACATACTGTTGTACGTATATATGCAAATGGTTTTAAAACCCACAATGCAAGTCACTTTGTGCTGTGGGATTTTCCCAGCGGGGTTTTTATCAGCATGTGTTCTGTCTCTGTTTGTCACCCGAACCCTGTATAGATGATCTTTTCTAGTAGCCTCTAGTTGCTGGTAGTGGACAGGCGGCATGAGCAGCGCCGCTTCTATTCAAGTAATAGGAGTAGTGCAGCCACTCCGTCCACTGTACAGTGGGGGTTCCAGTAACTGCAGCCACACTCTTATTACTTGAATAGGAGCAGTGAAGCAGGTGCCTCAGCCCTCTCTGACCCCCTCCACATTCACAGGGCAAGGCGCAAATCTGGGCTTGAGGTGCACATTTGGCGCAAAAGCCTTGCGCCAAACATTCAACTCAATATCATTTCTGTACGCTATTCCTGGCGTAGAGGGACTGGTGAATTTGACCCATTATGTACAGTCATGGCCAAAAGTTTTGAGAATGATACAAATATTAATTTTTACAAAGTCTACTGCTTCAGTTTTTCTAATGGCAATTTGCATATACTCCAGAATGTTATAAAGAGTGATCAGCTTAACAGCAATTACTTGCAAAGTCAATATTTGCCTAGAAAATGAACTTTATCCCCCAAAACACATTTCAACATCATTGCAGCCCTGCCTTAAAAGGACCACCTAACATCGTTTCGGTGATTGCTCCATTAACACAGGCGTGGGTGTTGATGAGGACAGGGCTGGAGATCAATCTGTCATGATTAAGTAAGAATGACACCACTGGACACTTTAAAAGGAGGCTGGTGCTTGCCATCATTGTTTCTCTTCTGTTAACCATGGTTATCTCTAAAGAAACACGTGCAGTCATCATTGCACTGCACAAAAATGGCCTAACTGGGAAGAGTATTGCAGCTAGAAAGATTGCACCTCAGTCAACAATCTATCGCATCATCAAGTACTTCAAGGAGAGAGGTTCCATTGGTGCCAAAAAGGCTCCAGGGCGCCCAAGAAAGACCAGCAAGCGGCAGGACCGTCTCTTAAAAGTGTTTCAGCTGCGGGATCGGGCTACCAGCAGTGCAGAGCTTGCTGAGGAATGGCAGCAGGCAGGTGTGAGTGCATCTGCACGCACTGTGAGGCGGAGACTCTTGGAGCAAGGCCTGGTCTCAAGGAGGGCAGCAAAGAAGCCACTTCTCTCCAGAAAAAACATCAGGGACAGACTGATATTCTGCAAAAGGTACAGGGAGTGGACTGCTGAGGACTGGGGTAAAGTCATTTTCTCTGATGAATCCCCTTTTCGATTGTTTGGAACATCTGGAAAACAGCTTATTCGGAGAAGAAGAGGTGAGCGCTACCACCAGTCTTGTCTCATGCCAACTGTAAAGCATCCTGAAACCATTCATGTGTGGGGTTGCTTCTCAGCTAAGGGAATCGGCTCTCTCACAGTCTTGCCTAAAAACACAGCCATGAATAAAGAATGGTACCAGAATGTCCTCCAAGAGCAACTTCTCCCAACCGTCCAAGAGCAGTTTGGCGCTCAACAATGCCTTTTCCAGCATGATGGAGCACCTTGCCATAAAGCAAAGGTGATAACTAAATGGCTCAGGGAACAAAACATAGAGATTTTGTGTCCATGGCCTGGAAACTCCCCAGATCTTAATCCCATTGAGAACTTGTGGTCAATCATCAAGAGACGGGTGGACAAACAAAAACCAACAAATTCAGACAAAATTAAAGCATTGATTCTGCAAGAATGGACTGCTATCAGTCAGGATTTGGTCCAGAAGTTGATTGAGAGCATGCCAGGGAGAATTGCAGAGGTCCTGAAGAAGAAGGGTCAACACTGCAAATATTGACTTGCTGCATTAACTCATTCTAACTGTCAATATAAGCTTCTGTTACTCATAATATGAATGCAATTCTATTTCTGTATGTGATAAAAACATCTGACAAACACACATAAAAACCAGAGGGAAGCAGATCATGTGAAAATAGAATATTTGTGTCATTCTCAAAACTTTTGGCCATGACTGTACACTTAAGATAGGACATATTAGATTAGTGGGGATCCAACACCCGGGACCCCCACAGATCACCGGTATCCAGACAGTGGAGCTCTCTGTATTGTTTGGACACACTACATTTCCAATGATTCTCCTGCCCGCGCTCACTCTCTGTGTACCCCTCCCTTCTCCACTCTCCCCTGCAATGAAATCACAAGGAAACAGTGAGTATTTAGCACTGCTGTGGATGTATTTGCAGATAATTTTTGGAAGCTGAATAACCCCTATCTACTAATTCCTGGCCTCTACTATTGCTGATATATCAATTACTGGAATACTAACCTCACAAATAAGGAGATTGCATTGAACTTTAGGCTCTTCATATGCACTTCCCTTTCCTTAATTCCTTCCCACCGTAGACAGTTTTTGACTTCCTGTCAGAGCTCTATTTTTCAAATCTGATATGTGTCGCTTCATATGATAATAACTTTGGAACACTTTAACTCACCAAAGTGATTTTGAGATTGTTGTTTCATGACACATTGTACTTCGTCTTAGTGCTAAATTTTTGGTCGATATGTTTTTTGTTTAATTATGAAAGAATAGCAAATTTGGTGGAAATTTAAAAAATATGCTATTTAAAAGTTTGAAATGATCTGCTTTTTATAAGAAAATCATACCACCCATATTACTGTAGTTCATAAATCTAATGTACCATATCTCTGCTTTATATTGGCATCAAACCGTAATCCTTTTTTTACAGACGTTATAAGGCTTACAAATCAAACTGCAATTTTCAACATTTTCAAGAACATTTCAAAACCCATTTTTCAAGGGACTAATTCAGTTCTGAAGGGATTTTGAAAGGTCTCTGTATTTAAAAACTACCATAAATCACCCTATTTTCAAAACTGTACCACTTAAATAAGACAAAACAGCATATACAAAGCATCTTAACCCTATAAGCATTTAACAGGAATTAAGACAAAATGGAGGTAAAATTTACACGTTTCGTTTTCTTTTACTAATATGTTCATTTAGCCCTAGAATTTACACAGCACACAATTCGTTATGCAAGTTCTCCCGACTACCATAGTACCCCAGATGTGAGTGTAAACTGATATATGAGTACACAGCAAGACGCAGAAGGGAAGGAGCGCCAATGAGCTTTTGGAGGGCAAATTTTTCTGTGAACAGTTATAGACACCATGTCGCATTTGCAGAGCCCGAGGTGCCAAAGCAGTGAAAACGCCATAAAGTCACCCCATTTTGGAAACTAGACCCCTCAAGGAATTTATCACAGGGTATAGTGAGTATTTTGACTCTACAGGTTTTTCACTGAATTTATTACCATTGGGACATGAAAAATTACTTTTTCTTATAAAATATAACTTCAGCCCCAAATATTTCATCTTCACAAAGGGTTAAAGGAGAATAACCAACTAACATTTTTCTCCTGAACATAACAATACCCCATATGTGCTAGTACACTGATGTACGGGCACATGGCAGGGCTTGAAACAGAAAGAGTGCTAACTGGCTTTTGAAGGACAGATTTTGCTGGAATAGTTTTCAGGTACCATGTCCCAATTGCAGAGTCCCTAAGGTGCCAAAACAGTGGAAACCCCCCAAAATTGACCACTTTTTGTAAACTAGATCCCTCAAGGAATTTATCAAGTGGTATAGTGAGTACTTTGACCTTGCAGGTCTTTCACAAGGCATTATGGGAAAAGGAGCTGAGAAGCTCAAGCGCCCTCTGTTGGATGTAACAAATCCTCAATTTGCTTTTGACCCACTGAGTCTTGAGAAAGCAAAAGGGACTTGGGCCATAAAAATGGAAAATTACATTCTTATCTATAAAATGTTGTTTTAACCCTAAATGTTTCATATTTACAAGGGGTTAAAGGAGAAAAAGCAACCCGCAATTTGTTAAGCAATTTCTCCTGACTATAGAAATGCCCCACATGTGGATATAAATTTCTGTATTTGCACACAGTAGGGAAGGAGCACCACTGAGGTTTTCGGAAGGCATGGAATTTCTGGAATTGGTTTCAAGCGCCATGTCACATTGGAAGAGCCCCTGAGGTACCAGCGCAGTGGAAAGCCCCAACAAATGACCTCATTTTGGAAACTAGACCCCTCAAGGAATTTTATGATGGTTATAGTCAGCATTTTGAAATCACAGATGTTTCACCGAATTTACTAGCAATGGCATGTGAAAACTAAAAATTTTTTTTTTTCCAATAAAATGTTGGGTAGGCCCAAATTTCTCATTTTCACAAGAGGTTTAACCACTTCCAGACCGCCCATAGACTATATACGTCCAGATAGTGGCTTCCTTGTTCTGCAAGGATGTACCGGTACGTCCAAGCAGTTTTCAGAAGCTGCGCAAAATCGTGCAGCTGCTGAAACAAGGAACCGGCTGTAACTTCAGCCGGAGGTCCCAGAGAGAAGGCAGGCAAGGTTTATGACCGTCCCTGCCTTCCCGATCACTGTGTACACATCGTTCAATGAGCGCTGTATACACAGCTATGGGCGCAGCCATGTTGCGGCTGTCCTCTCACCCGGCAGTCACGTGATCCACTGGGATCAGAGTCTATAAGAGCTGCTGGGTCCTACAGGACCCAGATCAAAAAGTCAAATGGTAAATACTAAAGCCTTAGAAGCTTTGGCGGTAGATATACTGAAAATTGAAATGGAATTCCAGAAAAAAATTTCCCCTGCAGATTTTGATCTTTTAAAGAGTTTGATGAGTTGACATGTACCTGGGAGAAACAGATACAACAGACCAAAAGTAAAAAAATATCAACGGGATTTAATGAATGTACAAAACAATCGTGTTTATAGATGGAAGTTCTCAGACAAATCTTCCAGCAGTTGTTCTTTGTCGATTTCCTCAGTTAGTTCCACTAGAGGGGATTCCATTCATCCCTTTAGACGTGAACGTCATTTTACAACATAAACGGAAGCAAGAAGGTCAAGGTGGGGGACAAAGGAGAAAAACTCCCTTTTCATCTACAGTGGATGTGATACGGGGTAGTGACAACCTACAGGTAATCAACCTTTCTTATATAACCTTGACAAAGACTCAACAGGAGGTTTTGGAATTAGGTTTGAATTTTGTACCTTCTTCTAGGTTTAATTCATTTATAGTGACTAAGGATTTACATCTATTTGCACAAAAGTTAGTATTTAAGAAAATGTTTCATCACGAAATATCAACTGATTCTTTTCCTTCCACTACTGAACAAGAAGCAGTACAAGTTTTACAAGATTTATTGGATGAACAAGCTACAAATTCATCAGGTAAGTTTCCTTCATCCATCATCCCTACATCTAAGAAATTTCCCTCCCTAGCTATGGTTAATAACGTTGACTTATTTGTCCAGCTGGTGAGCACTGAAATTCAACAAATTCCCGCCTCTATTAGGAATGATAATTGTACCCCTGAACAGAGAAGGGCAATTAGAGAATTGTCAAAAATGACAGAGGTGGTAATAAAGCAGTCCGATAAGGGTGGTAACGTGGTCATTTGGCCCAAATGGATGTACAGAAGGGAAGCATTGCGCCAATTAAAGAATGTCTCCTGTTATAAGAACCTTACATTTAATCCTTTGCAGAAATTTTCTTCTGAATTGCTTCTTTTATTACAGGCAGCAGTGTACAAAGGCATTATCAATCAAAAACAACTTACCTATCTGTTGCCAGAATTTCCTTCCAGTGCAACATTCTATATGTTTCTCAAGGTTCACAAAAACGCTACATGTCCTCCTGGACGCCCCATAGTGTCAGGTGTGGGAAGTCTCAGTGATCCTATATGTAGATCTATTGATTGTCATTTAAAACCTTTAGTTGATATTCTTCCCTCTTTTGTTAAAGACACGATGGACATTTTGTCTAAAGTTGATGGAATACATTTGCAACAGGACATGTTTCTAGTAACCTGCGATGTGGAATCTCTTTATACATTGATTCGGCATGAGGATGGTTTACATGCAGTTCAGGCATTTATTGCAATGTCGGACATGGATGTTGAGCTTGGTGAGTTCTTAGTCACCCTTTTAAGATTTGCTCTTACTCATAATTTTTTTCTCTTTGATGGCTCCACCTACAGCTCCAGGGAACCGCTATGGGGGCGTCTCGTGCGCCCTCATATGCAAATTTATTCCTGGGGCTGTGGGAGAGGCAAATTTTCTTGACTGAACCTGTTCCTCTGATCGACCACGTCCAGTATTGGTGGCGCTACATTGATGATGTGTTGTTGATCTGGCAGGGTTCGCTTGGTGAATTGGAGCAATTTATGAGTCATCTTAATTCAAACAAAAACATCAAACTTACTTGGAAGAGCAGCCGCACCACGATTGATTATCTAGATGTACAGATGATGATTTATTAACCCATTTAGGGGTTAATAAATATATAAAATTTAGAAAGCTTGTCTTGTATTTATCTTGTGAACCCAGCACTCACTGGCGGTGAGTGTGGTTTTTATGAAAGAAGACTCAGGTGTGGGCCAACGCGGTGTTGGCGCACTGAGGATCTTTCACATAAAGTTATTGGGTTTGGAAGGGGGGGAGTCAAAAACGAAAAATGTCACCGGCAGGAAGAGGTTAATTTATTTTCCAGAAAAGAATGCAACATCAGCTGCGCAGAGTGAACATTTGTTTCATTTTAGTGCCTGATATGTTGCGCCCAGATTGTGACAAAACAAACACATATTCCAAAAACTGTTAAGCGGGTTATCCTTGGTACAAGAGCCTGTGGAGGATTTGTCTCTGACACAAGCTGGGCACAATATATTGTTCACTGAAATTATGTATTCCTGGAAAAATTGTCATTTTAACTCTGTACAGCTGATGGTACATTCATTTCTGGAAAGCAAATTTATGCAAAACTTGGGGGGTAAAAATGTTCACTGTACCCAGTGTGACAATTGGGGGTAGTTTAGCATCAAAGGCAGGAGCTTCCTGGGTGCCAAATAAACAGCATATCAGGTAATGGCAATCCAAAAGAAATGGCTTTATTCAGCTTGCAAAAGTAAACAGGAACAAAATAACAAAACAGCCTAGCCCACACATCGGACAATACCTCACTTCTTGAACCCTGACTAACTTCTTGGGGCAAGAAGCTTTGCTGTGGTTTCTCCTCAGCAGTCTGGCTCACACTGAGATTAACCAAGTCTGTTGTAGAATCCAGTCCTCTTGAGACAGACCACCTGTCTGTCTCTAACTGGTCCACCATCCACCTGCTCCCTGCAGGTCACCAGCAGCTTTCTCCTGCTGTGTGCACTCGCTCTGGAGAGAAGCCCCCAGGTATAGGTGTGGTCGAGGACCTTTTCAATCCTGTTTTTAGGTCACTCTCCAGTGCCCTCTAGGTTCACACTCTCACACCTGGAATAAATTCCTTCAGGGGTGTAGTTTCTAAAATGGCGTCACATGTCAGGGGATTCTGCTTTGCTGGCATTTCAGGAACACTGCTAAAGTGGCATGGTGTTCAAAAACCAAACCATCTCCAAAACCCAAATAGAGCTTCTTCTCTTCTGCACCCTGATATATACTACCATATGATAGTTAAATGGGGTATATCAGTTACAACAATGTCATACAGTGGGGGAAAAAAGTATTTAGTCAGCCACAAATTGTGTAAGTTCTCCCACTTAAAAAGATGAGAGAGGCCTGTAATTGTCATCATAGGTAGACCTCAACTATGAGAGACAAAATGAGAAAACAAATCCAGAAAATCACATTGTCTGATTTGTAAAGAATTTATTTGCAAATTATGGTGGAAAATAAGTATTTGTTCACCTACAAACAAGCAAGATTTCTGGCTCTCACAGACCTGTAACTTATTCTTTAACCGGTTGACGACCAACGGCCGTAAATTTACGGCCAGCGGTCCTGGTCTCTGAAGTCCGGTCAATAGTAAATTTACGGCCGGCACTTCAGAGACCCTGTGAGCGGGATCGGGAGCGGGTGTTAGCTGTAACTGACAGCTAACACCCTGCTCCATAACCCCCGGTCGGAATTTAGTTCCGATCGGAGGTTTTAGCCCCTTGGATGCCGCGGTCAAACATGACCGCGGCATCCAAGGGGTTCCGCCATGTTGCAGCCCCCTCCGGCAACCCCCGCGGCGAGATCGGGGGTTGCCGATATCTATTTTCTGTAGCCCGGGGTCTGGCCTGTGACCCCAGGCTGCCTGAAGCCCCCACTACCTGGTTGATCCTGCCGGGATGTCAAGAAGTCAGCCGATGCGTCTACATCGGCTGACATTCTTGTATAGACTGCAATACAAGAGTATGCTCGTGTATTGCAGTCTATAATACTAAGCCAGGATCAGAGTATCGCTGGCTCAGGTGTTCTTATAGGGCAGGTAAAAAATGTAAAAAAAAAGTTTAAAAAAAAAAAAAATAGTGTGTAAAAAAAATATTAATAAAGTTATAAAGCCCCTAAAAATCCCTTTTCCTATATAAAATGAATTATATAAAAAAAAAAATAAATTAATAAAAACAACACATATTTGGTATCGCCGCGTCCGTAACAACCTGTACAATAAAGCTGAAACAATATTTAACATACACGGTGAACGTCGGAAAAAAAAAGCGGAAAAAAAACGCTGGAAGTAATGATTTTTGACTATCTCACTTACAAAAAGATACTATAAAAAGTGATCAAAAACTCATATGTACCTCAAAACAATACCAATAAAAAGCGCATGTCCTCCCGCAAAATATAAGCCCTAAACCAAGTCTGTCAACCGAAAAATAAAAATGTTACGCATCTCAGAAGATGGCGATGCAAAAACAATTGATTTATGTCCACAAGTGGGTTTTTGTTCTGCAGAATTAGTAACGCATAAAAAACCAATATAAATGAGATATCGCCGTAATCGTACCGACCTGCAGAATAAAGGTAACATGTTACTTATGCTGTATGCTACACGGCAAAAAAATTAAAAGGTAAAAACCAATTCCAGAATTGATATTTTTTTTTAATCCACCCAGAAAGAGTTAATATAATTTATTCAATAAGCTATAGACACCCAAAAACATGGTGTAATTAAAAAATGCATATCATACCGCAAAAAATCAGCCCTCATATGGCTACATCATCCGAAAAATAAAGAATATAGCTTGTACAATGTGAAGACAAAAACCCCAAAAATCGTCAAATCATTAGAACACAACTGGCTGCGGCAGGAAGGGAATGTATAAATGTATAAGCAGTGTGAGCCTATATCAGGGTACAAACCAGATTTCGAGCTTACGAGGGATAATAAAACAGAAGTGACCCCCAGAGTGACCCCCCCCCCAATCATAGGAGCTACTGGCAGTGGTGAACCTAGCCTCTTTGCTGCCTGAGGCGGACTATAGAAAGACGCCCCCCCCCCCCCCCAAAAAAAAAAAATTGAGTTTCCATGCTATTAGTTTAACACACTGTTATCGTCGCACAATATACACAATACACAAAGTTATAAAACAGTTTTTAAGAATTCTTCTTCCTGTATTACTTCAGTATCAGATCAACAACACGGAATTAACAATTAAAGTAACTTCACACATCTTCTGCTTGGTGGATGGACGAGCCCACGTGGTCCCCATTCTCTATAATAGGAGCCCCGCAGATAGCTGAGTACTGTACTTCGGATATCTTTGGTGCTCCTATTGAAGTGAATGAGAGCCACGCGGGTTCGTCCATCCACCAAGTGAGGCTGAATTCCCACCCAGTGGGGGGAAAAAACCCAATTCTCAGGTTCAGTGGGGGGTCTCAGCAGACAGACCCCCATCAATCAGGTATTTATCCTCTATCATTTAGGTGTATATAGTGCAGTAACATTTTGTGACTTACAGGTGACGTCTCTGACTAATCCTTCACATATCCCTTCTCTTGCCTTTGGGCCGCCATGACCACTTCCATGGCTCAAAAACCCAGGACCCCCACTGATCAACTGTTTGAATGGTACCTGTGTAAGCGCCATGACCGCTTCTCTGTTTACATAGTGTCATTCATCTCATAGCGGCCATGTAATGTAACTACAGCCTCGTCCTGAACATGTCTATAGTATGTGACAAAGCTAGAATTACATCACACGGCCACTATAAACAGACAGCGTATAATATAAACAGGTGCCATAGCCCCTGTTTATAGCGCCCCATTTACACACACTATAATGTTCCACAGCAGCCCCTGCACACAGTATTACACAGTATTATGGCCCGCAGCGGCCCCTCAGCACACTGTATTATGCCTCGCAGCGGCCCCTGCACACGGCATTATGCTCCATACTGGCCCCTGCACACGGTATTATGCCCCGCAGTGGCCACTGCACACGGTATTATGTTCCACAGCAACTCCTGCAAACAGTTTTATGCTCCCTAGTGGCCCCTGCACACGGTATTATGCCCCATATTGGCCCCTGCACATGGTATTATGCTCCATATTGGCCCCTGCACACAGTATTATGCTCCACAGTGGCCCCAGCACACGGTATTATGCTCCACAGTGGCCCCTGCACTGGTATTATGCTCTGTAGTGGCCCCTGCACTGGTATCATGCTCCATAGTGGCCCCTGCACTGGTATTATGCTCCATAGTGGCCCCTGCACTTGTATTATGCTCCATAGTGGCCCCTGCACTTGTATTATGCTCCATAGTGACCCCTGCACCCGGTATTATGCTCTATAGTGGCCCCTGCACTTGTATTATGCGCTAGAGTGGCCCCTGCACAGGGTATTATGCTCTACAGTGGTCCCTGCACAGGGTATTATGCCCCATAGTGGACCACCCATGAACTATTATTATACTCTGGGGTCTTTTCAGACCCCAGAGTATAATGATTGGAGACCCAGGGGAGAATACAAACATAAAAACCAGTGTTACTTACCTATCCTGGACACTGGTGCACTCCTTGCAGCTTTCGGCCCTGTTTAATTGTGCACAGACGTCACGTGATCAGGCCGGCGATGTGACCTGATGACGTCACCAGAGGCCTCAAGCCTGCTCGGAGTTACATCGGATCGCAGCAGGTGAGTAACATTGGTTTTTATGTTCCCTCACCAACCCTAGGCCTCCGATAATACCATGTGCTGGGGCCACTTACCGAAGCCCGCGGCCGCTCACAGTGGCATCCACTTCCCTTTCTGCGTCCCATAGCAGAAGGGGAAGCAGGGGCGGCCATGAGCAGACGAGGGGTAGGTAAATGAATAAGCCGTGACCCGCCGGGGATACTCCAGCAGGTTACTGCCTATTTATATATAAAAAAAGTTATACTCACCTGCGATGCCTTGATGCAGCCGCCGCCTCTTCTTCTTGTCTGCGACGTCTGTGTCTCAGCGTAGGCGGCATGATGACGTAATTGTATCGCCGCCTGCGCTGAGATGCGGCGTCTTGTAAACCAGCCCAGGACAGGCCCCGCTCAGCTCTGTTTTTGTTTTTTTTTTAAAGCGGCCTGTCTTGGGCTGGTTTACATTAAATAGTAAAAATGCTGCCCCCCGGTCAGTGCCGCCTCACTTCGCCTCATTAGCGGTGCGCCGCTGGCTACTGGGGATATAGTAGGGAATTTCGTGTTCCCCATGTACTCCGCACAGGTTACATATTCACTCTTCACCATCCGCTGTACATTCACATCTGGGATACTAATGCTTATTACACCCTCTGATAAATTCTTTGAGGGGTGCAGTTTTCAAAATGGGGTCACTCCCTAGGAGATTCCACTTTTCTGGTACATTAGAGGCTCTGCAAACATGACATGGCGTCCAGATACCAAACATCTGAATCTGCACTCCAAAAGCCACATAGCGCTCCTTCCCTTTTGTGCCCTGCTGTGTGCCCAAACTGCAGATTATACCCACATGTATGACACTGGTGTACCCAGGATAACGTACATAATGTCATATGTGGGTATAAACTGCTGTTTGGGCACAGCTGGGCACAGAAGGGAAGGAGCGCTATTTGGTTTTTGGAGCACAGATTTAAACAGTTTAGCTTTTGGACGCCATGACACTTTTGCAGAGCTCCTGAAATGCCAGTAAAGCGGAATCCCCTGACACGTGACCCTATTTCGGAAACTGCACCCCTGAAGGAATTTATCCAGGGGCACAGTGAGCATTTTTTACCTCCAAGTGTTGCTATAATTTATTTTTCAGAAATGAATATGCAGCTGATTGTGAAAGGTGAAAATGACAATTTTTCCAGGAATATGTAATTTCAATGCATAATACATTGTGCCCGGCTTGTATCATATGTGAACTCTCCAAAAGATGTTGTGCCCGGGATACCCACTTAACAGTTTTTAGAGTGTTTGTGCCTGCTGACATAAGCTGGGCACAAAGTATTGGGCACTGAAATGGCGTATCTCTGGAAAAATTGCAATTTTCCCTTTTATTGAAATTAAATGAATGCAACACTTAAGGGTTAAGAATACTCGCTACCCCACTTGATAAATCCCTTCAGGGGTGTAGTTCCCAAAATGGCGTCACAAGTCTGCGGATTCAATTTTACTGGCAATTCAGGGGCTCTGCAAAAGTGGCATGGTGTCCAAAAACCAAACTGTGCTTCAAAAACCAAAATAGCGCTCCTTCCCTTCTGTGCCCAAGCAGCAGTTTATACCAAGTACGTTATCCTGGGTACAACAGTGTCATACATGTGGGCATAAACTGCAGTTTGGGTACACAGCAGGGGGCAGATGTGAAGGAGCGCTATGTGGCTTTTGGAGCATAGATTTAGATTATTGGATTTTGGACACCTTGTCAAATTGGCAAAGACCCTAAAATTGCCCCTACAAAATGGGGTCACTTCTTGGGGAATTCCAATTTACTGGCACCTCTGCAAAAACAACATGGCGTCCAGAAAGTCCCTCTAGATCTGTACTTCAAAAGCTATAAAGCACAGTGTTCCTTCCCTTCTGAGCCCTGCTGTGTGCCCAAGCAGCAGGTTACACCCACATATATAAAAAAATTTTTCCCCTGGGATAGAACACATAATAGTTTTAGGAGTGTATGTCTCTGATGCCACAAAGTGGGTACAACGTATTGGGCACCAAAATGGCATATTTATTTAAAATTGTCAATTTTCACTTTGTACATTAATTTTTGGGAAGCATTTTTAGGCTCAAAATGATAATACACCTTGATACATTCCTTGAGGGGTGTAGTTTCTAAAATGGTGTCACTTTGAGGGGTTTACATTGTATTGGTACTTTAGGGGCTCTGCAAATGCGACATGGCACCTGAAAACTATTCCAGCAAAATCTGCCCTCCAAAAGCCAAATAGCGCTCTTTCCATTCTGAGCTCCACCATGTACCCATGCAGCAGTTTACGAACACATATGGGGCATTTCTGTGTTCAGGAGACATTGTGTAACAAACTGTGGGGTTTTTTCTTCTTTATTCCCTTGTAAAAATTAAAAATATGTCGCTAAATGGACAGTTTATTGGAAAAAAAAAAAGTAATTTTTAATTTTTACATTCCAATGTTAATAGAATCAGTGAAACAACTGTAGGGTCAAAATGCTCACCATACCCCTTGAGAAATTCCTTGAGGGGTGTAGTTTCCAAAATGGGGTCACTTTTTGGGGGTTTCCATTGTACTGGTACTTTAGGGGCTCTGCAAATGCGACATGGTACCTGAAAACTATTCCAGCAAAATCTGCCCTCCAAAAGCTAAATAGCGCTTTTTCTATTCTGAGCTCCACCATGTACCCATAGAGCAGATTACAACCACATGGGGAGTATTCCTGTATTCAGGAGAAATTGTGTAACAAACTTTGGGGAGCTTTTTCTCCTTTATCCTCTTGCAAAAATGAAAAATTTGGGGCTAAATTGATGCTTTATTGGAAAGAAAATAATTTTTCATTTTCATGTCCCAATGTTAATAAAATCTGTGAAATGGCTGTGGGGTTAAAATGTTCACTATACCCCTTGATATGTTCTGTGAGGGGTGTAGTTTCCAAAATGGGGTCACTTTTATGGGTTTCCATTATATTGGTACTTTAGGGGCTCTGCAAATGGGACATGGCACCTGAAAACTATTCCAGCAAAATCTGCCCTTCAAAAGCCATATAGCGCTCTTTCCATTCTGAGCCCTGCCACGTACCCATACAGCAGTTTATGACTACATATGGGGTATTGCCGTGTTCAGGAGCAATTGTGTAACAAACTGTGGGCGGCTTTTTCTCCTTTAACCCCTTGTGAAAATGAAAACTTTGGGGATAAAGTGATGTTTTAGTAATTTTTCATTTACACATCCCAATGTTAATAAAAACTGTGAAACGGCTGTGGGGTCAAAATGCTCAGTATACCCCTTGATAAATTCTGTCAGGGGTGTAGTTTCCAAAATGGGGTCACTTTTAGGGGGTTTCCAATGTATTGGTACTCTAGGGGCTCTGCAAATGAGACATGGCACCTGAAAACCATTCCAGCAAAATCTGCTTTTCAAATGCCAAGGGTCACTCTCTCTTTTCCGTGCACTGCTGTGTGCCCAAAAATCTTTTTACACCCACATGTGGGGTATTTCTGTGCTCGGGAGAAATTGCACAACAAACTGTGAGATGCATTTTCTCCTTTAACCCTTTGTGAATGTGTTAATTTTAGGGATAAATTAATGTATTATTGGATAAAAATGAAATGTCTAAATTTCACCTCCATATTGTTTTAATTCTTGTGAAATGCTTAAAGGGTTAACAAACTTCCCAAATGCTGTTTTGAATTATTTGAGGGGTGCAGTTTTGAAAATGGGGTGATCTATGGGGGTTTCTAATATATAGGCCTTTATAATCTTCTTCAGAACTGAAGTGGTCCCTAAAAAATGAGTTTGGGAAATTTTCTTGTAAATCTGGAAAATCGCTGTTACACTTGTAAACCTTCTAACATCCAAAATAAATTAAAGGATGATTAAAAGATGATGCCGATATAAAGCAGAGATATGGTAGATAATATTTATTCATGTATTTGGGTGGTATGACTATCTGTCTGAAAAGCAGAGCATTTTACATTTTGAAACTTGCAATTTTTTTCCAAATTTACCTCAAATTTCCTAATTTTTTATAAATAAATACAAAAATATTGATCAATGTTTACCACTAACATGAAGTACAATGTGTCATGAAAAAACAGTCTCAAAATCACTTGTGTAAGTTATAGCATCTCAAAGTTATTGCCATATAAAGTGACACATGTCAGTTTTGAAAAATGAGGCCTGGTCCATAAGGCACTTTTAGGCCCGGTCCTTAACCAGTTAAGAGGCTCCTCTGTCTTCCACTTCCACTTACCTGAAGTTGTGGCACCTGTTTGAAATTGTTATCAGTACAAAATACACCTGTCCACAACCTCAAACAGTCACATTCCAAACTCCACTATGGTGAAGACCCAAGAGCTATGGAAGGACACCAGAAACAAAATTGTAGACCTGCACCAGGCTGGGAAGACTGAATCTGCAATAGGAAAGCAGCTTGGTGTGAAGAAATCAACTGTGGGAGCAATAATTAGAAAATGGAAGACATACAAGACCACTGATAATCTCCCTCCATCAGGGGCTCCACGCAAGATCTCACCACGTGGGGTCAAAATGATCACAAGAACGGTGAGAAAAAATCCCAGAACCACACGGGGGGACCTAGTGAATGACCTGCAGAAACCTGGGACTAACGTAACAAAGGCTACCGTCAGTAACACACTACGCCGCCAGGGACTCAGATCCTGCAGTGCCAGACGTGTCCCCCTGCTTAAGCCAGTACATATCCGGGCCCGTCTGAAGCTTGATAGAGAGTATTGGGAGAATGTCATATGGTCAGATGAAACCAAAGTAGAACTGTTTGGTAGAAACACAACTCGTCGTGTTTGGAGGAGAGTGAATGCTGAGTTGCATCCAAAGAACACCATACCTACTGTGAAGCATGGGGGTGGCAACATCATGCTTTGGGGCTGTTTCTCTACAAAGGGACCAGGACGACTGATCCGTGTGCATGAAAGAATGAATGGGGCCATGTATCTTGAGATTTTGATTGCAAAACTCCTTATATCAGCAAGGGCATTGAAGATGAAATGTGGCTGGGTCTTTCAGCATGACAATGATCCCAAGCACACCACCAGGGTAACGAAAAAGTGGCTTTGTAAGAAGCATTTCAAGGTCCTGGAGTGGCCTAGCCTGTCTCCAGATCTCAACCCCATAGAAAACCTTTGGAGGGAGTTGAAAGTCCGTGTTGCCCAGCAACAGCCCCAAAACATCACTGCTCTAGAGGAGATCTGTATGGAGGAATGGGCCAACATACCAGCAACAGTGTGTGCCAACCTTGTGAAGACTTACAGAAAACGTTTGACCTCTGTCATTGCCAACAAAGGATATATCGCAAAGTATTGAGATGAACTTTTGTAATTGACCAAATATTTATTTTCCACCATAATTTGCAAATAAATTCTTTAAAAATCAGACAATGTGATTTTCTAGATTTGTTTTCTCATTTTGTCTCTCATAGTTGAGGTCTACCTATGATGACAATTACAGGCCTCTCTCATCTTTTTAGTGGGAGAACTTGCACAATTGCTGGCTGACTAAATACTTTTTTTCCCCACTGTATATGTGGGCATAAACTGCACACAAGTGAAGAAGAGCTGTTTGGCTTTCAGAGTACAGATTTAGATGGTTTGGTTTTTGGACGCCATGTCATGTTTGCAGAGTCCTTGGGGTGGCAGTAAATTGGCATCTGTCAGAAAGTGACCCAATTTTGAAAACTGCATCCCCAAGGAATTTATCAAGGGGTGTAGTGAGCTTTAGTTCCCCAGACGTGAATATGTAAGCTGTGCGGAGTACATTGGGTACACCAAATCCCACACTATTTTCCAACTAACTCCTATGACACAGGCGGAAGTGTTATTCTAGGGGGGGTCAGTGCTGGTGAATTTTCCCTCTTAAGCACTAAATATGGGGTGTAGCCTGATGTACTCTTGCACAGCTTATACATTTCCTTCTTGCCGTAGCCAGTTTTGTTCTAATGATTTGGCGATTTATCTTCACATTATACAAGTTATATTTTTTTTTTATTTTCTGGAGATGTGGCCATATGGGGGCTTGATTTTTGCGGGATGAGATATACTTTTCAATGCCACCATTTTGGGGGTGCCTATAACATATTGACTACATTTTATTAAATCTCTCTGGGTGGGATTTTAAAAATAAAAGCAAAAAAAAGCCCATCAAATCTTGTTTTTTGACATTGAAATTTTTGTTGTGCAGCATAAGTAACATGTTACCTTTATTCTGTGGGTCCGTATGATTACAGTGATACCTAATTTATGATGTTTTTGTATGTGTTACTAATTGCGCAGAATAACATTCTACTTAGGGAAAAAAATCAATTAGGTTTGCATCGCCATTTTCGAAAGGCATTACATTTTTATTTTTCTGTTGAATTAGCTGGTTGAGGGCTTATTTTTTCAGGACAATCTGTGCTTTTTATTGGTTTTCCTTTGACCTTTTGATCACTTTTTATTGAATATTTTGTAAGACAAAATGGCGAATAATCATTATTTCCTGCGGTTTTCTACGTTTCATTTTTACGTCATTCACCATGCGGATTAAGTGATGTTTTAGTTTTATTGTATCAGGTTTTTAAGGTTGTGGTTATACTAAATATGTATTTTTTTTTTTTACATAATACAACACTGTGCGCACACAGTTTCTGTTTCCTTCCTGGAAGCGCCGTACTATTATAGCAGATATCGGGAAGGGGTTAAAGAGGTTGTCCAGCCTAATTTTTTATTTTTATCGGCCTCAGTGGTCACGTGCAGCAGGGACTTCTGCCGGAATAAAACAGTAGAGCTGCAGAACTGGATTGCGCTGGGAGACATGGGAGCACCTGGGACAGGTGAGTATTTATTTATTTTTTTAAACATTTTTTTTTCACCTATCACAGCCTAATTTTATATATATATATATATATATATATATATATATATAAATCCTAGACAACCCCTTTAAGGAGTGCAAGATACCAAAACTTTTGCAATGTCATGGACAGACTACACCCAATTTTAAAAGATGGAAGCTTTTTTTTTAACCACTTCCTTCCTTCTTCCTTCTCTAATGTTAGTAACACTTCACTCTGGCAGTGTTCACATCTCTGTTGGGATTTCCGTTTTTCTGTTCCGCTCAGCTGAACTCTCCCTCTTGGTCCACCATTATGTCATCTGTAATAATATAATAAGACAGCAGCCATTGTGATATCACTGTAGAACAGTCAGCTTTTGACAGAATGTCTGAAAACTAGGCAGATAATAGATTTCTAGTTGGGGAGCCCCAAGAGGTGTCCTGACTGCTAGACCCCCCCATCCTAAATGGCAGCGAGAATTTGCCCCTGCAGCATCTGTCTGTAGCTCAGTGTAAAGTATAAATCTAGTTATAAGCACCGTAACCAAAGCTGTAGATCCTGCTATAGACAATCTTTCCTGTATTTGGCGCCATGTAACAAAGCCTGCTTTCAGTCACAACCCTCAGTATGTGTACACTGTGATCCCCGTATCGCTATCATGAGATCCTCGGGTCAGAGGTGATGCTCGGAGCTGAATGGTAAGCAGGCATTGAATGTGCCGTGTGTTCGCTCGGGTTACTTCGTGACCTCATAGTACCTCAGCTCGCCTGTCCTGACATGGCACCTCATGAGCTGCGCATTAGGCACGCACATGCCGGACACATGATCGGCTCACTTATAGCTCCTTGTACCATAACAGTGCCCCAGCCTTTCTGTATGGCGCTCACTGTCCGTGCCCCGACTACTCAAGTACCCACCAGACTGCCAACCCCCACAGCTGGGATCACCGAGCGGGCTCAGCGCAGCACTCACAGTAACTAGCCTGCCACTCATGACTGCTTGTACCCGCCCACTACCACTTGCGGCCAATCACACGCCTTGCATTAATCACAGCACCACCCACTCGAGTGTGAGAAGGCTCTTGATTGGAAGGCTGTACAGCTCTGTAAGCGGTGACTACGCTTCGGCGCTATAGGTGTTGCTGTGTGAAAGGCAGAGTTCGTGCAAACAGTAAGCAGTCGCTAGGCAGAGTGCGCTGACGACATCCGCGTGGAGATGATGGTGTGTGTGTATGGTGAAGGGGTAGGGGTACAAACACCTGCCAAAACGCTAGCGATAAAATAAAAAACAAAAAAACTTGTGTAGTCGGATAACAAACAGTATTAATCTCCAGGCCCATAAGTAGGTTTAAAAGTCCCATGCCTGTGTGGTCGGGAGCGCTATGGGAAATATTTGTAGATACACATGGCCTGCTCAGAACTATAAGTTCCATCAGCTCGTCATAACCCCCGCAACACTGATGGCAGCACAAGAGGACTCCCATAGCCTGCCGGGTGTCTCATCTATACATTAGGTGGACATATGTATGTATATTTTTAGGATATATTCACACACAGCAAATTTGATAAAAAAAAAAAAAAAAGATTTTAGTTTAATTCGAGTAAAGTTGTTTTAGGGAGAAGCCAATGATTTTCTGTCTGCCCCATTCAGATAATGGGATAGTCACAGAAATATCTGGCACGTGAATATGCCGCAAAATGGAGCCATAGCATTGGCACATACACTTTGGAGAGCTATGGCATATGCCAAGGATCAGGGCTGCTTTAACCAACATTCCTGTACATTTTGTATTTGTATTTGTTCTGCTTATCTTATCTTATCTTTGCTGCTGTAACACACTGAATTTCCCCATTGTGGGACTATTAAAGGACTATTATTATTATTATTATCTACATTGGCTCCTATGGCAGTGGCGGGCCCCCTCCATTGACCCGAATTGTCCTGCATTCAGGTGCTGTCTTGGTTTATGAGGTAGCAGGCAGGGATTCTAACACTATCTGTGTCCTTAGGATGCCAATAAAGTTGATTACAGGGGTGGAGCAGGAGCTATCAGCTCAGTGCTCTGCCATTCAGGCTACAGCCAGAGCCAGAAACAGCTCAAAGGGAATTGGGTTAGAGGAGGATATATATATATTTTTTATTTGTATGTAATATATTGATTGAATGGTTGCTGCGGTACTGCGGTGTCAGTCAGGAGCAGACAAGGGGTGTGATTCTGAGCTCTGACACTGCCTCTGATTGGAGCTCTGAATCACGCCCCCTGCCTGACACCGCCCTTCTGACATTACAGAGCTTAAATAGCACATCAGGCACCAAAACTAACTGCGCTTGTTGCTTGGAATGGTGGAGGCTTGAGAGAAAATGCCAAGTGTGCTGAAATCAGTGTAGTGGTGACTATTAACAGATGATAAGAACTTGAATTGGTGAAAGGTCCGCTTTAAGATAATGTGTTAAAATGGCCATGCCAAAGATAAGCCATAAATATATCCCTATCAGATACAGTATATATGGCTTATCCATTAGATATGGTGGTGAGGGGACCCTGCACCTTCATAGCCACCTTTATATTTTAGCTGGCCATACACATAAGATGTTTATCTGCAGATATTTGGTAGACTCAGCTAAATTTGTTGAAATCCACCAAGAATCTGATGTTTGTGTTGGTCATGCACATTAACAGCAGATGCCACTAAAAGAAGCTGAATGTGTCAATGATCAGTCAACCATACACATAAGACTTCTGATGGCCATCATACTGCTGTCTGATGGAATCATTCCCACTATCTGCGGTGACACTAAACCGTTGGTCAGGGGCAGAAAATATGGACAGTTTTAGACTGGATTTACTCGGCCACAATACATCCATGTTACACAGACCAAGTTATAGCCAAAAGTCCTTACCTGACTGTGAGTCTAATAACCCAAACTTATAGCACCATAGAACCCTATAATGCTACTAGCTCGGATTATTAGACTCACCACCAAAATTGGATTTCTGGTTGTATTATGGTCTATATAGTATGGACATATTATTATGACCATGTTTATTCAGCCTTAGGCCTCATGCACTCAGCTCCAGTGCTCCGTTCCTATGATTATAGAGCAGGTCCTATTATAGAGCAGGTCCTACTCTGTGACAACAAAGCAGAAGGGAACCCCCCAGGAAGCCACTCCAATGACACAATCTGTGCCCCCTCAGCATGCACACTAGCTCATATGCATCTAGCCTTCCTGTTTGTGAGTTCATTAGGGAATTTATCATTGTTTTTATGCACCAAAAAAGTAATTGTTAGACCTTCTACACTCAGTTATATTTATACATGTGGGAGTGGAGGGCTATGTGGGCTTTCAGGGCACAACCAGAGGCATAACATAAAGCTCCTAGGTTCCAAATGAAATTCTGCAGCAGACCCTCCCACCAACTATAATGTGTGTAATAGCTCAAATCTATACCAGTGTATAGTGGGAGGGTGTGGTTATATAGCTGTATGCCACGTAACATATTTATTGCAGTACACCATATCTTTTCATTAAAAGAATAAGGCACTCAAGCTACACCCTAGACCTGTCACACTGCTTTCACATAAGACTGTTTTACAGCATGTGCTACATTTGGTAAGTGTGTTATTTCTAGGACCATAGTGCATAGTCCCAGGACAAAGGCAATACAATGGTCCAATGCTTGTGAGTGACAGCACTGTTAGACGTCCAGAAGCCCCTCCTGGGGTTGAAAGAATTTGAAGTCTGAACACCATCCTGAGGCGTAATAAATGTGTGTGACATTCAGGATGCTTTGTTCACACACTACAGATTTTGTGTTCTTTTACAACTTGCATCCACTCCAAACAGTTGTTTTTTCCTTCCAGTTTTCTAACTGAAATATGGCTTATTGGAAATAGTAAGTGCGAACCTGGTCATAGCATATTATGTAATTGTTAGTCATATCACCATTTTTTGGGTAGATGCATTAAAAAATAAAAAAGATATCTGGTACACAGTTTTAGCCTGTAGTCACACAAGAGTTTAACTGCTGTGTGTTAGCCACGATCGTGGACAAATAGGACATACGTCACTTTTTCCATGGATCAGACTGACGGGTCTTTTTTCAGTGACCCAATTTGTCCATTAGGCAATAGGCCTGTGAAGATGCCACGAGGGATGCAACTCAAATTAGCACTTTACATGACTATATCTAAGGGATTCTTATTTGGGACATCCTCTTCAAAATGCAGCCCCCATTATGCCAAGGACAGCCATGACTAGCCAGAAATTTCTTCTAGGGAATGTAGTATCTTATGTAAGGGTAGGACCACACTTGCGACGGCACTCCGTCAAGTGAATGGGGTTTTAAGCAATGCGTCGCAAACCTTCCCCTATCCAGTTTTCCGACATTTAGGTCAGATTCGCGGCGGACGGAGTGCCACAAGTGTGAACCCACCCTAACATGCTGGAAACAGAGGGACTATATCTTCTGGCTCATGAAGGTAGTAGGGTCCTGAGCAGCAGAAACCATTTCCCCTCCATATGCCCTAAATAGTGTATATGTATGGGGGTTGTCTTCATGAAACAAACCCCTTTAAATAAACCCCTTCACCACAAATTTTTCCAACATGCATGACAATTTAAATTTATAGCAAAATTAAAGGGATGTCAATTATGTGTGGCTGACTTGCTAAATTTTACTACTATTTCTCTCCTGAAAGGAAATATACAAACCTGGTATCGTTTCACATTCCCGTACAGGTAGGGGTTATATAGCGGGATAGAGGGGAAACCAAGCATAAGAGCCACTCTGTTCTGGTGGAGCTGACCCATCGATTTCTTTGAATGGATCTATTGTAATTTTGCAGTGGCTATGTCTGGAAAGCATATGAGGTTATCTTCATCCATGCTCATGCTCCTTCTAGCCACAGCTTCTTTCATCATAGCTTAGTGACTAAACTTGCTATGTACAAAGCTAGCCATACACATTCGGTTTTCGATGTCTGAAATGGCAGGTAGGTTTATGCCAGGTTAGATCATGGACAGCTGATGGCAGAGTCTGTCAACAGAAAATTGGTCATGCTGGATATTTTCAGCCGGATGCCGGCAGAAAATATCAGTGTTAGGTATGATCGGCTGCTATTGGCCATTCTTCCGTCTACTTCTGCATTGTTGATCGGGCAGTTAAGGTTAATGGAATCATTCGTCCTACCATATCTAATGTGTACAGCAAGCTTAAAGGGCTTATCCGGCTTTTTAAAATTGATGTCCTTTCCATAGGATGGGACATAAGTTGTAGATTGAAAAGGGTCCAAATGCCAAGACCCCCGCAGTTCAGTTGTTACCCCGTGTTGGAGTGAACTGCAGTGCTCACTTGCCATACTTTTAATAGTAGCCACAGTGAGTATTACAGCTATTGTCCCATGGCCTTAAATGAAGCAACACACTATGGCCGCTATTAAAGGAGTAAGCACTGTAGTTCATGCTGACATGGAGAAACAGCTGATCTGCGGGGGTCCTGGCACTCAGAACCCTGCCAATCTGAAATCGATGTCCTTTCCAATAGAGATTGGGCAAGATTTTTAAACAGCTGGATAACCCCTTTAAGGCTCTGTTCACATTCATGTTGGACAGCTGCCACTGAAGTCTGTCAACTTTCCAGACAAAACATTGTGACACACAGCCCTATTTTGTTTGGCATTTCTGCGAGCGTAATAAACTTCCTTAAAAATAGTTATTGTGATCATAGGTTGGTAGGGACTCATCCCTATGCACCTGAAAGTAGTCTCCACAAGGCAGCCTGTAGAGAGCACTCACTAGGGAGGCTGCAGGCCTGCTGATGAATTAGTAAGGCAGCACACAACGGTCCATACTGGAGTTTCCTGTCACTTTGGCCTCAGATGTGAAGCTGTGTAACAGTGAGCCGCTTCTCCGATTTCTCTCATGCAGGTTCAGGGCATCCTGTGAGCTCCGCCCCGTCCCTGCCATGTGATGCGCTGACGTCACAGGGACGTAGAGAGTCTTTCTCTGCATGAGGACTAGACACCACCCTGCTGCTGCTGCTATTGGTTGGAGGAGGCCGAGAAAAAAGAGAGACACACACAGTGCAGACCTCACTGCTGATAGAGTTCACTCTGTTGCAGCGTAAACGTGACTTCCAGCATTCGCTTTTTCATTTTCTTCTCATTATTTATGCGCCCCTTCCCCCGTTTTGTAGCCCCCTGCAGCCCCAGCTCCCCAGGTGACATTACTGTGCAACATGTAGCTGCTGAGCAGGCGCCACAACCATGTTCCACTGGCACTGGAGACTGTGAATACTAACCACAAAGAAGCCCAGGGCGTCGTGTGTCTCTAATCCGTTCTCCTCCGGCGGCTCCAATGTCTCGTCCACTATGGTTACTGTATGAGTGATCCCTCTGCATGCAGCGCCAGCCACAAAGGATTGCTCTCAAGGTGAATCTGGTGACCGGGGTACAATACGCCGAGAGTCGGATTAGCAGCCGCCAGTGAACCGCACCAGCAGGATCTTAGCGTTCTGGAGTGTTTTTCCCTTTAATTCATGAGGCAGTCGTTGTCTTGTGCTGACCCTGTCTGGATCTCAGAATGAGCAAGGAAAGGCCCAAGAGGAATATCATTCAGAAGAGATATGTAAGTAGAGGCGCTCATTGGGTGTTATTGTTGTGCGTGGCACCTCTCCAGGCGGACCTTTAAATGCCAAGGCTGGCTTGTCCCTGCCCGGCTCGGGGCTTTAACCCTTGCTACATCTGCCTGCACTGACCTCACATGACACGATCGTAGGGTTATACAATGGCATGGCTCTCATTGATGTGCGGCCGGGGGTCGGGTTACACTCGGGTGAGAAGTTTGGGGCTGGCTGGGCGCAGGCTCGGGCTTTCCTTTGTGTAGCTGTACAGCCATCCGGTGCGGGACCGGCCTGTGCCGTGTACAGGAGCGCAGTCGGCCCTTTGTCGAGCCGGGCGCCCCCTGTTTTTGCCTCATTGTTGATGGGCGCCGTGCCCTATGATATAACCGGTTGTACTGGCATTATGTTAACCCTTTGGGCTGCCGTAGCACAGATCCGCATTGCAGAGGGCATCCTAGGTGATGCCGGATCGGGCAGCCTTTGTTTGGGCTTGTGATTAGGATGGGGTGAGCCCGGCTTGCCAGTGTCTTTTTAATGAGAATACATAGAAACTTGCATAGACCGCGGGCTGCCTGTGCCCCCTCCTCTCTGTATTGGAGGAACTCGTGCCACCCTACAAGGAATCGTGTCGCAGAGATTCTGCCTGGCAACATCTCAACTCCCCCAAATGGTCAGGGGGCGGTGTTTGTTTTGAGGGGGGGGGGGTGATGAGCCAGGAAGGGGGTGCAAGGAGGTATATGTGCTGCATGTGCTGAGCAGACCATGGCCCATAAATCAGCCCCCTTCCCTCCCACTTGCAGCCATAAGCATGGCTGCTGTCTGCTCGCCGGCCTGGCCCCCTCCGCTGCTCTCCTCCTCCTGCCTCCCTTACATCTGCAGCCTGGTGAGAGCAACAGGTTCCACTGGACGGGCAGCCCGGCGTTGAGGTGTGCCAGAAAGATCAGTGACGTCACAATGCTCTCCCAAGCTTTCTGGAGCTTTGGTGGTGGCCATGGGTATTAGGCGATGGCTCACGTTATAGGTTCTGGCAGGGGGTAGAGGATGACATGGGCAGTGAGCTTGGCACGTCATAGTAGAGGCGGGATGGCCTGCTGATGCCCTCTGGGGAATGTCAGGATGGCATATGTTACATCTGGTGACGTCACAAGCTGTGTAATGGCTGCTCTGTCGTGAGCATTACCTCACAGAGTGAAGGGCTAGAAAGACACTGTAAACTATCAGTATGGTAGACAATATATCTGTATTCTATATGTCTATAGGTAAACCACCTATAAAATGTAGATATTTGCCATTTTTCTGTTTGACATTCATTGTGAAGAACATAGCTAAACCGACAGAACCACCATGCCAGTCAGTAATCTCTGTGAAAAATGTGTGCCGCTCCTGGCTGGTGGTAGGTCCAGAAATGCTGACAGAAAATATCTGACCAAACAGCTTGGTCAGTGATCTTGGCTATCTTCCAGGCTATTTTGTATGGGATCAGCCTGTGTGTTCACAGAATGTTGCCATCATCTTGCGTCTACAAAGGCTGCAGTAGATAGATGTATACATCTGTCATCCCAAACACCTTGTTATTATGTGGTGCCACTGGTGGTATTCTCTTGGCCATGTGTCTTTATGGAGACCTGATCACAAATCCATTTTTTACACAAAGAATTCTCCAACGTATTGTAAGCAGACAGTTCCACCTTCTCTTCTAGGTTAGTTGTAGGACATGCTCCATATTTTCATCACAGCAGGGAGCTGACAATGTGAGATGTCTCGTAGACACCTATAGTTAGGAGACTTTCCACTAGGTATAGCTAGTATAAGTTAGTATGAGATGACCAAGTCTCTCATATTTTTAATGACAACTATGTTTGTTTAATGAAATTAGATATTGTGTAGGATGCATACTCGGTCTGTCCTTATTCAGTAGTGTTTTATGTCCCTGGAAATTCCTATAAATAGACGTATTAGGATAAGCCTTGTATTCACAGGCATTATTTGTGGGATGTCCAAGAGTTTCTAGGCTTTGTACTGGTAAGATGCCAGGATAGTGGACTGACTTGACTCCAGCGCTGCGGTTTATTAACCATTTTGTAATAATGTGCGGTTACACTAGCCACATGTTCACCATACCAAATATGTACTGTACACTCCAATACGGAGGAATTAAATACTGTATTCACCCAGGCACTGATATATATGTACAACATAATTCTAATAGTCTGGCATCTACAAGTCAATGATGGGCCAGACCACTATGTTTTCTAGAATATTGGAAATCCAAATTAAAGAAATCCTATAAGATTTTGTAAGACATGTTAGTGAGTTATCCAAGCAGTGCTGCAGGAGTCCTGAATGTTCCTGCACTTTAACGTCTTCTGCTTGTGGGAACAATATCATATTGATGAATCCATAGTCATATGTGTGTGGAAATCTTTAAAGAAGTTGTCCAGCTCCTTGAATTTATTTTTTTTTACTTAAATTTTCTAGTGGTATAAAATACTATCTAAGCAATACTTTACTGATATCCCAACCCCTGTTCATATGACACTGGTTCCCCAGGTTCCCTGTTGGTCTCTGTATCTTGGCCTTCAGTGGTGACATTTTGGAAAGTATGTGGGACCACTGTAAAAATGCTGAAGTCACTGCTGAGCAGTCACATGTCTGTGCATCATCAAGAGGCCAGGATACAAAGACCTGGGAACCGTGTTTGCTTTCTAAGAGCTGAGTATTGGGCTACAATGCACACGACTGAGTGTACATGTCAAGGTGGGACCGATTTCATAGCAGATTGCCCTCCGATGACGTCAGAGTGCCATCCTTTCCCCATTGACTTCAATGGGGGGTTTGTTCCAGTTCCCGGAGCAGGATAGGACCTGGTCTATAATTATAACGGAGCATCAATCCCACAATCTGAAAAGCCTTGGCCTGCACACTCAGTCATGTGAATGAGGCCTTACTCAGTTTATTCTATACAACTGAAAGCACGGTGGCTTAGTGGTTAGCACTGTTGCCTTGCAATTCTAGGGTCCTCTGTTTGAATCTGCTCAGGAAGCTTTTGGTGAGGCAATTCAAGGGGCACAACAGTGCTTTCTCTCTAATGTTGGAAAACTTGCTAGTAACTGCTTTTAAAAATTTACTTAAGATCCATTTACACACTTTTTTTTTTGTGCATGTATAAAAAGTAGACAGAACATGGTTGGTGTGGATGTAAAAGGAGAAAAAATAGGCATACTCTCCTGTCCGATGCTGTTATCCATGCCCTGTCCCCTTCCCATTTTGTGTGCCAGGGTTCGCAGTGCCAGAAGCTGGTAGGTTCACATGACTGCTGAAACCAATCAGTGGCTGCTGGGAAAGAACCGGTGGCATAATATAGTGACCTTACCGATTGCTCACCAGTGAGCTCTGAGCTCGCTGGTCTCAGCAGTCATGCAAACATTATGTTTTTTGACACATTACAGAAAGGGAACTGGGAGCAGACAGCAATGGACATCATACCTTTCTTTGCCATCTCAACTTGCTCTTATTTGCTCAGTGCTAACTACTTGTTAGCTAATCTCTATTATTATTCAGAGCTGTGATCTATGACTTTAGCTATATGAGGTAGTCTAATACGTGCCTCTGTCACATCATTGGCTGCCGATTCCCTCCTCAGATTGTGTATAAGCACAGGTTTCTGATAGGTCTGGCAGGAGGTCAGTGCATGAAAAGCTGATGTATATTACAGAAAGATTATAGAATGCAGATTACTATCCCACAAATGGGAATTATTAATGGGAGTATTAGCTAAATAGTACGCACATACTGAGGTAAGGGCAACCTGGAAGGTCACTTTAATGACCCAGTGGTGTATTTCAGGTTTGCTCATAAGTTCCACAGATGGTATACATCTTACAAAATCTGCTGGGGTATGTAAAGTATAAAGCAGAGCTCTGGTTCTACCTGGTAAATGTACACAGTGAAGGCAGCCATTTTGTGGCCTAGTTTGTCTTCCTCAGCTAGTAAGTGAGGTACACAGTGTATAGGAATAGTGTTAACTACTCCAGAACTGTTAATGTGCTCTTAGAAGCATTTGTTTCCCTTGTTCCTTCAAGGAGACCAGGAGACTATGTAAATCTCACCACCTTTATTTGAAGTGTTTTTCTTTTGTTAGGTCTCCTGGTGATTCAGGGTGTAGTCATTTGGTGTGGTCAAATTGCGGTTTATTGGCATGAGACCACAAAATCGCATCAAAATGCTGCTGTTCTGTTAGTATTATATAAAAAAAAAAACAAAACGCATTTTACTATAATTTTGTGGTAACTGTGCTAATAAAATTAAATAAGCCTGTATTTTGGGGTGTCATTACCCCCCACCCTCCAACAAGAGCATTATCAAGGTTTTTTGTGTAGAGTGTACTTGTTGTCTCAAAGTGCCCTAAGGATACATTGTTTAAACCCAAACTGCATGTATTTACAAATTTTACATACTGCTGCAGGCAAATGCTCGGTTTTCCGGGTGTTTTAGGGTGTTTATGTTTAGTAATTTTATTCATATTCCACATTACAACTGAGAAAGTAACAAACACATGCAAAAAGGACCAAAGAAGAGGCCCCTGTCCATATAAGTGCATATGATCCAAATACATGTATTTCTTTTATTTTAAAGGGGTTGTCCAGATGACCCTTTTAAAAGGGGACTTTTTCCACAACAAATTCTCCAAAAGCACATAGTAAGGATTAAAGAGGACCTGTCACCAATTACAAAATTCTAAATGTCATACATCAATTGATTTTGTTGTGCAAAATCTGGCGTTTATTTTTAGATCTGGCCACCTAAAATAAGGACCCTGAAAGATTATATCTAAACTAGCTCTGATTCTGCAAGTGGGCGCTAACATTTGTACCCAGTGGGCAGTAACTCTTTTGAGACACTAAAAAGGTTCCCACCTACTTGGAGAACCAGAGCTGGCTTACATATAATCTTTCAGGGTCCTTATTTTAGGTGGCCAGATCTAAAAATAAACGCCAGATTTTGCACAACAAAATCAATTGATGTATGACATTTAGAATTTTGTAATTGGTGACAGGTCCTCTTTAATCCTTACTATGTGCTTTTGGAGAATTTGTTGTGAATATTTTCCAGAACAACTGAATGCCGTAAACTTCTAGATGGGAATAATATAATAAAACTAAAAACCAGCCTTGCATTCACTATGCACTAAAACTATAATTATCTTGCTGTTAACCCTCCCTTGTGCTACCTGCCTCGAGTGCTAACAATCCCTTGCGTTTCCTCCTTTCTGCTTGGAGATCTTGTCCTAAGCTGCTTCTCCATTCATTTGTGTCTTGTCACCTTGTTGCTCAGTTGGTCTCACAAAGGAATGTCTTTTCTAGCTTGATTTGTATTGTTTCTACTCTGGTATTTTACATTGTTATGCTTTTGTGCAGGCTAGTCGTTTTCTTCAAGTGTGTTCATTTTGAGCAGAAAGAAAGGAGCATAGCAACCATCCTCTGCTAATTCTTCCAGCTGTACCATTATTCATTTTGCTGCTCCCATCCCCCATTCACTTGCCTCTTGTAGGCCTCTCGCACTTGCACCTGTTTCTTACTATGCCAGACGCCGTGCACTTTGGTGCATTAATTTTGCCTGAAACATCTGGATCTCCGATTCTTGTTTGGGTTACCTTTTTAATCTGTGATGGGTTTTTTTCCCAAGTGAATGCTATTTGCTGTACTTGTAATGGTATTATTTACAGTTCTGCATGGTATTTCTGGTAAAGCAATTATCTAACAAGAACATCACCTCTTTATATAGAAGCCACTGATCAGAGGTCACAGGTCCAGCTTTCCTAAACACCGCCAATCGACTGAGGGCATCTGCACCCTTATTTTTTCTGCAGTGAATCAAATCAATCTTATGTTTTGGAATCTAAAGTGAAATTTTAGGCACCTTCCCCCAAACATATTAAACTGTCACCACCATGTCACAGAACACATTACAGTGATAAACTGATATACATAGGGGTATGTTTTGTAGATTTGGAGACTCTTGTGTCAAAAAGGCAAAAGAGTTGTAGTTATGATACCTTTATTGGCTAACCAGAAAAATTACATTTGCAAGCTTTCAAAGCACAGTGGCTCCTTTTTTCAAGCTTTCCTAATGAATTCCTCACTCTCAGTTACTCTAAATCTCAAATACATTTCCTGGACACACAACCATATACATCAATAACACTATACAAACTGCGTTCTACAATAAACCTATAGGTTTGCCTGGATATCTGAGATGGAACAGCTTTCATCCACAACACACACACACACACACACACACACACACACACACACACACACACATCCACACACACATCCACACACACACACATCACCATCTACAGCCAAGATTTGTGGTACATTTGCATCTGTTCAGACAGTAAATACCAGAAACACCTGCTAACATTAAGGAATACATTAATACAACAGGGATATCATCCCTTGGTTGTGGATGAGCAGATCCATAGAGCTACAAGAATTCCACGGGTCAGTCTTTTAGAGTACAAACAGAAAACAGGGTTACATACGACCCTCAAATGAATATGTTGAGGAAAATTGTTGCTAACCTTCAACCAACATTTCACAGGGACAATAAACTAAATGATGTATTCCCAGATTTGCCTCTCCTTGCATATAAATAACCACCAAACCTAAAGAGGTTGTCTTAGCAAAATAAATATTTTTAAAATAGGCCATGACAGGTGGGAAAAAAAAAAATACTACTCTCCTGTCCATGAGGCTCCGATGTACTCCCAGTACGGTGTAGTCCTGTTGCTCCAGCATCTGAGTATTTTTTTTGTTTTTTTTCACCGCACCGGCCAATATAAAAACAATTTTTTTGCCTGGACAACCCCTTTAAGGAATCTGCTGGTTAGAAGTGCGCTCGCGTCATCATCAGTGACTGGCACATTTCCATCCAACAGCAAAAAATTCAAGACTTGTACCCATATCTTGTTATCAAAGAAGGTCCACATACCAAACACACAGCAGGACTATTAAGGTTTTGGAACATTTTATTGTACATCCTCCAATGTGGTGTACATAATACTGTGTACCAGGTGCCCCAATGAAGGAATTTACATAGGAGAAACAAAACAAAAACTGCAGGCCAGGATGAATTTACACAGATACACAGTTTCAGCTAGATACCCCTGTGGGAAAACCCTCTGGGACACAGCTTGTCACACTTAAAAGACCTGGTTTTAAAAGATCTCTCCAAGAATGACAACGAGAGAAAAATTTGGGTATTGAAGCTGATAATACCATTCAGATCATTGACAAAAGGACTCAATCTAAGACTTGGATTTATGAGCCCTTACATGGACACAATCCAGCCCTGTCCATCATACTGACTCCACACCACCCCCTTCTCCCAACTCCTCAATCCTATAACCTCAGTTTTATTACCCTAACTTATCTTTACTAATGAATCATGTCATTAAGTAATTGCCTTTGGGTAGCATCTTGCCAGTGCTGTGGTGAGTTCTCAGCCATTCACAGATTGTCAAATATTTGACAAAAAAGTATCAAATATTGCATGATTTTTTTTTTTTGATTAACACTGTAATACACTATTTTTCCCTATACATCGTAGATTTTCAGAAAGATAACTTTGAAGTGATATGCAGATGAGGCAGTTGGTGTTCTGGGGAAGGGCCTTCAGCGCCTGTGAACACTGTTCTTGCCACTCAGACCCCTACCACCTCTTGCCTACCCCACCCCATTCTCTGAGAATTGATCTTCCCCAAGTACACACTTCACATTGTATGTGGCTCTACTGGGTTACTGCAGCTTATCTTCCATTCAAGTTAATGGGCACTGTGTTGTAATAGTGTGGAGTAGCCACTACACTATGGACCCACTGTGCAGGCATAGTGGACCCCATAAGGGGTTAGGTTGGGGAGTGCTGGAACCCCCTCCATCTTTTATTGATGACATATCCTCAGTTTGGGCCTGGAGTTTCATTTTAACTACTTCCTGCCTATTTTATCTGCTACTATTAAAAATGTCATAAGTAGGTTCTTCCTGCTAGGTTTCCCTATGGCTGAGTTTATATTTTGTCAGGAATGTGATTTTTTTTTTTTTGCAACTTTCTGCAGTCTCCATGAAACACTTTGTTTAGCCAAATTGTGCGCATAGACAAGGACATTTTACTTATCTTCTGTCTATAATACGTATCAAAAAAGCAAACCAGTTATATGACAAAATGTGGTCTATTGCTCACCTATGAGTCTGCCTACACATTAAAAGGAAGTGCAGGAAGTGAATGTAGAATGTGTAAGGCAGGGTTCACACTACCGTTGGAGTCTGTTGTGAAGGTGTCCGTTAAAAAAAAATAAACGGACACCTATCATAACGGACCCTAACTGATGAGCATCAGGTAGTGTCCGTTTTGTAATGTCACATACCGCTAGAAAGCCGACCGCGCTGAATTCAGCGCACTGCCGGCTTTCCCGGTATGTGCCCCGGGGCTGAAGATAACGGCGGTGTAAGTTACATGTTTTACTTTACTTACTGTTTGAAGGGCGCTGTGGCGAACTCCCTCTGACACTGCTCGTTCGTCCATAGCGCTGTACTGAGGGGGCGTTCCTGACAGCTCAGCGTCATCGCCGGGCAGTAAGGAACGCCCCCTCTGACAGTACAGGGCTATAGACGAGAACAGAGAGAGGGGGCGTTCCTTACAGCCCAGCGATGACGCTCAAGCTGTGAGGAACGCCCCCTCAGTACAAGTCTGAACAAAGAGAAGTGTCGGGGAAGGAGTTCCTCGCAGCGCCCTTCTAACAGTAAAACATTACACCGCCGATATCTCCAGCCCCGGGGCACATACCGGGAAAGCCGGCAGTGCGCTGAATTCAGCGCGCTGTCGGCTTTCTAGCGGTATGTAAAACCGCATGTACCTGAGGACATGAAATGTCCTCTAACACTGCTAGTTTTTTTTTTTGTTTGTTTTTCTCCTTCCTGAGCATGCGCAGGGAAAGTAAACGGACATAAAATAACGGACAGTAACTGATGGCTATCAGTTACTGTCCGTTATAAGTCCGTTACCCATAGACTTCAATGTTAAAAAAATAACGGACACTTGCTGTCTGTCAAGAATCCGTTTTTTTCAAACGGACAAAAAGTCCTGCATGTAGGATTTTTTGTCCGTGAAAAAATAACGGACTTCTGACGGATTTGGTGTAAACGGACACTAACGGACACAATATAAAAACCCATTAAAATGAATGGAAATTTTAACGGATATCTGACGGTTCAACTAGTGTCCGTTGCTAAAATCTTGTAATGGACAATAGCAACGGACACTACTGACGGACATCAACGGTAGTGTGAACGCTCCCTAAGTAGTTCCAAAGAGAGGAAGCTGTCTCTTCTTCCTTTTATTTAAAAAAAAAATAAAAAATCTATTAAAACTATTATATAGTGTGTATTCAACTTCATGTGTCTCCTGGTGCAGGCGCCAAACATCTGACATCGGCCAAGAGTGCCCTTTCATTTATATATGTGAGAATTGAACATAAGATGGAATAAATTTTTTATTTTTTTTTTGTCCACAAACCAATAGAATTAACTGATGTTTACTATGGAATAAGTCAAGCACTATATAGCTTCACAGAGCCAATAATGTAAAGAGACCTTCGTGGATAGTTTTATATGGATGATGCTTGTCCTGTAGGATCAAAAACATACTACTGAAAAAAAAGGACATGATATACAAAAACATATCACAGAAAAAGGCCTCACTTGCTCAATACTAGGTGATGCATGGCTGTGCAGGATGCAAGCAGACCATTGCAAGATATAATAGAAAAAAGCACAGGTCCATAATGCTAATCGAGCACCCACACGCAATCCATGAGGGGGTGGATGCCAGCATGTCAAATGCACACAAATGAGACTTATACATGGCACTGTCACATGATATTGCGAGGTGCACAGCGCCAAAGAACAGCCTATTGGTCACACTCTACATTATTAGATCAGGCGGGCTGCCCAGCACCTTAATACCTGCACCTCAACACTAACATCAACCTGCAAAAATAAAGGGCCTGGCCGCATCTTGCAAATAAGATTGATAACCTTGAGGCATTAGTCAATATTTTGGCCAAAATACGCAAGCTCACAAGCCAACGTCAAGGTTCCTCATGCGTTGCAAGTCCCTAACCAAAAAATTCAAAAACATATTACTAAAAAAGGACGTGATGTACAAAAACATATCTCACAAAAAGGCCACACTTGCCCAATACCAGATGATGCATGGCTGTGCAGGGTCCTAGCAGGCCCCCAATGCAAGTTATAAAAAAGCACAGGTGCAAAATGTTAATAAAACATCCAATCACACACCTACAATCCATGAGGGCGGTAGATGCCAGCACTTCAGATGCACACAAATAAGACACGGCACTTATACAGAATCAATGTTACGAATAGTAATCTAGTCTTATCATTTTAGTGTAAGCGTACCGCTAATAAGCACATGAGAAAACACAGTTTTATGTATGTTTTATCACTTCGTACAATGTCATACGCTGAAGAACCCTACCCTAAAGAGTCTGATCTCCATCGCTACTTTGTGAAAAGAGTATAAGGGGAAAGGTTGTAGATTGCAATGCCTGAAGCCATCAGTCTAGACATAAAAATGAAAGTATTTTTATAAAAAAAAAAAACATTGATAGCATCTTGTAAGTCCTTATTCACATATCAGTGTTTTAATCAGTGATTTGCATGAGCACGTGGCTTTCGCACACTTACTCATGCGAAACACCATAAAAAGGTTCTTGGGGACTACTTTTGGGTAGTGTACCTCTTAGTGAGAGATTGTTGACTGCTAGAAATGCCTCTGATGAACTCAGACATTTTGACCAGTTAACCGACTTTGAGGAAGCAGGATGGTTGTTTTGATGAATTACCTGCCATCTAGACTGTTCTAACCTAGCTGTTATAAGGTGTTAGGAACAGTGGTTATGTGAGGGCATGCACACAAAGTGAAAAGGCTCTGGACGGCCCAGTCACACCAAGGAACATTTGATCTGCCAACAAGCACGAGCTGCTCCCACAGCCTCCCTCTTCACCATCCAGACACAGGTGACACCTTCCTTACACACCTCGGTCTCTGCCTGGACCTTTTCCAGATGTTTGGAAAAAGAAAAATTGGTGTCACGTCATTCATTACTTGTCCTACTATTGACAGCAAGCCTTAGTTTGCAGTGGTGTTGTGAATGGAAATCTGGACTGTTATGGATTGGATCCTTATTGTCTTTAACAACAAATCTATGTTCTGTTGTTTTTTAATCCAACAATGGTGGGGTTGCAGCATGGAGGCCTCGTGATGAGCACTTCAATCTTGCCTTTGCTGTGGAGTAACACACTGCCCCAACTGCTGGTATGAAGATCTGGGGAGCAATACAAGGGATACTAACACCTCAATAATATATTCAGGACATCCTGTGGTCATATGTTGCTTCCACCTGACTCTTTTCTTCAGCAGGATAATGCTTGACCACACACAACAAGGTTTTCTCAGGAATGTTTCCACAAGATTTCAACCCTATCTAGGCCTGCCTGCTATATTTATCGCCAGTTGATCATTTATGGGACCAGCTGGGACTCCAACTTCGGCAACCTATGAGTGTGCAAGATTTGGAAGCTCAGCTGCAACGTTTGTGGGCCATATGCCGCAGGGTACTATTCATATCTATTCCTCCATGCCCAACCATTTCTCATCTTGCATCCAGGCCAGAGGTGGACCAGGATACCAGAGCCTCCTTTTCTTTGTATAGGTTTCCCCAATAAGTGTTACCATTTTGCACTAATATTGTACTCGCGTATATCATTACACTAGCACACTTTAATTTGATTCCTATAACTTTTTTTTTTGTCAAGTAGTCTACATTATTTATCGGCATCCCCTGATTACGTGTACATAAAAGATGCAATAAACTAAGTGCTTGGTTGTTGACTAATCACAAAGAATGTTTATATGACCTTCCTTGGTCTCTGCCCGCTCTGCCAGCTGTAATGAAAGGTGGCGAGCAGAGTGCAACACCAATAATGTGGTACATCCTTGGTGCCAAAAAAGGGACATGTGCAAAGTTAGTAAATGCTCCCAATTGTATGTGTTTTATTACTGTATAATCCTTGATGGAAGCAGCTATTGAACCACAGTCTGTACCTTAACTAAAAGAGAACATGATGACGTAGGGATTTCTGTTGAATTAATCCAAACCATGAGCGTATTCGTAAGGTGAGATGACAGACTTAACAATCCTATAAAATGTTCTATGCAAAACTTTCAATTTCTGAAGACTAGCATCTCCCAGATCAGCCAAAATGCTTCCACTGTAAGGAAAAAGTAAAGTACTCCAAAGCTGATATTTTTTATTTTTTTTTAACTTTTAGCTGTTTTTATGGTTATGGAATATCGTAGTTTGTGTCCTATGTATTTCCAGTGTGACTACCTAACGTAGTTCACAAATATAAGGTGAACACAACTTACTGTTTAATCTTTTTGGGGGAGCCACTTACCACCACACTTCAGTGCTTATATCATTATCATACAGCGTATTTATTTGTTTTGTGATTTTGTAAAACCTCAGCACTTTTTTTTTATTTAGAAACATTTGAGTTCTAAAACATAGCCAAGTGTGTGAATATAGCCTATGAGTGGCTCTAGACTAAAATGATCTCCATTTGTGTGGAATTTTCTGGAAGTTCATGATTTTCTGTGCTGTTGGGTTCTTTGTTTTCATGTTGCCATCTTTGTTTCAGTGGCTGTTTTGTAGTTTGTCGTTAAATTTTTTTTTTTTTTTTTTCAATGACTGCTTGTAACCTCTGTCAAGATGCATTTTGGCACAAAAAGTTGTTTTGATTTTATTTGGCAGAGAAACTTGTCGGTATAGCTGTTGCCACACATGAATGAAACATTTAGAATTGTCAGGTTTGTGGCAGATAGCATGCACTTTTTTATTGACATGGCCTGTTAATAAAGTTTTTATTTTTTTATTTTTCATGGTCAGCTAACACAGGAAAGTTCTCATATGGTTTGGCATTGCGCGTGTGTGTGTGTGTGTGTGTGTGTGTTTTTTTTTTTTTTTTTTTTTTTTTTAATTTTGAGGACGGAGCCCCACATAGCGGTAATGTCGCGATTTTCCCGTAGCAAAAATCGCAGAGTTTTACTGTAGCTGTAAAGTGTATGGGATTCTGGCTAATCCCTTCCACACATTTTTTACGAAAGTGCTTTTTGGCTACGGCTCACTACGTGGGGCCTTAGCCTAAAAGAGGTATTGGTATTTAAAAAGAAAGAGGGGTGTAATATTGCACTTTGATTCTAATTGATCTCTGTTTTAGAAATAAAAAATTGAAAACGCACAATTTTCATGGCAAATTTGATTTAGCAAATGACTAGATAGGTTATTGTACCTGCTATTTTAATTTCTGATCAACTGCTTAGAGGTTGTCCGGGCTAAACAATATTTTCTAATCAGGCCGGGGAGGTGAAGAAAAAAAAAAAGTCTCCGGTGTCAGGGCAGACTGGTCCAGTCTGCTGCCTTCTTGCTGATGAATTTCTTGCTGGCTGTGACGTCCAGATTCTCTCTCACTGAGGCTGCTGATTGGCCTCAGTGGTCACGTGACTGCTTAGGCCAATCAGTGGTTTCAAGAAGGGGACGTCGCAGGTAGTGACATCACCGGTTCCCTTCTTGAGACCGCTGATTGGCCTCAGCTGTCACATGCGACAGATGCGACTTCTGCCAGAAGACAACAACAGAGCTGGAGGACTGGGAGGCTCCAGAGCAACGGGGACAGGTTGACTATGGTTTTCTTTTTTTTCACTTCCCCCAGCCTAATTAATTTTTTAGACCAGACAACCCCTTTAAATGTTTTGGTAAAATTTTATTGTTCATGGCAGTTATTTTTGTCCCGTTTCTTTCTCTCTTTCCATTATGTTACTATTTAACCAACATGAAATCTGCTTTAATATATGTAGATCCATTCAATATCCTAGTTTGTGAAGGACCTGTTAAATTGTATTTTGTTCATTACTGGGGTAATTACTGATATCTGCCTTCTATATAAATTGGTAATAATACTGAAATTTTAACACGTTTGTGTGTTGCTTGCGTTTTTAATTGAGCCTCGGCCTCCTGAAATCTTGTCTAGTGTAAGTGATTGTTGCTTCTGTGTGGTTTTGCAAGTTTCTAAAATGCTCATTAGGGTCAACTTTTTAAGGTTTTTCTAAAGAAATGGCCACTAATGTAATGCAGGATATTTGAAGGGGGAGGGCGCGAGTCCTGTGGTTGACAATGATAGTCTTACGATATTGTGAAAAACAGTTCTCTGTAAAGGTCCAGCTGGGCTGCTAGCTTAATTCATTGCTCCATGGTGGGATCACCACAGCTGCTGGAAGTCCTTTAGAAATGCAAAAAAGCTGTCAGTGTTTGTTCATCAGCGACACATGTGATGGGGCCAAGTTTAGGAACCTATGGTAGGGTGCTGCACATAAAATGGAAATATAATTGAGAACATCATTTGTATTTTTATGGCTTCTTTGTCCCTTCTAGACTGAACTGCTATCTCTAGAATACAAGCAAAGCAGAACACAATTGCGCTACTTACATATTTCTAATAGGAAAAAAAATATGGTTTTAGTAGTTTGTTTTTTTGTTTTTTTTTGCAGTGTTTTTAGAATGTTAAAATAGCTCCCCTTTTGGTAAAATGTTACAAGCCTTGCACAGTAAGTGTAACTATTTTTAGATTTTTTTTTTTTTTTTTTTTTTAATTGACTTTAACAGATTCTTTGCGGTCCCATGTTTTCTATAGTCCTTTTTATGGAGGGTAACCGGCTAATTTTTTTTTTTTTTAACTTTTCTAGCTTGGTGGGTTTGGATCTTCGGTCTGAATTCTCTCAAGTGGGTGTTCTTTGAAGAGCCCTGTGCACATAACTTGTACAGAGGATTCTTAACCTACATGCACACAAGCGTGTGTATGTTTGGGTCCATGAGAAGACAGCACATCATGATATACTAGTTCTGTCTGTGCCCTCCACAGGCCCATTCATTTTAATGAGCTGGGCCACAAAATGGGCAGGGAGAGGACCTGTCCTGAGTTTTGCCCCCTACATGGACCCATGAGAATAGACAGACAGACGTGTGTATGGGGCCATAAAAACAGAAGGGGTCAGTGTGCTAGGTGTTAAAAAATACCTCTTGCACACTGACAAGCACATGTTCTTTTGTATGGAGCCATGGAGTCTTGTGTTAACCTACAGTCTCTATATGCAAAGAAATTATCCCTAGGAGCAATACTTTTGTAGTATCGTATGATCTACAATAGAACATGCCACATCTGTTTTATTTATATTTTTCCTGTTGTATGTATTCAGAATCCAACAGATAAAGTTGCAGTGTGAAAGTGGAGGCATACAGAGGTACTGTAATGCTATAGCATCTCTATTATGGCTACATACAAAACGGAGCCATAAAATAACTGCGTGCATGAACTCGTATAACAAAGTAAGAGTTTGTTCACACTTGCGCCTGGAGTCCGTCCACTGTGAATCTGACCTAGGGAAAGGTTTGCATTCACTTCAATGGGTTTTTAAAGCAACCCACAGGTGTCCGATTGCAGGCTCTGTGCCGCAAAGCCGCTTTTGGTTGGAAACAGTCGGATATGCAGGACTTTGTGTCAGACCAAAAAAAGCAGCTTTGCGGCGCAGAGGGTGCAATCGGACACCTGCGGGATGCTTTAAAAACCCATTGTAGTGAATGCAAACCTTTCCCTATCCTTTTTTGTGATATTTAGGTCGGATTCACGACGGACTCCAGGCACAAGTGTGAACCAACCCTAAGAAATTAGAAATTAATGCAAGGGAATCTATCGGGGCAGGCTGTCTTTTAAGCTCTGGGTTCTGTTTTATACCTTGTCTGAGTATTCAATTAACCCTGTATGTTTGGGAACCACATATTTCTGAAGCATTTTCGGTAAAGTGATGCTCTGCTGGCACTGCAGTGTGCCAATATTGTCATAGCTGTAAAACAGAAAAGTTCAAGTTATGCCATGTACCCTCGTGAACATTTGGTTTGATCAAAGTGCATGATTTTGGTGTTATTGACTAATGGGTATGCCTGAAGGTGTTCAAGAAAGCTTGGGAAAGTTGGTTCCATAGGAGGTTGGTCAGGGGCTGGCACTTGGGAGAGCGCTGCAGTCTCTCCATCGTTTACATGGGCTCATGTACCTCACACCATCCAGTTAGTAATGGTGGTGCAAGGTATTACAGCTTTGTCCCACTTACTGGACTGGAATACCACAGCAGAGCAGATACTATGTAAAAAGCTTGTGCCTCCTAGAGTCCTGTGGTGATGTTGGTTTGCTTTTAGCGGCTCTAATTGTTTTGTCTATGTTGCCCAGTTACGGCTGAGTGCATTAGGCTTTTCTGTATATTAGAACCCATAAAAATGAACCTAATGACTGTGTTGATAGATAAAGGCACTAGATCTGCCCCTTTTTTTCTTTATTCCTTTACTAATGTTACTATTTGGGGTTAGTATTGCTGTAATATCATGTGGCACAGTTGTGCACTAACGTATCTAGTATGTAGTTTAGGTTTGGCAAGTACTAGTAGTTATGTATGTTCTTCCTTTTCTTTTTTTTTTTTCCACTTTTGCCTTATATAACAGTGTGACCAGTCTCACATAGCAGCTATTTGCCAGCGTCTTAGAGGAAAGAGTAGAGCCATTCAGTGCAAGGCTATTGGGTGCCTTATCCGCCTGGTCATGTCTTCTCTCTGGTTTATCCTAAAGCTTTCTAGCACACAGACTTCTGCTTTTAGAAGAAGAAGAATTATCCTTGAATATATGTCTGTAAGATATGAAAGTGACTGCTCTCAAGAAATAAAGACGTTATTGAATAAAGTGAATATTGGTTTCATGTTTTGTGGTCTGTATGTGTGGCTTGGAAGCTTTATTTTAAATGCCCAGCTTTCTTTTTTGCACACAAAAGGTTCTCAGAAGCTACGACTGTCTCTACTACTTGCCTACGTGCAGTACAAGCTTTGAAATGGCTACCGTCAGTAGAAGATACAGCAGTGGGTCTGACTAAATGAGGTAATGCTGTACAAAGCAGTTTCCTCTGTGAAGGTTAATGGGTCTGTTTCTTTCCTGTCTTGTTGGGGAGTCTGAGCAACTTCCTTTATCACCTTTTCACTGCCTGGTAACAGGATCAGGTCTATTGATCTGGTTTCTTGTGGCCAGTTTGTCCAAATTGAGGATCCTTTTGGTATGCTATGTGGAAGGGTTTGGCAGGGTTAATTCATTACAGGACTTGATTCAGATGTGATAGTTATTCTACAATTTATCATGCTGTTGATATAGCGGCTCCTACCGAGCCTATGCGGCTGTCTTGCTTCAATATGATGGTGAACAATTGTATGTGTATAGAGTCTCTAATAGAATTAGGCTTGGTGGCTGTATATTTACTGTCACCACTACAGAGATTATCTGGCATTACATTTGTGGCATGTCAGATTGATTTCTAATAATCCTTCTTTTACTGCTAACATATTTCACAATGCTTTACAACTAGGGAAGTAACAAGTATGATAAAAACAGTAAGGCAAGATGAGAGAAATCTGTACCTATAAGGCCCCATGCACACGAGTGTGGAAAACTGAGGTTTTCTCAAGGTCTGTTATATGTCAGTTTTTAGAACAATGGGAGTCTTATTTTTTTCAGTTTTAATGGATGGATGGACTAATGAAAGTCAATGGGTCAGTTTTTAACTTCTGTAAAAACAGATTTGCATCCATACGTGTCTGTTGAAAAAAGAGTTGGGTCAAAAAAAGTTGGGTTTTTAACAGTTAAATGAACAGTTAAAAATGGATGACGAAATGATGCAAAACAGACGGGCAGAAAACTGATGGGAAATAACTGACGAAAAATGGATGTGAAAGACTGACTGACTGTTTTTAGACTACATTCACATCTGCGCCAGAGTCTGCATTTGACTCAGAGTCCTTCGAAAATCAACTAAGGACTTTTTTCTCTGCTGGTATCGGTTTAAAAATGACGGACAACCGTCAGACCCCATTATAGTCAACTGCAACTGCTGTTTTAGCGGTCTGCCTCTCCATTCGGGTGCCCCAACAGACCCGGAAAAATGGGGATGCAACACTACTATGAGCTAAGTGTCATTCATTTTAATGTCAGGTGTTTTTTTTTTTTTTTTTGTTTTTTTTTTCTCACTCATGTGTGCATGTAGCCTAAGAACTTACAATCAACATGGAATGGGAGAAGTGTCAGAATTGATGCATTAGCCATTTGTTTTGGCAAGGGGAATATGAAAGTGCTTTTACTAAGATGTTTTTGGCATTCACAGAGTTGAATGGAGCATCAGCACAGCTGCACAATTGCTGCCTAATTCAGACTAGGAGGGTTCTAAACATTGGTCAGACTTCCATCGATCAGGCACTTATTCCCTGTTACGTAAAAATCTCATTTTAATTTTTTGAAACAGCCACCCAGTATCTGAGCTAACATGGAGTTCCAAGAGTAAAGGGTTAAGGATAGAGTGCAGATATTAGTGACCTGGCCAGGTTATGTGAGCCATTATTTGACATAAGACTCCTTGAAGAAATTAGTTTTTAAGAGACACCAAAAGGAGAAAGAGAATATTGGGAACAAGCTTAGTGATTCGTGTCATAGAATGGGTGTGGCACAACTTTGGAATGATAAGAGTTGAAAATCATTGGCAGAGTACAGAGCCACTTCAGGTTGGAAGATGGAGATGAGGGGCAATGTAAGACTCTGCATGTCCATGAAAGTAAAATCATGTAGGCATGGCTTAGTCACTGTATTGTGGTTTCATACAACATGGATCCTGAATACAGTGGTATGCACGGACCCTAAGCCTCTGCTGCTGTTGTGCTCTCACCTAAGGCCTGTTGGAAATACTGGAGGCACATTTTATGTGACTAGCATGTAGGTCTTGCCAAGTACTGCTTAGTGGGTGGCTGCAGAATTACATTTCAGTAAACTAAAGGGGCTTGTTTCCAAACATTTAGCACAGTGTGCAGCTCAATCTATCTGAAAGCACTATAGTCATATGTACTCGAGGAACGCCACCAGCAGAGAGCTACAATAAGCGTTTTGATTTCTTGCTTGTGAAATAGTTACCATAGCTGAAATGGTTACGATACTTAATACGTGAAGTGTACTTGCATTCACCTAGTCTTTTGCTTCTCATATGAACATTACAGAACCATGTAAATTTTACGTACCAGCATCTGATTTCTGTAATATTGCAACAGTATTAAATTGCACAACTGTACTGGTTTCTGTGAAATGGGGTATAACATATGTGGTCTAGGTTATGTATTACCAGACAAGTAGGGTGTAGTCATTTGCTTTGTGTATATGCAGAAAATGTGCACACAGTCTTGGGTTTTTGTAGGTAAAATCTGAACGTGTTGTACTCTTAAAACCATCCATATTCTTTAGATAGATGTTGGCTCATTTAACTCCCCGTACTCATGCAAACTTGACTCTGTCAAGCAATGCTTATGTACTGAACTGAAAGAGGAAAAAAAGCTGCTAGCGTATCTCCCCGGGAACAAAAGGTTTGGGCAGTGGAAATCAAGTCCCTGGTTCTTATCTCTCACTATCTGTGGCAAGTGTGAGTCCTCCATACATATAGATGGTCAGCAGGTCCTATTGATGTTGGCGGTTTTGACAAATACTCTCCTAATGTGTATGGGCAGCATGGTGGCTCAGTGGTTAGCAATGTTGCCTTGCAGCGCTTGGGGTCCTGGGTCAATTCCATGTGTATTATTGTTTGCTGGTATCTACAGTGTGAAAACTGTCTGTTACAAGATAGAAATTCAGTGACAGAAATGTGTGGATCAGTCTTCGGAAAATCTCCCACAAATCTTTGTGTGAATGTGGCTTGAGGCTAAATACATTGCTTGTGGTGCATTTAAAGACCTGCAGGAAACCTGTTGTATCTCAAGTTCGCTTTTGATAGAGTTGGTAATTGTGGGCAATATGCGGCCCAGATTTTCCAAAATGTATTTGCCCTTGTGCATGTGGCCTGAATGGGGCTAATCTGCATTCAGATAAATGGCATACCAATCTGCAAATCTGCACCTGAAATCTAATGGTCACCCCTGGATTTCCGCTGTGGATTATCTGTTCGATTTTTACAGACAAAAATTGTTTGAACATACCCTAACAGATTTGTCAAGATCTTTTCTTGTTTTGGCTTTTAGGAGGTCACAGACGCTGTACTCACTATAAAGCTTTCTCTGTCCCCGATCAGAAAACTAGGCTCCTCCTTTTAAATAGGATGGGCTGGATGGGGTATGTCCTTTCTGTCCTTGAGCAAACAAATTTCTCTTTCTGGTTCAAATGAGATGTTTCTAGTAGTCAGGAGGTTCTTATTTAGATCTGTTTTTTTAAGTTTTTGCTACAGATGCTACAGTTTACGCTAGGTTCACACCTGCGCCTGGGTTTCCCGTCTTCGGGTCCATTTGGGGACGCGAAGAACGAAAACCTTATCCGCTTAAAAAGCGGTTACCTGTGGAAACCCGTGGACCCAATAGACTATAATGTGGCCTGCCTGGTTTCCGCCCAACAAATGCGGAGGGAAAGTCCTGCTTGCTGGACTCTTCTTTCCCCATTTTTTTAAGCGGATTCAGGGACTGAAACCCTGAACGGAATCCAGGCGCAGGTGTGAACCTAGCCTTAGTTATAAAACTTGTTTGATGTATTATTTTTGTTGATATGTAAAAATAAGAATAAGGCTAGATGGTGACTTTGGTTGCTTAACATGAAGATGACAGTGTCAAATTGCAACATTATATCTAATAACTGTCTGTGGTCACATTTACGTGAAATAACAAGACCGTGATATGACACTGACCATAAAGACAAACCTGTTTTTGGTCCCAAGACAAATGATTGTAACTTGCTTGCGGCCTGCCTGACACTTGGCATTTTTTTTTTTTTTTTTTTTTTTAACAACCAAATTACAAATCTGAAATAATTGGGTGACTTCATGTTGAAGATAAATCGCACAGGTTTTTGGTATGTGCTGATGTAACCATAATCGCCATTATGCCTAGCCTAATCCATTTGTGATTTGCGTAGTAGAAATTGTTGACAGGGTTTCCAACTAGCTTCAGTAAGTTTTTCATGTTTAGCATGTACAATAGTACTGGTTTCGAAGATAACCCAGTCATTGAATGACCGTAATCTGTATCACTTCATTTAGGAAATGAGCAGATAAATGGACATTTAGTTTAGATATTTATAAATATAGAAATGGGGGCTTGTGTATGTATACACCACCTCTGCTCTTTAAGTTCGGCTGGGTTTACATCTGCTCTTAGTCCATTCTTCTGTTCTGTCATAGTAAGGACAGAAGTTTGTGTAGTATATAATTATATAAAGCTGTTTAACTTTAATGCCGTATCAGAAAAATATGTTAAATATATTTTGAGTAATGGGCAAATTTGTGTATGCTAAAACATACAACAAGATAATGTACAGGATTTAACTAATAGTATTCACTCACTGGAGGGAAATTAATACTGATGTTTCCAGGCTTAATAAAGGCCCCAACTGGTGCAAAACGCACCTGAATTAAGAGGCCCTGGCCTCCTAACATATCAGACCCATGCCTGTGCATCAGAATGGCAATCTACCGTAGATTTCTGGCGTGAGTTATAATAAATATGTCGGGCCGAGGCATCCCTGGCCTGCCCCACTTTCACAGAAAGGGGCGAGTGAAGTGTTGAACTAGAGATGTGATGCATCTTTGGTGCAAGAAAGGGCCTTGTGCCAGAATGCACCACATTATCACCCATCTACGCCAGAATCTTTTAAGGGATATCCCCAGCCCCCAGCAGGACTGTGGGGTTGGTAGACAGCCCACCAATTCAGGCTTCTCTATTTCTCCACAGCCCAACTCCCACTCTGGCTTCAACTCTAATCCCTTCGTAAATGGCTGACAGCGATGGTCACACAGATTTTTTATTTTTCTCTCTAATTGGGGGGGGGGGGGGGGAGCAGAAGAGAGAAATTCTTCCTTTATACTCCCATTCCTTTTGTATCCACTCCTGTGTTTGGGTCAAAAACCACAGAAAAATCTGAAAAAAAAAAAAAAAAAAAAAGCTTTTCTGCAACGTGGGCCTTGGCCTAATAAAGCAAAAAGTGAAAGTAAATATCCAGCACGCTCTGAGTCTAAGTATACAGTATCAATAATTGTACATAATACATAAGTAATCATTTTATTTTGAAGTCCTAGTTGGTAACAGTTTTCTGGCCATGGCGCCACTCTGCAGGACAGAACAGTACGGTACATAATCGGCTCATGGGGTCTCAGAGGTTGGAACCCCACCTGTTGTACAGGTTTTCCTAATTATCTTTCTATAGAGGGCCACTACCTGTTTGGTTTCACTACAGTGCTTACTACTTATATAGTAACAAACCCCTCTCTTCGCATAGGATCTTCTACAATATCAGGACTCCAGGTTTCAAAGGCCAGAGTTACTGGTTTATCCATGTGTGTCTCTTGCATCCGGGAGAGCTAATTGTTAGCTATCAGAGTGGAAGTGCTGGAGGTAATATTTCAGAATAATTGAGAAACCCTTCAACCTCCTGCTCCCAATTCCACCATTTCCTGTTTGGCTCAGAAACTGTGAGGTGAGCTTAAATGAAGATGCCGCAGACATAGTGTACTGTGTTTCTGTATTTCAGTATCTGTGCTGAATGTATGTAATTTATCTATAGTCATGTTATATGGAGTGTTGCACCTCCTACTATAAATTGTGTTAACACTAGAAGACTTAGGAATATTAAAGTACTATAGAAGATCATGTGCACAATGCATAGCTGATGCTTTATTCCTTGTACTACATAAGCTTGTACCCCACAGCTTTTTTATAAGGTTAAAGGGGTTCTCCTATCCTTAGGCTAGGCCATCAGTGTTTGATCAGTGTGGGGCTGACCTCATAAACCTCTACTGTTCAGCATAATGCATGGTCTGTATAGGCATCATGGCTTCTCTGTATGAGTGGCTGTGCCTTGGACCATAGCTTGTCCCATTCATCTACCTGTCAAGTAGTCATTCTCAGATGACCTTTTTTCAGCTAAGAAGTGTGCATGGACCCTGAATGGGATCACATGGTATTCCCCATATGTGTATATTTCAGAACTGTGGGCTCTCCATGTGCTACAGTATAGTCCCTTTGTTTAGTAGCATGTTTTTCATGCACATACCGTGTCTATGGGTGCCCTATTATGGACCTGTACAATCTAGATCAGTATTATATGCATAGATCCTTATGGCATGATCAAACTTTGTGCAGTTTCTTGGTACAGTTTGGATAACTAGGAATAACGATGAGGATCCACACAGTAGTTATAAATAAAGGCAATTCTTGGAAAACGTCTTTAAAGATATAGTGTGGCAAAACATAAAAAAAAAAACCCTCTTGTGTGATTCTATAAAATCTGTGCTATGGTAAGAGAATTCTGGTGCAGTTGGGTGTGTGAATCTGACCTATGCATAGCGCGATGTAGAATTCTTCTTGGCTTGAATGTTGGCTGAGCTTCATCCATGTATTGTCATTTTTTTCCTCCTGCCTAAACACTTTGACAGCTTATATAAACTTAGTGTTATAAGTCTTTTTGTTGTGAAGGCAATAGATTGCAAGCTCATTTGGACAGCATTTAGGTTAGGGCTTACACAACGTATCACACAAAACTAAGATCATGAATGTTCTGCAGAATCTCTATTGAATGTGGTTGTGCTGCAGCACACAATTTTAATATGACTTGAGACATGACCACCTCCAAAAAATCCAAACCTGCTGGATTTCAGCAGATTGACTATCCTGCGTAGCGAGATATCCGTGCATCATTTACTATGTCACGTGGCTAAAGCTGCTGCATAGCCCTACCCTTATGGATGTTAGTATATACATTTACTATGCAGGTCTGTGAGGTAAATAAAAGATAATAGGATCTGCAGGTCTTTAATGTGTTTTGATGTCGGCTCTAGAGGTTTTATATGACAGAGCGAGGAGCACTTTCCTGACACACGTAAGCACAGCTGTAGCCCGGGGCGTCAGCGAGAGACCAGCTTCAATGTGGGTGTATAAATAGCAGAATTAATGAAATCAAATATCACCACACCTCTCTTATGCTGTGGGAACTGTGAAAGAAAAAGTCAGCCGTGTGTGTGCCAGCTTCGTAAAGGCCACGATGAAACATGTTTCTACTGATAATGCTTTCTGTTTTGAGACTCTGAGGGATTGCCGCTGATTTCATCTTGGTATTCAATGTTTCCAAGAGCATGTACCGAACAGGAAATCTTCATGGGAAGCTGCTTAAACATAAATTCACACACGGAGGTTTATTGCAGAAATTTCTGATGCTCTGAAAATATGTTTCATACATCTGAATGAGTTTGTATCGGCAGCATGTGCATGGATTTCTGCAGGCCCCATTCAGATGACTAGGAAAGTCACAGAAATGTCTGAAATAAATCTGCCATGTGTAAATTCATCCTTAATGTACTTAATTGTTACCTGTTTATATCCAGTATTATTCTGAAAGCATGTTGTCTTTGCTCTATTGCAGGGGTCGGCAACCCGCAGCACGCGTGCCAAGAGTGGCACGCGAGGCTTATTTCCCTGGCACAGCACCGGAGTCCTCACCCAGCAGTTTTCGTTCGGACCAAACACGGCCGAAACGAAACTACTATTATTACACTGTGCGGTCTCTTCAGACCCCCAAGTATAATAAGCAGAGCCCCCGGGGAGATGATCAAACATAAAAAAACAATGTTAACTCACCTTCCCAGCTCTCAGCAGCCGCCCTGTGCTCTTCGGGCGCTTCTGCCTGACGTAAGAGACCGCTGACAGGGCCTCAGGGGTCACGTCCAAAATCATTACGCATAATGACGCAACGTGATAATAATAGCTAGTGAGTGGTGACAATTGGAATATTATAAAAGTTAGAATATTATACCGTGTGCAGTGGCCACTATGGAGGATAATACCGTGTGCAGTGGCCACTATGGAGGATAATACAGTGTGCAGTGGCCACTATGGAGGATAATACAGTGTGCAGTGGCCACTATGGAGGATAATACCGTGTGCAGGGGCCGCTATGGGGCGTAATACCGTGTGCAGGGATCGCTATGGGGCGTAATACCGTGTGCAGGGGCCGCTATGGGGCGTAATACCGTGTGCAGGGGCCGCTATGGGGCGTAATACCGTGTGCAGGGGCCGCTATGGGGCGTAATACTGTGTGCAGGGGCCGCTATGGGGCGTAATACCGTGTGCAGGGGTTGACAGACATACAATTATTGACCGGCACTCCGAGTACCTCAACTTTGATTCTTTTTTAATCGAAATCTGCACGCCGAACAAAAAAGGTTGCCTACTCCTGCTCTGTTTTATATGCCTTATGCTCCGATGAGCTTTGGCCTCCCATTCTGACATTCTTTACTGTACATAGATATCGTGACCTTTCACTCAGGACACGGCAACAAGGACAGACATGTTTCCAAGCTATCCCGTCATTAGTAGTAAAATATACTGGGGATAAAGGGAGGAAGCCAGCAGAGGGGGTGAATGTAAACATAAATGCACTTCACTCACTGCTGCTATTTCATGCCAAAGTAAAATGCTGGCTTTATGTCAGCTGTAGTGTTAAAGGCTTAATTTACCTTTGCCTGTCCCTTAAAATAGATGATGATGACGACTGTCCCCGCTAATGTTGTAACCATGGGAATATCCGTTTGTTTATCCCTTCCTTGTCTTTAAAACTAATGTATCCTGAGAAAACGACCTATTGTTTAAATCCTGTTTTTATGTTAAACATATTTTTAAAATTTTTTTTGGAGTTTTTGATATTCCATGTTTATATTTCAAAAAATTCAAAGTCTTTCAACTAAGCCTAAAATAATTTGACTTCCTGTTTTCATAGACACAGTGGGGCAGCTTTAAGACTTACGTTTCGTATAGATAAAAAAAACAAAAAAAAAAACCCCAAATTCTTAAATTTTACAAAACTTGATTTAAAAAGTATGTTGTTTTCTGGTGACACATTTAATTTAATCTCTTCCCAATATCAGCCGTAATAGTGCGGCGAATGCAGGTCTTTAAATATGGCGCTTAGGAGCTGTAGTATTATACAGCGGAGACTCTGCATCAGTGCCTGTACTGGTCTTCTGTAAATAAGATATCACGCTGCAGCAAGTTCTTGCACTGCTATCTGTGTAGTCGAGTTAAAGTGAACAATAAATGCTCATTGCTTCCTCATTTTAATGACTGATAGGAATAGTCTCTAATTGTCTCTTTCATGTTCCTTCATCTAGAGGTCCAATGATACATTGAATATCTATTTTGCCAAAACTGAACAAAATCTGATCCGCTGCTTCAGTTAAATATTGCACATATTTATGGTCAAAAGCTGTATAGTTTGTATGGCAAAAGTAAATCTTTATACTTTTCTTCCTAACCTTTTTAGGATCCTTTTCTAGCTTTGACAGAATAAAAGCAGATAATCTCTTTCAGCATTTTCACCAAACTTCATCATTGACTGCAGTAGGGCAGTGCTGAAGTACCTAAAGCGCCACTACACTTTGTACGGAGAGTGAGCAGCACTCCTCTCTGTATGTAAACCTTACAGGGAACTGCACTATCCCAGAGCAACTGATCTGCAGTGGTCCCTGGGGCCCTAAGGATAGGTCATGAATATTGCAAGATGAATAACTCCTTTAAGCATCATGTACAGTGGGGAAAAAAAGTATTTAGTCAGCCACCTATTGTGCAAGTTCTCCCACTTAAAAAGATGAGATAGGTCTGTAATTGACATCATAGGTAGACCTCAACTATGAGAGACAAAATGAGAAAACAAATCCAGAAAATCACATTTGTCTGATTTTTTTAAGAATTTATTTTCAAATTATGGTGTAAAATAAGTATTTGGTCACCTACAAACAAGCAAGATTTCTGGCTCTCACAGACCTGTAACTTCTTCTTTAAGAGGCTTCCACCTGTTTGACATTATCAGTATAAAAGACACCTGTCCACAACCTCAAACAGTCACACTCCAAACTCCACTATGGTGAAGACCAAAGAGCTGTGGAAGGACACCAGAAACAAAATTGTAGACGTGCACCAGGCTGGGAAGACTGAATCTGCAATAGGCAAGCAGCTTGGTGTGAAGAAATCAACTGTGGGAGCAATAATTAGAAAATGGAAGACATACAAGACCACTGATAATCTCCCTCGATCTGGGCTCCACGCAAGATCTCACACCGTGGGGTCAAAATGATCACAAGAACGGTGAGCAAAAATCCCAGAACCACACGGGGGGACCTAGTGAATGACCTGTAGAAAGCTGGGACTAACGTAACAAAGGCTACCGTCAGTAACACACTACGCCACCAGGGACTCAGATCCTGCAGTGCCAGATGTGTCCCCCTGCTTAAGCCAGTACATATCCGGGCCCGTCTGAACTTTGCTAGAGAGCATTTGGATGTTCCAGAAGAGTATTGGGAGAATGTCATATGGTCAGATGAAACCAAAGTAGAACTGTTTGGTAGAAACAGGGTGGCAACATCATGCTTTGGGGCTGTTTCTCTACAAAGGGACCAGGACGACTGATCATTGTACATGAAAGAATGAATGGGGCCATGTATCGTGAGATTTTGAGTGCAAACCTCCTTCCATCAGCAAGGGCATTGAAGATGAAACGTGGCTGGGTCTTTTAGCATGACAATGATCCCAAGCACACTGCCAGGGCAACGAAGGAGTGGCTTCGTAAGAAGCATTTCAAGGTCCTGGAGTGGCCTAGCCAGTCTCCAGATCTCAACCCCATAGAAGGTTTGAGATCTGGAGAATACAGCCTCCTGCACGTTACTATAGAGCTGATCTGGGTCCTGTAGGACCCAGCAGCTCTAACAGACTCTGATCCCGGCGGATCATGTGACTGCCGGGTCAGAGGGGAGCCGCATCATAGCGGCACCCATAGCTGTGTATACAGCGCTCATTGAGCGCTGTGTATTCAGCGGAGGGAGGGCAGGGACTGTAATAAACCTTTCCTGCCTTCTCTAGGGGAGCTCTGGCTGTCGTACTACCGGCTCCACGTTTCAGCAGCTACACGATTTCGTGAACTTTTTTGTTTCATAAACTTTTGAGTAGAGAGATGAATGAAAGGGCAGAAGTACTCATCTGCTGTCTCTGCCTGGCTCTTCTCTGAGAGTGAAGCAAGCTGTGTATGGAATAATGCCTCATGTACGACATTGGGGGGTTATGTTTGTGCAGTATTGATGAAGTAAGAATTTACACACCTCCTTTTAAAGTGAGAGGCCAAATATTTGTGTGTGTTTTTACAGCATTTTAGAATGTTGCGTTGAATTTTAGTTATACTTTACGGCTTACTGTGTTCTTGTTGAGCTATTGGAGTATGAATTTATAACAGTGACTTGACTTGGGCTAAAGCCCCACGTTGTGGAAAAGCTGGGTTTGTTTTTTTTTTTTTTTTTTTGTTTTTTAAAGGCAAGGCCAGGATTGGATTTAACAGCAGGGAACAGTATTTGTGCTTCCTTTCTTTCCCATTCATTTTCAAGCCACTTTTGACCTTGGCACAAAAAACGAAGCAAAATCTGCAACAAAAAAAGCAGCTTTTCCACAACGTGGGGCCTCAGCCTTAAAAGGTATTTCTCCTTTAATCTGGCTCTTCTTTTTGTTCATATATGATTAAATGAAAAATACTAATCTGTATATTGCTTCTTAATTCCACTGGCAGATGTGACGTGTGCTTGCCATGTGTTTCTTGCTCTCTTCTGACTTTGTGTGAGGTTTATGCTTATGACACGTACATCCTGTAGATACGTTCCATAGCGCTGCAACAAGTAGTGGCTGGAGCTCAATCCCATTGTGGTTTTGGCACAAAGATAAGAATTTAATTAGAAGAATTTGGTATATATTTTGTTCTTAGTTTTGGCTTTTTACCACTTCTTTTACTTTTCCCATGTGTTGTATACTTGAGCTTGTCATTGGACTTGGAGCTACAGCACAATTTTTCTGTCCTTTTAGAGATAACCAGATAATTCCATATTTGGGCTGAGCACTACCGGGCACATGAAATTGTGCATATCTTATTGTATTGTTTTGTGTTTTAACTACAGTGTGCAAATTTCCCTGTGACTCTTTTCCACTAAGGGTGATGTTACTTAAGGAGTCTACTCTTGAAGGGCTCTAAATGAAGACTAAAATGGTTGCTACTGCAACCTAAAAATATAACTTGTCTCAAAATTTTTAAACTTGGGAGCCAATGGCATAATATATCAGGTTTAGAGCCCAGTTTCCTTTTATTTGGAGATTTATAGCTGATCTCTCCTAAATGGGTTTTTAGAAAATCTACTTGGTAACACTACAACTATAACTTTAGATGGTGAACCACATCCCTTAACTGACTGCGGCAGAGCTGCTTTTCCTATCTCCTCGCAGTGCCAAAGCAGCTTTGAACAGCTGAGTAATGTCTGACATACTGGTTTCTAATATTGGCTGTCCACATGAGATACAGTACAGTAGTTGTCACCTGAACACTAGTCATCTAGTTTTCTAACTTCTCTACCAGAGAACAGTAGGATTGTTAAACCTGCAACGTCATCGCCGCAACCCGCCTCTAGCCCTGCTTTCACGCCCCCTGCATCTTGCATCTGCTTCTTGCTCCGTCGGCCATTTTTCTGAAGTACACTGGTGTAAGAAACTAAACAAAAATAGCCGCTGGAGCCACTTTGGCCGCGCTGAAGGCGGGTTGTGGTGATGACGCAGAGTGCTCGGAGCACAGGCGGCGAGGAAAAGTAAAGGTAGGAGTAGAATAGCCTTTATAAAGGCTATTCCAACATTGCTTCAGTTAAAAACACGTTTCCCCAATGATAGAATCCCTTTAAGCATGCTCTACAATTGAGCACTGTTACATTGAGAGTAAAGACACACATTCAGGTTTTGTTAATACAGTTTTTGAAGCCAAAACTGAGAGGATTGGGAAAAGTGAGAAGTACATCTGTCTTGTCGGGTGTTTTTAAACATTCAGGTTTTCAGATGGAAAAGTCAGCAGTATAGGAGAAGTAGCACCTGTCTTATATATTTTCACTCCCTTTATGTTCCACATCTGGTTTTGGCTTCAAAAACAGCATCTGTAAATTTGAGCATGTAAACAAACACTTTAAATGCCTTTTCTCTGTCTCTTGCTGCCGTATAAACCATGTATATGTAACGTTACATTTTAGGTGGAGAATGGAATGGTTACATATGAGGACTATAAGGTTAGGTTCACATGGTGCAGTTCTGTTGCTGATGTCAGCTGAAAGTAATGGCCATTAAACCTCTGATTTACTGACTTAATAAAAAATGTGCAAGTCAGTTGAAATGCATAGACATATGTGCTACTCATTAGTACAGAATGATAAACAGAACTGCATCATATGAACCCGGCCTTATACCAATTTGTCTTTATTCACTTGTAGACTTGTGGTTATCTGACGTTTTCATGACATGACAAAGGTGGCAGGGGGTTTTCTGAAAATCGCCAGATATTACAGGGACGTTTTGCAATGGTCATAAGACTTGTATACATTCTTGTTTCTCATAGGAAAACATTAAATCAGTTGTCCGGAAATTACAGCAAAGACGGGGAGCAGTTGGGGGTGGGTGTAAGACAAACAAACAAAAAAAAAAAAAAAAAAAAAAGTCATGCTCACTATTGTACAGACCCGGTCCCCTTTCACTCCCGTACTGGTACTTACTGGGCTACAAAGTAGAGGTGTTTACATGACTGCTGAGACCATCAGATTTCCTGCTCCATCCTGTGCCAAGGCTTGCTGGACCGGGAGTGGAGGGCTTCACTTGACCGCTAAGGCCAACTAGTGGCCTCAGCAGTTGCTGGAGAGGGATCAGTGATCAGTCACTCACATACGCCACTGCTCCTTTACAACTGTTGAGGCCAGTGATTGAACTCAGTGGTCACATGAACCCCTCTGCTTCCGGCCTGGCAAGTCCCGGTGCTGCAGAGAAAAGGAAATCTATCCCTGTTCGTCCACTTTCACTTGGCAGTATTGTTGGCTTAATTTGATCACTTAGTAAACCAGATGCACCATTTCCATGGTATAGACTTACTCCTAACTTTGTCTGAAAACAGGAGCGTAATTTGATGCTCATGGGGCCACACCCTACCTTTATGTTGTTTAGAATAATGGTATGTTTTATCTGGCAGAGAGAACTTTAAAGCCCCCTCAAGATCCAGGGCCTGGTAGTGACCACCATCTCTGCTCCCCATATAGTTACGCCCTTGCCTACAAATACTATGTTTTTTTTTTTTTTTTTTTTGATAAAACATTTTTGTTAATATCCTCCATACACTTTCCTCCTTTTGTACACGAAAGCTCAGACAACAGAGAGAACGAAAACAATGATGCACTATATCTCAAATATACAGATAAACAATAATACCCAGAATAGATAACATAGCCAATATCGTAGTGGTGATAACCCAATGCCAGAGACAATTACCAAGAGGAGAACAGAAATTATGAGGAGCATGGAGGAGGCACGTTGTGTGAGGGACCACCACTCTACTCGCCACAATTGGACTTGTATAGCAGGGGTAGATATTTGGCATTCTTTAGGAAGATCAGTCCACAAGTGTTAAACAATGCTGTAATACCAAGGGGGAAAATATGAAATTCCAAGGGCCATAAAGAATTCCATATATTCCGACATCCGATAGCCTGCAAATACTGTTCTAAATACTGACCAATATACTCCATATGATTCCAAGTGGTGTCTTCCATTGTGCATAGTCTATTTACCAACCTCATGCAGTTGCAAATTGTGTTTCTAGATTTACCAGTTTTTACTAATATGAGAGTTTTAGGAACAGTTTCAACTCTTTCCAGACACTGAAAAAAGTCGATTTGTCTCCTATTTCAAGCTGAAAGGGAAAGCTCCGTCGGGAAGTTTATCAACCAGTTGGCTGCAAAGTCTTCTAGTTATGTCTGCTGCTGACAACCTTCTTTGGTTTATCTTCTTCCACGTGTTTCTCCCTAGCAATATTAAGTAGTTGGCATAATTTTGGGGTCAAAAAGGAAATACTGCTTCTGAACTTCCAACACAAAAAGGTAGTTACAAAGAGCAAAATAAATGTTTTTTTAAGGAAGTGATGATTGACTTACATCTTACATGTTTTATGACTTTGCTATTTTCAACCGACATTTAAACTATAGCAGACGTAAAATACCAGAAGTTCTGATAACTGCTATATCATGCATTCACTGGGCCTGATACTTTCCAGATCATCAAATAATGCAACATTTTAAAACTTGACATTAATACTCCATCACGTTTTAGTGTTGGTATTACAACTGTGATACATCATACTTAGGGGTTCATAGGAAACTGGCGTAAAGCTAGATATTTTCTAATGCAGCTATCACTTTAAGCACAAATGCCTAATTTAAGGATTGCTCTGGTTATGACATGTTCTGCCTTTTTGTGTATATGTATAATGCTTTTAATATTGATTGAAATCTTGTGTGGTCTGCTGTATGACCTCTGTACCTCTACAGCATTATAGTCAACACATGTAAACACTGTTTTATTGTCATTCTGTGGTCCTCTAGTAGCTTCAGCGGGCCAGTTGTCTAGGCCTTTCGTATTCTTGCCAGAGTTTTGTCCTTCAGGGAGAAAATCCACTCCCTATTTTCTGCAGAGAGGCAGTGGGAGGTATACCTATGAATGTATTTCTTTGGAATGTGTTGGTCCTCAAATAATGAAGAAATAAATTCATACAGCTTTATCAAAGAAGGCTTTGTGATTCCTTTCTGCACAATGTGATGCATAGGCAGGGTTCAGTATTGATTTGCTTTACCTAACCCATTCCCAATGGGCTCTTTAAATAATTATGACAGGCACTATCCCTTTTAACGCCTTTGTCAAAGATGACCAAAGTGCCGTTTTGCTGCTGGCATATGGACACCGCCCCTTTTGGGTGGATTGCTGGATCAAGAGGTGGTGATCGGTTATCATAACAGCCATTATATCTGTTATATTACAGGCTGGTCTAGACAGCCCAATCCTCTGGCTGCCGGCTTCCTTGTATCGGGGCTTCCTGCAGCAGGAGGAGTATCACAATATGCGGGCCCTGGGCTTGGGGGAGAGGGTGTCCCAGCAAATCCATCCCAGCATCCGCCGTGCTGTTACGGCGGATGTCGGGTCTGTAAAGATGATGGCGGTTGCTCTGCTGCAGTCGGTCGCTATAGCTACCAGATCTCTGCTGTAATGTACAGCGCAGACCCAGAGCTAATGCCCGCGATCAGAGTCCACTTTGATTCCCCCCCCCCCCCCAAATGTATAAACTGCCCCAGAGGCCAGTTCCTACCGGCCCTGTACCTCTCAAGTTGCAGTCCGGCTCCCGTGCCACGAGATCGCAGGAGCCGACCTGTTCCTATGACAGCTGAGAGCCTACTGAAGGCTCCCAGGCCTGTCATAGTAATATTACTATTGAGGCTGGTCAGACCAGCCTCAGTAGTAATGTACAGAATCTCCCATAGACTGCAATACAGTTGTAGGTATCCCTGTGTCCGAAAATGCCCGGTCTACAGACTTATGAAAATATTTTTCCTGTAGGGTGAACGTCGTTGCGGGAAAAAAATCAATAGTGCCAAACTGACGTTTTTTTTTCACTGTTTCGCCTCTGATGTAAATAAAAAGTGATCTAAGCAATAGACATTCCCCAAAAAGGTATGACTAAAAAGTACACCGTGCCACGCAAAAAAAAAAAAAAAAAAAAAAAAATGCCCTATGCATCCCTGTCTAGCTGCAGGGCCACCTGTCAATGTGGCCTTGCAGCTGTCGCAAAACTACAACTCCCATATATTAAAGGGAGTCCATCATTACAAAAACAACTTTTAAAGCTAATGGCATGTTGGAAAGGCCATTCTTCTCCTACCTTTCATTGTCGTCTTCTCCCAGCCATTTCTGTAAAAAACCCGTTTCTTTAATTATGGAAATGATCCTCACGGAGAACCCGGGGCGTTCCTCCTTGGCAGTGAGCACCGACCGTGTCATCGCTTGTCACCGCCCATTAGTCTGTTGCGGTGACTCCCATCTTGGTCTTCTCTGTATGTTCTTTCTTCTACTCCCTCTGATGCAGCGCTGCGTCAGAGGACCAAGATGGGAGTCACCACAACAGACTAATGGGCGGTGACAAGCGATGACGCAGTCGGTGCTCACTGCCAAGGAGGAACGCTCCCGGGTTCTCCGTGAGTATCATTTCCATAATTGAAGAAACTGATTTTTACAGAAATGGCTGGGAGAAAACGACAATGAAAGGTAGGAGAAGAATGGCCTTTAAGAATTATCTTTAAAAGTTGTTAGATTCCCTTTAAATATTTTTCCATTTTTTGCTTCAAAAATTTTTTTCCCTATTTTCCTCCTCTGAAACCTGGGTGGGTCTTATGGCCTGGTGCTTTTTTTAGTGCGAAAAATACGGGGTGTGTGTGTGTGTGTGTGTGTGTGTGTGTATGTATGTATGTATGTATGTGTGTGTATATATATATATATATATATATATATATATATATATATATATATATATAAAAAATATTGAAGTGACGGTTGTCAATTATGGCAACTCCCGAGAATTTTTTTTGTATTTTTTAAAACCTAACCAAAACTATTTGGTATCACTGTAATCGTGCTGACCCACAGAACATAGGTAATGTGTCATTTTGGCTGAACACCATAAAAACAAAACCCATAAAGTGGCGCAGAGTTTTTTTTTTCTCTAATCCTACCCCATTTTGAATTTTTCTTTCCAATTTCGTAGTGTATCGTTTTAGAATGTTTAAATGGTACCATTACGAAGTTCAGTTTTTCCCGCAACAAATAATCACACGGTGACTCTGTGAACAGAAAATTTTAAAGTTATAGCTTTTGGAAGGAGAGGAGTAAAAACGAACATCAAAAAATGGCTGTGGCAGGAAGGGGTTAAAGACCTCTTGCCTCTTTTGTTCATGTCTTTTTTAGTAAGTGTTTGTATTCCCATTACAATAACATTCCAGGAGCAAATTTTCAAATAACTGTTGTACTGTTGTTGTTTTTCCTTCAAATTTATAAATGATTGCATCCTGGGTTTTACTAGGTTGGGGTGTGTCCAGACAGTCGGGAAAATGGTAACACACAGTTGTCAGTTCATTCAGTATTTTCTTGGAATCCTAAGACTGAGTTCACAAGGCACATTTTGTAGTGGGACCCACCATGCAAAATCCACTGCCCATTCACTTCAATGTTTGCTTGTGGTGGAATTCATTCGAAGATTGAGCAGGAAACTTGAATTTAGCCTCTTTTAAGAAAAGATGCTCCAGAATTTTTTCATGATGACGTATTTACTAAAACTTACATGTCTGGCATGGTGGACGAATTTTCCATAAATAGGTTTTTACATTAGATATTTCTAGTTTATAGCATGTAGCATTACCATGTCTGGTCCCCCACGTCTGGCAGCAGCAGTGGCTATACTCTACATTGATGTCAGGGCTTTGGAGTTAGTCTGGGACAATTTTGAGTGGAGTTGGGGAAAAAAGTGACTATGGCCTCAAAAAAAAAAAAGTTATATAATTATCAATATTGTATAATTAATTAGATGTATAGTTTTGAAATCCTAAGAAAGTAAATATAAAACAATCACTAAATAAGGCTAGGTTTGCACTTGTGCTAGGCTCTCTGCCGTTTAGGTCTGCCTGGGATCCAAATGACGGTGAGCCCATCTGCTAAAACAGCGATTACCCATGGACCCCATAGACTATTATGGTGCTGTGTGTTTCCGCCGTTTTTATACTGAAATCAGAAGAGAGAAGTCCTCCGTGCAGGACTTTTCTCTCCGCCAATTTTCGGTAGAATCTCCTTTTGCGACTCTGGCATAGATGTGAACCTAGCCTTAGAGGAACTTTTACTGCTTCTTACTGACCATGGCTGTCAGCCATTTGTGCAGGAGTCTGAGTCGGTAGTTTGGTCTAGCAACTACACAGCCCTGATTTCATTATTTTTAGTAGCCCTCTGTCAGATCAGATCTAAAGCATAAATCATTCCATTATACTTGTCCTGACATTTTATGACCCATTCTTGTACTTGGCCATAACAAATCAAAAAGAGATTGAAAAGAGCCTCAAGTTTTATATTGTCTGTAAACTGGTATAAGGAAGTATGTCATGTCATACGTTACAAGAATATCCTACTTAAGGAGCCCAGAGCAGTGGCAGGAATTAACGTTATTCTCTTTAGTTTACTCTCCCCCTCATCGGTCTAGTCATAGTGGAATGGAATGAGTGACGCTTGTTTGGTCATGTGTTCCACAAAACAGCGATTTGAGCACTTCCTGAAGCAGACAGAATAGTACATTTTCTCGCATGTTATGTAAATGAAGCCAATTGCCTCTTAATAGATTAAGTGTGATGGGATTTTCCAGCAAAACAATTTTATGACATATTATTGTTTGGTGCTTGTTAGGGATGTTTACTATGCGATTTAAGAACTCCCCATTTCTTATTTTGGTGGTGAGCGTCTGAATATGCATGGCAACCTCTCCATTAAGAACGAAGATGAGAGAGGGGCGGCCTTTTGTTCTTGAGATCGGTGATCTTCCTGCTGCTGCCCACCAATTTGTTTGACGTGTGTTTAGCAGGAAATGCTTATTTAATATTTAATATGTTTATTATGTTAAGTAATCAGTTTGGGTTTTTTTTTGTTTTTCTACATAGAAGAACAAGCTCCATTTTCAGCAAGCGTGTAGGCTCTGTTTATAACTCTTGTAACTTTCTTATAAATCCTATGACACTTAACAGACCCTCTTAACACATAATGGAATTATTAGTAGTGCTGTATGCTAAGCTATTTTTCCTGTTAAAAACGATGAAGTCTCCAAAAGAGGTTCCTAACAAAGCCCCCAATGCAGATGTGAACGTAGCCTAACACTTTGCTGTATATTACATGATGTAAAACCTGCAGCTAACAGCAGAAGATGGCTCTTATAAAGTAACCAAATAATTTGTACCTGGAAACGCACATACACATATAGTAGTACTTCTTTTTTTTCCCACTGTTATTTAGTAAAGTGCTTGCCAGACCACCAAAATAGGTCAAATGGAAGAAATCTAACTGGACTACTGGTCACTGGTGGTCAACTAGTAGAATGGCCTTGCATAACTCAAGGTTAGGTCACCAGGCTGTTATCCTGTTGGCTTCTACATTACCATAGGTTCAAGGGGCTTGATGCAATCCTATTCTATTGAGCGGGACAGGGGTGAATCGTATAGGGTCTTGAGTCTCAGCTAGTTCTGTTAGCTGGTATCTGGTAAAATGCCTAATAAGAAGAATTGGCCTCTCCTGGTATAGGATATAGTCCATCACTCATGTAAACCCATTGTGAAACTCTTAAAGATCGTTTAAACTTATAACATTTCTGTTTCCGAGCTGAATCTCTAGCTTTTGCAAACCTGGAAAGATGTATGTTTGGGCAGGAATGAACCAGATGGGTAATCTGTACTGTAATGCTGCCAGTGCCCTCAGCACTATAGTGGAACAGGGCATGTACTGGCTCCAGTATGGCCTGATGTGTCTGCTGGCGACTCTTGTTGCTTGCCTACAACAGAACAATGCTTTCTAGTACAGGATGTCGTAAACTTTGTCACTTTTTTTGATCTACCACAAGTTGCTACTGCCTTGGCCAGTGACATATAGAAGTAAGCTTCACAGAGACCCTCATTTTTTTTCCCCCATTTCTTTTAGTTTCCTTGCCTGCGGCTCCTGTTGTTAAGAAGGGTGAACGGAAATCGTCCAGACAGACTTCCTTTTGAGGCCTGATGATCATTAGTGGATTACTGAAATTTGCTGTCCCTGACCCCCTGCTGCAAGCCTACAGATATGGCCTAGATTGCCATTAGGATCCTACATGGACTGTAAAGATCATTTGTCTAGCTTTTAAACTGCTTCACCATCTTCCAAGTGTCATTTGTAGTGAATTGCCTTGGTCCTTGAAGATTTTTCTCTGACCACTGTCCCTACTGGTTAACTCAAATGATACCAGGATATTATTTCCTGTCCTAGTTATCTGCAAATCCTTACTGAACAGCTCACGAGCAGGAAAGTGAAATCTGACCTGTTCAGTTTTAAAATGAGCAAAGCACATCCTTTACTGCATCGTGCCATCTGCGCCGTACCATTCTGCATCCTGTATTTTATGAAATGCAGATGGAAGTAACACTTACATCATTTCTTACTATGCATATGAGTGGTGATCACGCTCTATATTTAACAATCCTAACAGCATTTATCATTTCCTTTGAATGTGAAAATTAATAGAAATGTCCTCATCTCAACAGAACTGGTTTACTACGCTGTCGTCGTCTAACCCAATGCCACTTTACTTGATTTGTACAATAATTCCTATAGTGAGTGACATTGGAACTGACAACCTTATGTATCACAGATAGATATACAGTGCCTTATGAAAGTATTCGGCCCCCTTGAACTTTTCAACCTTTTGCCACATTTCAGGCTTCAAACATAAGGATATAAAATTTTAATTTTTTGGTGAAGAATCAACAACAAGTGGGACACAATCGTGAAGTGGAACGAAATTTATTGGATATTTTAAACTTTTGTAAAAAAACTGAAAAGTGGGGCGTGCCAAATTAATCGGCCCCCTTAAGTTAATACTTTGTAGAGCCACCTATTGCTGCGATTACAGCTGCAAGTCGCTTGGGGTATGTCTCCATCAGTTTTGCACATCGAGAGACTGAAATTCTTGCCCATTCTTCCTCTTTCCACAGATTCTCAATTGGATTCAGGTCTGGACTTTGACTTGGCCATTCTAACACCTGGATACGTTTATTTGTGAACCATTCCACTGTAGATTTTGCTTTATGTTTGGGATCATTGTCTTGTTGGAAGATAAATCTCCGTCCCAGTCTCAGGTCTTTTGCAGACTCCAACAGGTTTTCTTCCAGAATGGTCCTGTATTTGGGTCCATCCAGCCCCTCAATTTTAACCATCTTCCCTGTCCCTGCTGAAGAAAAGCAGGCAAAAACCATGATGCTGCCACCACCATGTTTGACAGTGGGGATGGTGTGTTCAGGGTGATGAGCTGTGTTGCTTTTACGCAAAAACATATCGTTTTGCATTGTGGCCAAAAAGTTCAATTTTGGTTTCATCTGACCAGAGCACCTTCTTCTCCCAGGTGGCTTGTGGCAAACTTTAAACGAGACTTTTTATGGATATCTTTGAGAAATGGCTTTCTTCTTGCCACTCTTCCATAAAGGCCAGATTTGTGCAGTGTACGACTGATTGTTGTCCTATGGACAGACTCTCCCACCTTCAGCTGTAGATCTCTGCAGTTCATCCAGAGTGATCATGGGCCTCTTGGCTGCATCTCTGATCAGTCTTCTCCTTGTTTGAGATGAAAGTTTAGAGGGACGGCCGGGTCTTGGTAGATTTGCAGTGGTCTGATACTCCTTCCGTTTCAATATGATCGCTTGCACAGTGCTCCTTGGGATGTTTAAAGTTTGGGAAATCTTTTTGAATCCAAATCCGGCTTTAAACTTCTCCACAACAGTATCACGGACCTGCCTGGTGTGTTCCTTGGTCTTCATGATGCTCTCTGCGCTTTAAACAGAACCCTGAGACTATGACAGAGCAGGTGCATTTATACGGAGACTGGATTACACACAGGTGGATTATATTTATCATCATCAGTCATTTAGGACAACATTGGATCATTTAGAGATCCTCACTGAACTTCTGGAGTGAGTTTGCTGCACTGAAAGTAAAGGGGCCGAATAATATTGCACGCCCCACTTTTCAGTTTTTTATTTTTTACAAAAGTTTAAAATAACCAATAAATTTCGTTCCACTTCACAATTGTGTCCCACTTGTTGTTGATTCTTCACCAAAAAATTAAAATTTCATATCTTTGTTTGAAGCCTGAAATGTGGCAAAAGGTTGAAAAGTTCAAGGGGGCCAAATACTTTTGCAAGGCACTGCATATATTTATCGATGCATTACATATCACAGTTTTACATAAAGATCTAGATCCAGGTTTTCTTAACTACACTCCTTTTCTGGACCAACAAAGCTGATCCCCACCACTTCCCATATCTCTTGTAAGAGAGAAGAGTACAATAGTGAATTGTACGCTTTCCCGTGTTTTACTATTGTTGCTATGTTTGTAGCAAAAACCTTGGTTAAGGCTATGTTCTCACATGTGTCAGAGTCTCCAGTGCAATGTCCAGCAGGAATCCAGAATGAAAAAGTCCTGCTACACCATCTTTTTCTTCTGGCGACGTCTGTTAAAAAGACACTTGATCGACTCCATTATAGTCAATAAGGGTCCCTCGAGATCCGTTGCTGTCTGTCATTTAACAGACCGTTTTTCTTTTCTTCTAGTCCAGACTAAAATATCTTAAACACAGATGCAGGTGTGAATCAGGTTCCAGTTTACACGGGTGGATGTTATGCTAGATAGTGATGATTTCTTGGTGACTGGAAAAGATTTGATGAAAGATAATCAAGCAAATTTGTTGCTTATGGGTTGGTCGCCTGGCGTGTTACATAAGTCAACATTTAAAAACATTAATATTAATATTAGAGATGAGCGAATTTTTTAAAAATTCAATTCGCCAGCTTTGCCGAATTTTCCCATACGATTCGATATGAATTTATTTGCGGCGACTCGCGTTAAAAAAAACAGCTATTTCCTGGCTGCAGAGAACCTGTATAGTGGAGTATAATCGCTGGTTCAGCACTATAGACTGCAGTACACATGCAGACGCATAGGCTGACTCTCACTTCTGGGCAGGATCAACCAAGTACTGGGGGCTACTAGCAGCCTGGGGTCACTGGCCAGACACCGGGCTGCAGAAGATGCATATGAGCACCCCACGATCTTGTCGCGGGGGGTGCCGAGGGGAACATTTTGCATGGCGGAACCCCTTGAATGACACGGTCATTTTTTACCGTGGCATCCAAGGAGTTAAAATCCGTGATCGATGCCGTGGGTGGTCGCAAAGGGGGTTAAAGGGCTGTGACATCACAGGGCTGGCTGGCTGCTCATTGGCTCCATACATGGTATTGAGGGTGATCCCGCATTCCCAGAGTTCCTTGCTCCATGTCCTAATGTTACCACGAAGCGTGAGGAAATCCAGATTCGATGTGAATCAAATATTTCCTGAAATTCGGATTGAATTCCAGTTCGTCAGCTTCAATTCGCTCATCTCTCATACTAATGATCATTTGGCTGATTTTTATTCTTGTGCCAAAGGCCCTTAACTCTCTAAACTTGCTCCTCATAGTTGTTCCACTTTCTTATGGGCCTCTATGTTCAAGAGAACAAATGACACCCAACATGAGAGAAGAGAAACATTCCTAAGCAAGTGTTAACGGGGTTGTCTAGTTTCTTGAGACTGATGATCTGGTCTCAGAGGAGGTTATAAATATCAGATCAATGACAGTCTAGCACTTAAATGGAAGCTTAGGCAGGGTTCACACTACCGTTGGTGCCCGTTCTGATTAGTGTCCGTTACAAAAAGAAAAAACGGACACCTATCATAACAGACATTAACGCACACTAACTGATGTTAATGTGTCTGTTTTTTTTAACTGATCCAATTAATGGATTAGTTAAAAAAAAAAAAAAAAAAAAAAAGCATCAGTTAGTGTCCGTTTTTTTTTTAACACTGTCCGTTTTTGTTGTTTTTTTTTTTTTCTGCTTTCTGAGCATGCGCAGGAAAAAAAGACATAAAATAACAGTAACTGATGGCTATCAGTTACTGTCCATTATAAGTCCGTTACCCATAGACTTCAATGTTAAAAAAATAACGGACACTTGCTGTCCGTCAAGAATCGGTTTTTTTTCAAACGGACAAAGTCCTGCATGTAGGATTTTTTGTCCGCGAAAAAATTACGGACTTCTGATGGATTTGGTGTAAACTGACACTAACGGGGACAATATAAAAACCCATTGAAATGAATGGAAATTTTAACGGGTTTCTGACGGTTCAGCTAGTGTCCGATGCTAAAATCTTGTAACGGACAATAGCAACGGACACTACTGACGGTCACCAACGGTAGTGTGAACGCCCCCTTAGCTGTAGTAAGCCAACATGATCACTATACAGAGGACAGAGCCGTCTGCTTCCGGCTCGGTTCACCACATAATTCCAAACTGCTAATCGGTTGTGGTGCTGGGTGTTGGACCCACCCATCTGATCTTGATGGCCTATCCTTTAAAGGGTTTTTGGATCTTAAATATCTATTACTTATCCTAAGGATCATCAATATCAGATTGGCACCTGTTTAAAGTGGCACTCCTGTGATCCAGCTTTTGCCTCAAAGGCCATGTAATGTTTCGTCTGACAGTCACATGGCCTGTTTGCTCAGTTTTTATTCACTGGCATGGGAATGAGTTGGAAATACCGAACAAAGCTGCTATTCAATGTATAGTGCTGAGCTTGGTAAGTAGTGAAGAGGATGCAAAACTCCTCCGAATGTTAGTCTCTTTAAACAGCTGACCGGAGTGGCTTACACATCCACACCAGTCTAATATGTATGATCTATACTGAGGATAGGCTCTCAATATTTTAGTGTCAAAAAACTTCTTTAAGAAGAAAGAACTATGGTAGTGGATTCTCAAATGTGATATGCAAGGGGCATGGGAAATGTCTTGTTGATCTTCAAAACAAATTAGAATACAATTAAATTTTCTAAACTCTGAAATTGCTTGACTGACAGCTGGTAATCTGATGAGCAAATAATAGGGCTTGGTAAATTCTCTGTTACAAAATGGCGAGTATGAGGTCACAGATAATTGACAGGTCTATCATTGGTTTCTATACTCACACTGATTGTTAAACTATCTCCTGGCTTTGTGACAAAGCGTTTTAACAACCCTGTTTGTAGTCTGCTAAGCAAGATATGCAGGTTAAGGAGAGCTGGATTTATGATGACGAGTGCTGGGTTACTGCCCAGTATCATGCGGAGTGGGCACTGAGTTTGTCAACGAGGAAATCCCACATCAAAGGCCGCTGCGTATCTTGTCAAGCCGCTCCTACTGTCATTAAAGCAAACAACTGAGATATATATTTAGATGACTCTTGAGCCACATACAATTGTTTGATGCTTTAAATTATAAGGTGGTGTTAAAGTACTGTTAAATGCCTGCCGTGACTCCGTGTACTGGTGGGGCCTGCATCTTTCAGTATTACAAATGGCCCCTTTCTTGTTTCATGTTCTTAGAATAGCTGCTATGCAGTTTTGGCACCATATGTAAAAGATTTCAACAGCAGTCAAGATCAGGCCAGTTCAGGATGATCAGGCTGTATACTGATCACTTGTAAAAGATACTCCTAATATTTTCAGTAAAATGTATAAAATATTTGTGGTTAACCTGCTATAGGGCCCCGTACTTTTTCATGGTCAAATACACATCCAAGGGAAATCAGATTTTATGGATCCCTCACAGACATGGGTCTATTGAGGAATCCATGAACTCAGCCAGAGATGAGACTATTTTTTTTTCTTGGATCAAGGACCATTAAAACAGTGGTTGTGTGAATAGATCCATTAAAAGTCTATGGGGCCATGTGCTGGGACAGATTGCTGTGTGTAATCCTAGTATATAACCACCTGGCATTCAGTCAGGGTTCTCAAGCCTCCAGGGTGTTGATCCCCATAGAATGGGCTATTTTATACTTCGCACAAGGTTATTCACAAGGTGGACTGAGAAACTGAGATGATGGCAGTTTTTATTGTAGGTGGCTAATAGATTTAAAAAGTACAGTAATTCTTCATAGGTTTATTATGCCAAGGTGACTTTTGATGTGCAGTAGTTGAAGGGGTTGTCCAGGCAAAACTTTTAAAGTTTAAATATGCTGGGGGCAGTGAAAAAAAAAGTATACTCACCTGTTGTCCCCATTGCTCTCCCAGGTCTCTTCCGGCGTCATGCTGAAGTCGTTGATTAACCTCAGCAGTCATGTGACCACTGAGGCCAATCTGTGGCCTCAGCAGGCCTAAGGAAGAGGACCCATGATGTCACAGGTAGTGACATTCAGGCCCTTCGCTGATTGGCCTCAATGGTCACATGACCACTGAGGTTAATCAACGACGTCAGCGGCTTCATCACAACCCTGGAAGACTCCGCTGGAGCAGATGAATGGGAGGTGTGGGAGGACACCGGAGCAACGGGGACAGGTGAGTATACCCCCTTTTTTTTTTTTTTTTTTTTCTTCACTGACCCCAGCTTATTTAAACTTTAAAAGGGTTGTCCATTTTTTGCCTGGACAACCCCTTTAATGTTCTCTTGAGTCTTCCCTTCTACCCCAAAAGTCTATAGACCCTGCTGTATGTGAAGTGCTTTTAACCATTTTACATGGCATTATTCTGATCTTTTCTCTTGCACTCTCCACTGACATTAGTTGTGTCTCTGAGGACAGAATAGTTGTTGCTGTACAGAAAATTGGAAAAATAAGAATTAATTTCCCATTTGACAGTCTACTTCCAGCTCATTCAATATTCATGTCTCAGCTGGTGATGTAGGAAGAAGATTGCACCAATCCTGGAATATCGGCCAGCAAAGCAGAATGAATGGATTGAGCCATGAAATACATTTGTTAATAGCAGTGCTGTAACTTGTATATGATAAATTCAAGGAACTACAGACAGTGCTCCATTGGTATAACGTAATGGCACCATTTCTAGTTGCAAGTCTTACCCCTTTCATTTTAAATACGGTTTAACTTTATATCTGTTCCACTAATCTAATCTATTTTTTTTTTTTTATTCCTTATTTCATATTTCAATTAAAACTGAGGAATATTTATAAAGAAATTTTCTCCGGAGCAATGCCCCCTCACTGTTCTGTGTGTTGCTGTATGACAAGTGGCAAGAGCGCTACCCTACTTAGTTCTTTATGCCATAGGACAAAAAAAAACAAAACATTAGGACCCACCTCCTTGGATAGACTGTGATCTCCAGCCAATGATGGAGCAGGTCCACAGGGAAGTAAATGAAGTCTGTCACCTCCCCCAAACATTTTCAACTGTCACCGCATACATAAATACACATAAATAACACACCTTTTGTTATGTATATGACTTTTGTAGATTTTGAGAAAAACAACTTTGAAGTCTTATTCAGATGAGGCAGTTGGTGCGCTGAGGGCAGGGCTTTAATCTTGGGAGCACTGCTCTTGGTGCTCAAGTAGGATGGACGATGTCATAACAGTGGGAGAATCAACTCTGACTGCAAGGGGTAGCACAGGCAGGAGATGGTAGGGGTCTGAGTGGTAAGATCAGTGCTCCAGGAGGCTGAATGCTTGTCCTCAGTGCAACAACTACCTCATAAGACTTCAAAGACGTTTTTCTCCAAATCTACAAAAGTCACATACACAACAAAGGTATGATGATTATCACTATAATGTACTCTACCATTATGGAGGCAGTTGAATATGCTTTGGGGAGGTGACAGGCAGCCTTTAACCCCTGTGTTCTCCAGAAGTATTTGTACAAGACTGACTTGGGATAATGCAGACACATGAAAATTAAGGACTGCTATATTTTTGGTTTACTTCTTATTGCTTATTTGTAGGTTTAATTTTCCTTTATGGCATTTAGATAAAGATTTGGGACACAAAAGCCATCATGTGCAAAGAGATGTTTCATTGGCAGCATAGTCTGATGGTTATTATGAGCCTCAGTCACACCTACAAACAGCTGCAGTGCTGAAATCTTCAGCTATACTAGAAATAGTAGTCTGCCAGTTTTACTTCTTGTTGGCCTTGATTTACATGCACAGTATTCTGGCTGTGGCAAACCTCTAGTTTACAGTTGGTATATTTGCCAGCTATGCAATTTTTCACAGGACTGCTCCTTTAGTTTATATCGGCTCAGATGATTCAGGTCTGTGAACACAATCCGGGCATCTTGCTGTGCATAGTCGCTAACCTGTGATTACCCAGGAACCCCATCTGCGGTAAGAGGTCTGTATAATGTGGGATTATGTGGTTAGGTAGGTTTGTGGACCTGATGGGGGCATGTGAATGAGAGTTACTGTTATGGTGTGTGTAAGAATTCCACTTATACACGCAACTGCAGTATGCAGAGCAGATTGATACCTCATTATGTCATCTGTACTTTTGTCAGGTTGCTAAGGAATACTAATGTTCGAACCCCATCAAAATTTCATTTGTTTTAATTGCTTTCATCTTGTGTGGCCTTGGGTTTATAGTGAGTTTCTCTTTCCTTGTTCCTACCACCTTGTCCATATCCTGCAGCCTTTCAGTGGGGTCTGTATTATCCACTTGTGTGGCCAGACCTTTACTAGACAAATCCTGAAATAGAGCTTGTGTTCTGTACTGTTTTTATTATACATATAAACATGCTGAAATGATTTTTAGCTGCCATTTTCTAATGGATGTAGTGATATTATTTACTATTAGAAGTAATTTGTAGCTCCCTTGTTTGGAGTGACTGTGGTGTAAGTTCTGTGACATTCCTATGTATTAATCTCAAGTGTGAACCAGATGTGTATAGGGTCTACAAGCCTTGAAATACTTTATTGCTTAAATAAGCATGCCAGCAAAAAAACCTACACTTATATAGTGCAAGGTAGACATTTAAAGAATGTCTTATGTATGCCTTGTATGTACCTTTTTTACATGATGTGCTGTATGAGTTGTTTGCCATCTTCATTCCTTTATTTTCCTCTGATATGGTTCCCCTAATGCAGCATACATTTCTCATTATGCCTCTGACTTTGTAGAGACAGAGGGGGTGGTGTCTCACTGCACTTCACATGCTCTGCCCTGAGTCCTATCTATGGGAAGCTAGTCACAAGTAAGTGACATTTAACTTCTGTCCCCTAACTCATACTGAAGAGTTTGTGTAATCCTGTGTGATGCAGCTGCAGCCTGTATCCACTGCCTAATGCTTTTGATGCGTTTCTGTAGTCATCGCAGCTTCACACACTTGCCCACTGCCTTCTGCATGCATCACATAGAAATACACTGGAGATTCTGCACACAGCACACTCAGATGATACCGACAGTTATTTTGAGTTAGGGGAGATGTAAAACTTTGCAGCAAATCATTGTAAGGGCTAACCTATTATATCACTATATTCCTGTTACATTATACATCGTTTCCCTCAGTACTGGATTTGCAATAATTTACAGTGACCATCACAGCAGATTTGGGTGTTCCAGTGTGGGTTGGGGAGCTGTCCCAGGGTGGGGGATACACAGAATATCAATGTTAGATTTTATAGGTTACAAGAAGAGCAGCCAAAATTGTCTAATAACTTTCTAAAGAACATCAGAATTAGAGATAAAGCAATGATCAAAGGTGACACGTTTGGTGCTTCCTGAAAATAATGGCTTTTAACGTCTTTCCCCAGCCTCCTGTTGTTCACTGGCTTGATGACAGAGGCTGGGTGGGCTACCAAGAGAGCAACCTCTTGACAGGCACTCCACTATTAAATCACCACAAGAAGGAAACCTCCGTTTACAAAAAGTCCCTGAGCAGCCAAATATTTGCTTTCAGTGTAATGACTCTTGTTTAAGGAAACTGCTATATTTAAAGATGCTTTGAAAATGTAGATTCTGTCTGATTTATGAGGATGAGGTATACACAAGCCTTTATGCTGAAAGGGAACCATAAGTGGAATCAGACGGTGCTGGATTAGAATGGTAAACAAGTAATTTACTATCAAATTTGGTTGTAAATTTAGTCCATTACAATTGCTATTGTGCTTTAACATAAAGTATAGTATGATGCAGAAAACAAAGTCAAAATTGTTCCTAGTGACTAGTAAGATGGCTAGGAATGAGTCAATTAACTCTAAAAGTGACTTTTATTTTATAAACCTAATCATAATTTGGCAATACGCTCTAATAAATAACACCATATTAACACCTTGCCAAAATGTTTTAATAGAATGTAAAAATCCAAGAGACTTGTGCTTCTGGTCTGTTATAACATATACAAATCTACAAGTCCATGAAATGCTCCCAAACTAAATGCAAAGAATATACCGGTCACCAGAGAATTGAATTTCAAAAATACTGGTATTATGGTATTTGGTTCTCCTATGAATCATTTTTATGGGTTCTTGATCATCCATTCAGGATTTTAGCCATGGAGCTGTTAGGTGTTATAGCCACCCAAAGATTTTCATTATCTCTGCCAACAAATACAATCCAACTTAGTGTAAAGCTTGCCATACACTTTTCAGATTGGTTTATTTGGTTGTTCCTCCCAACCACCATTCGTATGCCCATTGCACGTGGCCAAGTGTGCCTGTGTTCTCAAAGGATAGAGGATAATAACCCTGCAGTGGAAAACATAGTATTACATGGCAGTCATTCAGGCTAATGGCCGTCCTTGTAATAAAAGACCAGTTTTAGTCCACTAAAGGAGAGTGGCTCTACTTTCTGGCTTCTAAAGAGGTGTCCTCAGTTTTGGACTCCCCTCAGTGATGTACAGACACTGGTGGGAATTTATTAAGACTCGCGATTCTTAGGCCAGTCTTTAATGGATTCCCTGACAGGTGTACAATTCAGGGACTGGCGTACATTTGTGAGGTAACTCATAACATTTTTTGACCCAGCCCACCTAGATTCCTTCCTTGCTTAACCCACAAAAGCTGTGATGCACCAAATAGAGCATTATGGGCCACTTTCAAGGCACATTCACCATGATAAATGTATCCACTGATTTTTCTCTATAGTAGTAACATCTGGTATCACTTGAGAAAAACATTAAGAACGCCAACTATAATCTATAGTCTGATTTACGTGTACGAATAGTGCATGAAATTAGCTTTTACAGGTTCCGGCATGTAACAGGTGAAAATTGGAAAACTCCTTGAAAGCCCCTTGAAGTCCCCTTGAAGTACTGTGTCCTCTCAAATGATTTGATATAGTGTGGACTGAAGCAACTATAACTGTATGACACAGCGATTCAATATCAGAATTCATTGTCCTGGCACACAGTGGTACTTAGTGTTGTGTAGATAATGTAAATAATAATAATAATAGTCCTTTAATAGTCCCACAATGGGGAAATTCAGTGTGTTACAGCAGCAAAGATAAGATAAGCAGATACAAATACAAATACAACATGTACAGGAATGTTCCAAGGTGAGAGGCATTACATTAATAGCAGACAGACAGATAGGACGTAGCAGAGGGGGGGAGGGGGGAGGGATTTAACAGGCAGAGAGATATTTCAGTTCTCTGTATGTAATGATCTCCGCTTAGGTCGGTGTTGGTTGTACAGCCTAACCGCAGTGGGGAGGAAAGACTTCCGATAGCGCTCCTTCTCACACCTAGGGTGGAGCAGTCGGTCACTGACAGTACTGCCCAGCGCAATCACAGTCTCATGCATGGGATGGGACTTCTTCTTCTGCATGGAGCTCACCACGGACAGTATCCTTCTGTCACCCACCACCTGCACTGGGTCCAGTGGGCTCCCCAGGACAGAGCTGGCCCTTCTAATCAGCTTGTTAAGTTTATTTCTGTCCCTGGTTGATATGCTGCTCCCCCAGCAGGCCACTCCAAAGAAGATGGCGGATGCCACTACCGAGTTGAAGAAAGTCCTAAGAAGTGCCCCCCGGATTCCAAAGGCTCTCAGCTTCCGAAGCAGGTAGAGCCTGCTGTGGCCCTTCCTGTACAGGGCCTCCATGTGATCTGCCCAGTCCAGCTTATTATTAAGGAGCAAACCCAGGTACTTATAGGTGTTCACAATCTCGATGCCCGTCCCCAGGATGTCCACTGGTTTTGGAGGGCATCTGCCTTTACGGAAGTCCACCACCATCTCCTTGGTCTTCCCCGCGTTAATCTTCAGGTGGTTCTGGTGGCACCAGTCCACAAAAAACCGGTTCAGTTCTCTGTACTCCCTGTCATCATCGTCTGTGATGAGGCCTACTATTGCAGAGTCGTCAGAATACTTCTGTAGGTAGCAGCTAGATGAGTTGCACCTAAAATCAGCAGTGTACAGTGTGAAGAGGAAAGGGGCGAGAACCGTACCCTGAGGTGCCCCCCGTATTACAGATCACGGTATCTGACACACAGTCTTGGGCTCTCACGTATTGAGGTTGATTTGAGAGGTAGTCTAGGATCCAGTTGGAGAGGTGGTGGTCCACTCCAGCAAGGCCCAGCTTGTCTCTCAGTAACCTGGGCTGTATGGTGTTAAGCACTGGAGAAATCAAAGAACATTATTCTCACCGTGTTCCCTGGTTTTTCCAGGTGAGAGAGAGCCCTGTGCAGAAGGTGGATGATGGCATCATCTACCCCAATGCCCGGTCGATAAGCAAACTGGAGAGGGTCCATAGTGGGGCTCACTAGAGGGCGAATGTTAGAGGTATACAGTATAGATGTGATGTATGTCATAGTGAACACTCAACCTCCCATATTAATGATGTAGACATGCTACATAAATTAATTTCTACTGTTTTTCTTTATGGTTGTGTGTTAAGCAGGGGACCTGTGGTTCTGGAGCGATCAGTCTTATTAAACTGCACTAGATGTCCTCATAGCTGTGACACATGGAAGAAATGATAGCCGAGCTTGCGTAGGACAAAAAAAGGCAGAGGGGAAGTCCATATATATGCGTTTCTATATGGTGCATGACAGTTTTCTTTCCTGTAACTTTCAGAACTTTCCTGATGTTACCGAAGATTGAAACTGATTTACCTATAAACTTACAGTAAAATAACTTCCCCTTCATGTTTGTTTAGTTAATTTCTTTCATCTTGTGTCTAGGTAGGTGCTGAGTGATTTCTGTGTCATAGGTAGAAGTACTGATTTTAGTAGTCTCCAGCTACGTCTTGTTGGCTCCACTGCAAAAAGGTCCTATTGTAAGCAACCACGTTATACAAAAATAGTTCATATTCAGTATATTCTTCTGCTAGTTTCTTTAACTTTACTGCATAAATGAAGAATGAAGCATTTTTCCTTTAAGATATATTACAAGATTCATCTGGACTATTCATTTATAGAGAGTTGTTTTATACTTTGAAGTATGCTTCAAGATATAGTATGTGCTGGATGCACCTACTTCAGTGTATTTGATGCCAGGCAGGGGTTAATCAAATTAGACTTGCTTTGTGCCCAGAGCATTGATATTTGGCAATCTATTTATAACTTGACCTTCAGCTCTGGTAACTGGCACTAGGTGAACTGCCTAGAAATCTTGTGGACAATAGACTCTGCAACTGTATTCTATATATTTATACTCCATAAATCCAAGAGCACGTTGTCTGTAATGCAGAATGGGGATGACTGGAATTTTCCCATAAAACACTGAAAAGGGGGTCCCTTAGTTCTCTTCATGTCTGTTTTACTAAATACTTGTATTTCTCATTAAATAAACATTTTTAGAACGCTACATTTTAAGCAAGTCTTCGGTTATTTCTCCTAGATATTTATGAATGGACATCCATAACTGTATCACCCATTTGTCAATTCAAACGTTGCTGACTATGGAGGGATATGACCCTTAGCATTTCTTTATAAATTTCTTGAAGGAAAAAGCAACTATTATTAAATTTTATCTAGACTGGCTTTCTTTTTAACATGTATGTACCCGGGTATAAATAATTTGTAAACATGAATAGGTTTATAGGACCACAGGCATATGCACGGGTTATATCTTTTTGCTTGTTTTTTTCTGCACATGTATGGACGCTGATAAAAAGCTCACAAACCTTGTTTTGATACTTTTGAAAATGAATCTGCGAAGGGATTAAAGAGGTCATCCAGCAGGAATTTTGGGCTCAGAGTGGGTTACACACATAAAACTGGGATCAACAACTTTAGGCACCCGACTGCTGTGAAACTACAACTCCCAGCAGGCTCCATCTACTTCTGTGGGCAGCTCCAAGAAGAGCGCAGCAAGTATATGTGCTGGAAGTTGTAGTTCCACAACAGATGGAGTGCCGAAAGTTCCCTAGCCCTCATGTAAACTGTTCAATACTTACCTCAATTTTTCAGCTAGAAGTTTTTTTTTTAAAAAGCCACTGCCAAAAAGCCCTAGCGTTTTTATCCACCTCCCATTCCTGTTAATGGTCTTTGCTTGTAGGCGGAATCATACCTGCAGCTGCAATACATTCTGATAGCCATAACATGACATTATATGCTATATATATGGGTGTATAATACATGTTTATATGCTTTCTCCTGACCTTTCCTTGACTCTTTCTTGTTACAGACTGATATGCTGAATGCAGAACATGTTGCCAATAGGCCATATGATGATCATAATTCAATCCATTGCTACTGAATGCTTTGGCAATCATTCATCTGCACAAAACAAAAACACGAAGCAGCGTGCAATGCAAATGAATCAATACGATGTTGGCTAAATAAGATGCTGATTACAGGCGGGATAAATAAATAATTCTGCATGGAAATGGAATCTGTCATGGTGCACTTGCAAATATGTTGCTGTTGCAGAGCAGGGTGGAAACCCCTCATGTGCCACTTTATCTCTCACATACACTCTCTTTGGCAGTGCATGTGTCAGATCCTCCAGATGATGCAGACCAGTGCACATTGATCTTGGCACACTGTGCACGCTTGTTGGCCAAAGCAGGTTGTCAGGGATTTTGCTAACAAATCAATTAGCAAGTAGTAAATGGTTCTGACAGCAACAAACGCAGTCACTCTGTCTACAATTGACAAGAAATTGCTGCATCAAACATAAGCTTTACATTGAGTGGATAGGTTGGAGGCCAAGAACTAGGAAACCTTATGTTGGTAACTTGAGAGACACCATTGATCCTTTAGGTTAGTCACATAGCCTTTACACCATATAAACAGCTGTTGTATCCAACCCAGATATTCAAGGGGCTAAGACCTAGTGGTTTTTATGTTGGCATTATAAGACATATTATCACTCAATCACTGCTAATCTTTTAACAGCCCTCTCCATTGAAGACTATCCCCTGGATGTTGTCATGTGGATAAAAAAAATAAATAAATAATTTATAGATCACAAAAGGGCTTAGGGGCAATATGGCCTCACATGTTACTGCAATGCCCACATAATGTCAAGTCACGTAGTAAATGTTCCTGCATCGTGTTGGATCTTTGCATTTTTTTTTTTTTTTTTTTATAATATGTACCTGGATTCATTCTTTTCTAAACTGTTTTCTCATTGTAATATATATAATATATATATATATATATATATTTTTTTTTTTAACTTTTGAATTTTAATTTTTCCATTCATGATGATGGCAGCAGCCATCTTCTCTGAAATGTTTTTCACAGCGTTCTGAGGTATGCTTTACAGCAGCCACATGACCATAGAAACCTGCAGTCTGAAGATAACTCATTGATGTCTCTTAATGCAAGAATAATAAACACATCAAACGCTATACTAGCGGCTTTATTTGGAGGAAAAAATCCGATACCAGAGATTTTCATCATGGGGTGGGGGAAAGAGGGGTTGGAGCTGAGCTGTGACCAGGCTGGCCATAGGGGTTTGCAGTATGGGAGGGGGAGCCAGGGGGATTATGTAACCACTTCTGTACCGGGCCAATTTCTGGTCCAGGACCAGACACGTTTTCGGGGTTTTTTTTTGTGTTTAGTTTTCAGGGCTAATTTCTGTATCTTTTTTCGGTGACACATAGGGCTTTATTTTTGTTTTTATTTTTGCATGTGTTTTTATTTATATATTTATTTATTTTTATATCCGGGAAAATCTAAACAAAGGAGGGAAAATGCGTCTGTTTTTCACTTTTCATTTTTTTTTTTTTTTTTTTTAATAACAGTGCTACTAAAAAACTTTATAAAATAGTTTTTCCTCTCCGTTATGGTAATTTTTAATTTTTTATGGTGTTGGAGGGGGTGTGGCTATAACCTTTGACATTTTTTTTTTTTTTTTTAATTTTATTTACTTTTCTTTTACTTTTTTTTTTTCTATTCTTTTTTTTTTTTTTTTTTTTTTTTTTTTTTTTGTGGAGGAGTCTGATTTTCCCTGTAACTGGGGCTGGTACATTTCGCCCCAGTTGCAGGAGGAATACAGCCTCCTGCACGTTATTACAGAGCTGATCTGGGTCCTTTAGAACCCAGCAGCTCTTACAGACGCTGATCCCGGCGGATCATTTGACCACCAGGTCAGAGGGGAGCCACAAGATGGCGACGCCCAAAGCTGTGTATACAGTGCTCATTGAGCGCTGTATACACAGACATCGGGATGACAGGGAAGTTAATAAACTTTCCCTGTGTTTCTGGGAGCTCCGGCTGAAGTTACAGCCGGCTCCCTGTTTCAGCAGCTGCATGATTTCGTGCAGCTGCTGAGTTCTGCTTGGATGTACCGGTACGTCCTTGCAGAACAAGGCAACCGTCTTCTGGACGTATATAGTCTATGGGCGGTACGGAAGTGGTTAAAGATCCTAAGTAAAATTTGTAATGGGGCCCCCAGTTACCATGTGCTATCTATAATACTGGTTTCTTGTTAATACTTTATAGGGGACTCTGAACACCCTCAAGCCACAGAGCCCGGTAGGGATTGTTACCTTTTGCACCCATTAGTAGCTACTCACCTGAGGGGTAGATTAGCACATTGCAAACTGAAGAGAACAGTGTAAGGGTGGGTTCACACTTGCACTTGAGTCCGTCCGCTGCCAATCCGAGTGAAAATCTAGGGAAACTGGATAGGTATCGGATAGCGACAGGTTAGCGACGCTATAACAGGGTGATTTGGGACACTAAACCCCAGGTCCATATGGACGTGTGGGTGGTTTAGTGTCCCAAATTGCCCTGACAGATTCCCTTTAATAAGAAGCATCTGTCAGACATTGCACCAAAACAGGATTAGGCCTCACGTTGTGATCATTATATCCCTTGTTATTTGTGCTGTTTAGTGGCATTACTATTCAGTCATGTTTTACACTGTGGAAATAAAAGGAGTATTATGGCTGCATTTTGTATTTCGATTGGTTTGTTTTCTTGTTTTAATCATTTTGCTTAGTGATGGTCTACATTTTCTTATTACATCATGACAGGATGCCCTGGAGGATAGCAGGGGCTAATTGTTAGTGCTAGCATTGCCTGCTTCCATGTCTGTGTGTACAGAGCAGCACACACTGCATGTATGCTCCAGCTGACCCTGCAGTTTTTCTATATGGGTGGGGAGAAACAAGGAGACTCCTTCTTCCCTCTCCATCTTAGCTTAGTTACTTTAAATTACTGCCACTTAAAGGTAATGGCCTGGTCTAGGAGGTCACGAATACGTGATGTGTACTCATATGTGCTTCTTTTCATGTGATTAGAGCAGATTACTTTCGCTCCAGTCATGTTTCTAGACATGCTGTCTCCAGAGCTCTACATTGCTGCTGCAGAGATCACATGTCCCTGGACTTTCAGCTTTCATTGTCTTCTGGTGGAGGAAAAAAAAAGGAAGTGCTCCACTTACCAGCAGATCTGTGAAAATGCACAATGCAAATAGTGTTGGCAGATTCAGCAGAAATCGCTTCATGCGCTGTACATTGCTTACAGAAATAAATGGCCCGAAATCTGGTATGTAACAGACATTTTAACCTGCAGAAAAGTTATGCAGTCATGAAAAAGCTGATGTCTCAGCAACACCTAAAACCATCTTTCTTTGTCAATATCATATTTTCGCAATGTGCTTCGAAAGAGGGACCATATATCCTGTAGTCTGCCCTTTAATGCAAAAACATAGCGAGATTTGTTTCAACAATTTGCAACATAGTTTAAAAAAATTTTTTTGTGTGCTTTCAGAAGTGCTTGCCATCTGCCCATACATTATAAGTATGTTTCCTACTGATTGCCCTGAACCATCGCATTTGCAACATCAAATAGACTGCAGCGGTATAATATTTTACTTCTCCTGGCGTGTGATCCCATTCACTATATATATATATATATATATATATATATATATATATATATATAATGTTCTTTACATTAGAGTGAATGTGGGTGGCCGCTGCTGCATCAGTATCAGTCACTCTGTTGCCATTTAAAATCGTATGACAGATGAGAGAAAAGGGCATTGATAATGGTAGTGTGAATTTAACCTTAGATCATTGCTGAAAGATTATGCTTTTGAGACCACTGCCAAACTGGACTAGTAGATTTTCTAAATCACGTCTGTGGAGTTGGTAGGCGTCACGTACAGACCGTCCTAGCACGCGATGTGGGTTTGGGGTTAATTCACTCCACTCACTCAACCTTGCGCTTGCCCTTCACTCAGGTTGCAAATTGAGCCTAAATCACACCCAAGCACAGTCCATGCACCCCAGATACATACTGCCATCACTACTAACTTTAATAGGTTTAGTAAGAATATTGCTCACAGACGCTAACACCCTTCAAAAAGTTAATGGGTGTATATGTATGTATGTGTGTGTGTGTGTGTGTATATATATATATATATATATATATATATATATATATATATATGTGTGTTATGTATAGTGTGTGTGTGTGTGTGTGTCTGTGTCATAAGTACAAAAGGAGCCAAACAGTTTGTGAAATAAAATGGAGAGAAGACAGAAAAACCTTGTCAGTTAATCCTTTTGTTTCCATGGAGATTGAAGCATCTCAGATGGCCACACTCAGCTTGTCGCTGACTCCAAAGGTGTGACAAAGTCGCATGGAATCCACAGTTGTCTGTAATGGTGAGCCCATAATCATGTTCAGCCACACCTCCTCTGTATGAGGTGAGGGTTGAAATGCTGCTTATTTGTCTGGGAAAGCTGGGAAATGACCTGCCCCATCTCCACCTGGCAAAGTACCTACAGATATCCAAGGTCAATTTCTGGTTACAATACCCCACCCTTCTTATACCTTACTAATTCCTGATAGTGAAAGGGATTCCTTAGAGCAATAAAGCTGTCCTGTCTGACATTACTTCAAAGAATGTGCTGTGACCAGACCTGGCAATAAAACGAAAGGCAATCTGATCCTGTGACCACAGGAAGATAATAGTTTTACTCCTGACTAGTCCCATACATTATATATATATATATATATATATATATATATATATATATACACACATATATATACCAATATAATACACTGATGATACATAAACTATATACTAAGGAGATATACAGTGGGGAAAAAAAAGTATTTAGTCAGCCACCAATTGTGCAAGTTCTCCCAGTTAAAAAGATGAGGCCTGTAATTGACATCATAGGTAGACCTCAACTATGAGAGACAAAATGAGAAAACATATCTAGAAAATCATATTGTCTGATTTTTTTAAGAATTTATTTGCAAATTATGGTGGAAAATAAGTATTTGGTCACCTACAAACAAGCAAGATTTCTGGCTCTCACAGACCTCTAACTTCTTCTTTAAGAGGCTCCTCTGTCCTCCACTCATTACCTGTAGTAATGGCACCTGTTTGACATTGACGTCAGTATAAAAGACACCTGTCCACAACCTCAAACACTCACACTCCAAACTCCACTATGGTGAAGACCAAAGAGCTGTGGAAGGACACCAGAAACAAAATTGTAGACCTGCACCAGGCTGGGAAGACTGAATCTGCAATAGGCAAGCAGCTTGGTGTGAAGAAATCAACTGTGGGAGCAATAAATAGAAAATGGAAGACATACAAGACCACTGATAATCTCCCTCGATCAGGGGCTCCACGCAAGATCTCATCACGTGGGGTCAAAATAATCACAAGAACGGAGAGCAAAAATCCCAGAACCACATGGGGGGGGGGGGGGGCCTAGTGAATGACCTGCAGAAAGCTGGGACTAACGTAACAAAGGCTACCATCAGTAACACACTACGCCACCAGGGACTCAGATCCTGCAGTGCCAGACGTGTCCCCCTGCTTGAGCCAGTACATATCTGGGCCCGTCTGAAGTTTGCTAAAGAGCATTTGGATGTTCCAGAAGAGTATTGAGAGAATGTCATATGGTCAGATGAAACCAAAGTAGAACTGTTTGGTAGAAACATAACTCGTCGTGTTTGGAGGAGAGTGAATGCTGAGTTGCATCCAAAGAACACCATACCTACTGTGAAGCATGGGGGTAGCAACATCATGCTTTGGGGCTGTTTCTCTGCAGAGGGACCAGGACGACTGATCCGTGTACATGAAAGAATGAATGGGGTCATGTATCGTGAGATTTTGAGTGCAAACCTCCTTCCATCAGCAAGGGCATTGAAGATGAAACGTGGCTGGGTCTTTCAGCATGACAATGATCCCAAGGACACCGCCAGGGCAACGAAGGAGTGGCTTCGTAAGAAGCATTTCAAGGTCCTGGAGTGGCCTAGCCAGTCTCCAGATCTCAACCCCATAGAAAACCTTTGGAGGGAGTTGAAAGTCTGTGTTGCCCAGCAACAGCCCCAAAACCACTGCTCTAGAGGAGATCTGCATGGAGGAATGGGCCAACATACCAGCAACAGTGTGTGCCAACCTTGTGAAGACTTACAGAAAACGTTTGACCTCTGTCATTGCCAACAAAGGATATGTAACAAAGTATTGAGATGAACTTTTGTTATTGACCAAATACTTATTTTCCACCATAATTTGCAAATAAATTCTTTAAAAATCAGACAATGTGATTTTCTGGATTTGTTTTCTCATTTTGTCTCTCATAGTTGAGGTCTACCTATGATGTCAACTACAGGCCTCTCTCATCTTTTTAAGTGGGAGAACTTGCACAATTGGTGGCTGACTAAATGCTTTTTTTCCCCCATTGTACAAGTGGTGTTCTATCATCACAGTAGACCAAACCACCAACTCCTCTATTTTCACAGTCTGACGCAAAGTGACTGTGATAACACAATAGGAACAGAGCGAAAAAAAGGCCTTTAGTGCCCCCTGACGCAAAAGAGTCATGACCATCAGATTACATCAAAACAGGAAGAGCAAGAGAAGCTTCTTAGGATATTCACCTTCAACAATTTGCCAAGAAAAGGAAGCTCTAGAAGAAATGGTCATCTAAATCAGTTTTATACAGGGACCTTAGAATGATAGAACATTACGTATTTATATGATAAATTTCTAAACCTTATTGAAGTCCCATGAAAGTAAATATGTAACAAGCTTTACATTTAATTTATACAATATTAACTCTTTTATTTCAGGCATTTCTCTGTTTTTGTTTGACTCCCTGCCTTCCAAACCCTGGGCATTTTGTTTTTATGGCGTTCACTGTGCAGCCAAAATTACATGTCCTCTGTATTCTGTGGATCAGTATGATTCCAGGGATACTGAATTTACATAGTATTGCAGTCTATGGGACTTTTGCTAAATAGCTATTGAGGCTCTTCCAATTTCATCCTCGTGGGAGCCGCTCTGCACAGTCAAGGTACGGGGCTGGTGGAGGTTTGTTTTTAGAATTTGGGAGGCTACAGCAAGGTGCAATTCCCACGATCAGAGTGAGCTGGCATTGGCTCCAGATCTCCGTTGTACAATACAGCGGCGACTTGGTAGCTATGGCGGCTGCACTGCAGCAGAGATGCTGCCATCTTTTAAATACCCATCTGCCTTAATAACTAGATAAAATGTTTCTGGTTTGGTGTCGATCCAGTTTTTGAGGCAGGGTCACCTATTGGCATGGGGTTCTGGCCATACGCTAGTTTTGGGTGAAGTATAAAAATGCTACCAACCGTAGCTATAAAATAAAATAATCGTATATACCATATAATTATTAAAGGGGTCATGCCACAAAAATATTTATCCTTTTATCCATTTATTTCAGTTGGAGAGCCGGACATTGCGGTATTTCAGCTATTTCCAGCGCTCCCGTTGAAATGATTGAAGCAGCAGCCACAAAATACCCCTGTTCTCAGGATTGATGGCTGATTGGTGGAAGTTCAACCACTGAGACTGCCATTTATACTCTTTCCTATGGATAGGAGATTAATAATTTATTGTAGAATAACCCCTTTAATTCCTGTACAGTATATACAATTTATTTTATTTTGAAACCACAGTTGGTAACATTGTTCCTACTTCACCCAAAACTGATGTTTGGCTGCCTCAAAACTGGATCTACGCCTAACTAAAAGCATTTTATCTTGTCAGGTGCCGCTTCTTTTATAGATTTGTCCGCGATATACTGGCTTATTATTTCCACTTTAAATTGTGCCCTGCTGCTGCTTTTTTATTGGGGTGTGTAGGTGGTGATTTAGCCCTCGGCCTGTACAGCAGGCTCCAGATTGCCCCCGCTGATTAGCTGTTGTTTAATGTGACCATGTGCCCGTACAGTCAGGGTCATTAAATCATGAGTCCCCTGTTTTGTGTCCCCTCTTATTCTTTTGGTGTAGCTAGATGCCCCCTCTAATTAGGGCAGCGATTAAGTTCATGGCTTTTTGAGCAGATTAGCCTGCTTTCAAAGTTTCCTTTCTTTTCTCTTATGTTTTTCCTCCTTCTCTACATTGTTTGTGTGTCTGCACCTGTATACACGTTGGTGTGAAAAGCCTCCCTTCCCACTGCGAGGCCTGTGCTGGACTTGTGGAATTATACACAAAGACTATTCCCTCAGTAGAATCCAGATTTCCCTTCAATCCCTCGACTCGTAATTGCCACAGATGCTTCAGCCCCTCCCATACCACACTCACTTTTGTTTCATTCTGTGCCTTCTCCAACCGCTCCACATGTTGGTTACGTGACTAAAATTTTATTTCACCCATTTCACCATAATTGGCAGGGGTGTTTTCCATCCTTGTTTGCAATCTGTATGAATTGTTTTTCTTTGCAAAGCATGTCGTGGGGCAGCAGCAAGTTCTGGTTGATGTGAATATAGGCAAACCTTGATGCCTCCTCTTCTTCTTCTTCTTCTTCTTCCATATTTTTTTTTTTTTTGGGGTAAGGCCTCATGTTGCAGATTTTGCTGCGTTTTTTTGAGCCAAAGCCAGGAGTGGAATCAGCAGAGGGGAGAAGCGCTTCCTTTTATACTTCCCATTTTTCAAGCCACTCTTGATTCAAAAACAGCATCAAAATATGTAACAAAAAAAAACAGCTTTCCTTAATGTAGCGCTTTAGCCTTTCTCGGTTTCATTTGCGCATCTTTCCTCAGACTCAGACTTTGTGGTGCCATTTGTCCCTCGTTTTTCAGGACTTGGAGGGGGTTGTGTATCAGTGGCATAAAGGTTCTTGAAAAGAAATGGAGTATATACTTATGCAAGGTTACTTGTGCTAAAATAATATGACACTTGCTAGTTTGCTCCAATGTAGAACAGCAAGGAGATGTCGCCATCCCATTTGGTTATATCACAACTGGAAATAAGACTGGTTAGGCCAGTTTCAGGTCGCATGGTGGTCCTGTCATCCAGATCCTCCATTGTCATGCTGAATAAAATATAGATTCTGTTCACATTGCGTCTGAACCTTCCATCAGATGTAGATATTGGGAGTATTGCCCAGCGTATGGCCGACTTCTGGATACTTTTGACTTATACTCCAGGAGTATTCATAACAAACATAGGACTCAAACATGATGGCAACAAACCCCCAGATCACTAAAATGTGCCTGCATTATTGCCATCTGAAACAAGTATTTAGGGTATATTTACTTGCAGTGTACTGTTAGTACCTTTTTGTGGTGTTATCATGGCTGGTATGAATAGAAGTGGTTCCTACTCACAGTTCTAGGAAGCTGTTTCTGTTCAGAATTCCTGGTGAACTTGCTGGTTGCGGATTTCAGTACAACAGTTGCCTGTTGGCACACCGTTATTGATGATTGTGAATTTTATCTATGTTTGGTCACTTGCATGCTGTATACTGTATTTTCACTAAAACTGATCTATGGCTCATTGTACAGCAACCCTTGTACATAAAGATATTGGGCCGTTTCTGAGGCTTGGAGTGAAATATTAAGAAATAAATGCTCCTGCAGTCGTCATCTACTCTCTATCAGTAGCCACTTGTGCATTTATCATATATGTATTTCTTATCGATTCTCCTGGACTGTCTGGGAGTCTGCTATGAAAATGGGAAAATCTCCTTAACCTTTACTCGTAAGACTGGCCAAAGATCCTTTCCAGATTCCATAGTGTGAACATACGCTAAATTTGCGGCAGCTAACCTGCAAAGATTATGCTGTGTATGTCCCCAGCCTAGGTAATCCTTTTGCTAGGTAATGAGCAAAGCATCCAGATCCCAAGCCAGAAGCTGCACTTTTCCTGTTCAGGTATGACAATTCCTCTAAGTGGAAATGGCTTGGGCTTCATCCTTGTATTCGATTTACTTTTTTTTTTTTTTTTTTTTTTTTTTTTTTTTCCCCCACATAATAATATTATATATATATATATATATATATATATATATATATATATATATATATATATATTTTTGAAATCTAAGGTTGGGTCCCTGTTTTGGCTGGAGTCCGTAATATAAAGGTTTGAATCTAGACTACAGAATAAAATGACTTTAAAGTATATTCTACAGTTTTTAATATTGTATAATTCGATTAATTTACATTCATAGGAATTCAAGCATTGACTTGTTTTTTTTTTTTTTTCCTGAATTAGGATTGGTTCACACTTGGCGCCTTGCCCCTGAGTCCGTCTGCTGTGAATCCGACCTAAATGTAAAAAAAAAAAACGGTTTGTGAAAGGTTTGAAATGGTTGGTTTAAAAACCCCCCATTCACTTCAATGGGTTTTTAAAGCAATGCGCAAGTGTCCGATTGCAGCCTCTGTGCCGCAAAGCCGTCTTTTCTTTTTTTTTGGTCGGAAACAAAGTCCTGCATGTCCGACTTTGTTTCTGACCCCAAAAAAAAAAAACGGCTTTGCGGTGCAGAGGCTGCAAACGCACACTGCGGTTTGGGCTGCTTTAAAAACCCATTGAAGTGAATGGGTTTTTAAACCAACCATTTCAAACCTTTCACAAACCGTTTTTTTGACATTTAGGTCGGATTCACAGCAGACGGACTCAGGCGCAAGTGTGAACCAACCTTTAGAGGCGCTTTACTGCTTCTGTCTGATCATGGATATAAGACATTTATGAGGGACTTTAAGTTGGGCTGTGGAAAAATAGGAGTCACAGTTGCTGTGTTGGCTTGCCATCTCCATAGCTCTTATTATATTAGGCCATCATATGCTACAGCAGTTGGAAAGTCTCTATGGAAGGGATAGAAGACGGATAGATAAACAAGCAGGTGTCATTTGTTAGAGAGTGTTGTGTGATATGGATGTACAGTAATGCTGGAGCTCAGAACAGCATGAAGTCGATCGCATACCTTCACTCCAAGTGTCAGCCTGGAAACATTCTCCTCTTGAAGCTTTATTATAGCAGGTTCTGACCTTGTAAATTGAAGCCTCTGTCAATCGCCCTCTAGATGTTTCTGGAGAGCAATGAAGGCATTCATGGGATTTTTTAAGTAGAAACATGTGTTTTTCAGCTCTTTTCTTCTTTTGTTAAAATGCTGTGCTGACATGTTAAACAGGGGATGCAAATGGCACTTACAAGAGTATGGTAGATAGTCTTGCTGGTGTTAGGTGGGGGTGGGGCACCCTAATGCACTAAGCATAAAGCTTTTATGATCCAGCCTAATCTCCTCTGCACTGCATGTGACAGCCTTCTATGCTGTTCTAGATACATGGGAAGTAGAGCAGCAAATATTATTTAGCGGAAATCTGTAGTGCCTATGTGGCTTAATCTGGCACAAGCTTACAGTGCTGTGCACTCAGCAAGCTGTACAATAGTATCTAGCCCTTTTGATTGCTTCACTTTTCTGGATGTGGAGCTATTTATGAGAGGTGGGAGCCAGCATCCCCTTATTGCTTCCATCAGCAGACTTGGACCTTTTAAATCCACAGCAGGGAGGGCTGCTGACTGTTTACAATGGAGATGCTGACTTGTAAATTCAAGCACTTGCACATGATTATACTGTGACTCACACAGAAAAGAATCTACCATGTCAAATCTGAATCACCGCTACTGTAATGTTACAGCCCTTTATTCTGCTGAGCAATAGGAAGTCCTAAGCTCTCTTACATCACCTATAAATAAGCATATTCACATGGACTAGTGTGTACCTTTTTTATTTGTGTGTGAAGAAGTACATGGGAACTGAGCTTTTTGTAAGAATCATCCCTGGAAACCTGAACAGCACTCTTTAGAGATCTAGCAAGCAAGCCAGCCAGGTTTTCACAGTCAGCACATTGTACAAGTCAGAATTATTCACTTACTGATTCTATGTACTATGCCGCCTGATTATTCCATTGTCATGTATTGTCCTGCTTCCTTGCCATCCTGCGCATTTCCTGCACTTATTCATTGGTTTTGCTCTGCTGTAAGGTTCCATGAAGCTAGCACTGCAAAACTGTAGATCTTAACATATTCAAAAACAATGCCTCAGATGCATGTCTTTGTATCCACTAAGACATTTCATAATGCAAATTGGTTTCCCTACTGCAGGAGAGCTTTCTCATGTTGGCTAAACCGGGCACCCATCTGTAGACAGCTGCTTCGGGGTTCTTGCCTCTCTTCAGTACAAAGCAGAGTGATGGTTGTCTGGGGGAGATGCCTTTTGGCAAGTCTACATACACCAGCTTGATCTCTTCACTGAGAACCACAACACCCAGACCTATGTCAAAGGCATCTCAACTGGCCAACCAGCACCCTGCTCTGTATTGATGAGAGCCAAGAATCCCCACAGCCTTGTGTCTGTTTGGCTAATAATAAACTTATGACTCATTGTGACAATCCAGTTAATAGGATTGCTTGCATGGGCAGGGGGCTGTTCAGTTTTTAAAAAAAATAAAAAAAAAGCACAGAATCTATGTAATTTGGCTGATGATCAGCCGCTTTTGGCCAATCATTCCAAACATTGATAATGGCAGTTTGTGGTATTTTCATGGCCGATCATTGGCCTTTCCACTGGTGAAGGTCTAGTGTATGGTCAGCTTTGATATTCTTCCTTCTGGAGAAGAGCTTATTGCATTTTTTCCACATGAAGCACTGCCTGATAGTAAGTCTCCATATATCTGCTGGATTTATTCAAGGGGAACCAGAACTCCCCAGAGAATGTCCTCCCCATGGATTGTAAGAATATAAAGACAGCAAAACTCTAGTACCTGGAATTAACATTCCGTTTCCATAAGCATTTGATTTTGGTGTACACTGGGGGTGTGGGGTGATGAGGTGTGCTAATTTGTGGGATACCTGCAGAGAACTCTAGAAGCTGTAATAATACATATGTACCTCCTCACCCTGTCTCTGCTATTTTTAACCATTTATGGATCTCTTATAAGGTACCCATACTTTGGGTTGATGATTTTAAACAAACAGTTTGTCGACTGAAATCTAATGACCAGTGACTTGCCATGATCGCCTGGAAAGTAGTCTGTTGCTTTGGAAATCACTGCTGGATAGTCAGAGGATGGATTAATTTATTCTTTTTGTTCATCTTTTGCCCAGGGCTGTTGAAACTGTGTGGCCAGTTTAAGAAAAGTCAGTGCCTAATATGGAGTAAAATGTATACGGCTGTATCTGTGAAATGATAGACTTATGACTGTTCAACCATTGTATGTATGGTCTCCTTTTTTTCTTAATGGTGTTAATATATCATATAGTATGTATACTTTGATATAAGTTATCGAGATAATAAAGTATACAGTGAGGTACTGTTTAACTATATTTTACTTCAATTTCTAACACAGTATAGCACATGACTGGGGTTTATTGTAGACAGAAAGTATGCAAGGGCCAAGAAACATAAGGTTTTCAGCTTTGTAAAACCACTCTTCCTGCTGCGGTTGGTGTGGAATTAAATCCAAAAAAAGTTCTTACACCTATTTTAAAACTTGGTGTAAACAGCAGTGGGATATGTGATGGATTTTTCTAGAAATAAAGTAGTGAGCAGCTTCTGTTTGCATACCCCCATACTGTGCTTCCTCTAGTGCCATACAATGATGTGTATGCTATGTGCACTGACAGGGACTGTATACAGCAGTCGAGTGGCTGATCTGTAATATAGTCCATTTCCAAATGACGCAAACTGGTAAAATAAAAATAAAAAAAAAAACCCCAATGAGCACTTAACCTAATTCCACATTTGTTTCCATAAGCTCATTTTGGAGTGGCTTGAGCTACAGAAATGAGATCTGTCAGTTATTATAGCAGACAGGAATTCCAGCACAGCAGGTAATGACTTTACATTGTGCCTGTAATAAATAATGGATCAGTAGAGATTCATTAACAAAAAAGAAAATAATCAACACAACCGCGGGTTCATATCGCTTGGGTTTGTTAAAAGCTGCTTTTACTCGAACGACACATTATATATTTAACATTTTCATAAGCAACGCATAGACTACTGGAAGAAAACGGGGGACCTTTGCTTTATAAATTCAACGCTCTGAGCAGAGCTTTCCATCGTGTTAACCCTTTGATTTGTAAAATTTATAAGGGCTGCATCTATAGTCAAAAATTGCCTCACTGTGTTTTTTCATTTTTAATATTTTGTTACTTTTGTCACCTATCAGTACCTCTGATGTCAAACCTAAATCAGCTTATAACCATCTACCAGTTGGCTTATTTGTGTCTTTCCTTTTTCTCAGATAAAAGCCTTCCTGGCTAACAATGTCACTGTACATGTGGCTGCCTTGACTACTGCCTAAGATGTCTGACAAGCTTAGACTCCACGAAGACGACTTGGCAGGCTACCAGCATATTTTTTAAGGCTCAGCTGGTGGTCAGAACGCTCAGGACTTGCCACATTTGTGCAGTGCCAAAATTGTTTTCCTCCCGCCACTCTTAATCCAATTTTAAGTGCAGAGTTAAAGTCGCTTCTCACCTCTGATAATAAATAAAATAAATGGGCATGCCGTCCTATTGTCTGTCTGTTCAGGCTCTTGCAGCCTATTTTGTTAGCCTCTTCAGTAAAACTAAATAAATTTTTGTATAATTTCATGGTCTTTTATTGTTAATATGCACAATTTTGTGTTTCATATTGTAGTACATGATCTGTTCTTCGCATAGTTTTGTTAATGGAACATACAGAGCAATAAAGTGATTCTTCTTTTGGCTACATTCACATCTGCGCTGGGAGTCTCCATTGGATACTCCATGGCAGTGTCTGCCTGTACAGGACTTTTTCCTCTGCTGGTTTGTTTTAAAACGACGGACACCCAATGGACTCCATTATAGTTAATAGGGTTCATCGAACTCTGTTACCTCTATTTTAGCAGTCCGCATCTAAATTTTTCTGGTCCTCCGACGGACCAGAACAACGGAGATGAAACGCTAGTGTGAACCTAGCGCCTTATTATCTCTCAACTACAAACATGGCAGAATTACTAAAATAAAAAGGCTTTGCTCAGGGGCTTTAGTCAAAAATTTCCAAAAAATGGCATAGGGTTAGGTTTTCTCCAGTAAATTGCCAGAAACCCTACTGGACCCTCAACCCATTGAGTCATTGCGGTCCTTCAGTTGCCATTGGTGTCTGCTATATGCTGATCAGTCTCCAGCATTCTAAAATAACTACATTGACCCTGGCAATGCTATAATGGTGCATTTGTGTGTGCTATACCTTGTTTGTGAATATGGGAAGGAGATGACCAGTTACACATTTGGCACTAACCCTATGTAATTTAGTTGAAAATAAATCCTTTGCCGTGGCACTTGCCCCATGTAGCCATTTTGAATTGGCATCTAGTTGACTTTGGGGTGTGACACCCTTTCATAACCAAGTCATTGATTGTAAAGATTGAATTTATACTTTAAAAGTACTTGTACAATTATTTTGTTGGTCTCTGGAGGTTATTGGGATCATTGCTAAAAACATACATACCTTTTTAGAATCACTTCCAGCTGTTCCTGTATGTGCTGACTATGCAGTTATTTGTCCCATTTTCCTCTGATGATTGAGAGGAGCTTTATGTCAGAGGCCACTTGTGGAGTGAAGATGTAACACAGAGCTTGGATTCCAGCCAGACTCAGGAGTTGGGGTTAGATCCCGAGGTTAAGTGATAACAATGAGTATGTTGTTCAGTAATACGATCACTTTGCCTCTCCCAGTAGCTGTTTAGGTGACTATACAAAGGTTAATTGGGTACAAAAATAAATGCAAAATTTCCCACTGTGTATAAGTTGTGTTTTGTAAGAGTTTACATGTGATAGGTCAGTATTGGTAATCTCTTGTAGTATCAAGTGATGGGAATCCATTTGTGGCTAAATGCAAAAATAGGACCATGATTTAAAAAAAAATTCCACTAAAGGAATCTACTGTTTTTTTCTAGAGATATGTAAATCTCTATTTTTAATACATACTGACTTGTCTTGTAATCTACATAAATGTAAGCTATATATTTTTCATTTTTTTTTTTTTTTTTTTTTTTTATAGGATGACAGTGATGGTATCCCGTGGTCAGAAGAAAGGGTGGTGCGTAAGGTTCTGTATCTGTCTCTCAAAGAATTCAAGACTGCACAGAAAAGACAAAGTGATGACTGTATTAATGGGAGCTTCAAAACTCCAAAAGGTGAGTCTGACATGTCTTCCACATCAGCTCTGTCTGCTATGTCCAGATGTCATGTTGATCCTTTTAAAACCCTTTTTGTTTCCCTTGACTCAGGGTATTTTAATAGTTTCTCTCCTAACTGACCTATATTTAGCAGGCTTAACTGTTTCTGTAACTCTGTAACCAATGAGTGAATAGAGCCAAGGAATTGTTTTGCTGCATCTCATTCATTTACCACCTGGATTTGGTGGCTGCCTTTCCTGGTAGCACAGAGATCAGGGGAATGTAGAGATAGCAGAGAGCCACACCTATCAGATTTTTAAGCCATAACATGTTTATATAAAATTTTTGTGTTTCGAAACTTGATTTTAACAGACGTTGCTATATGATGAAACTCCTGTCTATATGCCCCAAAAGAATGTCAGAGTGATGTGGGGATTATTCCCACCTCTGGTCACTGCTTTATGAGCCAGAAGAGAGAGTCACTGTTGTAGCAAGGCATTATGGGAAAAGGAGCTGGGAAGTTCTTGATAAAGCAAAAGGGATATTAGACTCAGTGGGTCAAAAGCAAATTGAGGATTTGTTACATGCAACAGAGGGCGCTTGAGCTTCCCAGCTCCTTTTCCCATAATGCCTTGTGATATGCAGATGCTTAGTAGAGGGCAAAAAGGCAATTCAAAACTCTACACACCTTCACTGGTGCTCTCCACAAGGAGAGAGATTCCCTTCACTGTTGTAGCAACACAGGGGAGCCTGTCCTTTGCCAGCTTGTAATCCTTCATATTCATGATGTCGTTGGAACTCTATAACCAGTTTTATAGCTTAACCTTGCTAGTTAAGCTGATCAACAGGGGTTAGAGAAGCAAACTATTATTTTTTTTATTGTATTGCTTATTTTAGAATAGCGCCACCTGCTGTTTCTATTAATGGCTTTTACGATGTCCACTTCAGAAAATAGGCCAAGGTGGGCGCACATGCTCAGTCTTTGTCCTGTCTCTGCAAAGTATGCAGAGAGATCCCTGATGTGGTGAGCCACTTGACTCTGAATTTGTGCAGTATTTGGTTGTCAGAGGAGATGCTGAGCATGCAAAAATTGAGTGAGCCAGCGTTACTGCAATTACACATCCTCAGCATCGCAGCTGAAAAGTAGAGGAGACAATGGCGCTTCAGAAGCAGTCTGCTCTCCCAATCATAATCAGTGGAGCAGAGAGAAGCAAGTCTATGGGAAGTACAAGGGAGACTTTCACAACCTTTTGTGGAATTTGTTTACCAGGTATGGCACCATACTGTAAAGACTGTACCTTCAATTGCAGCTCAGATTTGTTCACTTAAATAGTATAGTAAAATGTTGTACCAAGCTCATCTGTAACTAAAAGCATTGGAGCATTACTGGAGTCTTCCAGTCTTCCAGCAGCAAAAAAGCAGCTTTTCCACAACATGGAACTTTAGCCTTAATGGGGATGTAAAATTAAAATGGAGTCTATTTTAAATTCCATACATACATACTTTTGGCATTGCTAAAAAAAAAAAAAAAAAAAGTTTGCAGACATCATTCCAAAAGTTGTTAATTTTGTACAGGACATCAAGGTTAGGTTAAAAAACTTAAACAGTTGTCTAAAGATACTGTTCTTCCCCTTGTTTCACAGCATATAATGACTGGAAAGCCATGTAGGAAAATGCTACCTGTGTTCCATGCTGTCCGGCTGATTCTTACTACTCTTCCTTAGTACCTTAGTAATGTTAGTGCTTGTGTTTGACCATTGAATTTTTCTTCTAGGTAATCCAGCTGCAAAAAAAGCACAGCCAAAGAATCAGTACAGCAAACTGCATGTGCTAACACTTTATGCTATACGTGTGGCAGTACCCTAAATGCAGTTCCCTCTAAGAACTGCTGTTCTCCTATCAGATAGTTTTGTGTGTGACAAGTTAAGTAGATCAGGACACCGCCCATCTATTGTATTCAGCAACAAAAATATGCCCTTTACTGTATATGTTTCAGCAAATAGGAAGCATTCCACTTAGAAGTTAAAAGAACAGAATTTAAAGATGTTGCCTCTCCTTACAAGTAAATACAGTGCTTGTATTCCCCATGAAATAACATTTCTAGAGCAACTATTTCTAATAACTTTGTTGTCCTCTGTTATTCCTCCTTGAAATGTATGAATAGTTTGGTTACCATTCCTCTTGTGGGCATTTCCTACATGATGTACACAGGTATACATCCCCAACTGGTAACACCCAATTGTCAATTTATTCATACATTTCAATGAGGAGTAATAGAAGAACAGCACAATGCAGAGTTCTAAGAAGAGATGACCCAGAATTAAAGAGGACCTTTCACGTCCTCGTGTATATGCTGTTTTACATACCGCTAGAAAGCCGACAGCACGCTGAATTCAGCGCACTGACGGCTTTCCGGGTATGTGCCCCGGGACTGGAGATATCGTCGATCTTAGTTTCACGGTTCACTGTCAGAAGGGCGTTCCTGACAGTCTAGCTGCGCTGTGAGGAATGCCCTCCTTGACAGTACCCGTCCCATAGCACTGTACTCAGCGTCATCACTGGGCTGTAAGGATCACCCCCTCTCTCTGTACTCGTCCATAGCGCTGTACTGTCAGAGGGGGGCGTTCCTTATAGCCCAGTGATGATGCTGAGCTGTGAGGAACGTCCCCCTAGTACAGTACTATGGAGGAATACTGTCAGGGAGGGCGTTCCTCACAGCCCAGCTAGACTGTCAGGAACGCCCTTCGGATGGTGAACTGTGAGACTACGACCCCCGATATCTCCAGCCCCGGGGCACATACCGGGAAAGCTGGCAGTGCGCTGAATTCAACGCGCTGTCGGCTTTTTAGCAATATGTAAAACAGCATATACATGAGGACGTGAAAAGTCCTCTTTAAAGCATGGAAATAAATTTACTGAAACGTACATGCCGTGGGAGTTGGCAGGACCTCTTTAAGATCTCATTAGATAAAGTATGTAATTCAGAGCCTCTGCTTTGGTTCTCCTAGCCCATGTTAGACCCACTGCTGACCTGATTTACCCTTGGAGTCAGCTTGCAGGGGGATGAGTACTCTGGGCCTAGTCATTTGTCCTCTGACTTTGGCTGAGTATAAATAACTGAGCCTCCAAGTCATAAATCAATGCAGTCCTTCTGCCAACACCTATTACCATTTAAGCACACTGGAATGTATGCATTATTTCAGGGACTCTGGTAGTATTTACATACAAAGATTTATGGAGCTCTTGTCAGCAAAATAGCATTACAAAGTGGAGCCACAAACGATCCCCTTGGTTACTATAACAAAGTGCAGACGCACTTGTCTGGTTCCCAAGTTTGCAGCAGCTAACATAATAAAAGCAGCGGTGTCTTTCTTAAAGCAGAACAACCAAATGATGTGTTTTGTCTCTAGATTTCTGTATAGCTCTTTCCTGACATGCAGTCTCACTATATTAAATGTTGCTATTTCAAGTCCCAGTAACAGTAGTAGAGGAAGTCTATCTGTGTCTGCAAATCAATCCCCTTGTGCAGCCATAAGAAAGCTTTTTTTTGCAAGTTGCCCAAGTACATTTAACGTGTTAATAAAAAATATATATATCTTGGTTTTATGTAAGATAAAATAAGATCGAGGAAAGGATGATGAAGGGAGCTATCTGTATATCTCTCTATATCAATATATATATAATCTGTGTGCCGAGGATCTCTACCCAGGAAACAGCAGTGGAATGTGGCCCCGAGTCAAGTGTCCAGGTCACATCTAAGTTCATTGCAGCTTGTTTATACTGGTGGATAGAGGGAGACTAGGGTCATTCTTGGATTCCACATTTTAATACAGTTGTTTTTGCTGGTATTTTTGTTTGACATGTTGGTTCTTTTTCTTAAATCTCTGCTGCTTTGGAGTAGGTTTGTTTTTTTCCCTTTCTTCTTGACGTTGCCTTTGGAATGTAACTGAACACATGTGTCATTGCTCGTTGTTTCACTTAGCTTGGAGTGTTACTGGTTCGTTCTTGTCCGTCTAGGTTTTTATTGTTTCCTTTGTGTGTAAATGTAGTATTGTAATAAGTGATGTGGAAGTGCTGAGCTCTGAAATGACTAACCTTTGGTTAATGTTGTGATGTAGCGTCATATTATAAAATACTGCAGGTAATAAAGAACATAACTACTCTTCTGTGAATACTTAATTCATTTTTGTAGATTCAATGACAGCAGTTAAAATTAGATGCTCTGCCAAATGGCCATTACAATAATGTTTGTGTTGCGTTCACCAACCTCTAATATTTGCGTTACATAAATATCATTAGATGGTTTAACAAAGAGAACCAACCATGACTAAAGCAATTATCATCTCTGGTTCATAGGACTATCAGGTTACCATGGCTATAAAAGCTATTTGAAAGGGGTTTTATTAGAAGAGACCGGCTTCCCTCTTTCTATGAGCAACTTAAAAAGCATGTTGGACTTGTGTATTTATTGGCACCAATGTATTGAGTATTCTAGGTTAGGACTGATGTATGAAAACCACATTAAGCAAAATACTGTGAAGGTTTAGGAGAGTCGATTTGTGGTAATATGCTACATAGTAGCAGTATATATTACAGTCTTTGTGTATATGCATATTACATCATCATATACTGCTAATATGTGAATTATCACAGCATAAATTAGGAATGGCATATGGTCCTGGTATAGGGTCGGCTAATGTGAATATACAATGTGTATATATTTTACCGTTAAAGTGTGATATCAGTGAATGTGCACATTACCTAGGTAATCTGCATATTAACTGATTTGCTCCGTTAAAGTGTGGAATCAGGAGTTTTCCGCACTTTACCTAGGTAATGTGCACATTCACGGCTTGCGGGCCGTTAAAGTTCGGAAGTTTGTTTACCTCGTAGTCCTGCTGTCCCTACTCCGTCCCCCCTCTTCTCCCTCCTTTCGCCAGCAGCGTCTCGTCATCGCCGGTTGTGGTTTTTTTCATGTCTCACAATTGCCGTTGGCTGCCAAGACGGTTTGCTTTCAAAACCCATTCAACTTGAATGGGTTTTGAAAGCAAACAGGCGGGTGTGTGTGTGTGTGTGTGCGCTTACACCCTCTGTGCTGCGAAACAGCCGGCTTTTTTTTTTTTTTTTTTTTCGGACACGAAGGACTTTGTGTTTCCGACGAAAAAACAAAAAACCGGCTTAGCGCAGAGGGGTAGTAAGCGTGCGCGCGCACACACACACACACACACACACACACACACACACACACACACACACCCGCCCGTTTGCTTTCAAAACCCATTCAAGGATCCTGTCCTATCCTGTCTCCCATCCTTTTTTTTTTTTTTTCCTGACATTACGTTTGCTGTAAGCCTACACAGCGACATTGCTGCTGATGTTCCGGCAAAACATGTCGTTATCTGCACTTTAACGAGTGCCTAGTAGGTAATGTGCACATTAACTAGGTAATGTCAGAAATTAAATAAGTTTTCTGCACTTTAACGGATCGCCCTAGTTAATGTGCACATTACCTAGTTAATCTGCAGATTAACTGATTTCTGCACTTTAACGGTAACATATACATACAATAGCAGGGCCTTTGTGTTGACTGCTAGTGGTGTATAGATTCTGAATAACAGAAGTTGGAACCATTACATATGCATTGACAATAAGCTGTTCGGAGATGATAAATTACTACTTGGTTCTTATTGAGTTCCAGTGGTCTGTCTTCCATGGAGTCTTAGGCCATGTTCACTTCACATTTATTGATAGTGTATTGTATGCAGTAATTTTCTGACAGATACAGTGGTAAACATTACCTACAGGGTTCCATAGTTAAAAACAAACACAAAAAATTGTATTTTTGTACTGGATATCTCATTCATCTGGCTAATGTAGCCCTATAGATATGTTTAATGTCTAGGAGTCAGGAGCTTTCCCAGTTCACACACTAAATGTATGTCACAAATATGATGTTTAACCCAGACTTCCATTGAGAATGTGCAAGCCATCCTGTGTATATCATACGTTTGTATTGGAGATAAATACGGTCATTTTACTTGGTAGGAGATGGGTAGAGGAACCAGTCAAAGGCTCTCACTTAGCCTTACCTAAAATGGTTATGAATGGGGAGTAAGAACTGGGTTCTCTTTCCTTTGGTTGATATACCATTATGTATATGTTAATGATGGATGAGCTATTTATATTGTACATTGCATTGCAAACTTTCACGTTGTTAGATTATCCAGGTTTATGTAGCCATTTGTGATATGGTTAAAATGTGGGCACCAGTTTGTGTGGATTTACATTCAGGCCAGTTTTTATAGTTATAATTCACATACTTGTGAAATTCTAATAACAGTGCTTTTGTATATTGTACAGTTGTTGTTTTGTGCCTGTATTCTTTTTGGTGTAGTACACTTGGTGTCAGTACAGACCAACTTTACTTGATTTGATTGTGAGAATTTTTTGCAGATTTCCTGTACAGGTTTTCCTGTTCACTGCAGCGCATTACCCTGTAGCAGATAATCCGCTGTGAGTACATCTCTTGTGGACCTAGCCTAATAGAAGTCTGATTTCTTGCTTTCTGGACCCAAATGGAACACTGTCACACTTCAAAGCAATAAATCTAATGATGCTGGAGTTCCAACTAGTCTATAAATGTTGCATTGTTCTGTGGTGGTGTTAATCTTTTTCATTATTTATGTCCCTCTTGTAGGTCTTCTACTTAATGGACAGTCTAAAGGATCAAGTCAATCCTCAGAAAACGAGAAGGATGACACATCTCAAGGTTCTTCACTCGCTAATAGTGTGACATCTTCAGATTCAGAAGATGGGCCTGTCAGGAAAAGGTAGGTCATGTTTGCACACTTATTTAGGATAATATATTTCTAATACATTCTTTGTGTAGTTGATATGTCAGTAAAATATCTTGCTTCACTTTGATCTGTGTTTGCAAACTACTTGGTTGTATCATGCAGCTGCCAATTGCTCATCAAAATGATAGTATTGTGAAGGGGTTGTCCTAGTTATAAAAGCTTTTTACTTCCAGGTGGAGGCAGTCCTCCAAGCCACTGTTTCTAGTGATGAGTTCCATGCTGGGATTTGTTACATGGTTGCAATTGGAATGTGTTCTTATAATAACGTGACTGCTGCTACCATTGGCCTCAGTGGTATATGTCTTGAGGCCAGTGATTGGCTGCATCATTGATGTGTGAGTACAGACAATGCCCCCTACAGCCATGTAAGCAGATCTCACTGAGAAGGACCAGAGGCCATCAGTGGTGGCAGCAGCGAGCAGGACAGGTAAGTATAGCTTCTTTTGTTCTATTATAGCATTGCCTGCATATGAGCATAACAATGTATAACTTGGACAACCCTTTTAACATATTATATAATGAGGTGTTTAACAGCTTTAGTATTTTTGACAAAACTGCTTTATTGTAGGTCCTGCTTCAACTGCATCCTTGTAGAGGATAGCATGGGATCTTCAGAATGCTTTCTTGTTGAAAAATGACTCATGGGAGTCAAGTAGAGCTCCACAAGCCCTTGACAAATGCTGATATTTTAGTTTTTACCCTGAGTTAGTTTGCAACATTGGAGTGGAGAAGATGAAATGAATGACACTTACCGAATTGCTATATGGGATTCAAAGAATAGAAATAACACAGAATAGAATATTAGAAGTATAGCATAATTTTTGATTATGAGAAGGAAATTTGTAACTAATGACTAAAAGACTTTTTAATGTGTTTAATTTACTGCTTGTAGAGGCAGAATTTTAACACCTTGTATTATACAAGATGTTGACATTGCCGTTTTACAATATATTTAAGTTAGTAAGGAACCGCTTTGAGATACAATTACTACATGTGCCGTCCTTTTATGATCTGTGAAATTCTGCCCTCAGGCACTCCTATCGATCCTGAGAATGAAGGAGCTAGAGCTCTGGTTTAGTGCATTTTTTTTTTTTTTTTTTTCTCTGTACAATGGTACTGCCAGCCACATGAATAGGGTGATCTGCCTTTTCCTGCACAGCGGCTTCCTAGTCACCCAGGGGAACAGTGAACTGGGTGCAGCACTACAGCCTCTTCAGTCCCAATATTGGTGGGTGTCCCAGAGGATAGATCCCCATGGATCATAAAGCACTGGTGTTTTCTAGCGATATTTCATCACTTTACACGAAGGGAATACACCTTTAATTTCTAGCTATAGACAAAAAAAAAAATCAAAGAATCTGTGATCCCAAGCCATCTTTTTTGTATGGCTGCAGCCAATGAATATACTGTAGGTGTCAGCATAAAGTTCATGTACGAAGTAGACCAACTACTGGTAACCACTGATTTTTCTACATGTGTAGAAAGTGGGGTTATTGATACAGGAAGTTATTTAGGGGTATATGCACAGAAGTCCGATCAAGATATTTTACTCTTAATTAAAGAAAAGTGGTTCTGCAAGTTGAGTTGGACTTGAAAATGGATATTAGAGAAAAATGTGTAATGATTTCTATATCCTTTCTACTTTTGATGTGGGCAGAAATTGTCCACACTTTGCACAGACAGACATGCTGTAGTGACCCGGAAGCCAGCAGATCTAATTTCGTTTTTGAATGTGAAAATTAGTCAATTGTGCGGCCCGCCTTGCTCGAAGAATTCAGCATTTAAGTGCAGAGGAATGTGTGAAGAGTATTGTTGACCGACTTTTCATCGCTGTCTCCATTTAAATGGTGTAATTGATGCCATGGTGGAAATCTGTGTGCAGACGCTGGCTCAAAAATTGCTTTTTCAGTTGGATCAAACCTAAATGGCTAGTGAAAAGCTAATATTCATTCCTTGCCTGAAGTCTGTCTGGGGAGCCCTAGCTGCTTTGGAAAAGTGCCATGCTTGTGCCTTCATAGCCTTTGCCAAAGCTAATAGGGGTTACGGTTGTAGAAAAAAAAAAAAAAAATACACGTCTACAGTCCATAAGGAGAAGGTGGAATATGCTGAAGATTCCTTCTGGAAATAAAATATCCTCATTTCATTATAATATTAAGTGTCAGTCTGAATGATGTAGCAGCAGTGTCTGACTGGAAAAAAATCTTTACTACCGCAAATGTATTTTACGGCATATGGGTACCCAATCTTGTATTTGACAGTACATTTTTGGCGCATGTGCTTAAAAAAAGATTTTGCAGGTAGTAGAAAAAAAAAGCACAAAAAATCCACATAACTCTTTCAATAGAGGGTCAGTCAGCTGTACAAAAATATGTATATATGAATATATGCATATACAGCGGGTGAAATAAGTATTGAACACATCCCCAATTTTCTAAGTAAATATATTTCTAAAGGTGCTATTGACAAGAAATTCTCTCCAGATGTTGGTAACAACCCATCCGATCCACACAGGCAAAGAAATCACACCATAGATGTCCATAAATTGTGCAATAATGAGAAATGACACAGGGAAAAAGTATTGAACGCATGAAGAAAGTGGTGCAAAATGCCATGGAAAGTCCTGATACCAGCTGAAATGTATCAGTGATTAGAAAGCAATCCTGTTACTTAGTGAAAAATATCAATGGATCAACTGATGGCCTATAAAAAGGTCTCACATTACTAAGGTGCCACACAAGAAACCTCTCATGATGGGTAATGCCAGTGAGCTGTCTCAAGATCTTCACAACCTTATTGCAAAACATACTGATGCCATTGGTTGCAGAAGAATTTCTAAACTACTGAAGGTTCCATTGAGCACTGTTGGGGCCATAATCCGGAAGAGGAAAGAACATCATTTCACTATTAACTGACCACAAGCAGGTGCTCCCTGCAAGAATTCAGACAAAGGAGTGAAAAGAATTATCAGAAGAGACAAGAACCACCTCTGGAGAGCTACAGAAAGTCCTGTAATCAGCAGGTACAATAGTTTCAAAGAAAACAATAAGTAATGCCCTCAACCTCCGTGGCTTGTATGCACGCTCACCATGCAAGACTCCATTGCTGAACAAAAAGCATGTTCAAGAGCGTTTAAAGTTTGCTGAACATTTAGACAAGCCTGTAAAACACTTGGGAGAATATAGTCTGGTCAGATGAGACCAAAATTTAATTCTTTTGATGCCATAATACACACCATGTTTGGAGGCCAAAAGGCACTGCATATCACCCCAAAAACACCAGACCAACAGTGAAGTTTGGAGGTGGGAACATCATGGTGTGGGGCTGTTTTTTCGGCATACAGCACTGGCAAACTTCATATAATTGAAAGAAGGATGAATGGACAAATGTACCGAGACATACTTGGTAACAAATATGCTGCCAACTACCAAGATGATGAAGATGAAACAAGGGTGGACATTTCAGCAAGACAAGGGTCCCAAAGACACAGCCAAAGAAACTCTCATTTGGTTTCAGAGAGAGAAAATAAAGCTGCTAGAATGGCCCAGAAAATCTATGGAAGGAACTAAAGTTCAGAGTTTGTGTGGAAGAATGGGCCGAAATCACACCAGAGCAATGCATGTGACTAGTTTCTCCATACAGGAGGTGTTGTGAAGTTGTCATCACCAACAAAGGCTTTTTTACCAAGTATTAAATAAATTTCAGTAAGCGTGTTCAATACTTTTTTTTTCTCTGTGTCATTTCTCATTATTACACATAGCTTAATTTATGGCGATCTATGGTGTGATTTCTTTGCCTGGATTGAATGGGTTGTTAACAATTATCTGGTGAGAATTTCATGTCAATAACACCTTTACAAATATATTTACTTAGGAATGAAGGTAGATAAGATCCTTTAATAGTCCCACCATGGGGAAATTCAGTTTGTTACAGCAGCATAGATAATTCAGACACAAAAAACAATATATACAAAAGCTCCAAGGTAGAGGAACAGTACAGTGACAGTAGGTACAGATAGAAAGGTACAGGCAAAAAAGTAGTAGAAGGGATACCACAACTTAAAGATCTTTCTGTCTTATGTATGGAGTTATCTCAGCTTAGGTCGGTGTTGGTTGTACAGTCAACGCTCCTTCTCACACTTAGGGTGGAGCAGTCGGTCACTGACTGTACTGCCCAGAGCTATCACAGTCTCATGCATGGGATGGGAGTTCTTCTCCTGCATAGAGCTCACCACGGACAGTTTCCTTCTGTTACCCACTGATCACTGGGTCCAGGGATCCTCAGGACAGAGCTGGCCCTTCTAATAAGCTTGTCGAGTCTATTCCTATCCCTGGTTAATGTGCTACTCCCCCAGCAGGCCACTCCGAAGAAGATGGCTGATGCCACTACAGAGTTGAAAAAAGTCCTAAGAAGTGCCCCCTGGACTCCAAAGGCTCTCAGCCTCCTAAGCAGGTAGAGCAGGGTACAAATAATCCATATTTTGCAACAACCTAGGCAGCCTAATAATAATTTGTTGTTCTTCCAGCTGTGAACAGTGAATTTCTCACGTGGTAACTTTTATAGATACAGGACACTGTTTTAATAGCCAGTGAATGGTGGATCCGTTGGAAGTCTTTTTATGAGTTCAATGAGAGTATTATACAGAATAGAAACATGTTGTAGTCTCAGTTTGAATTATTTAGCCACTATTAAGAGGTATGAGATGATTGAGGCCAAGCTCAAGTTCTCTACAGCCGCCTCATATCAGCTAAGGAGTTGTCCAGTTTCAGCAAATACATATAATTGTTTGTATAATGAAAATGTATACAATTTTATATACTTTCTATATGATTTCTTCAGTTTTCTAGAGCTGTGCTTGCTGTCAGTCCTAAAAAAATCAGTCTATGGGCATGTGATGTGCAGTCTATGGGCATGTGATGTGCAGTCTGTGGGCATGTTATGAATACACAGGTGCATTTCTCATTGCAGCCACAGCTTAGTAATCAGACATCTGCCTGGTAACAAGCTGTACACCTGTGTTCATCACATGACCATGGCCTTATTTTTATACACTGGAAGTAAGCAGAATGAATGACAGCAAGCAGAGGTCTAGAAAACCGTACAAAATCGATATAGAAAGTATATTGGAAAATATTATTTTTCATTATGCTAAACTTATTTATTTTCTGAAGCTAGACAACCCCTTTAAAAGTTGGTAGGGAAGTGCTCCCTGTTTACCCTATTAAGTCTTTGCTACGTATGTTAGATTTCTGTGGGATCAACCAACATTCGAATGTGTATAGGCCCAGTAGATGTTGGGGTACTGTTAGTCTTTCTTCATATAAATACAGTAGTAATAAAGTATGCATGGCTTAGCACCATTTAACCTCCAAATCTTTGAACTTATACATAAAAATACTTAATATAAACCCTACTTCTTTGCTGGACTGTAGTAGGGGGAGGTATGTTAGATGTCAACACGCCTGGTTAGGTGTCTCCCATTTATTAATGCATTTGTATAGAACACAAAAATGAAAAATTGCTTTAAACAGTAAAATAAACTTAATATATTTAGATTAAATTTACTGAATATAAATACAAATAGAAGTTTTCATTTTCATTGTGCTTGTATAGACTCTCACATTTCAGTTTTTCTAATCATTGAAACATGCATGCGGGAGTATAGGTCAGCAATGATCAAAAATATAGGACATTAAATAAAATAAAAAATGCTGTAGACTGTCCCAAATGTGCTACAGTATAGAACTATGTAATGGCCGCCGTTGTTGCTAACCAAAGATAACCTGTAACACGAAGATGTTTGTTTGTGCCATCCTGGTCTGTGTTTTATTAACAAAACTTTACATAAAACTTTGCACTTGTGTTTTGGTAAGCAAATTTACTGGTCAGACCTTTCATGGCTGTCTTTATTTTGTGAAGTACTTCCAAAGGAACATAGGCTATATTAGGCTTACCATTTAATAAGGTGTTTTTTTTTATTTGCAAGCTTTTATTTATTTTTGTCATGTGATCTCATGGATTTCTCTCCCCTCTTTTTCCTGATGACTCTGTTCTCAGTAGACCAGGTACCCAGAAAACTACGTCTGTTTCTTGTAAATGTCAAGTAGCATGAACACGTTGTCATCGGGACAGCCTTCAGGGTCTGTTCAGTGTTAGGTCACAACTGTTGAAGTCAAAAGAGTTTGCTTGCAATCTGTCAGTTGCTAAAAATTCATGAAAGTCTCCAGGCTTCAGCAGCTAGGCATCAAATATTGCTTTAAAGTGACAGACTGGCCTGGAAATAGAACCGTTCTCTAAGAAAGCCATACCCACCATCTTCAGATCTGATGATTTAGACCCAGTTTTGATATTTTTGTATATTTGGCATTGTATATTCACACTTCACAACAATATGTATACTATAGAATTCCATGTAAAGAACATCTATGTGTGGTCTTGCTTACAGCTGTATAGTTTACTTTTGTGCACCCTTGCTCGGATTGAAATGGCAAATATTCCAGCTTCATAATACTGCGTTATAATATCTTCAGAATTCTCATTGTTGAGCATTATTCACATTGGGGGAATTTAGAATGCCAGAATTCTGAATCCATTTGCACCAATAAACAGTTTAGTCTTTTTGGCTTAGAGAAAAGGCTCACAATGTGCCAAATTGCACCAAATCCTACTTGCCTACTTTATTTTGGCCATGTTCAGGGAGGAATAGTACATCCGTTGCGCCCATGCTCATTCCCTTCAAGACTACATCTGCTTTTTATGATGTGAGCATGAAAATGGGCCAACCATGGTCTTTTTGTGACCTGATGGGGACATAACATGCCCACAATGCCACCTAGAAATTAATAGAGAGCTGCCAGGGCTCATGGGTTTGCTAGCTTGCCTTACAGGTCTTGGAAGTTGCATGAAACCCAAACCATTGTGATAAGCTTGTGCATCTTCTGCCTGCCTGGTGTGATCTAAATGTAGGACTGCAATGATAAATCTACCCAATTGGGCTCAAAGGAAGTCTGTCAGCAGGAAAATCAGCATAAAACTGACAGTACCTTGTAGATCAGCTTCTACACTTTCCAAATATGCCTTTCTTATTTTGCATTGCTGCTCCATTTTCATGAAAATCAGCATTTTATTCTTAAGCAAAATAGCTGAAAAGGACTATAGGGGCATATCTTTTACTGAGGCGTCACTCTCTGCTCTAGATAACTAGCCCTGACAGGAGAAGTAACGCCTCTAAAGCCCTTTAGAGCTAGTTTTGCGTAAGAAAACACTGATTTTGAACACTGAAAGTGTAGAAGCTACCCTACAAGGTACTGTCATTAGTTTTATACCCCTTTTCCTGCTAGCAGACTCCCTTTAAAACATATGTTTATGCTTCAAAATAGTACAGTATAGTATTATACTGTTCCCTCAGGTTTTTTGCTGCAGATATATGGCAAATGTGGCACACATAACTTGGACTAAAACTTTTCATACTTGCTAGACATGTGGGTGTATCATAACAGAATGGGGGGGGGGGCTTAAATACTTTTAATTGTTCAAAAATATTGTGGTGGTGGTTTGCAACTAATGGGTAGTATAAACTTTAGTCTGAAAATGCGTCAGATTTATCACAATGGTTGACGCTGGATAATAAATCTGATGCATTTTCAGACTAAGTTTACTCTGTCAATGTGTAAATGTGGGGCAATGTGATTAGTGGCCAAGTAACACAGAAATGCAAAACCGTATAAGATGACTCCTCCTGTGGATTTGGGGAAAAGCATCATGCCTTCAAATTCATTTAAGATTTTCTGTAGCGTGTGTGGGGTTTTCTTATAACTTGTCTACTGTATATGTATAGTATTGCACTATAGTTGCAGCTTTTCCCTGTGAATTCTGCACTAAGCATTCTTCACTAATCTGCTGCATTTCAATATAACCTTACTGCAAATACAGATAGCTAAGAGTTATTGAAAAGTGACATGTAATGCTTTTGTGATACTGGATGATCTGCCAACTCTATCTAAACAGGGCACAAAAGGTTAATAATGAAGTATATGAAAGATTTCCTGGAAATCTGCCTACTTAAAAATTTTATCTTAAACTAATGTGCCTCAAGCAGAATGAGCAAACCACCATTTTCTGTACAGACATCAAATGTATTACTATGGGAACCGAGCAAAATGAAATCTTAGATTGTTAGGTTGGGTTCACACTTGTGGCGGCACTCAATGTCGGAAAACTGGATAGGGAAAGGTTTGCAACGCTTTGCTTAAAAACCCATTCACTTGAATGGGTTTTTAAAGCAATGCACAGGTGTGCGCTTACACCCTCTGCGCTGCAAAGACAGTTTTTTTCGTCGGAAACAAAGTCCTGCATGTTCAACTTTGTTTCCAGGAAAAAAAAACGGTTTGTGGCGCAGAGGATGTAAGCGCACACCCGTGCATTGCTTTAAAACCTCATTCAGGTGAATGGGTTTTTAAGCAAAGTGTCGCAAACCTTTCCCTATCAAGTTTTCTGACATTTAGGGCGGATTTGCAGCGGACGGAGTGCCGTCGCAAGTGTGAACCCACCCTTAAATGTCACCCTGTGGCTAGTGATGAAACTGTGTTTCCTGAGTGATGTTATGTGTAGTACGGACTGTGTGTGACTTGCTCCATTCTCAAATACCTATGTTAAATGTCCTGAATTTTAATATGCCTTTTGTTCTTCAGGCCAAGGCTGCAAGCACAAAGAAAATTTGCCCAATCCCAGCCAAACAGTCCGAGCACAACCCCCATTAAAATTGTGGAGCCATTGCTACCCCCTCCAGTTACTCAAATCTCTGACCTCTCTAAACGCAAACCCAAGACTGAGGATTTCCTTACGTTTTTGTGTCTTCGAGGTAAGTCTCTCTTGATTGTCCTACAAAATTGCCTTTTATTCACAGTCTCCAGGCAAAGCTGTCACTGTGTTATAGCTGGTACAAGGCCTGAAGGGGCAGATCATGACACAGAGAGCGTGCACATCATGCTCCTTCCTTTAAGTATGAGTGTGATGTGATTCTGTGGTTAGGTGGATGGCCTAACCTTTTTATTCATTGATTTGGTGACCATTGGACACATGTTGTTCTAATGATCATCAGACATAGCCAAGCTTAGCATAACTCTTAATTAAAGAATTGCGATCATCCTCAAAAGACATAGAAAACAGATGAAAAGTCAAGTTGTTTCAAGACAGTGGCAGTGTACATTGGCCATACCACTCCTTAGTCATACAGTCCCTGTGTGTGCTGCTGTTTTGCTTAGGTTATCACCCACTTGGAGAATAAGAGCTAATTTACATATAACCTACAAGGGGCCATATCTTTTCAAATGGTAGATGAAGTAAAAAAAAAAAAATGGTGACAATCTCTTTAAAAATCCTCCCTATGAATGGTTTATGGAGGGACAGTAGAGGCCCCAAGCATGTTTTCTGGAAGCCTGATTACTATTGTGTACATCATAGAGCTGTAATGTAGCAGCATGTGTGTATCCAAAAAGTAATGCTGGACTGTGGTGACACAGTAGAAAAAAAGTTACCAAGTCCAACTCTGGTTTTAAAGTAAGATGAGTTATTTTTGTTTATTTTATACAATTATTAATATTGTATAATTAGTTTGGTACATATTTACTTTCATAGGAATTCAATCACTGACTTTTTAATGAATTAGAAGAATTTACTTCTTCTGACTGATCATGCCTGTTAGCCATTTGTGAAGGAGTCAGAGTTGGTCTGTGGAAAATATTAGGAGTAGGTGGTTTGGCCTGCTGACTCCACAGCCATGTAAAAAATGCCTAAAAAAACTGTACTGTGTGAACCAGGCGTTTAGGTCTCATATGCACTTGTCTATTGAAATAAAGAGAAAAATACCCTTTCAGAAAACTGGCAAGGGTGATGTGATAGGTAAAGAATTACCTTTTTTTTTTAGTATTATTATTATTATTATTATTATTATTATTATTATTATTATTATTATTATTATATATATATATATATATATATATATATATATATATATATATATATATATATATATTTATTTATTTATTTATTTTTTTTTTTTTTGGTACAAATTGCAAAAAAATTGTAAGATGCCTTTATATGCCCCCTATCTGTATTTGGCTCTAAATCAGTCTTTGTATTGTGATAAAGTTGAGTGTTTTTATACCTGTACATTTACCCTCATTGCATATTACAAAATACTGATTCAGAACACACTTCCTTTGTCTATAGGCTCCGCAGAAATTTATGGGCAGAAGGCATTCTATAGATTCTGTTTACTATAAATGTTAAAGAAATGATTGGCTCCATAAATAGCACTGACTCTATTTGGGGCTTATTCTGTATAAAAAGGACATGAATTACATTTATGCAAGCACGAACAAAGTCTAACTATGCAAAATATCTGACAATTCTATTTTGTGAATTATAAGTTTATATGAGACTGTCAACACTATCCTTACTTCGAGGGCAATCTCCTTATGTTAGGAAAAGATTATACCTTCCTGAAATAAAAATACACATAATAGACAACTGGGTACAGCTAGAGATATTTGACATGTCTGGGAGTTTGTTTCCTTGATTTAAAGGCAGTGACAAATATGACATACAGTGGGGAAAAAAGTATTTAGTCTGCAACCAATTGTGCAAGTTCTCCGACTTAAAAAGATGAGGCTGGCCTGTAATTGACATCATAGGTAGACCTCAATTATGAGAGACAAAATGAGAAAACAAATCTAGAAAATCACATTGTCTGATTTTTTTTTTTTTAAGACTTTATTTGCAAATTATGGTGGAAAATAAGTATTTGGTCAATAACAAAAGCTCATCTCAATACTTTGTTATATACCCTTTGTTGGCAATGACAGAGGTCAAACGTTTTCTGTAAGTCTTCACAAGGTTGGCACACACTGTTGCTGGTATGTTGGCCCATTCCTCCATGCAGATCTCCTCTAGAGCAGTGATGTTTTGGGGCTGTCGCTGGGCAACACGGACTTTCAACTCCTTCCAAAGGTTTTCTATGGGGTTGAGATCTGGAGACTGGCTAGGCCACTCCAGGACCTTGAAATGCTTCTTACAAAGCCACTCCTTTGTTGCCCTGGCGGTGTGCTTGGGATCATTGTCATGCTGAAAGACCCAGCATCTTGAATGCCCTTGCTGATGGAAGGAGGTTTGCACTCAAAATCTCATGATACATGGCCCCATTCATTCTTTCATGTACACGGATCAGTCGTCTTGTTCCCTTTGCAGAGAAACAGCCCCAAAGCATGATGTTGCCACCCCCATGCTTCACAGCAGGTATGGTGTTCTTTGGATGCAACTTAGCATTCACACTCCTCCAAAAACGACGAGTTGTGTTTCTACCAAACAGTTCTACTTTGGCTTCATCTGACCATATGACATTCTCCCTTTACTCTTCTGGAACATTCAAATGCTCTCTAGCAAACTTCAGACAGGTTCGGATATGTACTGGCTTAAGCAGGGGGGACACGTCTGGCACTGCAGGATCTGAGTCCCTGGCGGCGTAGTGTGTTACTGACGGTAGCCTTTGTTACGTTAGTCCCAGCTTTCTGCAGGTCATTCACTAGGTCCCCACATGTGGTTCTGGGATTTTTGCTCACCGTTCTTGTGATCATTTTGACCCCACGGGGTGAGATCTTGCGTGGAGCCCCTGATCGAGGGAGATTATCAGTGGTCTTGTATGTCTTCCATTTTCTAATTATTGCTCCCACATTTGATTTCTTCACACCAAGCTGCTTGCCTATTGCAGATTCAGTCTTCCCAGCCTGGTGCAGGTCTACAATTTTGTTTCTGGTGTCCCTCCACAGCTCTTTGGTCTTCACCATAGTGGAGTTTGGAGTGTGACTGTTTGAGGTTGTGGACAGGTGTCTTTTATACTGATAACAATGTCAAACAGGAGCCATTACTACAGGTAATGAGTGGAGGACAGAGGAGCCTCTTAAAGAAGAAGTTAGAGGTCTGTGAGAGCCAGAAATCTTGCTTGTTTGTAGGTGACCAAATACTTATTTTCCACCATAATTTGCAAATAAATTCTTAAAAAATCAGACAATGTGATTTTCTAGATATGTTTTCTCATTTTGTCTCTCCTAGTTGAGGTCTACCTATGATGTCAATTACTGGCCTCTCATCTTTTTAAGTGGGAGAACTTGCACAATTGGTGGCTGACTAAATACTTTTTTTCCCCACTGTAGATGTCAGTGTTAGATGACAAGTAACATTGCCTGCAGAAGTTTTTCATGTTGTACAATAGTTTACACACAGGGAATTGTGCAGGTTCTTCTTCTGTACCATCAAATAAAAATTTTCCCTGCTTTTACGTTAACAATTTGTTAATTCCTCAAATGATGTGCTCACATTCCATTTGTTAATCATATACTGCACATGAAGTTATTATAATGTTTCCTGTTTTCTTCCTGTGTGAAGGAATTGAAAGGGTTCTCAGGTCCTATTATATTGACCACCTGTCCATTGGATAGGTCATCTACAGGGATGTAGCTATCGTGGGTATAAAGGTAACCCATCTCTTCCAGGCCCTGGAACCTGAGGTGTCCAAAGGCTTTTCTACAATTTCAGAAAAGACCAGTATTGCATAGTAGATGGCACATGTTAACATGAGGCCCAATTACAGATTTAGCACTTGGGCTCAGGAGCCTAAAGTTATGCCTCAAGATCTTATCAGTAGAGGTCTGACACATGGAGCCCTCATAGATCAGCTGATTGAAAGGGCTGCAACATTTCGACAAATGCTCCCCATGTGGACCCAAAGGACAGAAACCCGAACGCTAGTGTGAACCTATCATAAGAAGAGCAAACCAGATGAGATGACATGTTCCTGCAAAATGCTGTGGTAGCCATGCTGGTTAAATGTGCCTTACATTTTGAACAGTATTACCAGCAAAGCACCTTTGCACATCACAACTGATGGTCTCACACATATTATGAAGGCAATAAAGTCTGCAAATTAACTGAAAACCATTTCAGGTGGCTACTTCATGAAGCAATTTGAGAAAATACCAAGAGTGTGCACAGCTGTCATTATAGCGAAAGGAGGATACTTTGGATCTGAAATATAAAATCTGTTTTACTTCTTGGTTTTACAGCAGTCACTGTGTCTCTATTCCACCATACGCCTTTTTTATTGTGTGTGTGTGTGTGTGTGTGTGTGTATATATATATATATATATATATATATATATATATATATATATATTGGAGCCTGGCATGGGACTTCCATACTTGGTGAATCTGGTACTTGGCTGTCTACTCAGGGGTTTTTCAGGGATTCAGAAATTCCTATGTATGTTAGTACCCACAACAAACATTTTTTGAGACAGGCACCTTTACCCAGCCTATGATATAGCCAGTAAACCCATGCTGTGTGTGTAAGTCTAAGGCCCCACATTACAAAAAGCTGTGGATTGAGCAGAAGGGAAATGTATAAGTGCTTTGCCTCCTTTATATTTCCTATTCCTATTGTATAACCACTCCTGAGTTTGCCCCTCCGCCCAAAAAAAAAAAAAAAAAAAAAAAACGCAGCAAAATCTGAATCAAAAAAGCAGCTTTTCCACATCCTCAGCCTAAGAGAGCCTGGCTATTTGATAGCACCAAGGATCTGGAAACACTAATAATGTAATCTAATCAACCCGAATAAGATATTTAAGCCATTTGGCTCGTGCACCATAGTGGCCCATGCTTAGGCTTTTTAAAATGTGTCCAGATAAAAACATATGGTTTCTACTCATGTAAACATTGTGGATCTGCTGCCAGCTAACACTGGAAAAAATAATGAAATGCTCTTTTGGCAAGCGGCAGGCATTTTCAGTGCTTGCAGTTAATCCAGCTGCCTGCTTCAAGACTTGAATTATTTCATCAGATCTTTAAATGTCCTGAAATTAGTCTGGAACGAGGAGTGCTTGTAGCTGTGATAGAGGAAAAACAGTTTATCTCAGCATCCAAGCTGTGTACAGCACACACTGTTACAGTCACTGCTTGGCCCTGAATCATGGACAGTGTAGTTCACAAAGAACAGAATGGACAGACCTGGTACACACAGCAATATTGCCTGATGATACATTTTAACAGGTGTTTGGGTACATTTGGAAGAAATTTGGGATGAAACCCATTGTCATCAAATCCAAAAAGTAAATACGTTAGCACAGTAACACAGGATTGTATAGTTATGGTAGAACCACTAGTGTTTTTGCTATATACTAGATAAGGCTAAAGAAACAGGGGTTTTTTTTTTTTGTTAAATCTGACGGAGATATTCACTGAATCATTCCTTTATAAATTCATGGAAATCTTTATTCACAGAAATAACTTTGGTGCCCACCAGTTATTACAAAGATGCACACGCGTGTTCACATCTGTGATTATTGGCATCAATTGCAACCAGCCACAGTGTACTTAGGCTTTGATTCTCTAAAAGAAACTTGTCACATTGAGCATGCCCACGTGATCCGTTCTTGGCACAGAATAAGGTGTTGCAGAAGGGTCATCAAGGATATGAATTACATTTGTTCTCCTTATTAACATGCGTATGTGTTCTCATTCAGGAGCAATTACAGTTCTGTTGTCTTACTGGCAAATCATCCATGAAGAAAGCGATGATAATCCCTTTAGCCTTGCTGCTACATAGATTCCTTCCTTTTAAATGTAGCTTTTTATGCCATGTAATGTAGTTGGCATCATATCAATAATGCCAGTGCTGCAATAGTCAGTGTTTTTTTTATGGGTTTTTTTTTTAACCCTTTTTACAGTACAAACAGATTTTTCTAAAGGAATTGCTGGAATTTTGACCACAGAATCTACTGCATTGTGACAGTATAATCTATTTACATATAGTAGATGGTGCTAATAACAAGGAAGCATGAGAAGGCCACCATGGAGATGGAATATATTAATTTAGCTTCTAGTCGGTATATGAGTCTAGGAAATCAAATCGCTCACGATCTATCTATACATTTGTGTATCATACTTATAATGGTAATTCAAGGCTGTCATTATGTTAACAGAAGGCATATTGTACATACTGTATACATATAGAATAATTGCTTTTCTGTCATACATAGGTTCGCCTGCGTTACCAAGTAGCATGGCATACTTTGGAAGTTCTCAAGATGAAGAAGATGTTGAAGATGATGATGCAGAACTTGAGGACACAAAAATGACCACCACTAACTCTTCATCCTCATGCCACTCTACACCTCGGAAAGGCAAAACGCTGAAGCATGTTACCAATGGACATGGTTAGTATCATTTTATGTGGATGTTGGCTCCGTGTTTGTATTTTATGTAATCTAAACCAACTGACCCAAAATAGTACGATTTTCAATTTCAAAGCAAGTTTTGTTTAGAGAAGTTCCTGAATTCCCCATTCACCTCCTTGGGATGGGGTATTTCCATATCAGACATTTATGGGATATCCACAGACACCTTTAGGACACGCACATATCTGTAGAGCAGGGGTATGACACCAACCACCACTATCTAAATAAGTGAAGGTCTTAGAAGTGGGACTTGCATTGTAAGACATTATGGCACATCCAAAAGACATGCCATAAATGTCTTGCGCATAACATTCATATTTATTTTGTGTTTTTTTGGGGTTTTTTTTTTTCTACTCCGTAGATGTGAAATAAATTAACTCTCACCTGTCATAATCACTGAACTTTTAATTGCTTTTTGTGTTATGGATCTTATATGATCTATTATCCACTTATCTTTAATATTATGTTTACCAGCAATGGTATGTTTCCTGAAATAATCATATAACCATTGTATTTTTTCTGCCGTTACCTTGTTTCCTTTGATGGTCTCCTCTACCCCTGTAGTTAGGAACAGTACATGGGATCCTGCTATATCTCCATATGTCTTTAAAAAGGACCTTTCACCACCTTCACCAACTCCTCTGCTTTGGTTCCCTCAGTAGGTGCCACTCCGATTCTGGCACAGTTGGAATTTTTTCTCTAGCCCCCACCATTCATGAGCACTCAACGCTGTTAGTTTAGACACCCAATATGCTAATTGCGCTCTCTGTCAGGTGGTCCTAGACTATCTACTCCAGCCAAGGGCTGCTCATCTGACAGAGTCTAATTGGTATATTGGTGCTGAAACTAACAGCACTAATTGCTCAGGAATGGTGGGGGCTACAGAAAAAATTGCAACTGAGCTGAAATCCGTGGTGCCTCACCAATTGATGGAGGCAAAAACCTGGAGTTGGTGGAGGTGGTGAAAGCTCCTCTCTAATTTTGTACAGAGATTTTTGTAATACTTATTCACATGTCCTATTATAGAGAGATTCCTTATTAGTAGTGTTGTTTGGAGTAAAGAATATCAGTGATTTGCAGGGGACTATATAGCCTCCAGCACACGGTTATGATCTAGAGCAGGGGTTGGAAACCCCCGGCACGCGTGCCAAAAGTGGCACACGAGGCTTATTTACCTGGCACGGCAGTACGAGTCCTCGCTCAGCTGTTTCGATCGGACCAAACACTGCGAAACTAAACTACTATTATTATAGTGTGAGGTCTCTTCAGACCCCAGAGTATAATAAGCAGAGATTCAGGAGAAGTGATGAAACATTAAAAAAAAAAAAAAAAAACTTACTCGCCTTCCCTGCGCTCCACGGTGGCTCTGTGCTCTGCAGGTGCTTCTGCCTGAAGTCAGTGACCGCTGATAGGGCTTCAGGGGTCACATCCAGCATCATTACGCATAATGATGCCAAATGTGACCTCTGAGACCCAATCAGCGGTCGCTGACTTCAGACAGGAGCGCCGAAGAGAACAGAGCCGCCGCGGAGCATAGGGAAGGTGAGTATCATTGTTTTTTTTTTTTTTTTAATGTTTGTCACCTCTCTTGGCCCTTCAAGTATACTCTGGGGTCTGAAGAGACCCCACAGTATAATAATAGCTAGTGAGTGGCGAAAATTGGAATACTATAAAAGTTGGAATATCATACCGTGTGCAGGGGCCGCTATGGGATATAATACCGTGTGCAGGGGGCCGCTGTGGGATATAATACCGTGTGCAGGGGCCGCTGTGGGATATAATACCGTGTGCAGGGGCCGCTGTGGGATATAATACCGTGTGCAGGGGCCGCTGTGGGATATAATACAGTGTGCAGGGGCCGCTGTGAGACATAATACCGTGTGCAGGGGTCGCTATGGCTGTGAGACATTAATACCGTGTGCAGTTACCGCTATGGGTTATAATACTGTGTGAAGAGGCCACTATGAGACATTATTCTGTATAACAGGGTTTTTGCACAGAAAACAGAGGCTTTTTTTTTTTTTGTGTGTGTGCAAAAATGCACCATGTGAACGCAGTTTTACATCAACGTAAAAGTTCCAGTAACCTTAGAATATAGCTGAATCCAGATACATAGTGTGTTTTCACCATAGGGATGCTGCCATATGGTGCTCCTGTGCACACATATTTACCACTAATTGGGGGCTGAACTTGTACTTTCATTGCTTCTAATCGGAAAGTACAGGTGCGTCCCAGGAAATAGCAGTAAAAGCATGTGTTCTAAAGCATCTGGTGACAGCACTTCTGTGTTATGGTTTGTGATACAGTGGGGGAAAAAAGTATTTAGTCAGCCACCAATTGTGCAAGTTCTCCCACTTAAAAAGATGAGGGGCTTGTAATTGACATCATAGGTAGACCTCAACAATGAGAGACAAAATGAGAAAACAAATCCAGAAAATCACATTGTCTGATTTTTAAAGAATTTATTTGCAAATTATGGTGGAAAATAAGTATTTGGTCAATAACAAAAGTTCAGCTCAATACTTTGACATTTGCCAACAAAGCATATATAACAGAGGTCAAACGTTTTCTGTAAGTCTTCACAAGGTTGGCACACACTGTTGCTGGTATGTTGGCCCAAACTTCAGACGGGCCTGGATATGTACTGGCTTAAGCAGTGGGACACGTCTGGCACTGCAGGATCTGAGTCCCTGGCGGTGTAGTGTGTTACTGACAGTAGCCTTTATTACGTTAGTCCCAGCTTTCTGCAGGTCATTCACTAGGTCCCTCCGTGTGGTTCTGGGATTTTTGCTCACCGTTCTTGAGATCATTTTGACCCCACGGGGTGAGATCTTGCGTGGAGCCCCTGATCGAGGGAGATTATCAGTGGTCTTGTATGTCTTCCATTTTCTAATTATTGCTCCCACAGTTGATTTCTTCACACCAAGTTGCTTGCCTATTACAGATTCAGTCTTCCCAGCCTGGTGCAGGTCTACAATTTTGTTTCTGGTGTCCTTCCACAGCTCTTTAGTCTTCACCATAGTGGAGTTTGGAGTGTGACTGTTTGAGGTTGTGGACAGATATCTTTTATACTGATAACAATTTCAATTTCCACCATAATTTGCAAATAAATTCTTAAAAAAAATCAGACAATGTGATTTTCTAGATGTTTTCTCATTTTGTCTCTCATAGAGGTCTACCTATGATGTCAATTACAGGCCTCTCTCATCTTTTTAAGTGGGAGAACTTGCAAAATTGGTGGCTGACTAAATACTTTTTTTCCCCCCACTGTATATGACTTTAGTTTATGGGTCGTCAGACTTACAATTATTGCGCAGCACTCGAGGACCTCATCTTTTGATTTTTTTTTTTTTTTTTTTTAAATTACAATTGGCACACCGAACAAAAAAAGGTTGCCTACCCCAATCTAGAGAATAAAATTGATCCAGATCTAAATACTGACCTTAGAAAGTTTTCACCTATATGACAAATGAAGGAATAGTCATATCTTGGTGATATTCCCACTTAAAACGGTTGAAACACAACAACGATCTCCTATCCATGTCATCTGTTTCTCCATTAAACTGTTTGGGACTGTCAAAGGTAGCAGAGTAGAGAACTCTATCTTCAGCAGTCCCTTAGAGTTGAATAAATTGGCAGTGGGTATGTACAACCACCGCTCCATTCAAGTAGGGAGACGCTGAACCCCGTTCTCATGAGTGGTGGAGGTCCCAGTGGTCAAACCCTCATTAATCTCTTATCCCCAACCCATTGGGCAAGAGATATGTAGTGGTTGGGAAATAACATTATTACTGCCAGCAGAACAGTCCTTATTGAACTATAAGCATAGTTAGATAGCTGGCGTCAAACTGGCTCTCTTTAAGTTCTTATAAGATTGGTTTGTTTATGAGTTCGTATTGGCAGCTGGCATGGTGAAGGCCTGCATCTAGTTGATAGGGTTTTGTGGTTTAACAGTCAGAGTGTTCTGTCATTGCCACAAGCCAAAACAGGCATAAATATGTGGAGTCTCACCGATATCTGCAGGTCATCAGCTCTAGTGACACAATACAACACAGAAATAATTTTTCTATAAATACAGCATATATTGTTTCCAGCTGTATATGAGGGTTTTGACATCAGATGTAGGGTGGTTTGGGGGCTCTAATAACTCCAGAGTAGCAATGACATGAAATGTAATATTCATGAAATGTCTTCTCCAGTGTAAAGGTCTTGGAAATTTCAACTCCATAAACACTTAAGAGTATTCAAGGACCTGATGGGTGTAAATCTCTGGTTTGTGCGCCAGGTTTTGCAATTTAGTAATGAACATTATGTAAATATTAGTATCAACACTTGATAAATAGTAAATGAATTACCTGTACTGCACACGCACCTTGCTGCCACATCTCATAACGCGGCCAGCATCATCAATGGAAGTATTCTTTAGGCATGCTAAGCACAGAGCCTACAAATCTGTCTCCATGGCCTAACTCTTGGTTCCTCTTTAATTTCAGAGAAGGACCAAAACTACACTTCCACACTCATCACCCTTGTTATAGATCATTTATTGCTTTACCATCCCACACCTGGTAGACTTTATATCCTTCTTAATATAATCACTCCATATGCCCTGACCATACAAGCAGACCACCACCAATTGAAGTCTACTACATTAAAACACTCTCGTTACAGATTTATTGCTTTACCATCCCACCCCTGCTAAGCTATTGCTATTCATCTGTATATCATACATAATATAGTGAAATCTACATCATGAAACACCCTTGCCATAGGTAATGTATTGCTTATTACATCTCACCCATTGTAAGCTATTGCTGTATATCATACTTAATGTAAACTCCCTGTATACACTGACTATATGAGCAGCCCTAGACTACCACATAGTACAGTCTACATCATGAAGCACCCTTGTCATAAGTAATGTATTGCTTATTGCGTCCTACACCTGGTAAGCTATTGCTGTATACCTATATATCCTACATAATATAGTGTAATCTACATCATGAAGCACCCTTGTCATAGGTATTGTATTGCTTATTACGTCCCACTCCTTGTAAGCTATTTCTGTATATCATACTTAATGTAATTGGGCAGCGCGGTGGCTCAGTGTTTAGCACTGCAGCCTTGCAGCGCTGGAGTCTTGGGTTCGAAACCTGCCAAGGACAACATCTGCAAGGAGTTTGTATGTTCTCCCCGTGTTTGCATGGGTTTCCCCCGGGTAGTCCGGTTTCCTCCCACACTCCAAAGACATACTGATAGGGAATGGGACAGTGACTGTCAATGTCTGTAAAGCGCTGTGGAATATGATGGCGCTATACAAGTAAGCATAATAAATAAATAAATAAATGTAAACTCCCTGCATACACTGACCATATGAGCAGCCCTAGACTACCACATAGTACAGTCTACATTGTAATATTCTTGAACACATGGCAGCAAAAATGTCTACTCCTGAAGATCAGATGAGTGCCTGCTGTGAGATGTGCTGTTGCAACTTTGTGGGAATTTGACACAAAAGTTTATTATTGTGTGGTTCCCTCAAAGCAGTCTACGTGTGTGTGAAACTGTGACCATGTCTAGAGCTCCTTCCTGTTGGCTTCTTGTAGTGAACAAGTGTAGACACGGGAGGACTTCCTCTAGAATCTTCACACCGGTTCTAGGGCTTTGTGTTGAACACGATTCTGAAGTATGCATGCTATCTTTATACTAAAATGTACATTAAATATGGATGTGCCTTAGCAATGAATCAAGTAAGGATTTCCCGTCCATCTCAAATAATTGTAAAGCTCAGTTTCTCTTGAAGGTTTTATCCAGTAGGAAAACAATATTACAAACCGTATATCTCACAGAAAATAAATGGTTTCAAACGATAAAACTTAACTTTTAATATCTTAAAATAAAAAATACAAAGGATGTCCACAAGTCTACTAAAAGACAGATCAATGTGGTCTGTGCCTGTCTATTCAGAGTTTATTCAGGGTTTAAATGTTAGACAGTATTCACACTCTCGAACTTTCCATTGGACCTAGGGTGTAATTAGATACTTTCACCACCCTTAGACTAAGGTTGTAGTATCACGACTGCATCATGCAACAGGTCAGTATTATGTCAGTTGCTGTTAGTGCTAGGAAAACCCAAACACCTGGTCCCCACACACAATTTGTAAAGCATCACTGACTAGACTCCTGCACAGCCATGCTATACCTCCACAACCCTAGTCTGTAGTATGTACATAAGCCAGTAATCTAGGTACAGGTCACAGTAACTTCATTTCCTGTCATTAAAATATTGTAACTATAAGGGAAACCACGATATTCTGACCCTTATGCTCAATAAACACCTATGTTGCAGCAGAAGATAAACTTGAAGATAAACTTGCTCTACGCGTTTCCCCTGTGTTATCTATGTCAGGTTCGTCAGGAGCTAATACTAAAACTTATAAATTGGTCTAAGCTGCCAAAATTTCAAAATTGCAGTTACAACTGCAGTTCCTGGAGCACTGATGGTGTGCTCCAGTGTATAGAGTAGCCGACGCCACACTGAGCCTTGCCTGCTTTATAAAGATCAGCCCATTCAATCGGTGCCACCCCCTTTCCTGATGCTGTCTGCAGTGGGCCAATAGAAATCACTAGCTCACGCCACCTGTCACGCCTCCTAGGGGGTGTGTCCACCTCAGTCCTCTACTGTGTTCATGTGACTGCCGATCATGTGACCACTGAATGTAAACAATTCCAGTGATCCAGCGCTAGACGGTGAATCTACTGATTCACATTTGATCTTCACCTACTCCAAATAAGCTGCTGATCATCTGGCCGCTGCGTCTAAGTAATTCCGATGATCAAGCGCCAAGCGGTAATTTTGTATACTTAACCTCCATTCCTCCATATACCAGGTCATGAAACCAGAGGGGAGATATTCAAAACAGAGTTAAATCCGGATCCATATTATCCTCTCACACCCGTACTCTAAAGGAGCCGGAGGTTAGGTATAACCCCAGACCGTGACAGCGGATGGATCATAAATCTACCTATCAGTTCACATATAGTGGGCTCTCCCTAATTGTTCCCCATCAAAATATAGATAACCTAACCATCCCCCACTCAGATCCATTTGTATACCTCCTAATGGTCAATCCCTCCAACTCTATAACTCTTTTCTATTTCTCAACCCTCTGATTGCGTACCAAAACTACCGTATATCATAACTACGACCCATCTATCACCACAAAATTATATTGTACCTCACCACCTCAATTCAGGCAATACAATAGATAGCGGAAGAGAGACCACTAAACGTCTACCCATCTAAATACGGGGCAACACATGACACGATACTCCTCCCATATGTCCCACCCCTATTCATCTTTCTTCAATAAATGGCGCAAAGGATATCAAATCATTGAGGCCTCTAGGTTTGACACAGTTAAACCTAAATATCCATTCCGCTTCCTTCCTCAAAATTGCCCTATCCCAATCTCCTCCTCGTGGTGATTTGCGTACTAGCTCAATGCCCTGAAATCTCAATGTAGATGGGTCACCTCCATGTTTACTCCAGAAATGTAAACTCAGGGGACGTTCTTCTCTCCTGTTAATATATCCCACATGATCTAATATCCTACGACGTAATTCCCTTTTCGTTTTACCCACGTAGTTCACTGGGCACGGACAGGATGCGACATATACCACACCCATAGAGCGGCAATTAATAAAATCTCTAGTAAAATATTTTTTACCCGTAGCTGCCGCCGTAACTTCACGTCTCTTCAAAATAAATTCACAGGCCCTACAACCACCACACCTAAATGTGCCTGCAGGTCTTTCACTCCCCAACCAGGTACCCCCGGACTCCTCTGGTTCCAGATGACTATGAACTAGTCTATCTCTGAGGTTACGGCTTCTCCTGTAGGTGATTGATGGATATTAAGATACCCTATCCCTTAAATCAGGGTCCTGTCGAAGGATATCCCAATATGATCTCAATATATCAACCACCATTCTGGAACCTTGATCAAATGTCCCGATTAATCTGATAATGTTCTGGGGAGGCGATTCATCTTTTGGTATCAGTAATCTTTGTCTGTCACATTCTGTCGCAAAACGTCTAGCATCCTGGAGCACATTTTTCGGGTACCCTCTACTCCTAAATCTTTGCTCTAATAACTGGGATTGAGTATTGAATTCCTGGACCGAAGAACAGTTTCTGCGTACACGCAAAAACTGTCCCTTGGGGATCCCACTATGAAGTGGTCTCGGATGGGAGCTTTCCCACCTCAAGAGATTATTTGTTGCTGTCTCCTTGCGATGCAAAGTGGTGGATATATTCCCATCAATCCCAATTGATATACTGAGGTCCAGGAAATTAATATTGTTTTGACTGATGGTCGCTGTGAATTTCAAGTTCAAATCATTAATGTTCAATTTCCTCACAAACTCCCAGAAACATTCCACTGAGCCAGTCCATATTAATAATATATCATCAATATATCTGAGCCATAGGAGGATGTGTCTCGTCCATTCCTCCCATGCCTCAGAAAAAAACGTGACGCTCCTCCCACCACCCCAAAAACAAGTTGGCATATGTTGGAGATGCAGGGCTGCCCATGGCAGAACCCTGCAGCTGGTGGAAGAAGCGTCTATTGAACGTAAATACATTCCGAGTCAGGATAAATCTCATCAGTTCCATGACCAACTGATTATGGGAATCCATATGTATGCCCCTCATATGTAGGAAATACTCCACAGCCCCACACCCCAAATCATGAGGTATGGAGCTGTATAACGCCTCCACGTCCAGGCTTGCCAATGATGAATTAGCTGTAACCTGTACTCCCTCAAGGTGCCTCAAAACGTCCATCGTGTCCCGGACATACGACGGCAGGGCCAGCACAAATGGACGCAAGATCTTATCCACGTATGCGCTGGCCCCTTCAGTTATGCCGCCGATGCCCGAGACAATTGGACGCCCCTTAAGGGGATGATACCCCTTGTGCACCTTGGGGAGACAGTAGAAGGTGGCCATACGTGGAAATTTAGGGCACATGAACTCCCATTCCTTCCTACTAATATTACAAACAAGTACAATAATCTGAATATGGCACTGTTTGGTGATCCTATTTCTTAGGGAAACCCCACGGCTAGTCAGAAGGAATACTAGAGGAACAGCCCCTTTTAGAATTCTGATGAAAGATTCTCCAGAATTGTTTTTATGGACAATGCAAGCATTTACTGAAACAGACATGCCAGGAAGGATTACAGATTCTCTTTAACCCTATGTACTAATCAAATCTATATATTCACCAGCTGAGATTGGCTCTTTGGTATCTATTACGGATGTACATTTTGGGATAATTATCCACTTTTATCCAATGTAACAGAACATGACACCATTGCTTGTATTCTATAATTCTTTTCATTCCTTTCTAACTACTTCACTATTGGATGGTTAGAACGATTGACCCTTTTTGCTGACAGATTGGGATCTTGGCCAGAGATTCAGGGTTTTCTCATGCATATGCTAGCTTTTAGCTTCCAGCGAGTGCTTGACGGTGCTGATCTAATGTGTATTCTTATATATACAAATATATATGAAACATCCCAATGTATAAAATACCTTTCAGCATGCAAATATTTGTATACAATGTTATCCAAGCAGGCCCACAACCAATAGCCCTGTGATACAAAATGGCAGAGGTCTGGCATTGATTCAGAGTGACTGCTGCCAGCTGTGTTTCCCTCTTAGCTGAGATGTCTGGGGATGCTGTGTGTTCGGCCTTGTGGTTTTTTGGGGTTTTTTTGGGTTTTTTTTTTCTCCCCTCTTGTCCCAGAATTAATTATGACATAATGATGTTTTTATGGCAGTGATGGAGATGTATTTGTACAGCTGTATGTGCATCACTTGCTATCTTAATATCCATAGTTTTTTTTCTATCTGGATCTACTTTGGCACAGCCTGCATGTAGAAAATCTCATTAGTGTCTTGAAATGATTCTGCTCTTTGGCTGCATGCTGTTCAGCTGATCTCCTGCCTGTCTAAACTATGCTGAAGGCTTCATTCCTTGTTTTGCTATGACCTCACTTGAGCTCTCCCCATGTCACATTCCCAGTTAACTTGATAGTTAGTCTGGGAATAGAACTGCACTGTGTAGATTCTTATATGTATATACGCAGTCATTTTGGGTGGAGTCATATATAGTCAGGTTCATTCTTGTTTTTGAGCTTTATGATAACACTAAAATTAATTTTCTATGTATTTCTTTACCACTTGTTGTACACACATTTTACTCACATCAGTCTTCAGTGGTGCTCTGTTTAATTCCACTACCTTGTAAATGTACATCTTAGTATGCCAAACAATTTTTAAAACCTTCCAAGTTAACACAATATAATATATACACACCAATTTAAGAAGAAGCCAGTGAATCCAGTGGTGGTCAGCTTGGTACGTTCTAGATACTCCATATATCTCCAGATAGGACACATTTACATGTAATCTGGGGTTTTATCTCCTACCAGACTTCAGAATACCCAATCCTTCTTATCCTCAACATCTGCTCTCAGGGGATTGATGAGGCCCCTATACATGTGAGATCATTGACCAAAATTGGTGGGTTTGGACAAAACCCTAGTTTAATTATCACACTCGTTATTATAATGGTAATACAGTCATGGCCAAAAGTTTTGAGAAGACACAAATATTATATTTTCACATGATCTGCTGCCCTCTGGTTTTATGGTGTTTGTCAGATGTTTTATCACATACAGAAATAGAATGCATTCATATTATGAGTAACAGAAGCTTATATTGACAGTTAGAATGGTTAATGCAGCAAGTCATATTTGCGTGTTGACCCTTCTTCTTCAGGACCTCTGCAATTCTCCCTGGCTGCTCTCAATCAACTTCTGGACCAAATCCTAACTGATAGCAGTCCATTCTTGCAGAATCAATGCTTTAATTTTGTCTGAATTTGTTGGTTTTTGTTTGTCCACCCGTCTCTTGTGTTGCCACAGTTCTCAATGGGATTAAGATCTGGGGAGTTTCCAGGCCTGGACCCAAAATCTCTATGTTTTGTTCCCTGGCCATTTGTTATCCCTTTGCTTTTGGCGGTGCTCCATCTGCTGGAAAGGCATTGTTGGCGCCAACTGCTCTTGGTGGTTGGGAGGTTGCTCTTGGGGACTTCTGGTACCATTCTTTATTTATGGCTGTGTTTTTAGGCAAGACTGTGAGAGAGCCGATTCCCTTGGCTGAGAAGCAACCCCACACATGTGGTTTCAGGATGCTTTACGTTGGCATGGACAGCTGGTGGTGCGCTCACCTCTTCTTCTCCGATGCTGTTTTCCAGATGTTCCAAACAATCGAAAAGGGGATTCATCAGAGAAATGACTTTACCCCGTCCTCAGCGTCCACTCCCTGTCCTTTTGCAGAATATCAGTCTGTCCCTGTGTTTTTCTGGAGGAGTGGCTTCTTTGCTGCCCTCCTTGAGACCAGGCCTTGCTCCAGGTCTCCGCCTCCGTGCGTGCAGTGCACTCACATCTGCCTGCTGCCATTCCTCAGCAGCTCTGCACTGCTGGTGCCCGTCCCGCAGCTGAACACTTTTAGAGCGGTCCTGCCGCTTGCTGGTCTTTCTTGGGTGCCCTGGGGCCTTTTTGGCACCAATGGGGCCTCTCTCCTTGAAGTTCTTGATGATGCCATAGATTGTTGACTGAGGTGGCAATCTTTCTGGCTGCAATACTCTTCCCAGTTGGCCATTTTTGTGCAGTGCAATGATGACTGCCGTGTTTTTAGAGATAACCATGGTTACAGAAGAGAGGCAATCATGGAAAGCCCCAGCCTCCTTTTAAAGTGTCCAGTGGTGTAATTCTTACTTAATCATGACAGCTTGATCTCCAGCCCTGTCCTCATCAACCCCCCCTGTGTTTGGAGCAATCACTCAAACGATGTTAGGTGGTCCTTTTAGGCAGGGCTGCTGTGTTGTGTGTTTTGGGGGATAAGTTCATTTTCTAGGCAAATATTGACTTTGCAAGTAATTTTTTTTTTGTTTGTTCTTCTTTTTAACATTCTGGGTATATGCATTGCCATTAGAAAACTGGCAGTGCTTTGTACTTTTTTTTTTTTTTTTTTTTTCCTAACTTTTTGGCCTTTGTGTTGGTTTGTTTTTTTTTTTTTGGTGCTTCCCTCCTTTTGCCACATGTTGCACAGCGCACATGGGGCCTTTTTTTGTTGGTTTTTTTTTCTTGAAGCTATATGTATATTCCTGATTTTACAGGATGCCCATTGGGCACCTAATGATCCCCCCAAGGCCCGGGGAAGTTCAAGTCCTTGCCCTTGGTTTTAACTATTATCCAAATTGGCACCGAGTTAGGATCATGCTTCAGTTATCACAGAGATAAACACATATCACAAGCTATGTGAATGATACAAGGAAATTAACTATGAGGACTAAATCTAGAGTAAACCGTCCAAAAATATATATAGCCTACAAATGAATGGACTTCATATATCAATAGGTTTACACTGCTCAACAAATAAAATGATAGAAAAGTAACAGTAACAAACATTGAGCAGCAATCAATCAATGCACTGACATAAAAAAATATATACCTGATGCTAGGAGTTTTTCCCAGGATGACACCAACTCCTTGGTTTTAACTAGTAAAGTGGTATTGCTGCTGGATATACAGTATAGCGGACAGCCATAAATCAAGCTAGCATGTTTATATTTTGTTTTTGGGGCATATATAGCCATTTTTTAAAACCCAAGTGTAGTAACATAGTGGGACAAATGACTTGCTTCTTATTAGAATTATTAATAGAGATCCAAAAAGTTGGATTCGGCAATACAGTTATCAGCTTCAAAGTAAAATATTTTTTCATTATATTATTGGTATTGTACCATTTAATTAGATGTATAGTTTGTTGCATATTTTATTTCATAATTCAGTCACTGGCTTTTAAATGAATTAGGCTACATTCACATCTGGAGTCTCCGTTGGAGACTATCGCAGAGTCTGCCCAAAATCGGCGTAGGAAAAAAAATCTTGCACAGAGGACTTTTTCCTCTGCAGCTTTCAGTTTAAAAATGAAGGACACCCAACGGGACTACATTTTATACTCAATGGGGTCCACTGTGCTCCGTATGTAACAGCTGTTTTTGCGAACTTGAACACTGGAGAGCCAGCGCTAGTGTGAACTTAGCATTAGCTATAGTCAGAAGCAGTAGATTCTCTACCAGTCATTTATGAAGGCATTTGAGTCGGTGTTTTGGCTTATTGACTCCACAGTGCTAGCATTATACAGGGCTGTGGAGTTGATAAGCCAAAGCACTGGCTCCGACTCCTCTGTTTTCCCACCGCCTGACTCTGACTCCTTCTCCGACTTCTTTATAAATGGCCATTGTCAGACAGACTCTGTAAAGCTCCTTTTAATTTGTGAGAAAGCTAGTGATTGACTTCATGTAGAAGTATGAAGCCTGAGTCTGTAACCTTTTTTCCAACTTCATAGTTCTGGTATTATAAAACCACGAGTATCTATTCTTTCCATAATACTGTGGAACATTTATTCCTCTTGAATGAACAGCAGTTTCACTTCACTAGTTTTTTGATGGTGGATTCTGCTCCTTCCCCTTTTTTTTATTTTCAGTGCCATCAGGTTTATCTTCCCTCCTTACATCAGGCCACTTCCCGTGTCTTTACTAACATAATCACGTAAGGACCCTAACCTCGACTGAACATTTAATGTAAAAAACTCCTTGTGAAAAAAACCAGCAGTTACTTTTTTTTTATTTATTTATTTTCATTCTATTACAATAAGATTGAAAAATAGATAAAGAATCTTCTGTTTTGGACCACAGGAGCTCAGTTGTGCCCCCTCCTATACATTTTGAATGCCAAAGGGTGCTATTACAAGCACATGATTGCAATATTTATGTAAGGAAACTTTTTTTTTTTTTTTTTAAATTGCAAAGTTACTGTAAAATCTGTTGCACTTTACTGACATTTGAATGAATGGCACAACCTCAGGTTGTGGCCACACCTATATCTGACCTTCAGATACACGACCTAGAAATGTTCATGTAAACAAGATCTACTCAAGCTTACATCTCCATTTTATGCTTAAAACATTGATAGAAATATAGAAAACAAATTGTATTGAAGTGAATAAAGCCAAATATTTTTGAGAATGAATTGCCATTATTTTTAGCTGGTGCATGGTTGTAGAAAGTAACGTTCAAGATGACTTTGTGTGCGTCAGGGGGTGTTCACACTTGCGTTGTGCTCTCCGCATGTAATCAGTTTTCATAATCTGTCTTAAGATCACAAAAACTGATTGGAAATGGTTTGTTAAAAAAAAACCATTGATTTCAATGAGTTTTTAAAACAATCCGCATGTGTGTTTTTGTGTATTTCTGCTGTGTATCCGTTCTTTTGGACGGAGACCAAAGTCGGACTTGAAACACTTTGTCTTTGTCCAAAAAATGAGGTTACACAACGGACCGCATCAAAACCGTTTTTTTAACATTGAGGTCTATGGAAGGCGGATTACAACGGATAGTAATCTGTCTGTCTGTTTTGCAATCTGTTTTTCCCTCTGCGCATGCTCAGAATGAAGAAGAGAAAAAAAAACTGGTCAAAAACGGACACAAACGTTCCGTTTTTTTGACGGACACCCATTGACTATCCGTGTAAGTTTGGAATCCTTTTTTTTTTTTTACTTTATCTTTGACTGTTGCTTCTCCATGCACATTAAATTCATGTCCTCAGAAATACTTTTCAGTGGGTAAAAGTAACATTTCTAATATTTCAATAGCTGTGATCTGATGCAGAGATCCAGTGGGAGAGAATACAACTGCAGTTGGTTTGCCTTTTTTGTCATTTGATCATGTCAAGGAAGATCATTGTTTTATATGTTTTAACCATTTTTTATATTGTTACTTTGTAGTTTTTAATGGGTCTTGCAAATCATCGAAGGACAAAGAAACTTCTCATAGACACAAAAGCAAAGAGGCCACACCAGGGAAAGAGAAGAATAGCTATCACAAAGCCGAGAGCCGGAGAGAGTCTGCCGCTGCTAATCACCAACCTGCTTCTAACACGGGCTCACATGCCAAAGGGCTCGCTGCTAACAACCACCACAGTCATCTTAGATCGGCTCAGGATTTAAGGAAACAGGTAACCCTTATGCTTGCCTGCTTAAAGGAAAAATACGCCCTACAAAATCTTAGATTTAGTGTTCAGATTTTTTTTCGTTTTCACCGTTGCCTTGTAATTGGCAAAATACATATTTATACCTAGGAAACCGTTGACACTGCTTATGCAGGGCAAAACGTCTAATGCTACAGACTTTGTGACACCTCAGGCCATGGTAATGTATGTGGAAAATCTAGAGAGTATTTACTAGTGATATTCTAAGCCTGGCTCCCAGATTCTTCTGAGTTCTGCAAGATAGGGAAATTCTGCACTCCAAGGCAACTTACTAAAGATAGCCCATAACAAAGCACTGGGAGAAATAGAGTTCTAGTGAAAGTAGGAGATCATTGAATCTCAGTGTTTGAGTAAAACATTGAGATTTAATGTTACATACTGGCCTGATCTTTCTACAGGTGCATGGTATGATATCCATTGTAACACCTATTAGTCCCTCTCTGTCTTCCCCTTCTTCAGCCCATCTGCACACAGTTGAGTTGGTGGTTTCAACCTTATATTTATCTGAATTCTACAGTATGATCATTATAAAGATCAACATTATTGTTCTAGAACAGTTGCGGCTTTGGTGGAAACAAAAACCATTGCTTTGCAAAAGATTCCACCCCTCCCCCCTCTTATTTATGTATTTTTTTTTTTTACAAATTATTATGGCCTTTGAACATGCAATAAGATGACTCTGCAAGCTACATGGTTGCTCTGGCTCTTTTCCAGACTTTCCATAAATCATACAGGTTTCTTGTGAATATTTTGCTTACTCTCACATAGTATGCAAGGTATGCTTTTTGGAATCAGATGACAACCAGATTTGCACTGAATACACATCGTATTGCCTGTCAGTTTTGTCACATTCGCTGACAGTCTTGTAACTACTTACTGTAACAGTACTGGGACTAAGAAGGAACACGCTTTCATCCTTGATGGGTTTTCCTTATTATTTACCTGATGTTAAGGTACAGTGGCTTGCAAAAGTATTCATACTCCTTGAATTTTTTAAAATTTTGTCACCTTACAACAAGCTTAAATGTATTTTATTGAGTTTGTAAGTAACAGACCAACACAAAGTAGCAGATAATTGTGAAGTGGAAAGAAAATGATACATGGTTTTCAAATTTTTAATCAAATAAAAATCTGAAAAGTGTGAGGTGCAAAAGTATTCAGCCCCCCCATATCAATAGTTTGTAGAGCCACCTTTTCACTGCATTTACAGCTGCAAGTCTTTTGGGGTATGTCTCTACCAGCCTTTTGCATCTAGAGACTGAGATTTTTGACCATTATTCTTTGCAATATAGCTGAAGCTCAGCCAGATTGGATGGAGAGCGTCTGTGTACAGCAATTTTTGTCTTGCCACGGTTGCTCAATGGGATTTAGGTCTGGACTTTGACTGGGCCATTCTAACACATGAATATTCTTTGATCTAAACCATTCCACAGTAACTCTGTATGTCTTGGGTCATTGTCTTGCTGGAACGTGAATCTCCTTCCCAGTCTCAAGTCTTTTGCAGCCTCCAACAGGTTTTCTTCCAGGATTGCCCTGTATTTAGCTCCATCCATCTTCCCATCAACTATGACCAGCTTCCCTGTCCCTGCTGAAGAAAAGCTGCCACCACCTTGTTTCACAGTGGAGATGGTGTGTTCAGGGTGATAAGCAGTGTTACTTTTCCACCACGCGCAGTGCTTTGCATTTAGGCCAAAAAGTTCAACTTTGGTCTCATCTGACCAGAGCACCTTCTTCCACTTGTTTACTTTGTCCCCTATATGGCTTGTGGCAAACTGCACTTCTTATGTGTTTCTTTCAACAATGTTTTCTTCTTGCCACTCTTCCATAAAGGCCAGATAGTTAGTTGTCCTGTGGACAGATTCTCCCACCTGAGCTGTAGATTTCTGCAGCCCCTCCATAGTGGCCATGGGCCTCTTGGCTGCTTCTCTGACCAGTGTTCTCCTTGCTCGATCTGTCAGTTTAGGTGGACAGGCATGTCTTGGTAAGTTTGCAGTTATAGAATACTTTCTATTTTTGGATGATGGATTGAACAGTGCTCCTTAGGATGCTCAAAGCTTGGGATCTGTTTTTACAACCTAACCCTGCTTTAAACTTCTCCACAACTTTATCTCTGACCTGTCTGGTGAGTTCCTTGGTTTTCATGATGCTGTTTGTTCACTAGTGTTCTCTAACAAACCACTGAGGCCTTCACAGAACAGGTGTATTTATACTGAGACTAAATTACATACAGTTGGACTCTATTAACTAATTAAGTGATTTCTGAAGGCAATTGTACGCACTGGATTTTATTTAGGGGTATCAGAGTACAGGGGGCTGAATACTTTTGCACGTCACACTTTTCAATATTTTATTTGATTAAAATTTTGAAAACCATGTATCATTTTCATACCACTTCACAATTATCTGCTACTTTGTGTTGGTCTATCACTTAAAATCTCAATAAAATACATTTAAGTTTGTGGTTGTAAGGTGACAAAATGTGAAAGTTCAAGGGGTATGAATAATTTTGCAAGGCACTGTATCTCATTACCTTAACTTTAGGTAAATAGTAGCTAGTGTAGCTAGTGCATTGGCATCAATCAGAGAAGTTAAAGGGGGTTCTCTGCTTTGGGCATTCTCTGCTTTTTAAAAAGGTCCCTTGACAAAAGGTTGATCATGAATTGTCTAACTGCTGGGATCACCAGTGATCGACTGTAATCTGTGGAGGGTGGGACAAATAGCAATAAAAGTATAAAGGAAGTAAAATTCTAAGCCCAAAAGGAATATAAAGCAAATGTATCAAGCTAGGCTAAATAAAACCCACCCTTTTCAGTCTTTGTACCTAAAATCCGCTGACATTTTCCAGCTTTCACATGCTGTGGAAAAACTGTGTGGAAGAATGAACACGCTGTGAATTTTAAAATCCTCAACATGTTCAGTATTGCTTCAGCCATTGACTGACAGTGAGGTTGATCCATGGCACGTCCACATCACAAATCCAAGTATACACATTTATGTAATGTCTTTTCCATATAGGTCCTACGATTCTCGTGTGTTTTGACATTAGTTAGATTACAAGGTATTCAGATTATTGGTTCATGTAAATGTGAGCACTGTATACTTATCCTCCTATATTGGTTTGTTGCTCTATGGATATACATTGTGTAATATACCTTCCTTCCTGTTAATTGTACAGAAAATGGAAAAGTCTACCCAGAGCCTAGCCGGGACCGATTTATCTACCTTCAGTTCTGCCGAGGTCTGTTAAATGCAGAGCATTATCACAAGCAGAGAGCAGCTGCTTCTAAAAGCTTAACCTTGTCCCTGCTGGATGGGCGAATAGTGCTTTTTGTGCTTTCCTCTGCAGGAACAGGCAGGCATATACTATCACATGGTAGGGTTTTTACATGGCCCTTTTCATGGATATGCAGGCCATCTGAGTTGCCTTCAAACAGCCGTGATACAGGTGGAGGCTGAAATTTTGAATATGCCACAATTTACACCACTGAAACTTAATTTTAGACTTGCTTATAAAACACCAGTCTCACTAACTCTCCCCATAGTACTTTTGACTGGTTTATCTGGGACAGTATATAGAAAACATTTTTTTTTTTTTTGAAGAGTTTGACACCTGTTATTGCTGAATTACTTTACCTAATATGCTTTGAACTGTGGTACCTATGTGTGGAGTTTCAGGATACTTGCTATAGATGCAGTTACTATTGCTGTCGGCATGTCTGCATTGAATATATTAAACTAAGTAGCATATACTTCAAGCTCACAAGTATAGATTTTCAGCCCTGCTGATGACTCCCTGCTCCCCTGTACAATATATATTACAAAAACCCTACATTACACATGCTGTATCAACATTGATATTGGACTTCTTTAATGAAGGCTATTGAATCCATACTTGGAAGAATGCATTATTTTATAGCATGTTAGTAAATGGGTCCACACCTGTAAAACACGGGGATAGGTTTGTCACACTTACTTACTTTTTCCCCTACAGCTTTAAAGTTTCGTAGTAATAAATGAGTGTCAGTCAGCATGTTTCCCAGTTAATAGTGAGAGAGTCTGGCATGTATTAGTAGTGGAGACAGACTCGCATAATTATAAGCTGTGAGACTGTTGGAAATGTCTCCTCCTTGCTGCCTAGTCTGGAAGGAGATAGGGCGCCTTTATTATGTTGAATCTCCCCCTCAGCTGCCAATGACCGAGGATGAACTTCACAGATCACATTTCTGTAGACAAATACTATTCTCACATTACACAAGTCACGTTCAAAACTTCACTTTGTAGTGCTGAACAAACCCCTAAATAATTTACTACTTTATTTACAACTGATCCCAGATGTCTAGTAGTGTATTATTAGATAGGTTATACTATATAGCTGTACTATTAGGGTTATATATAAACATTTTGTACTGTCTGATATTAAACACATGAACAACTATAACCATGATAGGAGCCCAAAGTCTAAGACTAGTTTAAAATCAAAGTCTTCAACTTAAAGCTGAGAATTTACCCTTTGGGTCTATAGGCTTGAACATATAGGGAAGCAGTTTCCTTGCTCCTTTATCCTCTGTATAACTCTGGAAACTTATATCCAAGAACATATCACTACATTACAACTTGAAGCATGAGGTATGGCGTCATGGGAAGCGGCACCCATAAACAAGTCGTAAGCTTAACTAATTTGTAGACCTGTGACTTCCTACATTCATTGTTTGCTGGTTTGTAATTGGTTTCTTTTTGAATGTACATTATGCCCATTTTCTCAATTTTCCAGGTTTCAAAGGTGAATGGAATAACCCGGTTATCATCGGGTAATAAAGCAGTCGGTGCCAAAAAGACTAGAGAAGCAAGACCTTCACCGTCCAAAACTGTGAAGTATACTGCAACGGTGACCAAGGGAACTGTCACATACACCAAAGCCAAGAAAGAACTGGATAAGGCAACCAAACTGAATCACAACAAAACCAGTTCATCTATTCACCACACAATCTCAGGGACCACAGAAAGCAGCAATGCAAAAACTCGTAAACAGGTGCTATCTCTTTCCACATCCAAGCCCAACTGTGCCACTGGTATTAGCTGTGTCAAGGTGAATGGCAAGTTGAACCAAAACACTTGCATTAGGGAAGAGGGGCGGCAGCTAAGGGAGGGACTGCGTAACTCAAAAAGACGTCTGGAAGAGGCAAACCACCCCAACAAGGCACAGCCTTTGGTAAAAAAAATTAAAGTATCTGCCAGCTTGCCAGAGGTTAGAAGCAAGAGGCTAGCGGCGGAGAAACAGGTGCTTAATGGACATGTCAAGAAAGATGTGCCAGAAAAGATGCTGGAGAGAAACAGGCCAAAGCGGGCCTCTGCAGCCAAGAGCACACTAACTACACAAACACGCAGTAGGACGGAAGATGCTGGCTGTGAAAATCGCTCTACCTCACAGACCGATTCCTCGCACAAATCTGTGGACTCCACAAAACCTGAAAAAATTGCTGGGAGGGCCAGGTGTGTAGCCATGTGTGAGATTCCTGTTCTCCGACCCTCTGCCAAGGAGTTTCATGACCCATTGATCTACATTGAGTCCATCCGAGCCAGAGTGGAGAAATATGGGATGTGCACAGTGATCCCCCCACCAGACTGGAGACCAGAGTGTAAGCTGAACGAAGAAATGCGCTTTGTGACGCAAAACCAACACATCCACAAGATTGGTCGTCGCTGGGGCCCCAATGTACAGCGGCTGGCCTGCATCAAGAAGCACCTCAAATCTCAGGGCATCACCATGGATGAGCTTCCTCTTATAGGTGAGGTCATAACAACAAAAAAATATATATAAGCTGCATGTGATGATGATTCTCAGGTCTGTTTTCTCACCGCAAAAGCGAAGGGGAAGATGACAGTGTTAATTTGTGACCCACAGCTGTGTATTTTCAGTTCCTATTAATAATTCTATGAAAACAAATGTATAAACCTCCTATAGAGAACAAAAAAACAGATTGATAATTTTAGGGAATTTCCTTTTGTGTTCCTTCTTTCTGGTGTAGTTCCTCTGTAAGTAGTATAGAAATGTCTATACATTCTATTTAGGAAACCTAAGCTTCTGAATCCAGTGCACACTATGTGCTGATTTTTTTTTTTTTTCTTTCTTTTTCATGATTATCTACATGATCTTTAATTAACTTCTTCAATGAAGCAGCAAGCCAAAGAAATTTCATATGATAAATTCTAAGTCCTGAAGGAATGTCAATCATTTCCAGACATTTGCCTTTGTTGCTCCTTTTCATTACTCTTTGCTCCACTTTATGTTCCAACAGGGATTTCTTTTGTAAGCGTTTCAGGATTCATATGTCTTAAGATTATTTTAAATGTGTGTGTGTGTGTGTGTGTGTGTGTGTGTGTGTGTGCTAAGATGCTGCATGCTTTCAATGTGTCATCCCCACACTTCTTTGGTAAAAACGAATCTTTTTGTGGGTGCCCAGATTTCATCTTCTGCTTTTGTGCTGTTGCCCGCTCATTTTACCTTGTCACTGCTCTGAGCTGTCTGCATTTTACATTTTTACCTGTTTCGTGACTGATTTGTTTTTCAGTAACACTTTGCATAACCCACAGTCATTCATAACCATTTGCATCAATGCCAATCTTTTTTTGTTTTGTTTTTTTTTACATCTTTGTAATACACACTGACTCAAAATGGACACTGACAACACAAGCAAAAAAAAAAAAACACCCTGGTGTTTGACATTCTTTTTTCCAGGATAGTTGAAACATTTTTCCAAAACTATTTCAAAGCTGATAAAATTACAAAGGAACTACAAATATGAGTATCACTTTCTGTATCTGCCTCCTAGCATGTTGGACCACAATCTGTGTGTGACCAGGGATGTGTCTTACAACTCATGGATCCACACGTCTTGCTGTCCATGAAGTCTCCTATCTACTCTTTTCTTGACACTTGTCCCAACAAAATCTATGGCTTATTCAAAAAGGGGCAATGTACTAAGATGGCTTGTACACTTTTTTTTTTTTCTTTTTGCTATTGCTAGTAAGTTAAAATTTATGCTTAAACTTTAACTTTTAACTTAACAAACTAGATGAATTTGTTACTAGCTGGATGGTAACATAGAAGAGAGAGAGCCTTTAGCAAAGATCAAGATTTCCCCCCCTTTTTGCCACACAGAGAATATGTAGTTGATATTCTTTCCTCCTTTGCCTCTTTTTTTTTGTGATCATCACGCCACTATCTCACTGCCATGTTTGCTGATAAACTCAGTTCCTCAGGGAAGGTCCTGCACAGGTTCTCACTATTAGCAAAGGTCACAGGACCACCCATAACAGAGCTCCCTTTCTCCAAGGGTCCTTTTATCAGACTTGTGATGTGCCTGTGGTATGTACACCATTCTTTCCAGCATCCGTACTTCTCCGCTAGTAGCTACTGTGTTTGTCCATTTTGCTCTCTCTTCGTAGGTGGACAAAGCCATTAAAATACAACTTCTGTGTATTTTGTGACCATTTGCTTCATATTAGTACATAGCCCCTAATTTTTAATCTCCTGTTAATGTTTTGTTAAAATGTTTGTACAGTATGTCACAACCTTTTTTTTTTTTTTCAATGCAAAAACTTTGAGACATGATTCAATCCATTATCAGCTGGTGTCTGAATAAGCACCTACATTTGACTGGCTACTCAGTGTAGTGGCTGATGTTTTCTGCTCTCTGTTGCCTGGCCACATTCAACCAAAGCAAATTCAACCAAATATTTTTTTTGTAGCATGTATTTTATTGAGTTACAACACAAGTGAAAATGACATTGCCACATGCTTATTGAACCAAATTGTTATTACATAGATTGTTTTGAATTACTGTTCTGGCAACTTTTACTCCTCAAGTTGCATATTTAGTGTAACATGTAAATCTAATTTTTTGGAAGATGTGATCAGTAGGGTATGATCTGCTCTTCTATTGATTTGATGAGGAAATAGACGACTATGTAAGTGCTTATTGAGGCACGGAGATTGAATCATTTTCTCAAGTGTGTATCAGCACAGACCCAAAGTGTGTTGATGGTCTGCTATCTTTCCTGCTAAATAGCAGAAAGTTCTGAACAAAAATCTTCAAGCATTAGATGCAGTCTGATTTCTCTGAATGTTGCCATCAATAGAAGATTTTCTAAAAATGAATTTTTGAATCTGATTCTAAATTTCCAAAGTTCTGGAATACTGATCTTTAGAGGATTCCCAAAAGTACAATGGTTTCTGTTCTGATTTCTGTATGCTTGACACTACCATGCATATATGTAAGAGATATATATGATTAGGATTGTCACAAGTTTCAGTAGAAAGTGAAGGCGGCACATAAAGTACAGCATTTGAGAGAGTATGGGTTGGAGGGTGTAGACACACATTGTTCTTTGTCAGAATTATGTGATGTGATACACCATTCCAAAAAAAAAAGCCCAAGCCCCTTAATGTTTAATAACTAGGCCCAGGGATTGTATTCCTGTGGCTTTCCCAACACTTGTGACAACCCTAAGCACCTTTGTGGCATTCCCTTTGAAACCACAAATGTTTTGCAACTATTAGGAAACTGATCTCTCTGTGTTTCTTTGTGGCGCTATGCCTCCCAGGCATTCAAGAATCTTTCCCAGCACTAAGCCCTGACAGAAGACCAGGCCACAGAAGCCTCAGTGAACTCTTGCTATTAGGATCCATCTCCAATATTAGATTATAAATGGAGCCACTAATACATCACCACCATGCTGACAAGCTGGCAGAGTGGGGGTTATGTATTACAAGTTTGATATTGCTGATCTTTCAGAAGTGAAGCGTCTATCAGTATCTGCCTTGTGCAGTGTATCTTGATCATGGGAACATGCCAGCAAGCACCCCTGAGAATAGGCCTGTGACCAAGGTACTTCTCACTTCTAATGTTAGTCAAGACCTTTCTGGATGTGGTAAGTTGGAATATGGAAGCCAAAACCTCTGGAGAGGAAACGTAAGCCAATCTTGTGTTTGTTTTTGTTTTTTTTTATGTTATGTAGTCTTGTTCTTTTCTTATATGCATCATAGGGCGTTTTTCCAGCTTTCCTCTGGTTACTTCTCATTATCTATACCATAGCTGTGACTGATTTTTTTTTAGCCATTGCTGTGCTTACTGACTATTTTGTAGGAATTGCTACTTTGCTACTGTTGTTAGTCCTCAGTCAGTGGTGAGAGTAGGGTGGAGGTGCATGTGTTAAGTTATATCATTTGGTGCTTCAGTTATGGGGTCTAGATTTTGTAGACATACTAATTGATCAAAAGGGTCAACACTTGCTATGGATTAGCTCTTGCCTAAAATATAAAAGCTCAGAGTTAAGTCTGCTACAACTTGTTGGACACCAAGTATATATTGAATGGGTGTATATATGAATGGGTTCTGATGGTTGTCTACCACTATAAGCTTTAGGACTTCAGGCAATAATCTAAAGAGATGTTAGACAGGGCTAAGCTCGACTTTTAATGTTTTGGACACTTGGCAGGTATTGAAGTGATAAGTGTTGTATATTCCTTTTTGAAGTCTTGGACCTTGAGCAAGTGCCTATTAATGTGTGTTTTAAGACAGACAACCATTTTAGTCTATGTTTTCTTGTTTCCCTTACAACCTCTGTGTAGGAGGCTGTGAGTTAGATCTAGCTCGATTTTTCCAACTCATCAATGAAATGGGAGGCATGCAACAAGTGACGGACCTCAAGAAGTGGAACAAGTTGGCCGACTTGCTCCGCATCCCTAAAACTGCGCAAGATCGACTAGCAAAACTGCAGGAGGCCTACTGTCAATACCTTCTCTCCTATGACTCCCTTTCGCCCGAGGAGCACAAAAAACTGGAGAAAGAAGTTCTGCAGGAGAAAGAGAACTTGGAGAAGAAGAAAGGTCCACTGGAGGGGCATGCTGAGAATTCCTACAGATTGCATTTGCTCCCAAGGTATGAGCCCAAAAATGGATTAATTAATGGAGTGGTGCACCGTAATGGCCTGCGTGGGAAGTTGAAAGAAATGGATGTCCCTTTAAAGAATGGAAGACGAAGGCTTTTTGCTCAGGAAAAAGAGTGCACAGAAGAAGAACCTGAAGATAAGAGTTTATTTGGTGACCTACACAAGTGCATTTACAAAGTAAGTCAAATTAGATTATAGATTGATAGATATTATAGATTGATGTGCTGCCTCAGATCATGCAACACAAGCAAATATTACTTTATACAAAAGGAATTTCATTGAAAAATCTTTAAAGGGGCTGTAAAATGTTTGAAAAATATAAGGAGCAGCATATGGTCTAAAATGACTCAACTCAACTCTACCTTATCTCACCCATCAAGCACAGATTCTTAGGTGGTATCCTGTCTTCTACAGACTGCCAGCAATGCCACTAGTATGACACATGACCACTGAGCCCACCGATTGGCTGCAGTGGCCGTATGCCATTATTGAAGGTCATCACTGGCAGCCTGTAAACAAAGACTAGCGGGGGACCTTCCGCAGCATTTGTGCTGAATCAGCATGGAGTGAAGGGTTGAGTTAGTTTCTTCAGTACTGTCAATTTAGAACTTTTCCTGCAACTTTGTCCTCTAGCAGAGAGGTTCTCGGGGAGGGACCCAGTGGCCGAAGCAGAGTGGCTGCCATATTTAAAGACACAACATCTGCCATACTATTATGGCAGATGTCAGGAAGGGGTATAATAAAAAAAACAAAACGCCAAACTATATCATAGCAATAGAATCGCAATTTCCTTTCCTTTCACAAGACTCATTTGGCACCTTTATATATACCTCAGAATAAATGCACACGCAGCTAAAAAGGGGGCAAAAATGCTGCAAACAACCAAATATTTCTTCCAAAATCAGTGGGGGTCTGACCTCTGAGCATTAAGGGGCTGCAGTAATAGTGCCGTGTCCCTTGAGAGCTTTTCTTGCTCATTGATGCTCCCTGCCCAGCCAGTGGTAGCATTCCTGTGAAAGGGACGCAGCAATACCAGCCCCTTTAATGGTAGGATAGGTGGGGTCTGACTGTCAAAAGTTGCAATTACCTTGTGTGAAAGGTGTGACCCTTTAAATTTTGTCTGCATTTGTTCTGTAAATACTAGAATGTAGAGATGTGCAGACAGTTTGCAGCACACTTTCTGACTCCCTTTGTTTTATTCTGTTCCCTTGCCAAGTTTATGTTCATTTGAGGTGTGGCGATTTTATATCCTGTTTTTCTTTACTCCTTTTGATGAAGTATGGCAGTAGTAAAATTCCATGCACTACTTGCTTTTTTGTTACTTTTTAGGAACCCATACTGTAAGAATAGAAAGGAAATACGGCAAGAAGTATAATTATCCTTCTTATTTTAGTGGGGGGGGGGGGGGGGGGTTCTGCCTATACAGTTTGTATACAGTTAGATAACCTTTAAATTTTTGCTTGTGAAGTGGAACTCTTAGAAAATACATATATACAAATATTCTACAAAAATAAATACTCATGTTGTAAGGACTATCGATACAACCAAGCTATAGGATTTTTTTTTTTTTTTTTGCATTTGGTTTTTATTAAAAACATAGTACTTAGAAGTTCCTCACTGGAGAGTGCTGGATTTTTTTTATATCGTAGTATCTATTGAGATTGTCAATACAAAAATACACCCATTGACAAAAAAATAACACACCAAGAAAGAGTTCTTGGAATTGAAACTTTGTGTGTGAATGTAATGATATTATATAGATGTAATTACAATGTTACAGAGAGAGGATGAGATTGGATAATAATGTACAATTGAGACTCTATTAGCCTGTTGGGCCTCCTCTAACCTGGATACAATATGAGATATGCTTGAGTATGGAGGCATACACAACTCAAATGGTATCTTTTGGCACATTTGCACCGTTAGATCTTGCATAGGTTGCTGAAGCTGGTGTTCTAGCTGGTCCCATAAATGCTTGATTGATGATAAATGTAGCGACTGGTCAGGCCAGTGTTGTAATCTGGCAGAGACATTCTTGGGAATCCCTGGGATATACGAGCGAGCATTATTCTGCGAGCAGTATTTTGGGTCGATGGGATTTTTTTTTTTTTTTTTTTTTTTTTTCTATTTATCTGAAAACTTGAAAACAGGCAGGAGATAGTATAATATGCCGTAAATTAAAGAAACATAAGTAACCTTTCTCACGACCCCTGTCCCCAGGACCTGCAAGCCAGTCCCAACATTTCAGTCCTTACCAGACCGGAAGTGATGCCATCTTGTTCATGACCATTGCAGTCATTTGCTGGTCTCAACTACTGAGGGATGTGACCAACTGGCCTCAGTAGTTCCATGCCAGTGTGCCTGTCATTCACATTTCAGTATGGGAACACTAATGGCGGGACTAGACAGCCAGTGCAAGAATAGGGGACATTTAAAAGGTGAATTATATTTTTTATTTTAGGTTTCCTCCTTCTTTTCAATGTTTGAAATATTTCTGACAAATCCTTTTAAGCTGGTGACACAAATACAACGAAAGTCATATATAGAAGGAGTGATTCTGCCCATTTTAACGATGCATTTTTTAAGGCTAAGGCCCCACGTTGCGGAAGTGCAAGAGTGGATTGAGCAGACGGTAGAAGTATAAGTACTTCCTATATATTTTCTATTCATTTCATAGCCTTTCTTGGCTTTAGCTCTAAAAAAAAAAAAAAAAAAACAGTAAAATCTGCAATGAAAAAACTGTTTTTCTGCAACGTGATGCCTCAGACTAAAAGTGTATGAGTGTTTTTCAAAAAAGAGATCTGTGATGTTGGATAGTATAAGAGTATATGGCATAGTAATTAAGGTATATTCACACATTGCAGTTGAGGTGCAGTCAAAGCTGCATGGAATAAGGCTTGCTTTCTGATTGGCTAGTTAGGGTCTATTTAGACATTGTGCTTGGGGTATGGATGAAACTGCATAAAAAAGAAAGTGATTTATACCCTGGTTTTTACTGCTGTTGCAGGTTTTATAGTTGAAACCACAACTACTTCACAGAGACACATACCAACCACTGTCTGAGCACACCTTCAAGCTAAGGCTCCATGTTACATAAACAGTGTTTTTGGCTGCTGCTGAAACGGAGTGGAAAAAACGCTGTGTTTTACAGTACCAGCAAAGTGAATGTGATTCTAGTTAATCTCATCCACATACTGTGGGGGAAAAAAATGCTGCAGAAGAGCTACATGTCAAAAACACATGTGTTTTTGAAAAACAGAGTGTCAATTTTAGCTACAGGTCTTACACTTATACTTTATGCTGAAAAACTGTTTTGTTTTTTTGTTTTTTTATTTGTAGCAATGCGTAGCATGTAACTATGCACGCCACCTGCATAACAGCCGGGACACTAGAGGATTTCAGTTTTAGTTGTTAGTATACAGGTGACATGTATAGTAATGTGCTATTAGATTGTGGAGTGGGAAGGTGTTAAAGAAGTAAAATTTTATTTTTTAAGGCCAGGGAGGTGAGAAAAAAAAACAAACAAAATCATACTCACCTGTTCCTGGTTCTCCAGCGTCCTCCCAATGCGGTCTGGTGCTGTTGCTTGGCTGCCTTCTTGCAGTAGAATTCCTCACCGGTTGTGAGGTCCCAGATCCCTTCTTCTGAAGCCAATGATTGGCCTCAGCGGTCATGTGCGTCGGGGACTTCCACTGGAAGAAAAAAAATGGAGCTGCAGAACTGGACTGCACTGGTGAGTATGTTTTGGGTATTTACATCTCCTGGCCTAATTAAAAAAAATAAAAATTTTAGCCTGGACAACCCTGTTAGGGGTTTTTAGCATACAGGTGAAATACATAGTAACGTGCTACTCATTACTGCAATTAAAAACTGCAAAGTTCTTCAGCAAAAAAGCGCTTTGTAAACCTAACCATACACTTTCTTTTTTAACTATGTCCTGGATCTGCAAGTTTAGTCAAGCTTGTGGAGGGTCAGAACATAAACCATGGAAATTGTTTCGTAGGCTCCATTGTTACTGTTCCTAATTTTATATGTATGCCTAACACTAAAGTCACACTTAACAAGACACAGCTAAAAAAAAAAAAAAAGAGCAGAAACGAAGCAAAATAAAACTCAGCGTTTTTCACTACTTTTCTAATGTGTGTTGCATTTTTGCCTCCCCATAAAAATCTCTGAGAAAAATGTAGTTTTCTGCAGCACTATTTTTTTTCTGCAGTGTGGGAATAAGATTTAAATAGAATCTCCTTCACTTTGCTGGTACTGAAACGTAGCATTTATCTTTTCCACTGCATTTCCACAGCATGTTACCTCAGCCTAAGGGTATGTTCAGATGGTGCAGTTTAAAGCTACGTTTGTTTTTAATGCTGTTGCGGTCTTTGCTGGTAAAACACATTTACTTAAAGAGAACCTTTCAGGTCGATTCGGGACACTAAACCACCCATGGGTCCTTATGGAACGGGGGTTTAGTGTCCCAACTCACCCTGTTATAAAGCCATCCGTGTCCGCAATTTAAAAAAAAAAAAACAAACAAAAAAAACCCCACACCTTTATACTTTCCTAGAAATGAGTCTGGTGCTCCCAATGCCTGCATAGTTCTTTAGTGAAGTTGAAGGCGTACACCCTGGTTTCACTGCACAGGTGCCAGAGGTACGGGGCATGTGCATTAAAGCTGAGATGTACTCCTCTGGCTTCAGTGAAGAACTGCCCCAACGTGGGAGAACAGTGGCAGGGTAAATATAACGTTTTTTTAATTTTTATTGTGGGCATGGATGGCTTTATAACAGGGTGATTTGGGACACTTAACCCCTGGTCCATAAGGGCTTGTTGGGTCGTTTAGTTTCCCAAATCTCCCTGGCAGATTCCCTTTTAACATGTTTCACGAGTAATAGCAAAAGCTACACTGACAAACTGCATACAGTCTCATTTTTTGCATTCTGTTTTACACCATCTGAATACACCCTTAGGCTCCTTGCACACTGACTCATTATTTTGTATGGCCCCATATGCACACTTGTTTATGATCACAAGGCTATAAGCTTGGGGCAAAACTCAGGACAGGTCCTATTCCTGTCAGTTTTGCAGCCCTGACTCACTACATGAAATAAATTGAGTCGTGGAGGGCATGGAGATTGATGATATCCATATGCTGCCTGTGCGGTTTCCCATGGTCCAATTGATGCACACATTTGTGTGCATGTAGCTTTAGATGGGTGTCAAATTGAGACTACAGCAGGCATACTTGCTGGGGGCTTATCTGCTGAGATGCACAGTAGCAACATAGTGGATGAGATTTTTCTAAATGTTTTTCACATGCTCCTTCAAAACCCTGCAGCACAAAGAGAGCTGTGCTATATGCTTTCAACCCGCAGCATTTCAATTATTGCAGATTTTGCTAGCAAATTTTAAAGGGCTTTGCATCTCCATTATCAAGAAAGCTGCTGTCTTATTCATATGCAAAATAAGTGAAAGGGGCTTTTAGGGTGTTTCACTTTTCTCTGTGCTGTAGATTACCTTCCCTAACTGCTGTCCAGCTCCACATACCTTTCTACTAAATTGAAGAGATTGCAAATCTAATAGGCCTATGGACAGTATACTGAGTGCAGAGGCCAATGTGGGACATTATACTGCATGGAGGGGTCGTTATTGGACATTATACTGTGTGGAAGGGCAGCTATGGGACATTATACTGCGTGGTTGGGCTGCTGTGGGACATTATACTATGTGAAGGGGCCACTTTGGGACATTATACCATGTGGAGGCCAGGAAAGGGGCGCTATGCCGTGTGAGCGGGCCCATCTCAAAACTTTTCTACGGGACCCCTTCTTTGCTAGTTATGCCCCTGCTCCATATTTTCTGTTGTACAGATTTGACCAGTGACTGAAAGAGGCAAATAAGTGAAGAGACAAAGACTTATATAAAGTACATTACACCTGAACTATGGATTTATGGGGGAAAAAAATGAAATAAAATAAAGGTTTAGTATAGGGCTGGGCAATGACCCCTTTTTAAAGTACTCCTGAATGACGTTAGTGACCCCTGAGGCACAATCACAGGTCTTGGCGGTCCCTGACTTTATTCAGGAGGCTTGAAGAGGATCAGGAGCAGCGCCGGAGCACAGTAACACTGTGTCTTTATGTATGCTTACCTCCCATGGTCTTCTGCTAAGTATACTGGGTACGTTTTGGGTACAATCAAAACTGCATATAAAAGCTCATGAATACCGTAATCACAGAACAGAAATAACCGACGTGCACAAAATTGCGTCACTTATCTGGATTGACGGTCGAATTTTGTTATTTTTCAATTAATTGCCCAGCCCTAGTTTTGGTTAAGCTGAGACATAGGTACTTCGTGTGTCAGTCACATCTTGAAAAAAAGATATGGCCAGCACATTTGCTTGCCCCCCTCACAAAAACTGGTATTGTCGCACCCCCAAAGGAGTCGTTGTCATGCTGAAGGGGGTTTGGCCTTGCTTGCACTCACTATGCTCCTGGAAAGGAGTAGTCAGATGCTGGCAAGTATGGCCCAGTGTGAACAGTCAGTGATTTGCATCAGGGATCGTGTGCTAAAACCAGGAGCGGGTCTAAACACAGAATAAGCGCATATCTTTCCATTATATCTTACCTCTGTGTAATCTACACTCCTGGTTTTGGCTCACTATCTCTGACCAAAATATTGATGTGTGAAAAGGTTCAAGCATTTCCTAGTTGTTTTGTAGAAATCATGCAGAGGACATGGTTATTTATGTCTCCTGAATCTTTTTCACCTCCCAATGTGATTATTTTGTTCAAACACATCGTGCAACGTTTCAGCCTCCAGGAGATTCCAGATCTCTTGGAATATATACATAATTTGTGAAATATTTTTCAGTTTTGATGACCATATGGATTCTTTTTTTTTAAATCCAACCATGACATTTGCACAAACGGCAGGAATTCTTTTTTATATTTTTTCTTTTGTATCCTTAGTGTATATATAGTTCTAATTCTGTTTTTGCTGTCTGCAGGGAAGGTCCATGTCGCTCACCACTTTCTTCCGGACAGCAAGGAACGTCATGAATATGTGCTTCAACAAAGAGCCAACAGTAGCAGAAGTTGAGGTGAGCAAATAACTGTACACCTCTGTAGTAGAGTGGTAGTTAGATAATGGAAAGAAGTAATGGAATGTATATGTGTATCTTGAACACTTATGGGAAGTCAGTGGAACAATAACACGATGAAGCATATAGGAAATACGCAGGGTTTAATATCATCCATTTATACCAGTGATGGCCAAACTTTTGAGCTCGGTGTGTCAAAATTCGTAAAAAAAAAAGAGCATAACACGAGCAGGGTGAGATTTTGGTAGCTGATTTAATGGCCGGGGTGTAAGGAGCACACACACCTGAGATGACTCTCCTATCCCCCTGTAGTCACTGGAATGGACCTTGGTCCATCCGTCTGCTGCTGACAGGGCAACTGTGGGACACAGTTCTAGTGTTCCCAGCTGTCTGAGTGCAAGTCTGCCATAAATTTAGTTCTGGCTTCACTGCCTAAAGCCCTAACAACCAACTTCTCTAATGGAGGAAAGATGGCAGTCACACAGCGCTCTGACTATGCAGCAGGAGAGATGCGCGTTCTCTCAGCGGGAAGCAGGAGAGTTGCCCTGTCTCCAGATGCTGTCAGCTTGCTGTGTGTCAGCAAAAACGTCTCAGCGTGTCATAGGTTAGCCATCAGGGATCTCTACACTAATAACTACCTCCTTCATCTGGAATAGATATCAAGAAATCAGAAATACTGCATTTAAAGAGGTTTTCCAAAGATTGCGACTTACCGCCTTTCCACAAAAATGAGTGGAATCCGACCATTAGGACTCCCACTAATCACAAAAACTGGGGTCCTATTTCTGCCATTTGAAGGGAGTGACAGAATGAGAAAGGCGTTGCAGTGCGTATTGCTCTACTGTGGGACTGCCAAAGATGGACATGCAGTCCTTGGCCACATTGAGTGGTTGCATAGAGTTTAAGTGGGGACCACAGAACCCCTTTCTCATGATTAGTGTGAAGTCCAAGTGGTTAGATTTCCATCGATCAGACACTTAAAGTTGTATTCTTGGAAAAACCTCTTTAAAGAGGACCTTTCACGTACTCATGTATATGCTGTTTTACATACCGCTAGAAAGCAGATAGGGCGCTGAATGACGCTAAGCTGTGAGGAACCCCCCCCCCCCAAGCATATACATCAGAACGTGAAAGGTCCTCTTTAAGTGTAGTGGCTCAGAAGAGACTGCTATTGCCATCATTGTCATATCAGCTGCTGTCTGAGCATTGTGGCCCTCGCCTATTTCTAGAATGAAGTGACTGAGGTGCTAGGAAAGCAATGTCCTACTTTGCCCCCGTCTGTTCTGAGTGACCACATGTTGACTTTTTTTTATATATATATATATATATATTTTTTTTTTTTTTTTTTTTGTACAAGTGATTTGTAGCAGTGTCTGTTTTGCTGTATAGTTTGGAAATGATTGAGGATTTCTCAGAGGTAGTTAGACTGATGATGGTATTACAGTCCATATGGAATATTCATGTTGTATCTGACCTGTATAATACCACTTTGTTTCATGGGGAATGGAGAGCAGCTGCTAGCAATAATCTGTGGTGTACATGATATTTATGTTCTTGTTGGGCTGTCTAAAACTTCTAGAACAAAATAAATCTCGTCTTCTGAAATGAGATTGTGAAATGTGAAGGCGCCCCAACAGCACCAGTATTATTTGGTAGGTCATGTTAGGACATTGCACAGAACAAGCTGCATATTATTATGCTCCTTCCATTGTGCCCTAATGCTCTAGTGACAGACTGAAGGTTTTAATATATAGGAGTATAAATAACAAGTGATGATTTTGAGCTATACTGGAATATATATTAGGAAATTTAATACAAGAGTCAGACTTGCAGTCTGTAGCAGTTTGGTGATGAGCCGACACCTTTCTTTGCATTGCAGCTCCTCGCAGCTGGGAGAGGATTGAACTGGGATTTGATAAAATTGCTATAGAATTAAATAGGAACATTGTGCCTCCGCTCTGCTCTATTGCCTGGAAATATTAACCCTAAGTCTTTCCATGTGTATTTTGTACTGTGCTGGTAGTGACAGCAGTGGAGCCTGTTTATTTCCATTGAATTCTATAAAGTAACAGTTTCAGACAAGCGATTATTGAATCTGATGGTTACCTGCAAGTAAATATGGAAATGATTCCTGCTCTTTACTCAAAATAGTAGAGCTTTGTGGGTTTTCTGGAGGAGAAGATATTTGCATGTCTGTGGTGGTTTTAAGTCTATGAATGTTTTAAAGGAAAGTTTTCTGCTGGTCACATGTGCTACTTAAGAATAAGCCTATACTGTAAAGGTCATCTTTTTGGCCTCTAATGTCCATTCCCGCTTTAAAGGCAACCGTTCACATAGAACATGCAGGTAGCATGTGTAGCATGTTATATATCTCAATCTCCTAAACTCCTCCTGCTTCATATCAGTCACTAAGCAAGACAATAAAATCTATGTTCACATCTGTGTCCTATAATGGAACAGAAAAATTCTGATGCATGTGAACATAGCCTAAAGCTGGCCATACGGATTAGCTTCTTGACGGCTGTTGTATGGCCATTTGATCACTTGTTGGCTCATCTGTACAAATGATCCCACCGTCAACGGTAACAATTTACCTGAAGTTTAGTTTTGAAAAGACAAAAAAAAAAAAAAGTGTCTCTGCAAATTGGCGGATGACGGAGCTGTATTTTTTAAATTTATCACTGCTGAAAATCTGCCATTATGGCCAACATAAGGCTGTGTATGGCCAGCTTTACACTGAACCCCCTTTTTCCCCCCACAACATTATATATTAATCTGCTATGTAGCCTTGTGCCCACAGAAAGGACTGAACGCCTGAACATGGCGCACAGCAAGATTACAGTGGGGAAAAAAAGTCAGCCACCAATTGTGTAAGTTCTCCCACTTAAAAAGATGAGAGGCCAGTAATTGACATCATAGGTAGACCTCAACTATGAGAGACAAAATGAGAAAACATATCTAGAAAATCACATTGTCTGATTTATTTATTTTTTTTTAAGAATTTATTTGCAAATAAGATTTCTGGCTCTCACAGACCTGTAACTTCTTTAAGAGGCTCCTCTGTTCTCCACTCATTACCTGTAGTAATGACACCTGTTTGACATTATCAGTATAAAAGACACCTGTCCACAACCTCAAACAGTCACACTCCAAACTCCACTATGGTGAAGACCAAAGAGCTGTGGAAGGACACCAGAAACAAAATTGTAGACCTGCACCAGGCTGGGAAGACTGAATCTACAATAGGCAAGCAGCTTGGTATGAAGAAATCAACTGTGGGAGCAATAATTAGAAAATGGAAGACATACAAGACCACTGATAATCTCCCTCGATCTGGGCTCCACGCAAGATCTCACACCGTGGGGTCAAAATGATCACAAGAACGGTGAGCAAAAATCCCAGAACCACACGGGGGGACCTTTTGAGTGACCTGCAGAAAGCTGGGACTAATGTAACAAAGGCTACCGTCAGTAACACACTACGTCGCCAGGGACTCAGATCCTGGAGTGCCAGACGTGTCCCCCTGCGTAAGCCAGTACATATCCGGGCCCATCTGAAGTTTGCTAGAGACCATTTGGATGTTCCAGAAGAGTATTGGGAGAATGTCATATGGTCAGATGAAACCAAAGTAGAACTGTTTGGTAGAAACACAACTCGTCGTGTTTGGAGGAGAGTGAATGCTGAGTTGTATCCAAAGAACACCATACCTACTGTGAAGCATGGGGGTGGCAACATCATGCTTTGGGGCTGTTTCTCTGCAAAGGGACCAGGATGACTGATCCGTGTACATGAAAGATTGAATGGGGCCATGTATTGTGAGATTTTGAGTGCAAACCTCCTTCCATCAGCAAGGGCATTGAAGATGAAACGTGGCTGGGTCTTTCAGCATGACAATGATCCCAAGCACACCGCCAGGGCAACGAAGGAGGGCTTCGTAAGAAGCATTTCAAGGTCCTGGAGTGGCCTAGCCAGTCTCCAGATCTCAACTCCATAGAAAACTTTGGAGGGAGTTGAAAGTCCGTGTTGACAGCCCCAAAACATCACTGCTCTAGAGGAGATCTGCATGGAGGAATGGGCCAACATACCAGCAACAGTGTGTGCCAACCTTGTGAAGACTTACAGAAAACGTTTGACCTCTGTCATTGCCAACAAAGGATATATAACAAAGTATTGAGATGAACTTTTGTTATTGACCAAATACTTATTTTCCACCATAATTTGCAAATAAATTCTTAAAAAATCAGACAATGTGATTTTCTGGATTTGTTTTCTCATTTTGTCTCTCATAGTTGAGGTCTACCTATGATGACAATTACAGGCCCCTCTCATCTTTAAGTGGGAGAACTTGCACAATTGGTGGCTGACTAAATACTTTTTTTCCCCACTGTATGTTCCAAGCTGCTCCCATATAAAAGGTTGGGGTTTACATAAAGACTGTAGTTTACATTATCCATTCAGAAGACTGAATAGAGAAAACGAATTACGAGGCTATATGTACTGTATTATTTTTGGTCGTCTTCTCTACCCTTACAAGTGGATTCTCTGTATTTTTCATTCAGACTTAGAGTACAGTTGCTGTTTAAATTTTAGCTAAAAAATTGGTTGCTAAGGTGAACATCCACTCTACTCTAATCAGTTTTTGATAATACCTCAATATTAAACGAATAGTAACATGGCTCTCCTTATTTCAGCAAGAGTATTGGCGTATTGTTGAACAGAAGATTTGTCATGTAGCTGTGCATTGTGGAAAGGTTGACACAAAGACTCATGGCAGTGGGTTTCCTGTGGGTAAAGCGGAGCCCTTCTCAAGGTGAGTATATTCTCATGTGTTTATCCTTTGTCACATGGAGCTGTGCAAATAGTCATACAGTTTCCTGTTATGTTTTATAGGCATGGATGGAATCTGACAGTCCTTCCTAATAATTCAGGATCTATCCTGCGACACCTTGGTGCTGTGCCTGGTAAATTTATGATATTACTTATAATTTATTTTATAAAGTTCTATTCCCAGTCTGGTGTTTCGAGATAATTTGTTGATACACTCATTGACAAAAAAACAGAAAAAAACACACCACGACAGAAATGTTGGATTGCTGCAGAACTCGGCATGCATTTAAAGAGGACCTGTCACCAAGTACAAAATGCTTTTTTTTTTTTTTTTTTTTTTTTTTTAAACTCTGTCCACCCATTCAGAAGATATGACCATGAAAGGTTATATGTAAGCTAGCTCTGATTCTCCATGTGGGTGGGAACCTTTTGCATTTCTTTGAAAAAATAAAAAGGTTCCTGCCCTCATGGAGAGTCAGTGCTATTTTATGATGTCATTTTGTACTTGGTGAGGGATCCGCTTTAAGTCTCAGCAAGGTATGTAAATGGTTACAGGTGCGGTGTGATTAGACACTGGGTCTTGACGCAAGGGAGCATAAAAGTGCTTTCCCCACTGCTCTATAAATATTCTCTCAGATGCTACTTTTGGTCTGTTTCCTTCTTGGTGAGAGTTTGACTGCTAAGCATACCTCTACGATGCACCTGAAGACATAATACCCAGTTGACAGACTTTGAGGGGATGCATTATTGTGTTGACCTAGCTGTTAGGTGGTTTTGGGAGCAATGGCTACGCGCAGACTCGCCCACAGCGAGATCTGCCAACAAACACAGGCAGCTTCCACAGTTTTTGTCCATCTTCCAGACATAGGTGGCACCTTTATTACTCAACCCTGTCTGTCCCTGGATCATTTCCAGGCACTTAGCAGAAGGAAACTTGGTGTCACAATTATCTACCATTATCTACCAGCCGTCATCGTCTTAGTTTGCAGTGGTGTCATGAATGAGAAACCTGGACTGCTATGAACTGGAACATAATAGATTCTAGTGACAAATCCAAGTTCTGTTTGGAATCTGACAACAGTTATGTTTTAGTATGGGAGTCTCGTGATAAGAGCTTCAATCCTGCTGGTGTGATGATCTGAGGAGCCATCGCATACAACAGTTAGTCACCCGTAGAAGTGATATAAGGAAAACTAGCAGTTAAGTAATATGTGCAGGACATTCAGGGGCCATATGTATTGCCTCTCATTGCTGGGCTTTCAACTGGCATTTTTCAGCAGAATAACACTCACCCTTACCCAGCAAGAGTTTCCCAAAAACTTCTCCTCCAGATTGCCAACCGGGCAGGCCAAGGAAATTTTTCAGATTTATCCCCAGTCGAGCATCTATGGACCAGGTAGAACACAACCTTCAGCAACCTACAAGTGTGCAGGTTCTACAGGACTAGCTGCATCCTCTGGTGGAAGAGAGTCCTAAAGGATACCATCTGGACTGTGTATACTAGAGAGAAGGGAAAAAAAAATACAGAAACAAACGCTGCCTGTGTGGAACCTGTGATTTGTTTTAAGGAATGACCCCAAAGGTCATTTAATGCCCTGTGGTTGAGTGCTCACCTGATGGGGTTGTGTATAGACACAACCACTATAACAGCATCAATATGTATAGTATAAAGGAGCAGCGTCACTCACAAACTGCTCCTGGAACAGCCAAGGGTGTGTCAATGTATACTCCAGTTCAAGCTCTATGGCTTGATGTAGACAAAAAAAAACAAAACACAGGATTGTGTATATGTCCCTGCCCAACTATATCTCATTTTGTATCCAGGCTACAGGTGGCCCAACAGGGTACTAGAGCTGCCTTCCAATTGTACAGTTTTCCCCAATAAACTTATCCTTTCACTCTAATATTGTAATCACTTACATATGTCATCTTTATATTCACACACAGAAAGTTTGTTCAGTTCCAACAACTCTTCTTGGTGCCTTTTTGTTTTTTGTCACGGAGTATATATAGGTTATCCATTGATTCTGTTTTCATCATATATATCTCTTTAATATGATACTTATAGTGAACCCCAAAGATGTACCATCTTCAGCAATTGTCATGTCCTTAGGGATTTGAGTTCCCTTTAAAGAGTGTTTATGGATGTGATAAACATTTGTATGTGAACAGATCATTAAAAATGCCTTGAAATCTTAATTTTTACAAATTTAAACTTTCTGACCTTTGGTTCTCCTTCACTGCTGCGCAGGTGAAGGGAATAACCATTTCTGTGCCTACTGTCAATTCATTGCACCTCCCAAAGAAACATCAGTAATATAGTAGCAGTGAAGATTTCTTGCACTCACCCCTTGCAGCACTTCAAATGTTTCTGCAGTAAAGCAGGTGTTAAGATTCTGGGATGATAGACAAAAATGTGATATGGGTCATGATGTCTGACTTTATCTACTGATAAAATCTTCTTTCCAACTGTAGCCTTGATGTTTTATTCTCGCAACTATTGCTTGTCTTCACACTGTCAATAGAGTTCTTTATTTTCATCTTTCAGGAGTAACAATTCCTTGGCTTAATATTGGCATGGTTTTTTCTACCTCATGCTGGTCTCGAGACCAAAATCACCTTCCCTACATTGACTACTTACACACTGGTGCTGACTGCATTTGGTAAGTGTTGAGATCTTTGTGTTGCTTACTGTGTCACCTGCATTACCGTTGTCTTTCTCTTAAACTTTGTTGTGTGTTTGTTAAATCTTTTGTGATGTTGTGTGTGAATGTAGTAGCGCATTACCACCATTAGGCTAGAGCTGCACGGCAACATTGGTCGTGACTCTGTGTGTGACCAAAGATTACTGTCTCACTCTGCAACTCCTTTACTCATGTAAGTGAATGGAGACGCATTAGGACCCTGAATCTCCTGTGTGGCCCTAGCCTTATAGAAATTGGAATTCTTCATTTTCCTGGATTATTGAATAAACTGTTTCAGGAGCTCAGTAGTCCAGATACACTTAAATGTAGAGCAGCCTATGTTTCAATGTCTTTAGTGGATATTTCTTACAATGTGTACTATAGCAGTCACCTCGTGTGTTATACTTCCCATATGTACATACACAAACTAAAGAGTTTACACGGGAAGCCTGTCTACCATTCTGCTGTAATGAACATTGCATTATTTACTTTGAAAAAGGTTATGTTCTTTGGCAACTGTCCTATATGTACACTAGTATGTCCAATCAGATCAGGTTTCGTGTACCTGTAGTCTAAGAAGTGCTGTATGTTCAGAGCATCTGGATATATGTAGACTTCATTTATTTTTTTAACATTTGGAAAATGCAGTTTTTCTGGCATTTTTGAAATGCTATGAGACCCCCCCCCCCCCAAGAAAAAAATACCCTACAAATAACCAAAACTCTGTATATGTAGACGTCGCAAAGGAGAACCTTTCGCATCTCCAACAAGCACAGCTCTTTACATCAGTTATTAGCTGCTGCTCCACTGATTCTGGCACGGTTGGAATTTTCTCTCTAGCCTCCACCGTTCCCGAGCAATCAATGCTGTTAGTTTTGTTTTCTGATATATTATTTAGGCTCTGTAGTGTCAGGCAGAAGCAAGCAATGGTTGTGATTCTGAGCTCTGACACTGACCACCTGTGATTGGAGCTCTGAATCTCGCCACCTGCCCAACACTGTCATTACAGAGTTAAAATAGCATTTTGGGCACTAGAAATAAGGGTACTTATTGCTCAGGAACAGTGGAGGCTAGAGAGAAAATTCTAACTGCTTTGAAGTCAGTAAATCAGTGCCTATTGACAGATGCTGAGAGCTAGAATCAGTAGAGGTGGTGAAAGGTTCTCTTTAAAGTTAACATCTGGCTTTTTTTTTTTTTTATATTGTTTTAGTCCTTTATTACAGGGCATACTAATGTATATGTATGCAGATCAGTCTTCTGATCACATGATGAGCCGGAGGACCTGTTGTGGATTTGAATAAAATAAATGATGCTCCTGTGCATTGTTCATCATAAAAATCACTGGAGTAGGGCTTTAAAGGGATTGTCTGAGAGTTCAAGATAGGAAACTATGTAGCTGCAGGAAATGTTATAAAACTTAAATTAATAAATAAAAAAAATATACAGTGAAGGAAATAAGTGTTTGCCAGTGGGCAAACTTACAAAATCAGCAAGGGATCAAAGACATGAACAGTCTATAATTTTAAGGGTAGGTTAATTTTAACAATGAGAAATAGAATATCAAAAATAAAATCCAGAAAATCACATTGTATAAATTATATAAATTTATTTGCATTTTGAAGAGAGAAATAAGTATTTGATCCCCTACCAACCATTAAGAGTTCTGGCTCCTACAGACCAGTTAGACGCTCCTAATCAACTCATTACCTGCATTAAAGACAGCTCTCTTATATTGTCACCAGTATAAAAGACTCCTGTCCACAGACTCAATTAATCAGTCAGACTCTAACCTCTACAACATGGGCAAGACCAAAGAGCTTTCTAAGGATGTCAGGGACAAGATCATAGACCTGCACAAGGCTGGAATGGGCTACAAAACCATAAGTAAGACGCAGGGTGAGGAGGAGACAACTGTTGGTGCAGTAGTAGGAAAATGGAAGAAATACAAAATGACTGTCAGTCGACATCAATTTGGGGCTCCATGCAAAATCTCTCACCTTCCTCATGATCAAGGATACCACACGAGGTGAGATCAGCCTAAAACTACACGGGGGGAATTTGTTAATGATCTCAAGGCATCTGGGACCACAGTCACCAAGAAAACCATTGGTAACACATTACGCCATAATGGATTAAAATCCTGTAGTGTCCGCAAGGTCCCCCTGCTCAAGGCCCATGTACAGGCCCGTCTGAAGTTTGCCAATGAACATCTGGATGATTCTGCGAGTTAATGGGAGAAGGTGCTGTGGTCAGATGAGACAAAAATTGAGCTCTTTGGCATTCTCAACTCGACGTGTTTGGAGGAAGAGAAATGCTGCCTATGACCCAAAGAACACCGTCCCCACTGTCAAGCATGGAGGTGGAAACATTATGTTTTGGGGGTGTTTCGCTACTAAGGGCACAGGACTACTTCACCACATCAGTGGGAGAATGGATGGAGTCATGTACTGTAAAATCCTGAGTGACAACCTCCTTCCCTCCGCCAGGACGTTAAAAATGGGCTGGATCTTCCAGCAGGACAATGACCCAAAACATACAGCCAAGGCAACAAAGGAGTTGCTCAAAAGAAGCACATTAAGGTCATGGAGTGGCCTAGCCAGTCTCCAAACCTTAATCCCATAGAAAACTTATGGAGGGAGCTGAAGCTCCAAGTTGCCAAGCGACAGCCTCAAAATCTTAATGATTTAGAGATGATCTGCAAAGAGGAGTGGACCAAAATTCCTCCTGACATGTGCGCAAACCTCATCATCAACTACAAAACACGTCTGACTGCTTTGCTTGCCAACAAGGGTTTTGCCACCAAGTATTAAGTGTTGTTTGCCAGAGGGATCAAATATTTATTTCTCTCTATAAAATGCAAATAAATGTATAAAATTTATACAATGTGATTTTCTGGATTTTATTTTTGATATTCTCTCTCACTGTTAAATTTAACCTACCCTTAAAATTATAGACTGTTCATGTCTTTGTCAGTGGGCAAATTTACAAAATTAGCAAGGGATCAAATACCTATTTCCTTCACTGTACATGTTAAATAATCACCTGTTGCTTCAGCGCTGATGCTCTGGAGGCCCCTACCAGCCTTTATTTTTTGGGAGTGATTACAGGGTGTACATGCTGAGGCCACTGACTGCCTGCCTTGGTCACATACTGGTAGGGCACATCATTGCACCAAGACAGAAAAAAGACTGGCAGGGACCACTAGAGCATCAGCACTGGAGCAGCTGAATAATCTTTGTGCTTATTCTATAACATTTTCTTCATTTCTTAAACTCTCGGACAATATCTTTGTTGTATTTTCTGATGTACCTTTTAGAACAAGGATGCTACTATTAGAAAAAAAATCCTCCCATGTTTACACTAAAACATATAATGTAAACCAACAGTCACAAATGGTAAAAGTATCACATTATCTAAATAGACAGCTTCTGTATGACAACTGGCACAGACAAAAATGAAGGTAAAGTCTTATGGATCTGGATCCCACTGTGTTGCTCTAACATCCACTATGTTGTAATACAGGTATTGCATTCCTGCTGAGGAAGAGAGCAAACTTGACAAAGTGGTACATACTCTACTTCAAGCCAATGGTACTCCTGGTCTTCAGATGCTTGAAAGTAATGTCATGGTAAGTCCATGCTGTCTTGTATGTGGCATTAATTGGTTATTGATAGACTTGTTCACACTTTGGTCGCTGTTATCATGGAGTGATACATTACATCTGTTCACCAGCATTTCAGGCCCTTTTGGAGGCTGTAAGTTTGCAACTGATTTACGCATGAGCTGAGTGGGAGACCTACTTATCAATTTGACTGTTTGCTAGTGGCGGAGTTATAACACCTAGTTTAAAGGAATATCTACACTTATCTGCTGGATGGTTTCCAGGGTATAGTCTTGAAGATTTTCACAGTTTTGACATATAGATAATATGAACATAATCTCTCTTTTCTCAGTATGTGGCTTTGCCAATGCTCTTACTTGCCAGCTAGCTAGCTTTTTGAATACTATTTGTTTCTGACTTTGCATTTGCACTCTATATCTACTCTAATAATATTTGTAACATTTTCCTCCCACAGATCTCCCCAGAGGTGCTGTGCAAGGAGGGGATCAAGGTGCACCGTACTGTACAGCAGAGCGGACAGTTTGTGGTCTGCTTCCCAGGATCCTTTGTGTCAAAAGTGTGCTGTGGCTACAGTGTTTCTGAAACTGTGCATTTTGCTACCACCCAGTGGACAAGCATGGGCTTCAAAACTGCCAAGGTATACATGAATGTTTGCAGCCTTAACTGCTATCTTTAATATATAGTGAGTTCCCAGCAATGACCATGTTCCTGATATGCTGCTAGTAACATAAGAGTATCTACCATCCACATCACATATAGTTACACCCTTGTTATAAGTCAGGCCAGTTATAATGCAAGTGACATATCTGAATTCATCTTTCCATGGGTCATGTAAGATCACATCTATAAGATTTTTTTGTTGCAGCATGTCATTATCTTTCTATCATGTTTGGCTCAATGTATGATTCTATAATTTTTTCTATTTCAGGAAATGAAACGTCGACACATAGCAAAGCCGTTCTCTATGGAGAAATTATTATATCAGATTGCAACAGCTGAAGCTAAAAAGGAGAACAGCCCAACTCTGAGTGTCATTTCTTCACTGCTCGGAGAGCTCAGGTAAAAGGAAATATATGGCTGAGGTGTTGGCTCCAAAACACCATCATTTTCACCTTGTACAAGTTGGAAAACTTGATCAAAGTGTAACTAAACTTTTAGACAATTTTTGGTTTTCTGGAAGCTTTTGTAACATTAATGAAGTTTTGCAATATATTTTAACAAATTTTTTGCTCCTTTTTTGAAGCCCTGCGTTTCTTTATTCCTTCCCTTGTTTCTCTTTTGAGAGCTTCTTGGCACTGTATACAATGTGCAGGTTTGTGTGTGTAATAAAGAGAAATGGAGGAGGGTCCCTTTTAAACAGTTTTTATATCTCGGGCATTATATAAAGTAGAAACTTGCTTCTGGTGTCGTATGAAAGAGGAGATTCTATTCTTTCATTAGACACTAAGGTTTTTTCCTTTTTTATTTCCAGAGGAAAATACAGTCAGAATTGGGATATTTATATGTAGTTGCTCCCAATCCCGACTGTGTTTTCAACAAGTGATATCTCTTTCATAGTGTCATATGAAAGATGAATCTCCTCTTTCATACAAACCCAGAAGCAGGTTTCTACATTTATAATGCCCGAGATAATTGTTTGAAGTTACCTTCCCCCACCTTCAATTTTCTTTTCATTACACACACACGCCCCAATATTGTACACAATGAGAAGCAGTGTACAGCTCCCAATAAAGAAGCAGGAGAAAGCTTAAAGAAATGCAGGATTTCACAGAAAGTTTTCGCCAAAAGTTGTTAAAGCATATTTTTGCTTGAAACAAGCCAAGTCTCAATACTAGCATGTTGACGGCAGCAACCAATCTATTATGTTTCAGAAGCTTGCCGGGCTTGTGACTTGGTGTCCTTGCTTGTTTAATGCTGTTTTTTTTTGTCTACTATGTAGCGTCTATTTCCAAGAGGTGGTGTTGATGATCAATGTCCGTAACTATATCTTTGACTTATTTGTGTTGCACTTTTCTCTGGAGATCTGCTCCCACCATAAGGACTAGTTGAACCATGAGAGCATCTCCATGAGAAAACAGAGACCATTCACCATAATCTGAACCATTATTATGATTCAGCTTATGCAGTGACCTGAGATCTCAGCTGCACTATTTACCTGCAGCGTGAGTCCAGTATAGCCCTATAACTGAGGAGGAGAGTGTAACCACAGGTGTGATCTTATTTTGATACTATATGCTGTGCAATTCACCACTAAATTTCCTTTTTTAGGTCTAGTTCTTATTACTTCACCCTGACTACAGAGCTGTGGAAGAGCTGGCTGTAATGAGGGTAGAGTGATGCGCCACGCAGTTTCTGACTTGCTCTTTTTTTTTGGGCAGGGATACAGAGTTGAGGCAGAGAAGGGAACTCTTTGAGGCAGGCCTCCATTCATCAGCACGCTATGGGAGCCATGACACCAGCAACTCATCGATTGATGGGAAGAAAAAGCCTCGGAAGTGGCTGCAGTTTGAAACGTCCGAGAGAAGATGCCAGATTTGCCAGCATTTGTGTTACCTTTCCATGGTGAGCAAGAGCAGATTTGGTAATGGTGGTGTCAATGCTTTGGTTACTGCAGTTACTGTGTGTCTGTTCTTCAGTCTTATTCTTCAGGACATGCAATAATTATATTCACAGCAGCACATTACTTCTAAGATGAGAGTTAGCGTGGCTGGGTGCAGCTTGCAATTACAATATGACATGGTTCTAAATATCATGGCTTCTTACGCCCATTTGATCTACAATATACCTACTTCCATTGCATTACTTATGCATGTTATTTGTATATATAAACTCCTTGAGGATGACACATCAAGCAGTTGTATTTACCAGTTGCGGAATTGACTTGATATTTCTAAATTCAATTGTTTTTTTCTTTATTATCAGTATTTTTAGTTTACATCTTGCTGGCTCCTGTATGAACGAGTGATGACTTAGAAATATCTATTCATGACAAATCTATTTTAGCAATCCCGATAAACCTCATAAGTTATTGTTTGCTTCTCACCCCATCCATTTTGACTGTTCAGTTGTCTGTTTGTGAAGGTGGCACTGTACATAGTAGTTTGACTTTTAGTCAGCAATATAGCAGTGCTGCACTAATACTATATCGGTGTTAGGTGATTGCTTTATCTATATACTGTATTGGCATCAACCAGCAGGGGAGGTTGAGGATACAGAGGCAGTATATGATCACTTATCCTATAGATTGTTTTAATATGGTCACAAGACTAGCCTTTTATGTCCTTAACTTGTGCAGGAGACAAATAACTGTAGTCCCCTTAGATATCCTAATATGTTCCTCTCCCAATAAAACAGCATTCTAAGGGACTATTAACCGCCTAAATGGGTGAGCAATAGCTTTCAGATATCTGGCACACCTACACACCATGTCATGATATGGGAACTTTTACATATATTTTGTAACTGTTACCAGTCACCTTCTCATTTTGGACCAACTTGTATGTTAGGTTTACTGGCCCTTTTGAACATTGGTTTCCATTCTGGATGTCCATCTACGCCCTGCCTCTTACCTTGCTGTTGGTACAAAGGGACTCAAATTACTGGGTTTGTTACTGCAACACAGGCCACTTCTTCATATTGTATCATTCATTAGAGCAATGTGCACTGGCGGGCATCCTCCAGTATGTAATATAATTACTGCGTAAATCACTATTTAACCTCCACCTCAATGAGATTATGTAGCTGTGTTTCAGTACTGGCTCCATTTCCTGCTCAATACTGACCAAATGTTATTCTTGTCTAATATGCTCCTCCACTTTATTTTCTCTCAGGTGGTGCAAGAAAATGAGAATGTCGTGTTTTGCCTGGAGTGTGCACTACGTCATGTGGAGAAGCAGAAGTCATGTCGCGGGTTAAAGCTGATGTATCGATATGATGAGGTTCGTTGATAAATCTTATCGGTAGTAATCTAGCAAATATACGTAATATACTTTTTGCGTAGTGCCGACATGTTCCACAGCACTTATAGGCTACATATGGGAGTGAGGCCCCAGCTTACAAGACCTTATAATGAGGAAGAAGGGGGGTGATACAAATGGTAAAAGTGCTTGTACAGTGGGTCCAGCCATCTTTTATATCATATTGGATAGTACACATAAAGCTGCATGAGCCAGTCATCCACCAGTATATTTGTACACACAGATATGAAGTGCGTTTAAGTGTGTGGCAGTTAAGGTGGTGCATATGTATGTATGTATGGATGAACAGTAAGTTATATGAAGGCAAAACCTGCACTTGCTTCCTTTATCGTCTTTTTGCTGTATTTAAATGGGTTGTTACCTGAAGACAGTCTCTGTCTATATACCCTATTAGGGCACATGGACAATAGTTAGGGTCTGGGGTCCCCCCGTTCATGAATGGTAATGCTTTGCATGAGCCACTCCTGTTCTGACAGAACTTAGCTGCCTTTGTATTACAAGGATGTTTATTTATCCAAATAGGCACAATGTAATACTACATTTTCCCTCCAGTGGCTCCTGCTGCTGAAATTGCCTGGCTGGTCACAGCTTTTTCTTGGCAAAATCAGGTGTTTGGTGGGGTCCGGACCTGGGGTGCCAACTTGTTGTCCCCAGGGCAACATTTTTTAAGGGTTTTCTCTGTTCTTAGACAACTGCTTTTAAGTATAATTTTGTAAACATCTGCAAATAATAGATACATTAAAGGAGGGGTGGACACAGACTGCAGAGGGCCCCTTTAAAAAAAATATGTCTAGGCGCTCCATCCCCACTAATTTGCCTCAGCGATCAAATGGGGTTCAGGGTGTCTGTGGAATGAGGCACGCTGCGTGATTGAACAGGCTGTGTTATTAGACACCAGAACGCTGGGGGCGCATAGCATATTGTCACTTAGTGGCCCCTCCACACACTATGATGCCCTATAGTAGCACCTCCACGCACTATGATGCCCTATAGTAGAACCTCCGTGCACTATGATGCCCTATAGAGTCTGATACAGTTTTCTTTTACAAATTTTTCCAAAAATTTCTTCAGACCCCAGAGTATAATGATGGAGGTGCAGGGAAGGTGGTTAAACATAATAAACAGTATTACTCACTTCTCCTGGGCTCCGGTGCAGGTCTTCTGGCCTCTTCTGGTCATAGAGACGTCACAGATGGCATCAAGAGCCTGCTGAGGCCTGTTATTGGGCCGCCTGCATCTTGATGCAAAATGACACCTTAAGTAAGATCATGTGGGTTACATCGTCATCGTTTTGCGTCATGACGCCGACTTGACCACTGAGGCCAAATCACAGGCCTCCACAGTGTCTGACGTCATCCATGACCTCTCTAAGAACAGAAGAGGCCCAATGACTGGTGCCGAATCCCAGGATAGGTGAGTAACACTGTTTATTATGTTTAATCCCCTCCACTGTTCAGTCTGAAGTAAACCACTGGGCGGACAAGGTTCATCCAACACATACTCTGTCCCGGATGGACCCCCATTTTACTGTCCAGCTGAGTGGGCCTTAGGTCAGTTCATCAATTTGAAGATGTTTGAAGAGACCACAGCATTCATGGTAACACTATGGACTCTTCACTGAAAACCAAGCACAGTGCCGTATATTTCTGTAGCAGCTGTGCTTGGTATCACAGCTCAACCCTATTCACTTGAGCTGAGAACAGGCCATATCATGGATGAATGTGTTGTCACGTGGCCTGTGAAGTGGAGCGTCCGTAGCTTCAAAATGGCTGATTAGCCTATGTCTTGGGTGTTTATCTTCAGTTGATGACCTATCCCAAGGGAAATTCTTCTAAATAGATCTTGCGTTAAATCCTTCCCTGACTTTCCATAAACATATATGGTGGGATGTTCTTTTCCTTTATGTTTATGGCCATAGGATTAAGTGTAAGTGTCTCACACCTCTGGCAGGATCTGTTTGATCCCCATACGTATTAGATACATAATGCATTTTTTTTTTCTTTTTTGTGCAAGTATGAACCTAGCCTAAAGTTTGTCCCAGAATCCCACCAACATACCATCTTTTCAAATTTACCTGTAGCTCTGGAGTTGACCACAGGGTGACACAAATCTTGTTGGTTTTTTAATGAAATTCTTCCAAGGTATTATTTTTTATAAGTAAGAAGTGAGAATTTTGAATACTTTTGTACCAAGAGAAAATGAACATTCAGAATTGAAATTCCTGGTATCAGTTCCAAAATATATGTATTTTGGAATATGTATTATAATGTAATATAGTAATGTACAACATATGGTTTTGTGGAGCTAGAATGCTTGCTGCCTTACTTCCTACTATTTTTAATGACTTTCATTTTGCTTCCAGGAACAAATAATAAGTCTTGTCAATCAGATCTGTGGGAAGGTGCCTGGTAAAAACAACAGCATTGAGATCTGTATGGTTAAATCTACACCAAAAAGGGGACCAAGGAAGAGAGCCACACTTGATGTGCCATGCTCCAGACTTTCATCCATCAGTTTGTCCAAAAGTGCTTCAAATTCATCCTGAAGATGCCAACACTCTCAGTTCTCTGATCATATAAATATATATATATATAAATATATATTTTTATTTTGAAATTCTACCATAGTTTGGAGTACTTGCTGTAGAATGCAGGCTGTCTTTGCACTAGCTCTATGAAGATTTTTTTTGTTTCTTCTGGTTTTTAGAGACGTAACTTTGTTTTAGCATTAAACTGTTGATTTTATTTTGTTTTGTATGTAGACGCTGCAGTCAGACTTTCAACACTGCAGTCTAGTCACTGTTTTATGGTAGTCTAAGAGGAGGGGCAGTCTGTGTTTTTGATTTTCAATTTTTTTCTGCCGCCCCATAGACTGAATTCTATACAGAAAGCCTTCCTTGACAACCTTGTGTGAAAAAGGCTTTTAAAACATTTTGATAAGTTTAAGGTGTTTTTTTTTTTTTTTTTTTTTCTTTGTATTTCTTTATCCAGTCAAGGGAGCAGTTTTTTTCTAGAGGAAAAAAAAATCGAAACTTGAACAAAATCTGCTTTTACTTGGCTATGTCTCATTCTGTCATGTGCAAGATGAGTTTTGTAATTTTTTTAAAATTGGGGTCTAAAATATAGTAACTTAAAAGGTAAAAAAAAAAAAAAAAAAAAACAAAAACAACAAAAAAACACACAAAAAAAGACAAAAAAAAAACCCGGAGGATAGTTTGGCAGCTGATGGACTTTTTTCAAACAAAACCAGAGGCAGAATGCTGAGACTTGGAAATGGTTCTCTGTTACCAGCACATTTCTATGCATCAGTTAAAGGAGAAGAAGAGGCAAACGAACTCAAGCTATGCCTTCCTGGCAGAAGTCACGTGGGGGGTGGGGGACTATAAACTGTGCCTGATTTCATAAGGAATCCATTCTGTTATTTTTGGTGCTGTTGGCTACTTTATCAAAAAATGAAAAAGAAATGTTAAAAAAAACGTCAATAGCATCCTTTGGAAAAGAAAAGGAAAAGATGAATTTAAAGTATATAAATATATATATATATAAATGGTCGAAGCCAGAAGTGCTTCTATGTCATAGACGTGCAATCTTTCTAACATTCCATTTCATTCCACTGCTACTATATCTCAACACATCACACAATCAGCATTAATATGTATGTACATTGTTTTATGTTCCAGCCCCTCTCTCTCTGTCATGTGTTCCCAGGACAGAGATGAACTTGCATCATCCATCACCTTCTAGAGCCACTAGGGTCTGACTTTTTTTTTTTTCCTTCCCTTTTTAATTATTTTTGTTCTGTCGTGAATGTGAAAAATAATTTTCCTCATTGTCTTATTTTTCTCTGTTAGCTCTGTGTTTGCAAAAAGAAAAACAAATTACAAATCACAACCTTTTTTTGTACATATGCTTGTAAATTGAATAAAATACTTGAGCCTTCTTTTGGGGATTGGGGTGGACAGGGGACGGTGAGAAGAAAAAAAGATGAAGAAAAAGCCTTACATTTCAGTTTCTTCATCAGGTGGTCTGGATGCTTACAGGGTTATTCTTGTAACATATATAAGTGCTGCTTACATCACTGAACAACTGAAAAGAAATAATGGCGTAACTTTTGCCCCTTTTTTTTCTGGTTGTTTGTATGTGTGGGAATAAAGTATAAAAAAAAACAAAAAAAGGAAATTGTTTTCACAAAATTGTTCTTTGTTTCATGATTGAAAGAAATCCGAAAAAAAACAAACAAACCCCGTAGCTAGCCATATTGCACTGAACTCGCCAGTGGTGACTATTGGGAGAGTGTCCTTTAATACAATTTGTTGGTTGTTGTTGCAGAAGACTGAACTGTTTTTGAATATTTAACAATAACATAAACTGAGTCAAGTGTTTTCAAATGTGGTTGTCCAGTTTTATGGCCTTGCTGTGTGCTTTTTCCCTCTTGACAGTAAACTTCTATGACTACGGCTTACAGGTTGACATTTAATTTATTAGCACTGCTCTGCTCTCTTTCCTTGTGACGGAAAGACTCCATGTTGTTTATTGCCAGTTTTGTTTACTTTTCAGGTTTGTACAACAAGGTTTATTAATAAATGAGACAATTTTTTTTTTTTTGATACGTGTTTTGATTATTTTTAAGACTTGCCAATGTTGTCTGACTTCAACTGGTGCTAGGGCTTTTCTGCAGAATCTCTGTAATAATATTTGGTCATTTTCAGACACAAAACCTTAGTGTTCTTGCAAGCAGTCTGTAAACTTCTGTTTGACTAACCCATATTGCAATCCATGAGCCGCTAAATGGCACCATAATCTCTCCACGAAGAATTGTTGTAGCATCTATGAGAGGCACACAGAGGTACAGTATGGGCCCATAGTATAAATCCATACATAAAATGGTTTTGTGTATGAGATTTTGGACAAGGCTTACCTGTAGTGATTTTTTACCATCGTGTAGGATAGAATATCACATTTTAGCGATGATTTCTGTATCAGTAGTCAAAATTATCTGCTACATTGGATTAAAAATTGACATATCTGTTCTATGATAGTTGTGTTATCATGAGAATATGAGTGAAACTGTCTACAATTTCCTTACCACTGAATCCAGTCATTGCATTTAGGCAGGTGCATAGTGTTCTTCAATGGTATTCTAACATTTTTACATAAACCCGTGCATGCACTATATTGGCAGAGCATTTTTTTTTTCTGTGTTCTAAGTTTGTGACACTGCATTGTATAATTTTTTTTTATTGTAATCTGCTCCCATCTCGCACAAGCCCAATGGTGAACAAGAATCTTGTCTCTTAGTCCCAGTGCAAAAATAACATCTGTAGAAATGTATGTGAACCCTGTGGTTTTCAGCCATTTTGGCCCTGCCTTTTGGAGTTTTTTTTTTCAAAACTTGATGATTAAACTAGTTTGGTTTGGTTTCTGTGTTTTTCATTTTCTCTCAGATCATTGAACCAGGTTTTCCTCAACCAAATGGACAAACCAAGGACATGGTGGTGGTAAATAGCAATAACTTGTTTGTCTTCTAAGAACTGCCAACAGTGGAGGACAACAACTTACATATGTTTTAACACAGGCAGGAGGTAGCTTTGATCTGTAGGTTAGTAGATAAAGGGCTGTTACATTACAGACACTTATCCTGTAACATTGTGGAGGGGCGGGGGAAAAGTTGAATGAAGCATGGCACTCCATTCACCTGTATGGGGCATTTGGAGCTTGCCTGCATTTCAGAGGAAACACTGGGGCAGGTTTACTATTGTGGTTATGGCTAGGCACTGGTGTAAATTTTGGTGCAAAGTCAGTCAAGTAATAGGTAGTATAAACCTAGACTAGAGAGTTACCGATGCACCATGTTTAACCAATAGTATATGTGGACCATTATATGAGAATGGGGATTGGCATGGCTGGATTGTCAGGTTTTGGGATGTCAGAGTACTCATACTGACTGACTCCTGCCCACGACTGAAAGCGCCCTCAATTGTCACAGGAATATCAAAACTGGACCATGGAGAATTGGAAAGAGGAGAAGGCCTGGTATGAAGAATTTCATTTTTCTTAACTTCATATAGACACTTGGAGCATGTGCTGAGCTTAAAAGGATTCTGTCAGCAGAAAATTGAGATATAAACCAATCACAGTACCTTGCAGGGCTGTGAGCACAGTCGGATGATGACATACTGCACCTGGAAGTGAAGGCTGAATTCAGGTGGGGGCAGTCTGTGATCATAAGACATGCACAGTACAGTTAGTGGGGGGAAGCTGAGCAGCCTATTGATGGAAAGCAATGTTCCTACAGCCCTTTTCTGCTCATTTGCATAGGGATACAATGACTATTTTTACAAGAATGAGCAGCGCTCCTGAATAAGAAATACATCACTGTAAACTGCTGACACCCTACAAGGTACTGTGATGAGTTTATATCTCAATTTTCTGCTGACAGACTCCCTTTAAGACTCAGTATGTGAAGAAAAGCTAGTGTAGGCAGTGTGAAGGTTTGGGCAATGCTCTGCTGGGAAACTTTCGGTCTAGTAGGTATTCATGTTACTTTGACATGTGCTTGATGCAGACCACAAACAACCCTTTATAGCACTGGTATTATCTAATGGGTAGTAGGATGAAATGCTTTGCTTACAACTCAAACCGAAGGCTCCAACATGCTGCTAATGTCTTGTGCCAGATACCATAGGATACATTCAGGGGTCTTTGGGAGTTCTTGCCTCAACGGGTCAGATATTTTATTGACATAGGAAGGTATGGGGCATCTACTCAATATTAGGCAGGTCATTTCAATTTTCTGGCTGATTAGTGTATATTGGCTAATAAATTTACATGGTGTTCCTTCAGGCTGTTCTAAGCACGAAGTAGGAATTTGATACTGAATTTGTCAAGCAGAAAATTTCTGCTTCAGGAATTTGAAGCAGATTTTTTTTTCTGCTTGACAAAAACGGATGCAGATTTTGACTATGAATTTGGAGTACAGTTTTGCCTATTGGGCAGTGCCAAATTCTGTGCCAACGGAAAAGGTGTATTTTCCGCCTCCCATTCATTTCAATAGGAGTTCTTAGGTGGAATACGCCTGAAGAACGAGCAGGATGCCTATTTATTTATTTTTTTTCTCCACTGGCTGAAAAAAAAAAAAAAAAAAAAATCAGCTACTGCCTCCCATTGAAATGAATGGGAGGCAGATGTCGCCTCAAATTCAGTGTCAAATTACTATGTGTGAACACCCCATTTTAGTGGTATAAGACCAGACTGTTGACCTTTTTGCCTAGCAAAGACTCGCTCTCCACATCCCCAAATACTTTTATTTACACTATGTTCCAAATTATTATGCAAATTGGATTTAAGTATCATAAATAGATTATAGTAAACTCATGGCTGGTCTTGGGTCTCAGGATTCTTTCGGATCACTGAAATCGATCTCAAACACCTGTGATAATTAGTTTGCCAGGTGAGCCCCAATTAAAGGAAACCTACTTAAGAAGGACGTTCCACATTATTAAGCAGGCCACATGTTTCAAGCAATATGGGAAAGAAAAAAAATGGAACTCTCTGCTGCCAAAAAGCATCAAATAGTGCCATGCCATGGACAAGGTATAAAAACATTAGATATTTCATGGAAAGTTAAGTGTGATGATTGTACTTTGTAGAGATTTGTGGCTGATTCAGAGCACAGATGAGTTTGTGCAGATAAAGGCATGAAGAAGTTTTCTGCTAGACAAATTTATCTGATTAAGCAAGCAAAATACCATTACAAAGCAAGCAGGTGTTTGAAGCTGCTGGTGCCTCTGGAGTCCCACAAACCTCAAAGTATAAGATCCTGCAGAGGCTTGCAGCTGTGCATAAACCTACTATTCAGCTACCCCTAAACAGTGCTGTCAAACAGAAGTGGTTGAAGTGGGCCAAGACATACATGAAGACTAATTTTGAAACAGTCTTGTTTACCGATAAGTGACGTGTAACCCTGCATGGTCCAGATGGATGAGTAGTGGATGGCTACTAAGTCCCAATAAGGCTGCGATGTAATCAAGGAGGTGGAGGATTCATGTTTTGGGCCAGAATCATAGGGAGAGATCTGGTAGGCCACTTTAGAATCCCTGAAGGTGTGAAAAATTACCTCTGCAAAGTAAATAGATTTTATGACTGACCACTTTTTGTCATGATACAAAAAGATCATCTGTGCCTTCCTTAGCAAAATCATCTTCATGCATGACCTCATGCACCATCTCATACAGCAAAGAATACCTCTGAGTTATTGGCTGATATGGGCATAAAAGGAGAGAAACGCATAGTGTGGCCACCATCCTCCCTGTCCTCAACCTCATTGAGAAACTTTGGAATAACCTCAAGCTAAAGATCTTTGATGGCGGGAGGCAGTTCACAAAACAGCAGCTCTGGGAGGCTATTCTGACATCCTGCAAAGAAATTCAAGCAGAAACTATCCAAAAACTCTCAAGTGCAATGGATGCAAGAATTGTGAAGGTGATATCAAAGCAGCGGTCCTATGTTAACATGTAACATGGCCTGCTAAGATGTTTTTAATTGCAATAGCTTTTGATTTCAGTAAATGTGATCTCTTCATGCTGCAAAGTCAACAAATGACCATTTTCAGTTCTTTACAAACTATAAAATGTTTAGAAACTCTGTTGTGAATAATAATTTGGAACAGTGGATTTTGATTTTTTTAATTTATTAAAAAAAAAAAGTTATAATTGGGAGTTTTGTCCAATATAGTTTAATTTATCCTCTAACGGTTGAAGATTTGAACATTATACTGACTGTCATTTGCATCAACCATTTAGGAAAATCAGATAAAAATATAAGTTGCATAATACAGTGGCTTGCAAAAGTATTCAAACCCCTTGAACTTTCACATTTTGTCACCTTACAACCACAAACTTAAATGTATTTTATTGAGATTTTAAGTGATAGACCAACACAAAGTAGCAGATAATTGTGACGTGGAATGAAAATGATACATGGTTTTCAAAATTGTAATCAAATAAAAATCTGAAAAGCGTGACGTGCAAAAGTATTCAGCCCCCTGTACTCTGTTATCCCTAAATAAAATCCAGTGCGCACAATTACCTTCAGAAGTCACTTAATTAGTTAATAGAGTCCAGCTGTGAGTAATTTAGTCTCAGTATAAATACACCTGTTCTGTGAAGGCCTCAGTGGTTTGTTAGAGAACACTAGTGAACAAACAGCATCATGAAGACCAAGGAACTCACCAGACAGGTCAGCGATAAAGTTGTGGAGAAGATTAAAGCAGGGATAGGTTACAAAAATATATCCCAAGCTTTGAGAATCCCAAGGAGCACTGTTCAATCCATCATCTAAAAATGGAAAAGGTATTCTACAACTGCAAACCTACCAAGACATGGCCATCCACCTAAACTAACAGATCGAGCAAGGAGAGGACTGATCAGATAAGCAGCCAAGAGGCCCATGGTCACTGGAGGAGCGGCAGAAATCCACAGCTCAGGTGGGAGAATCTGTCCACAGGACAACTATAAGTCATGTACTCCACAAATCAGGCCTTTATGGAAGAGTGGCAAGAAGAAAACCATTGTTGAATGAAAGACATAAGAAGTGCCATTTGCAGTTTACCGCAAGCCATATAGGGGACACAGCAAACGTGGAAGAAGGTGCACTGGTCAGATGAGACCAAAGTTGAACTTTTTTGGCCTAAATGCAAAGCGCTATGTATGGAGGAAAAGTCACTGCTCATCACCCTGGACACACCATCCCCACTGTGAAACATGGTGGTGGCAGCATCATGCTGTGGGGAGGCTTTGACCAGCTTCCCTAAACCCTGCTGAAGAAGAGTTGATGGGAATATGGATAGAACTAAATACAGGGCAATCCTGAAAGAAAACCATTTGGAGGCTGCAAGACTTAAGACTGTCTTTCTGGAAGGTGAATCTCCTTCCTAATGACCCTAAACATACAGCCAGAGCTACAGTGGAATGGTTTAGATCAAAGAATATTCAGTTAGAATGGCCCAGTCAAAGTTCAGACCTAAATCCCATTGAGCATCCCATTGACAAGACATGAAAATTGCTGTTCACAGACGCTCTTCATCCAATCTAACTGAGCTTGATCTATTTCGCAAAGAAGAATGGGCAAAAATCTCAGTCTCTAGATGTGCAAAGCTGGTAGAGACATACCCCAAAAGAACTGCAGCTGTAATTGCAGCAAAAGGTGGCTTTACAAAGTATTGATATAGGGGGGCTGAATACTTTCACACCTCACACTTTTTAGATTTTTATTTGATTAAAATTTTGAAAACCATGTATCATTTTCATTCCACTTCACAATTATCTGTTACTTTGTGTTGGTCTACCACTTACAATCTCAATAAAATACATTTAAGTTTGTGGTTGTAAGATAACAAAATGTGAAACAGTTCAAAGGATATGAATACTTTTGCAAGCCACTGTAATTTGGAACGCTTTGTAGACTAATAACTCACCTTTTACATATCCTCAGTTCCAGCATGTTTTTATATATATACTATTTTCAGCCTATATAAATTTTTGAATGGATCCAGACAACTTCCTCCAGCATGGCTCAGTTATAAGCTACTTGTCCCCTCTCTTGAAAAGTACAGGTACAAAATGTCCTTCCTAACAGTATGGGGGATATAGTATGAATTGCTAGAATGTATGTGATAGACGATTAATGGTTGAAGGCAGAGAAATCATCTATGGTAAGAATTGTTAAAGGTAAGTAAATAAAGTACAGTACGATAAAATTCCACAAGATGGCAGTGCACAAACTTGTTTAATTAGAACTATATTTGCCAAGGACAAATCACAAATAAGATGAATTAGTTCCGGACTGGATTTTCTTTACTCTTATGAAAGTTTTCTCTATTCCAGATGCACTACATGTCCAAGATTGTGATGATATTTTATGTAAATGACATTGCTTCTACAATAAGGGTGTTCTTACACCGTGCAGCCTGGCTGCATCTACTATGTGCTATTTGCTGGGATGCATGTATTTATTGCTCTTACTTGTATAGTGCCAACATAAGGCCCCCCCCACATGGTATAATGCCCCCTCACAATATACTGTCCCCATTACAGGACCCCTTTCAGTATGTTATCCCCATTACAGGCCCAATACAGTATATAATCCATGACAGATCCCCATTATATGTCCCACACACAATAGATTGCCTCCCACACAGGCACCCACAGAGGAACTGTTACCTACTGGATTACTGTGGAAGGTAACAGATGATTTTCACGTACCTATCCCTGTTCCTGTCCTTGGCTGTGCAGGCTTAGGCATCCAGGGGCCGCTGCATTTTACATCCTGACACTGTAGAGTATCTCAACGCGACCTCCGGGGCGTAATATGCAGCAATGCCTAGAGGCCTAAGTTTAGGCAGCCATGGACCGGATCGGGGATTGGTTAGTGAAAATTGCCCGTTGCCTGCCTAAAAAAAACTAAATAAAACAACAGTGGGAAGCTGGTCCATAGCAGCTGTTATCGTGGTAGTTACACCCCTGGCCAAAACATTCCATACACTTTACAGACATGGTCAGTCCTTGTCCCATGTAGGGCTCACAATCTGAATTCCCTAGTTTAAGTATGCCTTTTAGAATGTGGAAGGAAGCCAGACTAGCCCTGGCAAATAGCACATAGTGGATGAGGCCGGGAAGAACAGTGTCTGGTGTTTACTCTAAGACTCACAAGCAGTTCTCAAGATAACCAGGCTATATCTTATTAAAGGAGTATTCCCATTTTATAAAGTCATGACATATTGCTAGGATATGACGTATGGGGCACCAACCTCTGGCTGCCTCACTAAGCAGGAATACTAAAAACAAAACCAGTGGACATGTGTAGTGCTGTTTTTGTAAGGAAGCAGCCATGTTTTTCCTGGACAAACTCCTTTAACCCTCTGAGGGAGTGTCATATTTTGAATGATTGTTTTTCCATCTCTGCAGTTAGAAAGTCATAACTTTTTTAAATTTCTCCATTAACGGCCATATGAGGGCTTGTTTTTCGTAGGATGATATGTAGTTTTAAATGACGCCATTTTGGGATACATATAAATGGGGCAGATTTATTAAGACTGGGGTTTTGTATGTCAATCTTAATAATGGCCCAAACAGGGGCACGGCAGCTCTGATTTATGAAGAGGCTCTGGGTTCTTTAGTTGCATACCCCTGCACCAGAATGGAGATTTGTGACACATTTTCACCCCTCTGCACCAGAAAACTGGCGTAGTGTGGTTGGAAAATTCCCCACATTGTTTTGTTTAATTTTAATAATGTTTGAGGGACTGCATTAAAAAAACAAAAACAAAGAAAACTGCACTTAGGCTATGTTCACACGTGCGCCTGGTCTCCACCTGGGGATTGCGTTCCCCATTTCGCTTTAAAAATGCGGAGAGAAAAGTCCTGCAAGTAGCACTTTTCTTTCTGCATTTTTTGCACTTTTCGGGCGGAAACTGGGCGCAAACCTGGCAGACCCCATTATAGTCTATGGGGTCCATGGGTTTATGAAGGTAACCACTTTTTTAAGAGGATTAGGTTTCCGTTCGGGGAGTCCCCAAGCAGACCCCCCCCAAACGGAAACCGGAACGCAGGTGTGAACCTACTGTAACGTAATTGTTTTTGAGTTTTCTTTTAGTGACACTCACTCTGGTAAAAATAGTAACTTTTCTATGCGTTATTGTGATTACAGAAATACCAAATTGATAGAGTTTGTTATATTTTACTACTTTTATAAAATAAAAATCTTTAAATATATTGCTTTGTGCTTTGCACTATATTCTAAGTATCATAATTATATATTTGCTATGTAGCAGTATAAGGCAAACTTAAGTTTTTTGTTTTTTTTTTTAAAAGGTACATACAACTTTTTTTCTTCTTCTTCGGGTTGGTGAGATAATAAAAAAAAAAAAAACAATAGTTCTGGCAGTGCGCACCATGACGCAATGCAGTGGCTTTATGGGAAATACCTCTTATGACGTACTATTACAGCATGGGTTGGGAAGATGTTAAAAACCTCGCTGTAAATAAAGTGTGCCTCCAGCAATGAACATTGTTTAATTTTAAGGCCCCAAATCACTTCTCATTAACTTCATAACATTCTTTTGAGGGCTAGAGCTCTGTTTTTCATTGTATCCACAGCAGACTTGCACATGTAGATTTACTTCTTTGTTAGGAGTTACAAACCACACATGTACATGGCGTTCTTACAGCTCCATGTACTTAGGATGGAATCGCTTTCCTGATTCTCCAGGTCAACATCTGATCCTCTCCTAATATGTTGAATGCCTCCGTTTTGGTCCTACCCTTCTCCCATCTGCCCTAGGCAGTTCTCAATTACTGCAGAATAAGACTTTACTGTATATATGGAGGCACACATTACCTGTACAGAGAAGTATAGCGCTCCATGTGCCAGACATTCACACTGCTAGGTGTTATATGGAGTTATTGTCTCTAAGTAGAATAGTTTTGGATATACGGCATCTGATGGCCACATTTTGTTTTGTTAGATTCATATGGGAGCAGGAGAAAAAAATGAAAAGACACATCAAAGTGGATTTTCCAGGCTTCATTGAAAAGAAAAAAAAAATGAAAGTTATTTTTCTTATTATTGACCTATCCTGTTTTTAGGCACCATTACACACTTGCACCCCGAGTTACCAGACCAGTTAAAACCCCCATTTTGGAGACTACACCAATCGAGGAATTGATCACAGGGTAAAGTGATCATTTTGACCTCGAAGGGGTTTCATAAAATTTATTAACATTGGGCCACGAAAAAATAATCCACAGCAAAAATGCTGACTTTTTGCATATACAGTCATATGAAAAAGTTTGGGCACCCTTATTAATCTTAATCATTTTTAGTTCTAAATATTTGGGTGTTTGCAACAGCCATTTCAATTTGATATATCTAATAATTGATGGACACAGTAATATTTCAGGATTGAAATGAGGTTTATTGTACTAACAGAAAATGTGCAATATGCATTAAACCAAAATTTGACCGGTGCAAAAATTTGAGTACCCTTATCATTTTATTGATTTGAATACTCCTAACTATTTTTACTGACTTACTGAAGCACAAAATTGGTTTTGTAACCTCACTGAGCTTTGAACTTCATAGCCAGGTGTATCCAATCATGAGAAAAGGTATTTAAGGTGGCCAATTGCAAGTTGTTCTCCTATTTGAATCTCCTCTGAAGAGTGGCATCATGGGCTCCTCAAAACAACTCTCAAATGATCTGAAAACAAAGATTGTTCAACATAGTTGTTCAGGGGAAGGATACAAAAAGTTGTCTCAGAGATTTAACCTGTCAGTTTCCACTGTGAGGAACATAGTAAGGAAATGGAAGACCACAGGGACAGTTCTTGTTAAGCCCAGAAGTGGCAGGCCAAGAAAAATATCAGAAAGGCAGAGAAGAAGAATGGTGAGAACAGTCAAGGACAATCCACAGACCACCTCCAAAGAGCTGCAGCATCATCTTGCTGCAGATGGTGTCACTGTGCATCGGTCAACAATACAGCACACTTTGCACAAGGAGAAGCTGTATGGGAGAGTGATGCGAAAGAAGCCGTTTCTGAAAGCACGCCACAAACAGAGTCGCCTGAGGTATGCAAAAGCACATTTGGACAAGCCAGCTTCATTTTGGAAGAAGGTCCTGTGGACTGATGAAACAAAGATTGAGTTGTTTGGTCATATAAAAAGGCGTTATGCATGGCGTCAAAAAAACACAGCATTCCAAGAAAAACACTTGCTACCCACTGTAAAATTTGGTGGAGGTTCCATCATGCTTTGGGGCTGTGTGGCCAATGCCGGCACCGGGAATCTTGTTAAAGTTGAGGGTCGCATGGATTCAACTCAGTATCAGCAGATTCTTGAGAATAATGTACAAGAATCAGTGACGAATTTGAAGTTACGCCGGGGATGGATATTTCAGCAAGACAATGATCCAAAACACAGCTCCAAATCTACTCAGGCATTCATGCAGAGGAACAATTACAATGTTCTGGAATGGCCATCCCAGTTCCCAGACCTGAATATCATTGAACATCTGTGGGATAATTTGAAGCGGGCTGTCCATGCTCGGCGACCATCAAACTTAACTGAACTGGAATTGTTTTGTAAAGAGGAATGGTCAAAAATACCTTCATCCAGGATCCAGGAACTGATTAAAAGCTACAGGAAGCGACTAGAGGCTGTTATTTTTGCAAAAGGAAGATCTACTAAATATTAATGTCACTTTTCTGTTGAGGTGCCCATACTTTTGCACCGGTCAAATTTTGGTTTAATGCATATTGCACATTTTCTGTTAGTACAATAAACCTCATTTCAATCCTGAAATATTACTGTGTCCATCAGTTATTAGATATATCAAATTGAAATGGCTGTTGCAAACACCCAAATATTTAGAACTAAAAATGATTAAGATTAATAGGGGTGCCCAAACTTTTTCATATGACTGTAGGTATAATGGAAGCAGAAAGTCAGCAGAGAAAAACAAATGTGGACTTTCTGTGAAAAGCGCTGCGGGAAAAAAAAAAACACAATGCATTTTCGCCATGGTTTTTCCTGTTGCGGTCTGCTACGTGGGGCCTTAGCCTTAAGCGGATTATCCCAGGTACAACTGTGTCATACATTTGGGCATAAGCTGCTGTTTAGGAACACAGCTCCGCTCAGAAGAGAAGTAGGCTTTTGGAGTACAGATTTACATGGACTGGTTTTGGATGTCATGTCCCTTTTGCCCTGGAGGTGTCGGTAAAGTGAAATTTCCCAAGAAGTTACACCATTTTGGAAACTACAATCCCCAAGAAATTTATCAAGATGAGCAATAGTTTTCCAGACATGAATGCACAATGGATAGTGGCATCTTTATCCTCATAAACTCTAAACCTGAGGTCCACTCTGATATATGCTTGTACTTCTTACACTTCTTACACATTTGTTATCAATTAGTTTAGTTTTTTTTTATTGTCCAAGTTATAACTTTTTTCCATTCATTAATTTAATGTTATACAACTTTGGGAGTGCCTATAAATTACTAACTAAATTTTAACTGTTTCTGGGAGGGATAAAAAAAAAATAATATATATATATATATCTTCTGGCATTGCTTTTTAACATTTTAGACATTCAACATACAGCATAAGTAACATTTATTCAAGTTACCTTTATTCTATGGGTCTGTACAATTACAATAATACATCATTTAATTTTGCAAAATAAAAACCCATTTTGGGAAAGAAAAAAATCAATTGCTTTGTCCATCACTATCTTCTGAGAGGTGTAAGAGGGCAATAGTACATAGAGTGGGGAAAAAAAGTATTTAGTCAGCCACCAATTGTGCAAGTTCTCCCACTTACAAAGATGAGAGAGGCCTGTAATTGACATCATAGGTAGACCTCAACTATGAGAGACAAAATGAGAAAACATATCTAGAAAATCACATTGTCTGATTTTTTAAGAATTTATTTGCAAATTATGGTGGAAAATAAGTATTTGGTCAATAACAAAAGTTCATCTCAATACTTTGTTATATATCCTTTGTTGGCAATGACAGAGGTCAAACGTTTTCTGTAAGTCTTCACAAGGTTGGCACACACTGTTGCTGGTATGTTGGCCCATTCCTCCATGCAGATCTCCTCTAGAGCAGTGATGTTTTGGGGCTGTCGCTGGGGAACACGGACTTTCAACTCCCTCCAAAGGTTTTCTATGGGGTTGAGATCTGGAGACTGGCTAGGCCACTCCAGGACCTTGAAATGCTTCTTACGAAGCCACTCCTTCGTTGCCCTGGCGGTGTCCTTGGGATCATTGTCATGCTGAAAGACCCAGCCATGTTTCATCTTCAACGCCTTTGCTGATGGAAGGAGGTTTGCACTCAAAATCTCACGATACATGGCCCCATTCATTCTTTCATGTACACGGATCAGTCGTCCTTATCCCTTTGCAGAGAAACAGCCCCAAAGCATGATGTTGCCACCCCCATGCTTCACAGTAGGTATGGTGTTCTTTGGATGCAACTCAGCATTCACTCTCCTCCCAAACTCGACGAGTTGTGTTTCTACCAAACAGTTCTACTTTGGTTTCATCTGACCATATGACATTCTCCTAATACTCTTCTGGAACATCCAAATGCTCTCTAGCAAACTTCAGACTGGCCCGGATATGTACTGGCTTAAGCAGGGGGATACGTCTAGCAATGCAGGATCTGAGTCCCTGGCGGCGTAGTGTGTTACTGACGGTAGACTTTGTTACATTAGTCCCAGCTTTCTGCAGGTCATTCACTAGGTACCCCCGTGTGGTTCTGGGATTTTTGCTCACCGTTCTTGTGATCATTTTGACTCCACGTGGTGAGATCTTGCGTGGAGCCCCTGATCGAGGGAGATTATCAGTGGTCTTGTATGTCTTCCATTTTCTAATTATTGCTCCCACAGTTGATTTCTTCACACCAAGCTGCTTGCCTATTATAGATTCAGTATTCCCAGCCTGATGCAGGTCTACAATTTTGTTTTTGGTGTCCCTCCACAGCTCTTTGGTCTTCACCATAGTGGAGTTTGGAGTGTGACTGTTTGAGGTTGTGGACAGGTGTCTTTAATACTGATAACAATGTCAAACAGGTGTCATTACTACAGGTAATGAGTGGAGGACAGAGGAGCCTCTTAAAGAAGAAGTTACAGGTCTGTGAGAGCCAGAAATCTTGCTTGTTTGTAGGTGACCAAATACTTATTTTCCACCATAATTTGCAAATAAATTCTTAAAAAATCAGACAATGTGATTTTCTAGATATGTTTTCTCATTTTGTCTCTCCTAGTTGAGGTCTACCTATGATGTCAATTACAGGCCTCTCATCTTTTTAAGTGGGAGAACTTGCACAATTGGTTGCCGACTAAATACTTTTTTCCCCCCCACTGTACATAGATGTTATACTACACCCCTTTGCTATCACTTTACCAACATCTATCTGAGACACCATGGATGTCCTGGATCGTCTGGAGGGAACCTATTTTCCAGCTGTCACAATGGTGGCCAGCCTAGACCTGGAGGCATTATATAGTTGAAATCCCCAGGATCGAGGCATGGAAGCCACCAAATATATATATTTTTTTTTTTTTGGATACGAGGGGGGACACCTAAGATCCCATAATGACTTTGTTTTGAATCTCCTACTGATTGCCTGTCAAATAAAAAGTTATTCTTTGTAAGGACAAGGTTATCTGCGAATTGAGACCGCTATGGGGATCCCCGCTGCACCCACATTTGCAAAATTTCTTTTTGGGATGGTTGGAGGAACATTTTGTTTTTACTAAGAAAATGGAGACCTGGATGTCGTCAGTGGTATTCAGACTCAGATACAATCGACAGTGTTCTGGTCTTCTGGATGGACACTGTAGAATGTTTTTGGTAATCCACTGCAGTTTTGAACGATAACAATCATAACCATATGAAGTTTACTGCCATGATTGATCAACATCACCCACTGGTTCCTTTCCGGAGAGGAAGAAATCTGGGTGACCACTTAGAACATAGCTATCTGCCCCCGGTATTGAATACAGGAACATAGCTTGACAGGAATAATATCCATGGAACAAATGCGGTTCTTGCAGGGCCTGTCAGTACATTAATAAAAGGCGCAGAGTTCAAGAGTGTGACAACAGGCTGGTCTTACAGGAATCGTGACTTCATTAACTATTGCTCCATGGGAGTGGTTTATTTGGCTACATTCACCTGTCCTTTGAATTGCATGGGAAAGACTAAGAGGGAACTCAGACTATGAGTACTAGACAGTTTAGAAAATATCTTGCGCAGAGGACCGTCCCCTGAGTAAACATGTGGGAGGCCAATGGGGGGACCCTATGGGTTTAACCTTTCAGGGCATTGCGAAAATCTGTCCATCAATATGAATGGGCTATTGGGACTGTAAAATACTCCAGAAAGTATCCCAACAGATCTTTAGACTACAATGTGTCAAACCCCTTGGTCTGAATGAAAACACCTCATTCACACCATTTATTTAAATACGATACCTCTGTAGTATATACAGTGGGTACGGAAAATATTCAGACCCCTTTAAATTTTTCACTCTGTTTCATTGCAGCCATTTGCTAAAAGCAAAAAAGTTCATTTTATTTCGCATTAATGTACACTCAGCACCCCATCTTGACAGAAAAAAACAGAAATGTAGATATTTTTGCAAATTTATTAAAAAAGAAAAACTGAAATATCACATGGTCATAAGTATTCAGACCCTTTGCTCAGTATTGAGTAGAAGCACCCTTTTGAGCTAGTACAGCCATGAGTCTTATTGGGAATGATGCAACAAGTTTTTCACATCTGGATTTGGGGATCCTCTGCCATTCTTCCTTGCAGATCCTCTCCAGTTCCGTCAGGTTGGATGGTGAACGTTGGTGGACAGCCATTTTCAGGTCTCTCCAGAGATGCTCAATTGGGTTGAGGTCAGAGCTCTGGCTGGGCCAGTCAAGAATGGTCACAGAGTTGTTCCGAAGCCACTCCTTTGTTATTTTAGCTGTGTGTTTAGGGTCATTGTCTTGTTGGAAGGTGAACCTTCGGCCCAGTCTGAGGTCCAGAGCACTCTGGAAGAAGTTTTCTTCCAGGATATCTCTGTACTTGGCCGCATTCATCTTTCCTTCAATTGCAACCAGTCGTCCTGTCCCTGCAGCTAAAAAACAACCCCATAGCATGATGCTTCCACCACCATGTTTCACTGTTGGGATTATATTGGGCAGGTGATGAGCAGTGCCTGGTTTTCTCCACACATACGGCTTCAAATTAACGCCAAAAAGTTCAATCTTCGTCTCATTAGACCAGAGAATCTTATTTCTCAGTCTGGGAGTCCTTCATGTGTTTTCTGGCAAACTCTATGCGGGCTTTCATATGTCTTGCACTGAGGAGAGGCTTCCTTCGGGCCACTCTGCCATAAAGCCCCGACTGGTGGAGGGCTGCAGTGATAGTTGACTTTGTGGAACTTTCTCCCATGTCCCTACTGCATCTCTGGAGCTCAGCCACAGTGATCTTTGGGTTCTTCTTCACCTCTCTCACCAAGGCTCTTCTTCCACGATTGCTCAGTTTGTCTGGACGGCCAGGTCTAGGAAGAGTTCTGGTCATCCCAAACTTCTTCCATTTAGGGATTATGGAGGCCACTGTGCTCTTAGGAACCTTGCGTGCCTGCAGAAATTCTTTTGTAACCTTGTCCAGATCTGTGTCTTGCCACAATTCTGTGTCTGAGCTCCTTGGGCAGTTCCTTTGACCTCATGATTCTCATTTGCTCTGACATGCACTGTGAGGTCTTATATAGACAGGTGTGTACCTTTCCTAATCAAGTCCAAATCAGTTTAATTAAACACAGCTGGACTCCAATGAAGGAGTAGAACCATCTCAAGGAGGATCAGAAGGAAATGGACAGCTTGTGAGTTAAATATGAGTGTCACAGCAAAGGGTCTGAATACTTATGACCATATGATATTTCAGTTTTTCTTTTCTAATAAATTTACAAAAATATCTACATTTCTGGGTTTTTTCTGTCAAGATGGGGTGCTGAGTGTACATCAATGAGAAATAAAATGAACTTTTTTGCTTTTAGCAAATGGCTGCAATGAAACAAAAGTGAAAAATTTAAAGGGGTCTGAATACTTTCCGTACCCACTGTACATGTGGGATTAAAACAATCAATACACCCCTAGAAAATTTCCTTGAGACAGGGATGGGATGGGATGGGATGCAGCTGGCTCTCCCTGGCTCTGTTGATCTAGTTGATAAAAATACTGCCAGTTGTAGACCTGAGGAGTAGAGATGCCCTGACCACCCAGTCCTGAATCTGGGTAGAGCAGGAAGCCATAGGCTTCTTGCTGTGCCACTTTTACACTTGTAGGCCACAAGCTGCCAGGAAACGAGAGGTAGGTATCTGTTCATTGCTCACCACACTGCTCTGTGTTTCTCCTAAGCTCCAGGCACAGGAGAATGGGTGGGGCCAGGGGAGCAGAGCCATGAGTAATGAACATCAGTGTTGGGGCACTGAGGGGGGCATTATCCTGTGTGGGACATTAGGGGAAAATATTAATGTAAGGGGAACAAGGGACACTATGTGGGGGGGTGCATGGCCTGAAAAAATGTTTATAATAAAAAAGAAAAAAAATAAATTATGCCAGCATAAAGCAGACATAAGGTAAATGTTAATTATTAACTATTTTGTGTGTCATGACTATGTCGTGAAGTAGAGAAATGAAAATTTTAAAAACTGCTAAAATATGTCAAAATTTTTTGTAAATTTTGGATTTTATATACATAAACGTAAAACACATCAGCCAAAATTTATCACATTAAAAGTATCTAAAATCTTGGAAATGTAGACATTGGAGAAGATTTATTATGCCTTGTACTTCAGTTTTTCTTTATCAGTCTATGTTCAAACTACAATGAAAAAGGTTACACAGTTTTCATGGTATGAAATTATTTAATTCATCAAGGCAAGTACACAATAGTTGGCACAGAATAAATCAAAAAATACTGTCTGGAAGAAGTTATCATTGTTTTCAAGCTTATTTATGATATGTATTACAAGACTGGGGGTTTTCAATGTCTCAGATAATATTCACCTTCTTATTTCAGCAAGTCAGTCCCTGCTTCATAGGAATCTCTTTTGGGATAGAATTAGGCTACGTTCACATTAATGTCTGTCTGGGGCTCATTCTTTGTTTTCTTTTAGAACAAGGATTCTAACTCATATACAGTAACTTAAGTCGAAATATATTAAGAAGGTTGTCCACTTTCTGAAATGACAAAATTATGTACTGGCATAGTTAGGCCTCACTATGTTGACCTCAATGGATACAGAGACCACAAGGCACCCATGAGCAGTATGCTTCAATGTGCCTGCTGAACGAGAAGCGAGGTTTACTATGCTAGTACACATCATTTTATGACATTTCAGAAATATCTTTAGAAAGTGGCCAACCCTTTTAACTCTAAATCAGTCAAAAATAAACATGGACCATCAAAGGAACGCTTCCTTTTATTTCACCTCTACCCTCCCAAATCATGCATTAGCCAATGTACCATAAGTGACACACAAAGGCATATGGCAGTATATGGATTGCCATACTTCTGAGATTGAACACCTTCTGCTACATGCCACAATTCCAACCTCCACCAAATCCATAGGAAACAACCATCTCACCATGTGAGACAGAGACAATAGGAGTCCACAGAATTCTATGGTCGTGGTATTTTGGAATCCATTGTGATTGGATCTCAAATTTGGTTTTGTACAAGAGGAATAACCGTGAACTCAGCCTTCCTTGTCGTTCACATAACTATGCTTTATCTTTAAGGGCATGTGTGTAATTTCTATTGTTTTCTGCTAGCATACATGGGTTTTCAGAGAATACTTCAATCTGGTTATGAAAAACATTTGGCCTAGCTAAACATAAAAGCATCTATATTCCAGTAGTTGTTCATGCAGGACTTTAGTCCAATCCTCTCTGAGAGATAAATATGGTGCTTAAAAAACTAAGCACACAAGTAAAACTGCGTAACTGAGCAGCACACCCACTCTCCTCCTCTATTTTACAATCTCCATAAAAACACTATTTTAATATCAATTTGTTCGCATATGACTCCAATACACAAGACTTGTGTACATTGGTAGGATAACAATTGCATTGCAAGTGGTGTTTGGCTCTTAAAGGCGGATTAGTAGAAGATGGCTAACACTCCAAGATACAGCAGCTACACAGAGCTGGCGTTCACGCAGTGTGGGAATCGCTTTCATCACTTGCATCAGAGCTTGTTTTTGCAGCATGGCTGACGCCTGGTACAGAGTCCACATGAACATCTTCATCATCTGATTGGATAATGGGTGACTCCCCACCATCTTCACTGTTTTCCTGGCTGGCTGAATCAGTGCACGTGGAGGACAAGGAAGAAAGTTTATGTCTGAGTTCTGCTTGGCTGGGCACCTGAAGGGTTATCTCATTTCGACAAGTGTCAAAGTCGGGGCCTTTAGCAGTTAACATGAGGAGAGAACACAAAGAAAAACAACAAGGTATGAGGTCTGCTTCTAAGACAGCAAGAATGCACGTGAAGACAGTGGGCAGAGTTATAAAAAGGAGGCAAAGGAAAAATTAAACTTTCAGTACAAGACAGCAAATACACTTTCCAAAATAAAAAGAAGCAATCTGATTGGCTGTTTGACTTTTCCTGTGCACCAATTTTGATGAATGCCAAGTGAGTATTTCCATGTAACAACTGACACATACAAATAGAATATCGGTTTCATTCTGTCATCACTGAAGATTCTTCCATCTTCAGGTTTTGTAATCATATAGTGAGTCATAGAGGGTGAGTCTTAACAGAGGCGTAGCTAGGGGTTCAGCACAGGGGGGGCGAACATGTCCAAGTGGGCCCCCAACTTGGACATGTTTGTATACCGATACTATCAGTATATGGTGAGTGTATAGAGGTATATAGCAGCTCTACACAGGGCTCTGCAGACGATTTAGGTGAATACAGGGCAGTAACATTTAGTGACTTACCGGTGACGTCTCTGACTAATCGTTCACATTCCCCATCTTTTTTTTTATCTGGACGGCTATGACCACGTCTTCCAGTCTCTGTAAAGTTTGCAGCACAGACATCTTTGGCTCCTCACTTTTCCAGGCACCTGACCCACATTGTCCTCACCTGCACACCCATCCTGCTGCTACCCCCAATTATAAAATATATAATATAACCCCCCATAATGAATAATACACCCAAGTGCATCTTTAAATTAATAACTTCCCTGTGCACCCCCTTTAAATAGTGCCCCTTATTAATAATGCCCCAGGTGTTTCCTAATTGAAAAGGGAAAAAAAAAAAAAAAAGGAAAAAAAAAATTATTGGGGTTCCAATACCCGGAACCCCCAGGATCAGCTGTTTGAATGAACCGTGGTACCTGTGTAAGCGCCATGATACCTTCTCTCTTTACATAGTGTCATTCTTTTCATAGCGGCCATGTAATGTAACTACAGCCTCGTCCTATACACGTCTATGTGACAAGGCTGGAATTACATCACACGGTCACTATAAAAAGACAGCGTATAATATAAACAGGCGCCATAGCCCCTTCATACAGCTGATCAGTGGGGAATCTCTTATTGATGTTTTATTCTGAGGATAGATCATCAATAAAAATGAGCTGGAAAACTCCTTAAGGCTTAGGCTGTGTTCACACGGAGTTTTTTGGCAGCAGATTTTGACGCGGAATCCGCCTCAAAATCCGCCTGAAAAAACTCCTCCCATTCATTTCAATGGGAGTCAGTAGCGTTTTTTTCCGCTAGCGGGAAAAAAATCAACAAATCTTCCCACGGATTCCACCCGCGATGTCCGCGGCTCGAGCCGCGCTCCTGATTAGGCCCATTCATCTGGGCTTAATCAGGAGCGGTTAGTCACGACGGAATGCTGATGCACGGCATCGGAATCCCGTCGCGGCTGACCACGGCGAAAAGTCCGAGGGCGGAAAATTTTCCGCCGTGTCAACACAGCCTAAGGCCCTATGTAGCATCCCGCAGCAAAAAACAGCTGCGGGAAAAACCGCGGCGGTGACGCATCGCGGTTTTTCCTGCAGCATTTTGCACAGAAAGTTCACAGAGTTTTCCTCTGCGGACTTTCTGCTTCAATTATATCTATAGGAAACCTCTGGCATTTCCATGGGTATAATCGACATGCTGCGATTTCCAAAACTGCGACTGTTTTGGAAATCGCAGCGTGTCCGCTGCGCATATTTTACTGCAGAGTCGGGATGGGATGGAGGCCCCATGTGGCGAAAACCCACATTAAAAAAACGTGGCATTCTAGCAAATCCCATCCACACATAGCGGAAAAATATGTGCAGCAGACGCACTGCGATTTCCAAAACCGTTGCAATTTTGGAAATTGCAGCATGTCAATTTTGGAAATGCTGGCGGTTTCCATATAGCTGTATTGAAAACAGAAAGTCCACAGAGGAAACCTCTGCAGACCTTCTGTGAAAAGCGCTGTGGGAAAAACCACAATGTTACCGCCATGGATTTTCCTACAGCGCTTTTTTTTGCTGCAGCCCGCTACGTGGGGCCTTAGTCCTAATAAAGCCCAAGTGCCACTTTAATTAAATTAATTGACCCCTCATATTATGCCCCTGATTCCCCCTGACATAAATACTGCACCACTAATGACCCCTTATATCAATGACCACTCCTTATGTTCATAGTACCTCCTAATATAAATGATGCCCCCTAATGGCCCCTTATATAAATAACCTCCCCCGTATTAACCCTTATATAAATGACGCCCAATCGTCATAATGTCCCCTAATGAATCCTCCCTTTATAGTTATATTCCCCCCTCCTAACCACCCCCTTATACTATTAATATACCCACAAAAAAAAGTCATACTCACCTACCTGCGATGCTGATGAATGGAGCCCACGTGCATGACGTCTATGTCTGAGCGCGGGCGGCGCGATGTTGTGACGTCATTGCGCCGCCCGTGCTGAGAAGCAGACCACAGACGAGGTCTGCTTCTCGGCGTCTTGTAAACCGCAAGCCTGTATTGGCTTGCGGTTTACAAGTCAGTTAAGCACCAGGAGGCATTGTAACTAGATCGGTGTCTGAAGACACCGATCTAGTTAGAAATAAAGTATGTATTAATGGCGGCCCCGGGGTGGGCCCCAAAAATTCAGTGGGCCCGGGGCAGCCGCCCCCTCTGCCCCCCCACCCCCCCCGCTAGCTACGCCTCTGAGTCTTAACCAACACTGCCAACTGGCATCACACAGTAAGCTGACAGCTAATATACCCTCTAATGTACAGGGCATATGAAGAAGAGCATGTGTGGAGCAAGTGCAGTAACTAACTGTGGCTGCTGTCTCTGCTATCTATGTCTTCCCTTGTTCCTTGGTAGATCTTAAAGCTCAGGCTCTGCAAAAGTAGACCATATAGTGAAAAAGTTTTGCAATCCCTGCCCAATGGTCTGTAGCACTTCTATCTACACTGAATCTAACAGTTATGTCAAAGATTAACCAAATCAGGAACATTTCCCCATCTCCTGTATAATGAAACTAATTCTGATGGTTTCATCCTTTTTGAATACCAAAATGTACTAAATTTCTCAGTCGTGGTCAAGTTATAACTTTTATTTAATACTTACAAAACACTGTCTTTTATTATAGTATAAATTATATAAAAAAATTCATAAACCATCTTCGGCTTCCAGTCATGAACAAGACAATATACTAAAGTCTGCTCGGCCCCATCTATTCCTGGTCATCTTCAACACAATGTTATCTGGCATTAATGCAAGAACATCTAGCTGTCATCCTTAATAATGCCTCTAGGTCCATGGAGCCATTTCTTGATCCTTCCTACAACTGTAGTACAACCACCGTTTTATTTAATGGTTACCACGTGTTCTGCTTAAAACTGACGACAATAAACGCAAACATTAAGACAATGTGCAATAACTACTGATCTATTAATTGGAGAATGGATATTTGTAGTACAGGCCTGACTTCAAACACAAGGGCATAGGAAAAGAACCCATAGGCTCTACTGGACAGTTGTACCTGCCAATACTTACTAACATCACCAAGCAGTGATGCCAGTAGTATGGCATGTGAAGTCACCTATAGTCTGCTGTAGACATGTGCTTGTATGACACATTATTGCTAGCAACTTGAAAGAGAAGCACAGTGAGGGACCACCAGAACATCTACATTGGACCAGAGGGGAGACTGTGGAGATGTTTTCTTATTAATTTACCCTAAGTTTTCAGATAATATGAGCTTGTATGTTTATAGGGAAACCAGGGAATATCTGTTGGCTTAATTCTTTCTTAGCAAGAGCATGGCAAGTTTAAAAGTCAACACTCTGCATTAAAGTGGCTCCCATTTTTTTTGTTTGCTATTGTGTTGTTATTTTTGTAATATACTTTATTATCTAATTTATGTAACTTCCTTTTGACAGAATACGAGCTGTAAAGTTCCCACTAGCAATGCTCTAACTAAGCACTGCCAGGGAGAGTCTGCCCTATACACCAGTACTCAATGTAGTACATAGAGCTGAAGCACTTAAAATGGTTGTATCTCTTGTTTTATACACCTAGGAAAATTAGATATCACTAGTTAAACATATAGTTGGAAATTTGAACTTTATATGCAGCAGTTCATGTTCATTATAGCTAGTAATTCATTCTTGGCAGTGTATAGTTGAGAATCTCTTCTTTCTTGTGATACCAGAACCATTTTTCAAGGTGGTACATCTTCTCTTTAGTAAATGCTTCAGTTCTACATACTAACAATACACGGCCTTATCTAACCTCTACCCTCTAACTGAGCTGTTGCTAGGTAGAATGTTACAGCTGGATTTCTATTAAAAAAAAGACATTAGATAGGTTAAAGTATATTACAAAAACGTTCAAAAAACAATCCCCAACACAACAGCAAAAAATAAAAGATAAACTGCAATTTCATTTATTGAAATAAATACGACATAGTTAGGGGAGATCATCAGTTGAAGCTCGTTGGAATACACTATAACACTATAATGTTGAGCACAACATTAAAGAGAATATGAAGGTTACCAGTACCGATTATAGGGGAAAGCATGTTGTTGTCCTCTCCTCCAGAATTTAAGAAAACGTCTAGTGCTTCCTGATCAGACATGTCCATCAGGTCCATTTGCTCCAACATGTCCACATTGACTTCCATAGAAGACATACTTCCTATGGGTTCTACAATAAAACGACAACATTATACTGAATGCATAGACTTGTGTGAACAACCACCACTCATGCAGAAGACTCACTTGTTTCCCCATGTTCCTTATAGGTGTATCTTTACTGAGAAAAACCATTTGCCTTCAACAAAGAACAAAAATATACATCCTATTGTGCTGGAATTGTGTCATGGAGAGCGACACAATGTATTTTAAAACTATATAAAGGAAACACTTCACAGGTAGAGCACATGCCTTACATTTTGAAGAGCTATAAAAGTATATAAAAGGAAAATTGCAATTCAAATTTAGCAGGAGAACCACCATGAACTTCAAAACTTGCTGTTTCTGCAAAGATGTGTGCACACAGTTAAAGGGGTTATCTGGGGGTTTAAATTACCCAAAGGATTCTTCATCATGGATCCAGGAGTTACAACCCACAGGTCACGTGATCGGAACCAGCCCCCCATCCCCAGGTTCGCTCAGCCCCCTCACCTCCTTAACTCACAGGTAATTTACCTGTGCAATGGGGACTGGCTTTACTATAGTCAACCAGCCCCCAATAGCGCAGGTTAATTACCAGTGAGATCGGGAGAGGAGGGAGAGGGCAGAGTGTCCTGGGGTTGTAGGCTGTAGGTCCATGATGAAGAGTCAGCCAGATAAATCGAGGTAAATTTATGTCCCTGGACAACCCCATTTAAAGAGGACCTGGTAACAAGTACAAAACGGTAAATGATATTTGACAATGACATTATTTCATTTCTGCTCTGCCCCTTAACTTTTTGGCATTTTTTTTTAAATCTGTCTACCCCTTCCAAAGTCATTATGCAGCTTAGCTTTTATTCTTCAAATGGGTAGAAACCTTTTAATTTCTCAGAGAACAGAAGGTTACTGCCCACTTGGAGAATAAGAGCTAATTTACATATAACATTCCAGGGGCTGTATCTTCTGAACAAGTGGATGGATATAAAAAAAAAAATAAGATAAAAAATAAAATAAAAGTAAACCTTAAACTGATCAGGGGCACAGCGACAATCAAATGATGTAGGACATTAAGCATTTTGTAACTGGTGACAGGTACTCTTTAAAGACGTATTTCCATCCACAGAATAGGTCAGCCATGTCTAGCTCCAGAATAAGGGTTTCTCCAATACCAAATTGGGGCTTGCTGTCAAGATGAGAATGCATGGAGAGGTGGTCAAGCAAGTATATGGCTTTGTCTATCCACTGCTATGGGATTTTTGCTTCTGTAGCACCCATAAAAATAATTGGAAAGAGCTGCACACATGTGAGGGAAAATGTTCTGAAGATAGGTGCGATTCCCAAAGGTGGGACCAAGACCTATCAGACATTTGTGGGGTATCCTGTGGATATCCCATAAATGTCTAAGGCTAGAATACATTACAGCAACAGCTCAAAAGGGATACAAATTAAAGAAACTGTTCCAGCCAATGTCCTCTAAATGAAAGACTGTATATGTAGTACAGTGGGTAAAAGCTGCTCAGAGAACCAACACCTTTAAGTAAATACTCTAATACTCAAAACAATAAAAATAATAAAATCACCAATAAAAAAAGTCAGTAAATAGAGATATATGAAGGCATGGTAATAACTTGCCTCGTCTCTCAGCTATTTGCAGGTATCCAGTAGACAAGTATTGCTCCATGTCCTGCTGGAAAGCCTCTTCAAAGAACTTTTGTCGTTCCTTTAATTTCATCTGCTGGGCATACTCCATGTCCAAAACTCTCTGAGTATGTTCTGAATCCAAATCGGCTATAAGAAAAAAAAATGCACTTAAGATTTCAATACAAAGCACAAACTGGTATTTCTAATGCATAAAATAATGTGTTACCATAATCACTGCAACAGATTAGCCTGCATTTAAAGAACTTCTCACAATTTTTCACCAATTTACAGAGGAGTAGATAGGTGTATAAAAGAAAGTAATGAACTTAATTCACCCTCTACAAGTCCTTCTATTCCAGAGATTTGGGTCTGGTCGCCAGCATGTCAAGTCCACTTGGACTAGAAGTAATGACGTCACAACGGTTTACATGATGATTCAGCCAATCACTGGCTTCAGTAGCTACATGTGCAGCGCATGAATGCTGAGGCAAACGATTGGCTTAATAGTCAAGTCAATGATGGATGTTGTCAACACTTCCAGCCTTTATAAATGTCAATACTATATGTGTTTTAACAGAAGTTCGCAAAAGACAGATGCCACTAGACATACAAGTCAGAGGCTTCTGTCAATAGATCATCCCAACAGAAACCTCAGATGCAAAACGCAGTATGAAATAGTCTTGTAACGTTCATTTCTATACAAGTCAACCAATAAATGTGAAATCTCATTTCTGGAAAAAAAAAATGTTTATTGTAAAAGTAGCACACAGAACATGGAATACAAGAATGCTACCACTGCTGAAACGTGACCTCTATTAAAATACCACATATCAGAAAGGTCAGCATCTCCCGACTACTAGTCAGAATAAACTAGTAGAAATACAAATATAAAATGGTCATTTCCTTTCTCTAGATCCTACATTATGTAAACTGTAAACCATAAGAAGAAATGGCCCAAAAATACAGAAGAGGTACGCCATCTTGGATTTTGAAAGGAATGAGTGTACTGTGCATGCCCTGTACGCTCTTGTAGTTCTATGAGCTACTGAGCAGCATAGAACTACAAGAGCATACAGCCCATGTGTGAAATTTGGACTTCGGCGGGCATCAGAGCAGAAAGTGATGCAGCTCGGAAGGAGAGCGGGGGAAGGCACATAATGGAGAAGAGGATAGCACAGAAGGAAAAAGAGGCGTTGTTCCATGATGATGTGGATGTGCTCCCTGAACAAGGCTAACACCCCCTGTGCTCTCTGGACCTCATTTACATATGGATAAAAAGGTGATTTATTCAAAAACTAATCAGGCAGATCAGAAAAATTAAGATATTGCGGGAATAGCCTTTATAAAAGGATACATTACAGTGTCACCAGTTAAAAATGCAATTTTCCAATGATAGACTCCCTTTAAACTTCATTAGCCGTTTCTACAAACAGCCACCCAAATCTCTGTATAATATTACACTATTCTGCTCTCTGAAAATCTTAGAGAGTTCAATATCATCTGCCAACGTTGAAATTCCATTTAGTAGGCCCCCTACAAGATCATGCATATGCTAAAAATCGAGAACCCCATACTGACCCCTGTGGTCTCCCACTTGTAACTGTGATCCAGTCAGCATGTACCATTAATAACCACCCTCAGTTTTTCATTGTATTGTCATTCTATGTGGCACATTATTAAAAGCCTTTGAAGAGTTCAGATACACAACATCCACAGATGTTTAATACTACTGTATGAGGGTGGGTTCACACTTGTGGCGGCACTCCGTCCGCTGCGAATTCGACCTAAATGTCGGAAAACTGGATAGGGAAAGGTTCACTTGAATGGGTTTTTAAAGCAATGCGCGGGTGTTCGCTTACACCCTCTGCGCCGCGAAGCCGTTTTTTTTCGTTGGACACAAAGTCCTGCATGTCCGACTTTGTTCAACCCACAAGTGTGAACCCACCCTGAACTATCGGACGCTTTAAGGATTATCAGTATTTAATCTTATCTAAATACAGTGCCTTGCGAAAGTATTCAGCCCCTTGAACTTTTCAACCTTTTGCCACATTTCAGGCTTCAAACATAAGGATATAAAATTTTAATTTTTTGGTGAAGAATCAACAACAAGTGGAACACAATTGTGAAGTGGAACGAAATTTATTGGATATTTTAAACTTTTGTAAAAAATAAAAAACTGAAAAGTGGGGAGTGCAATATTATTCGGCCCCCTTAAGTTAATACTTTGTAGCGCCACCTTTTGCTGCGATTACAGCTGCAAGTCGCTTGGGGTATGTCTCTATCAGTTTGGCAAATCGAGAGACTGAAATTCTTGCCCATTCTTCCTTGGAAAACAGCTCGAGCTCAGCGAGGTTGGATGAAGAGCATTTGTGAACAGCAATTTTCAGCTCTTTCCACAGATTCTCGATTGGATTCAGGTCTGGACTTTGACTTGGCCATTCTAACACCTGGATACGTTTATTTGTGAACCATTCCATTGTAGATTTTGCTTTATGTTTGGGATCATTGTCTTGTTGGAAGATAAATCTCCATCCCAGTCTCAGGTCTTCTTCCAGAATGGTCCTGTATTTGGCTCCATCCATCTTCCCATCAATTTTAACCATCTTCCCTGTCCCTGCTGAAGAAAAGCAGGCCCAAACCATGATGCTGCCACCATGTTTGACAGTGGGGATGGTGTGTTCAGGGTGATGAGCTTTGTTGCTTTTACGCAAAAACATATCGTTTTGCATTGTGGCCAAAAAGTTCAATTTTAGTTTCATCTGACCAGAGCACCTTCTTCCACATGTTTGGTGTGTCTCCCAGGTGGCTTGTGGCAAACTTTAAAAGAGACTTTTTATGGATATCTTTGAGAAATGGCTTTCTTCTTGCCACTCTTCCATAAAGGCCAGATTTGTGCAGTGTACGACTGATTGTTGTCCTATGGACAGACTCTCCCACCTCAGCTGTAGATCTCTGCAGTTCATCCAGAGTGATCATTGGCCTCTTGGCTGCATCTCTGATCAGTCTTCTCCTTGTTTGAGATGAAAGTTTAGAGGGACGGCTGGAACTTGGTAGATTTGCAGTGGTCTGATACTCCTTCCATTTCAATATGATCGCTTGCACAGTGCTCCTTGGGATGTTTAAAGTTTGGGAAATCTTTTTGTATCCAAATCCGGCTTTAAACTTCTCCACAACAGTATCACGGACCTGCCAGGTGTGTTCCTTGGTCTTCATGATGCTCTCTGCGCTTTAAACAGAACCCTGAGACTATCACAGAGCAGGTGCATTTATACGGAGACTTGATTACACACAGGTGGATTATATTTATCATCATCAGTCATTTAGGACAACATTGGATCATTCAGAGATCCTCCCTGAAATTCTGGAGTGAGTTTGTTGCCCTGAAAGTAAAGGGGCCGAATAATATTGCACGCCCCACTTTTCAGTCTTTTATTTTTTACAAAAGTTTAAAATAACCAATAAATTTCGTTCCACTTCACAATTGTGTCCCACTTGTTGATTCTTCACCAAAAAATTTAAATTTTATATCCTTATGTTTGAAGCCTGAAATGTGGCAAAAGGATGAAAAGTTCAAGGGGGCCTAATACTTTCGCAAGACACTGTATGTTAAGCTCTGACCTTGCCCTGTGCTGTGCCCAGGGCTGTGGAGTCGGTACGCCAAAGCCCCGACTCCGACTCCTCAATTTCCCCTGACTCCGACTCCAACTCCGACTCCGACTCCGACTCCACCAAAATAGGCACCGACTCCGACTCCACAGCCCTGGCACTGCTAAACCTTATAGGTTCACTCAGAACTCAGTCCCATCATTATATGAGGAATAGAACAGACCTTTACAGGACATTTAATCATTTTCAACATTTCATCATTTTCCCAAATTCTTATGAAAATATAATAATAATAATAATAATAATAATAATAATAATAATAATAATAGTCCTTTAATAGTCCCACAGTGGGGAAATTCAGTGTGTTACAGCAGCAAAGATAAGATAAGATAAGCAGATACAAATACAAATACAACATGTACAGGAATGTTCCAAGGTGAGAGGCATTACATTAATAGCAGAAAGACAGATAGGACGTAGCAGGGGGGGGGGGGATTTAACAGGCAGAGAGATATTTCAGTTCTCTGTGTGTAATGATCTCCGCTTAGGTCGGTGTTGGTTGTACAGCCTAACCGCGGTGGGGAGGAAAGACTTCCGATAGCGCTCCTTCTCACACCTAGGGTGGAGCAGTCGGTCACTGACAGTACTGCCCAGCGCTATCACAGTCTCATGCATGGAATGGGACTTCTTCTTCTGCATGGAGCTCACCACGGACAGTATCCTTCTGTCACTCACCACCTGCACTGGGTCCAGTGGGCTCCCCAGGACAGAGCTGGCCCTTCTAATCAGCTTGTCGAGTTTATTTCTGTCCCTGGTTGATATACTGCTCCCCCAGCAGGCCACTCCAAAGAAGATGGCTGATGCCACTACCGAGTTGAAGAAAGTCCTAAGAAGTGCCCCCCGGATTCCAAAGGCTCTCAGCTTCCTAAGCAGGTAGAGCCTGCTGTGGCCCTTCCTGTACAGGGCCTCCATATGATCTGCCCAGTCCAGCTTATTATTAAGGAGCAGACCCAGGTACTTATAGGTGTTCACAATCTCGATGCCCGTCCCCAGGATGTCCACTGGTTTTGGAGGGCATCTGCCTTTACGGAAGTCCACCACCATCTCCTTGGTCTTCCCCGCGTTAATCTTCAGGTGGTTCTGGTGGCACCAGTCCACAAAAAACCGGTTCAGTTCTCTGTACTCCCTGTCATCATCGTCTATGATGAGGCCTACTATTGCAGAGTCGTCAGAATACTTCTGTAGGTAGCAGCTAGATGAGTTGCACCTAAAATCAGCAGTGTACAGTGTGAAGAGGAAAGGGGCGAGAACCGTACCCTGAGGTGCCCCCGTATTACAGATCACGGTACCTGACACACAGTCTTGGGCTCTCACGTATTGAGGTCGATTTGTGAGGTAGTCTAGGATCCAGTTGGAGAGGTGGTGGTCCACTCCAGCAAGGCCCAGCTTGTTTCTCAGTAACCTGGGCTGTATGGTGTTAAAAGCACTGGAGAAATCAAAGAACATTATTCTCACTGTGTTCCCTGGTTTTTCCAGGTGAGACAGAGCCCTGTGCAGAAGGTGGATGATGGCATCATCTACCCCAATGCCCGGTCGATAAGCAAACTGGAGAGGGTCCATAGCGGGGCTCACTAGAGGGCGAAGATGTGTGAGAACCAATCTCTCTAAGATCTTCATCAAGTGGGATGTCAGTGCTACAGGTCTGTAGTCGTTGAGGTCCATAGGGTGAGGTTTCTTTGGAACTGGTACCACACAAGAAGATTTCCATAATTCAGGGACTATTTCCTGCCTCAGGCTCATATTATACATATATTTAATTATACCACACAGCTGGTCCCCACAAGTCTTAATTAGCCTTGCACTGATGTCATCTGGCCCTGCGGCTTTCCTCGCCTTGATCTTTTTCATCTCCTTCCTCACCTGGGCCCGTGTGAAGGTCAGACTGTGGTCAGATAAAGACAGATTTCTGGATTTACTGGTCTGTTGGGAAGTAGCCACATGGGGTGAATGGGGTGAAGTCATTGTGGTGAGGGGAGCTGAAGGACATGCTGGGGTGGGAGGAGCTGGTGTGTGATCAAATCTGTTGAAGAATAGGTTCAGCACATACTGCATTGTACTACTAACTGTACCAATTTATTATATATTTTGGGAGTCGGAGTCGGTCCATTTTATACCGACTCCGACTCCACCAAAATAGGCACCGACTCCGACTCCACGACTCCGACTCCGACTCCACAGCCCTGGCTGTGCCAAAGTAGACTTAAGGCTTGTTGAGAAAGTGATAGAAATATTCATATTAGATATGAAACACTGTCGAAGAGATTCCCTAACCCCATGTCAATAAGAAAAAGGAATTCGCTCACAGGCCGACCCGAAGATCTATTACATGATCTATAAATAGAGCTCCACATAATGCACTTTTCTTTCTCCAAAATCAGAGTAAAGTAGTGGAAATCTCTAGAAAACTGGTGGATGTGTGGTAATGACTATTTAGACATTTAGCTGAGCACTGAAAACGTCTGCCTTCACTTAAGACTGGCCTTGCTACTCCTGTCAAAAGTGATTTCAAGTGAAAATATTCCGCATTCTGGCAAAAAGGGAGGAGGTCCTGTATCCAGTTTATTAAAGCCTCATTTACATTTACTTATTCAAAACCTATAATCTGTCTGTTCAGAAAAGGTCTTAGAATATAGTACCAATGTTATTCTATGAAGAAAGGGCTCCAGCCGTGGGTAAAAGGAACTTCAACTTTAATAAATCACATGAAATCCAGATGAGACAGGACACAAGCAGGACATGTTTCAGGTGTTCAACAAACCCCTACTCATAGCATGGCAATAGGTAGGAACAACTGGCCAATCAATACATTTGTCAGCCAATACATGGACTACCTCTCAGCTGAAGCTGTTGTATAGTATATTACACTTCACACACACTCAAAAAAAAAATCAATAAAAACTGCAACACTGATAACAAATATGAATAGTAAGAGAAAAAAAATGTTATTCTATGGAATCTGTCACATATCCACACTTGTTTAAGATTGTATTGTGTTCACTCACTCCCCATTTTACATTACATGGCATACTGCAGTTGCTAGGATGGCTACAATCTGCCTATAGATACTACTGCAGCCTGAAAAAAATCTAGAGACAAAAACAATGTACCAGACAAGAGCCTAAATAACAAATACAGAGAATGTAGTAAAATAATGAAATATCTATGGCTGGGTGATTATGACCAAAATCAAAATGAAATGAATATTTGACTTGATTACAATTTATAAACGATTATTTTATTACACTCCCCTTTTTGTATGCTATACCCCTTACTTATATGCCCCTGAATTTTGGTTTTGGTTATTAACATATCAGCAATCTTGAATGACAACATGCAGTTAGTGACACAACAGTGGCAGTGTGAGATAGGATAGGATGGAAGAAAAACAACTGAAATAATGGATGTGAGCAAGTTCCCTCTGAATGATGGAAAGTTGGCTCAATTTCTGTCATTTTTCAATGAATTGCCCAGGCCTGGAAGTATCTAATATCCACCTATTTAAGCAGTTGCTGGTCCAGTGCCATCACTGCTCTAGTCTCCACCCATCACCATTTTCTTTTGGCAAGCTGATCTTGTGCTTAGACAACACATGAACATAACTTCCAGCTTTTTTGATGGTCAAAGATGTACACTAATGGTTCTTAGCTCTTAGCTATCTCTATAGATATGAATGGAGCGCATGCATGTTTTTCGTTTCTTTCAAGCAAGGAACTATAGCACCCACGTTTTGGAGATTTAATGAAATGAATTAGGTTATATATAATTAGGAACCAGATAACTACTTTCTGGAGCAACGTGAAACAATTCATTAATGATCATCTATTTCCAAAAGCAAAAAGAGGGACATTTAAGGAGCAAAGAGGGACAGAGGGACTTAGGTCAAAGGTAGGTACTTTTGTTCCAAGAGAGGGACAACTGGGAGGTATGCATGAATGAATGATGTGGCCAATAGCTAGACTTGTTGGAGATACCAGAGGTCCAGTGACTAACTGCAGAAGTATAGCACATGATTGACTGCCCAGAGAATCGTGGCTCTCTGTCTTCTTAACCTACTTCACATTAAGATTTGAAATCTATGTGTCTATAACCCTTACAGATCCCATGTGTGTGACTGAGGCCTACTAACTTTACATACTGCCTCAAATGTCTTGCAGATTAAATTACTCAGAATCTGAGATTGTACCTCAATAATGGGACATACTAAAGGCATGAAGAAAAAGAATGAAGAAAAGGAATGAACAATGTTATTAATTGCTATAAATAACAAGTATAATGAGTTTCTTGTGCTTTAAAGATATAAAACGAAGAGATTATACATATAGTTTATATTGGAATGAACACGTATTCCACATATACAGACATATAGTCAATTCCATGTGCTTCCTAGATATGGAATGAACAGGTTGTATATCTAGTTTATAGAGAAATCAACACGTATTTCACATATACAGGCATGTAGCAAATTCTTTGTGCTTGGTAGATGTGGAATGAACAAGTTTTATGTATAGTTTTCAGTGAAATAAACACATATTCCACATACACAAGCATGTAGTAAATTCCCTGTGCTTGGTAGATTTGGAATGAACAGGTTATATGTGTGGTTTACAGTGGAATCAACACATATTCCACATATACAGGCAAGTAGAAAAATTCCCTGTACTTTGTAGATGAGGAATGTACAGGTTATATGTGTAGTTCATAGTGAAATGAACACAGATGCAGGTATGTAGTAAATTCCCAGTGCTTTGTAGATTTCAAATGAACAGGTTATATGTTGGATAATCGTGAAATGAACACATATTCCACATATATAGGCATGTAGTAAAATCCCTGTGCTTCATAGAATGTGGAATATACAGGTTTATTGTGGAATCAATATATATGTTCTACATATACAGGATTTTGTAAATTCCTTGTGCCATGTAGATATGAAATGAACAGGTTATATGAGTAGTTTACAGTGTAGTCAACACATAATCGACATAAGCAGGCATGTAGTAAATTTCCTGTGCTTTGTAGATATAGAATGAACAGTGGAATCAACACACATTCCACATAATACAGGAATTTAGTAAATTCCCTGAGCTTCCTAGATATGGAATCAAAAGGTTTTACGTATAGCTTATAGTGAAATCAACACATACACACATGGACAAAATTTCATTTAATGAAAGAAAAACCCACAATGGTCACAGAAATAACTTGAATCTGACAAAAGTAATATATAAAAATTCTATGAAAATGAACAAATGAAAGTCAGACATCGCTTTTCAACCATGCTTCAACAGAATTTAAAAAAAAAGAAAACTCATGAAACAGGCCTTGACAGAAATGATGGTTCCCTTAACTTAATATTTTGTTGCACAACCTTTTGAGGTAATCACTGCAATCAAACGATTCCTGTAACTGTCAATGAGACTTCTGCACCTCTCAACAGGTATTTTGGCCCACTCCTCATGAGCAAACTGCTCCAGTTGTCTCGGGTTTGAAGGGGGTGCCTTTTCTAGACGGCATGATTCAGCTCCTTCCAAAGATGCTCAATAGGATTTAGGTCAGGGCTCATAGAAGGCCACTTCAGAATAGTCCAATGTTTTCCTCTTAGCCATTCTTGGGTGTTTTTAGCTGTGTGTTTTGGGTCATTATCCTGTTGCAAGACCCATGACCTGCGACTGAGACCAAGCTTTCTGACACTGGGAAGCATATTTCTCTCTAGAATCCCTTGATAGTCTTGAGATTTCATTGTACCCTGCACAGATTCAAGACACCCAGTGCCAGATGCAGCAAAGCAGCCCCAGAACATAACAGAGCCTCCTCCATGTTTCACAGTAGGGACAGTGTTCTTTTCAAGATATGCTTCATTTTTTCCATCTGCGAACATAGAGCTGATGTGCCTTGCCAAAAATTTCGATTTTTGTCTCATCTGTCCATAGGACATTCTCCCAGAAGCTTTGCGGCTTGTCAACATGTAGTTTGGCAAATTACTTTTGTCAGATTCAAGTTATTTCTGTGACCATTGTGGGTTTTTCTTTCATTAAACGAGGGGTACCAACAATTTCTTCCACATGTGTATTTCACATATACAGTGCTGGCCAAACGTATTGGCACCCCTATAATTCTGTCAGATAATACTCAGTTTCTTCCAGAAAATGATTGCAATCACAAATGCTTTGGTAATAATATCTTCATTTAATTTGTCTTCAATGGAAAACCACAAAAAGAATTGTCAAAAAGCCAAATTGGATATAATTCCACACCAAACATAAAAAAGGAGGTGGACAAAAGTATTGGCACCCTTTGAAAAATCATGTGATGCTTCTCTAATTTGTGTAATTAACAGCACCTGTTACTTACCTGTGGCACATAACAGGTGGTGGCAATAACTAAATCACACCTGCAGCCAGTTGAAATGGATTAAAGTTGACTCAACCTCTGTCCTGTGTCCTTGTGTGTACCACATTGAGCATGGAGAAAAGAAAGAAGACCAAAGAACTGTCTGAGGACTTGAGAAGCAAAATTGTGAGGAAGCATGAGCAATCTCAAGGCTACAAGTCCATCTCCAAAGACCTGAATGTTCCTGTGTCTATCGTGCGCAGTGTCATCAAGAAGTTTAAAGCCCATGGCACTGTGGCTAACCTCCCTAGATGTGGACGGAAAAGAAAAATTGACGAGAGATTTCAACGAAACATTGTGCGGATGGTGGCTAAAGAACCTCGACTAACATCCAAACAAGTTCTAGCTGCCCTGCAGTCCGAGGGTACAACAGTGTCAACCCGTACTATCCGTCGGCGTCTGAATGAAAAGGGACTCTATGGTAGGATACCCAGGAAGACCCCACTTCTGACCCAGAGACATAAAAAAGCCAGGCTGGAGTTTGCCAAAACTTACCTGAGAAAGCCAAAAACTTTTTGGAAGAATGTTCTCTGGTCAGATGAGACAAAAGTAGAGCTTTTTGGGAAAAGGCATCAACATAGAGTTTACAGGAAAAAAAAAAAGAGGCCTTCAAAGAAAAGAACACGGTCCCTACAGTCAAACATGGCGGAGGTTCCCTGATGTTTTGGGGTTGCTTTGCTGCCTCTGGCACTGGACTGCTTGACCGTGTGCATGGCATTATGAAGTCTGAAGACTACCAACAAATTTTGCAGCATAATGTAGGGCCCAGTGTGAGAAAGCTGGGTCTCCCTCAGAGGTCATGGGTCTTCCAGCAGGACAATGACCCAAAACACACTTCAAAAAGCACTAGAAAATGGTTTGAGAGAAAGCACTGGAGACTTCTAAAGTGGCCAGCAATGAGTCCAGACCTGAATCCCATAGAACACCTGTGGAGAGATCTCAAAATGGCAGTTTGGAGAAGGCACCCTTCAAATCTCAGGGACCTGGAGAAATTTGCCAAAGAAGAATGGTCTAAAATTCCAGCAGAGCATTGTAAGAAACTCATTGATGGTTACCGGAAGCGGCTGTTCGCAGTTATTTTGTCTAAAGGTTGGGCTACCAAGTATTAGGCTGAGGGTGCCAATACTTTTGTCCGGCCCATTTTTGGAGTTTTGTGTAAAATGATCAATGATTTGACTTTTTTTTTCATTCTCTTTTGTGTTTTTTCATTGCAAGCAAAATAAATGAAGATATTATTACCAAAGCATTTGTGATTGCAATCATATTCTGGAAGAAATTGAGTATTATCTGACAGAATTGCAGGGGTGCCAATACTTTTGGCCAGCACTGTACAGGCATCTAGTAAATTCCTTGTGCTTTGTACATCTGGAAAGAACAGGTTATATGTGTAGTTAATAGTGAAATGAACACATATTCCACAAATGCAGACATGTAGTAAATTCTCTGGGCTTGGTAACTGTGGAATGAACAGGTTATACGTGTAGGTAATAGTGGAATGAACATATATTCCACATATGCGTAAATGTGAAATTAACAGGTTATATGAGTAGGTATTAAAAAAAAAAAACATATCCCACACATGCAGGTATATAGTAAATTCCCCGTACTTCATAGAAATAGAATGAACAGATTATATCCATAGTTTACAGCAAAATTAACACATTTTTTACATGTACAGGCATGCCTGTATATGTGGAATATGTGTTGATTCCAATATAAATTAGACATATAACCTGTTCATTCCATGTCTATGACGCACAGGGAATTTACAGCATGCCTGTATATGTGGAATATGTATTGAATCCACTGTAAACTACTCATATAACCTGAATATTCCACAATTCTGAAGCACAGGGATTTTACTACAAGCCTATATATTTGGAATATGTCTAGATTCCACTGTAAACTACACAAATAACCTGTTCATTCCACTTCTACAAAAGCACAGGGAATTTACAACATGCCTGTATATGTGAAATATGTATTGATTCCATTGTAAACTACACATACAACCTGTTCATTCCATGTCTATGAAGCATAAGAATTTACTAAATGCCTGTATATGTGGAATATATGTGAATTTTACAATAAACTACACATATAACCTGTTTATTCCACGTCTATGAAGCACAAGTAAGTTACAACATGCCTGTATATATTGAATATGTACCGATTTCACTACAATCTGGACATACAACCTGTTCATTCCATACCTCGGAATGACAGCGAATATACTACATGTCTGTATGTGTGGAATGTGTGTTCACAATGAGACATTGTTTTAGTAATGGCACATGCTGCTCAACACTTCTGGGAAAGTCAACACAAATCAAGTGAGATAAGTGGAGCAGGAGTGACACAGAGAAATGCAAAATTAAGTCTTCTGAGTGCTAAAAATAAAAAAAAAAATAAAAAATAATAAACCTCCAAGTATCCAATCTAGGTTTTCTTTTAATTTGAAGTTCTCATTAAAAGCAATTTTCCAGATCGACACTCTCCTCTTCAAACTCTTGCCACTCCAGCGCCATGGCTTAGCTGGTCTCTGTTGACTTCCTGCAGCGGACACATGTCATACATCATTCATATGACTACTGTAGAGAAAGGTGGTGACTACCAAAGCAACAACGCTGGAGTATTGAAGGATGGTTGAGTAAAGTATAGATTTTTTTATTATTATTTATCCCAGTCCCTGCACGTGGCTAAATTTTAATAAACTAAACATGTTAAGGAGCTAGTACAAGGTGAACATACTAAATTATAATATTGTAATATTTTTACAGGATGTTAAATATATAATGTGCAGCATGCACTATGACATGCTATACTGTGAGTGATATCGTGGTCCTTGAACTCTTTAACTATCTCATCTAGGATTACTCAATGGTCAGTTTCCCAGGAAGCCAATTCAATCTAATACTGTTTCTGTAGCTGAATTATAGCTCTGGCTAGATCCTACACATTTGTGCCAGAACCTCAATCGGGAAGAGAACTACTGTGCAAATATGATCCAGTGCAATGGTTTCATTCAGCTGCAGAGAACGTAGCACTAAATGTAAATATATGAATAATACAGACAATAGGGTGGAAGAATATATCAATATGAAGCAGGTAAACAGCAGACAGACTGGTCATCAGTTACAGCGTGCCATGGTGACGAAATACACATTCAATGTAAGGCTGAAGTATAGGTCGTATCCATGACTACATATTAAATCTGTGCTTATGTTACGCTTATGTTCTTCCAGCATACCAATCCATCAGAGCCAGAGCAAACACCAGTCAATGTTTGAAAGGCCTCTTGGCTATTGCAGATGAAAAACAGAGCTTGTCAAGGACAACCCCTGCAGTCCTTCCAGGCTTCTATTAACTACCCAACCACTGAACAAAGTCATATCAGTAAAGAATATATTTACTTTACACAGGTCTACCAGCAACTATACATTTGGCTCAATATCCACTACAGACAAAATTGTTCCAAGAGAAGTGAATGATGAAATATTTCATCCATGCATCACAATGATATTACCTTGGAGGGTTTCCATTTACTACTTGTATTGCTGGATTGTGTAAAAACCATATTCCTACAGATTTTAACATAAAAGCCTAACCAAGTGAATAAACCACTTAACAGTCATAGAGGGACAATTAGGAATCTATATAAAAAGCCACACATTTTTTATGCTTTTGCTGGCATCCTAAAACTTCCCAGTAGGCTTCAGTACAACCTATATTAAGGTTAAATACCAGACACTACATTATATATTACTAATTCTACTAAAATTTATACTACGATTAAAAAAAAAAAAAAAAAAAAAAAAAAAAGACCGCTGGACAGATCCCTGGGGCTGGTAGCCACTGCTTCTGGAGATTTGCTCCTCGAGTCTACATTTTCTCTTTCCTTTTCAGGTTTATTTCTTGGCAAGTAAAAAAGGATATAATTGGTTCATGGACTGGTCTGTCTTCTACAGTCTGTATAGTTTTATCCATATTGGACATGCACTTTGTGCAAAGTTTATACTGACCAGCTACTCAAATTTGTTGGACTACATTTAGTGAATACCTTGTAAACAACAGGAAATTATATGTTGAGATTGTGTGGCACATGTCTGTATGCCAATACGATTCCTAACAATCACACCCAATCTAGGCAATGCTCCATGAGCCAAACAGAGCAGTTTGCTACAATGGCCCAGATTTACTATGGTGGTTACAACTAGACACTGTCTTATATGTGGTGCATTTAGTTTTAGCTAAAATTTTTGCTAAAACTTGCTAGATACGTGGGAATGAAAATGCAACATGGTTTAAATGTGATAAAATGCACCAGGATGCACACACAAAAAAGTACCAAAATTGTGACGTAATTAGCAACAGATATTAGACGACAGATGCGGACGGAGCCCCCTTCGCCTGGTGTCCGTCTGCATTCACCCCCATGTAAAAATGACAAAAGAAAAAAAAAAATGTCTGTCATGTTTTTACATTATAGCCAACTGGAACGGACACACTCTTCCACTGATAATGTGCAGTGCTCTCATCCTATGACAGATGACAGCAAAGGAGAAATAGAACCGCACTCCAGTAGAAGTCATGCTTCAAAAAAATATTTATTTTATTGGTGCAACGTTTTGGGTATATTCACCCTTCATCAGGCACTTATAAGTATATAATGTGGAAAGGATCATCTTACGATGTCAGCATGATGTAATGAAGTCCAGAGTATGCAGATTCCCAGGCAATAGGGCTGGTGAGCCTAAGTGACTAATACCGCCGGGTCGGCTAGGACGCTTTTATTGATGTCCTACCTGGTGTAGGCCTGTCACAGGAGCAGAATAGAGGCCTGGGACATCAATATAAGCAAAATGGTAATTTGTAAATGCATGACACTTTCTAGGTCACAACTATAATTCTTACTCATAACTTGATTCTGAACAATAGAGAGGAGGTGTACACTTTAAATTGTCATCTTCTGCCCCAAGGTCCACTTACCATTTAAATTTATAAGGATGGTCCTTATGGGAGCTCTCAGGACAGCCAGCCATACTGTACAGTCCATCTCTGGGTGATATGCCCCTGAATTTCCTTACCATAACTTGTGTCAGTCCCTCAGCATATCTCATGGGGCTTTAACAGGCCTGTCATTGTAGCAAACACGAAGTCCCTCTTACACCATACGTTTTTGTCAGTCCCTTCCCTTTACCATAACACTGCCCTTAGGTAAATCTGGGAATATCGGTTCATTTTCCACTAATCCCTCCTTCCCCCGGTTCCACACGGCAGAATGCTCAAGCAAAGCATCAACTTTCTGCTGCTGATTATGCCCACTCATCTGGATCTAATCTGTGGGATCTCTCGAGCTGTGGAATTTGCAGCTGAATCAGCCGCAGAGTCCGAATCAAGATCAAGCAAGATGCTTGTTTTTTCAGTGTCCTGCTCCATATGCTTCCCATTTAATACAATGGTAGGCAGAATCAGGACGGAATCTGCCACCGATTTTGGGGCAGAATGTACCTCAAAATCAGTGGCAGATTCCTCCGTGTTAACAGGTCCTTAAGCTGCAGCTCCCGAGACGAATGACACGGATACTTTGCTCTTCACTGAAGTCCTCTTTACTTAAGTAGACGGTGGCAGTACAGAATATGCAATCCTTCAGTGGTACAACAGATGATGGGTTGAAAGTATAGATACAGTATATTTAGGCCTATTGTTTAAGATCACAGGCCGTGGTGACGAACAGCAGAACACTTCCCCTATCAGGGGTATACATTATCTGTCACCGGAGAACCTGTCCTCTTACCTACTAGTGTCCTACACCATCCACTGTGCAGAACCAGATGGCATTATTCTGGCAAGAAACAAAAGCTTTCCTTCTTACACTGTGCAATCTCAAGCTGGTTAGCTACAAGCTATCCTATACTTCAACAAGTTGTCCTTCTTCCAAGCTGCCATCCAAACTGGCCCGCTCCATCCAAGCACAGTAAATGGCCCTTAAATTGTCACTACTTTAATTAAAAAAGTACTGCTTTCTGTCTGAAAATCTCTTTCAAGTGTAACTCCCAATTTTTTTTTCCACTATTGTATCTGACTTGTTTTAATATTTAACCAGCTCTAGCATTCTCCTTAGCAGCCCTCTCAGCTTTCACTAGGGAAAGTCCGTACACAGTTGTACTGTGAAGATGCAGAGCTGAAGCATTTACCAAAGGGGAGATGGTCACTTCAAATACTGTATTTTCGGTTTGATACCACCTAGAAAAATGTTTCTGGTATCACAAGAAACTGGAGATTCTCAGTAGTACTGAAGTACTAGCTATAACAGAACCCGAGATATCAAATCACATTCCTGACTGTCTTTAGTGAGATCTCCAATTATTTTACCAATTAATTACTTTAATCATTTATTTAGTACTTTAATTTTGGCAGCATAAGAAAGCTGAGAATCTCACCTTTCTTAAGATACCATTCCCTTTTGGTAAATGATTCAGCTCCACATGATTCATTGAGTACATGTGTATAGACAGAGACTTCCTGGCAATACTTAGAGTATTGCTAGGCTGGGTTCACATCTGCGTCACATCTCCGTAGGAGACTCTGCCTAAAATTGCCCTGCAATCCCCTCTGAACCGGGTGGAAACCCAGCAGATCCCATTATAGCTTATGGGGTTCTCAGGTGTCCATGGTTAACCACTCTTTAAGCGAACACTCCTCTCTGTCTTTCAGGTCCCCATGCAGACCTGAACGCTAGTGTGAACGTAGCGCTAGTGGGAACTTTACAGACTGTTTTCTATTAAAAGGTAGTTTGAGAGATTAATAAAGTAGGTTACAAAAATGTTCACAACACCACCTGACCCAACAGCACAAAAAAATCAATAAATAAATTAAAATACATAAAAATGGGAGTTACACTGCCACTACGAGTTTCCCTTCTAGCTAATTTGCTGTTCACTCCCTGTTACTAGGGAAGAATTTCCATCCATATATTCCATTAACCCTGCTGTTCTGCTCTAGTCTATATGACCCGAAATGAAATTTGAGACCCTGTAGATTATTTTTCATGCGGATCTGAAACTTGGGATTAAGTCACTTTTCCTCATTTGAGGGGTTCTTACTATGAGTGTTTTTTTTTTTTTTTTTTTTACTTTTTGCTACACGCTGATTTTTACACTTGTACTGTTCGGGTCAATATGACCCGAACAGTTTTACAGGTCACTAATTATTTCTGCCTGCAAAATTTCAGGGTATGCGAGTTATTCTCGATGTGACATTTTGTCCTTTTAGTCCAGGAGTCAAATGTGACAACTTTTTCACATCCTACCAACTGGGCCAGATGTTGCGAAAAAGACAATTTCCCATGCTGGGTACTATAAGGAAAAACAAGCCAGAACTGCCGCAAGGTATCCTTAGTACAACAGTTATGTCTTATGTTCCCAAAAAAAAAATAAACAGGTAATTCTAATGAGCACAATGCACATTGACAATGCAATAAGTAATCGAGAAGACAAAAAGCCGGACATGATATTAGATTATAATGCCACAAAAGGGGCAGTTGATACACTAGATCAAGCAATATCAACATACACATGCAAACGCAAAACTAATCGTTGGCTAATGATAATGTTTTACAACATTCTGGATGTTTCGGCATACAATGCATTTGTTTTATGGAGAGAAATCAACCCCAATTGCAACAGAAATAAGCTGCATAAAAGAAGAATGTTTATTGAAGAATTAGGGAAATCCCATTTGTTTATGATCAACCATGTTCACATACAGTTTAATAATGAAATAGGTATTAAAAAAAAAAAAAAACACTCACAGTAGCTAAAATCAACATTTTAATAGGTCGGGTTATATTGAACCGAAACAGTACAAGTGTATAGTAAATGCGAACAGTACAGCAGGGTTAAAAAGCAAAATGGCTTCACCATGAGTGGAAGAAGGAGGGACATGCCTCTTCACACAGTGAATGCAGAGAAGAGGGGTTGTTTTTCCTTACAGCCTCCACACAAGTCTGCAAACTGTTTTATCTGTGCACTGGACTGAACATTCTGCACATCTCACAGATTACAATGTAGGAAAAGTCTTCTTATGTACTTGTATCTACTTCTGTCTGCTTGTGTGATTAGAGATGGGATATTATTCACAGACAGCAAGCAGTATTACTGACTGTGCTCAGATTGCTCTTTTATTGTGTCAGGAATCTTTTTAACTGCATCATACATGGATATATTTGTCCTGTATTTGCAGATCAGCGTTCTTGGATATAATCAATTATGCTCACTTGACCTTTTCTCAGCTGTTTCCTATTGTACAGTTACTCCTGGTAGAATTATATGTAAATAAACCAGTAGTACTTATAGTGGATTGGGGAGGGGGGCGGCCTGCTCCTTATTGTACATGTCCTCCGCCTCAGAGACAAATGTAAAATGTGCTACAGCCATAATGGGGATATTAGCATCATAAAAACTGATAGGGTACCATGTATAAAGTGTGCATCCGATATGGGGTTGAGTTAGCAGCGGAATGCAGTCCAATGACACACGGAATGTCATCTGAGTGCATCCATGTATATGGGGCTTCCGGACCCATTCTGTTCCAATAGCATGGATGATTATAGAGCAGTTCCTATTCTGTTCCGTGTTATTGGAATGGAATGGATCCAGCAGCCTCATAGATGTGAATGCATTTGGATGTTGAAACCTCAGCAATGCAAAGCAGAATTCACAGCACCTAGTAGACATAAGCCCATGAGCTTTTGTTCCACCTTCCCTGCAGCCTTTGCCAGTGAGCACCATTGCTGGCACCAATCAAGGTAGGTTCTGCTCTGACGTCCAGCTGGAAAGAGCCAATATACATTGATTCTTGCCATTCAAGTGACCGACTCCTCACTCCTTTATTTCACCCTGGACAGAAAAGTCACCATAAAGGTGGTAATTGCGGGGGCGTGGCTAGCGCTGAACATGGAGGGTCGCATGTGAGCGGAGCTCCGGTTAGAGCCGCTCATCTATCCTGAGTTACATCCTGACTTACCGGTGCCCGGGGTAGCCGTCCGCAGGAACGCACATTTGGGGCCCTCCTCTTGGTCCCGGGACTCCCGTTCTGCCGGTATCCTCCGCTGGGTGGTAGTCGGTGGCCGCTACACGTGGCCGGCGGCTGGACACTTTCACCTGCGCCGCCGGAGCCGCTCTGTCCCGTGCCGCGGGGGCTTGGAGCTGCCGTTGTGGGGCTGCGCTAGTGGACCGGCCTGGAGCTGTGCGGGCACTGCTGAGGCCGCTGAGCCTGCTGTCGCCCGGGTGGCGGCTTCCCCTCTCTCCACGTGGTGGGCGGCCATCTTCATCCTGATCGGGTCGGCCATCTGCTGATGGGGGGAGCGCTGAGTCTGGAGTTCCTGTTTGTCACCCCGCTGACTGCTCTTCTGGGAGGCTTTTCTTATAATCCGGTGAAGGTTGCGGTATGTACTACTGGACTGTTGAGTTACCATATGTCCTCCTATAGTTCCTCCTGGCAGCCTATGTACTTCATCACTCCGCTACTGGCCTTCTTGGAGGCTTTACTTATAATCCAGTGACTGATGCTACCGGCACTATTGGATCGTTGAGTTACCATCCGTCCCTTCTTAGTTCCTCCTGGCAATTTGTCTATTTCACTGCTCCGCTGACGGCTCTCTCGTGGTGATATCGCTCATAATCCAGAGTCTGTTGCCATTGATACTATTGGACTGTTGAGTTACCGTCTGTCCTCGGCTGGCTGATTGGCCCTGGTGGCCCGACATAGAGGCTCCTACTGTGCAACTGCTATTAGCCAGAGACCTCGTTTATAATCCTCTGGGACCGGCCCGGTCTTGCTACCATCACACCTCCTCCTCTGCCAACATATCCACCCGTACGGAGCGCAGGAAGAGCGGCCGCCGACTCTCTAAAATGAGTCGCCCGCAATCAACCTCTGTCTCTGATCGCCTGAGGGGGTTCTCCAGGGCAGCATCCTCTTCTACATCATCATCGCTTGAGGCAGCCTCTCCTGCCCTTCCAGAAGAGGACCCCGAGCCCACTTTAAAGCAAGTTACTGGGCAGCTACTGGAGGCGATCCAGTGCGTGAGGTGGAGGATCGGGTCTCTCAGGTAGAAGACACTGTTAACCCACTTCCTGCCAAGTTTCAGGAGCTGGAGAGAGCTGCAAGTTTGTGGACACAGCGTGCGGATGACCTGGAGAATAGATTGCGACGAAACAACCTCCGTATCCTGGGCCTGCCAGAGCGGGCGGAGGGTGAAGATCCTCGGGCCTTTGTGGAGGGGTGGCTGAAAAATGTCTTACCGGAGGCTCACTTCTCGCCAATCTTTGCAGTGGAACGGGCCCATCGGGTTCCGGCTAAGCCGCCGCCCCAGGGCGCACCTCCTCGACCCTTGTTGGCCCGTCTCATAAACAGCACGGATCGAGATACGGCGCTGCGGGCTGCACACCAGGCCGGCGAGCTTAAGTACAACGGAGCTGCAGTAGCCATGTTTCCAGATTTCTCGGCGGCGCTCCAGAAGACCCGGGCATCCTTTGTGGCCGTTAAGAGGCGACTGAGAGAAAAGGCTATACAATACTCCATGATTTACCCAGCGCGTCTTCGGGTCGTCCATGACGGCAGGTCCCTATTCTTTACTTCGCCAAAGGATGTGGAGGACTGGCTATCTCTTCTACCTCGATCTCCGAGACAATGATCCTGACGGCGTGTGGTGAGAGGTCCGATCGGACCATACATAGGGACTTATGTATTACGGGATGTCCTTGTTTATTGTATAAGTAGTTTTATGAAAAGTGCGGTTCTGTTATTATAGTATCCTGTAACCTTATAGTTACCTGGGCTGGCGACCCCCGGGGTGCCGGTGTATGCTACTTACTCATGTGAACCTGGCTCTGTTGAATAGTATATCCCCTAGCCTATTGATCATCTATACCTTTAAGACAGTGCCCCGTATACCAACCACTTTGGGTGCACTTCTTCCCCCGTAAATTGTAGCCACGGTTAATTTAACGCATATTGTTTGTTTATGCCAGCAAGATGTTTCACACCCTTTAGGGGTGTAATGGTTCATTTCGTTTGTATATTGTTCTTAGGTTGCTGCACACCACTCTGTGTCTCACTCAGCCACGCACTACACACTCATAGCCGGGTCACTTTTGGGGTCCTGAACTGCCATGATTACATTACATTCTTAGACGACCATGGCGTCCTTTAGTGTACTATCTTGGAATGTGAGGGGCCTGGGCAGCCCACGAAAGAGGTCGTTGGTTTTTTCTCAGATTAGGAGGTCTGACCCACACCTCATATGCCTTCAGGAAACTCATTTGGTTCCAGACAATTCCAGACGACTTCAGAAGCCATGGGTTCAGTGGGCGGCTCACTCTACACATACTTCCTATTCCAGGGGGGGTGTCCATTTTGGTGCATCGTAGACTCAGGTGGGAGCCAGGCCTCATTGTAAAGGACCCCGAGGGACGATACGTTTTTGTCCAAGCCTGGGTTGACTCTGTCCTGTATGTTATCCTGGGTGTGTATTTGCCACCGGCGTCTGATCTCGCTGTGCTCCAGCAGGCTGCACAGTTTGCGACCCGATTCCCTGGGGCTATTGCATTATGTCTGGGTGACTTTAACAAAGTTATGGATATTGCCTTGGATCGGTTCTCTGCGGAACCGGGTTCCCCCTCTCTGCCTCACCCTACTACAATGGCCGGAGTGATCCGTGAATTGGGGTTGTTGGATTTGTGGCGGGTCCGGTTTCCGGAGGCCCGCACCTTTTCCTGTCACTCTGCCAACAGACATACTCTGTCCAGGATTGACCATGCTTTTGGAAATACTAAAGCATATTCTTGGTTGCAGACCATATCCTATTTACCCAGGGCAGTGTCTGATCATTCCCCGTTGTTGGTCCAATTAAACAGTAGTACGGCTGCTAAGCCACGACAGGGTTGGCGAATCCACCCATTTTGGTTGAAACTATTTGTACCACATGATCGAATACCTGATCAACTTCAGACGTTTTTGACCATTAATTCCCCAAACACTTCTCCACTCCTCTTATGGGAGACTATGAAGGCATATCTTAGGGGTTGTATTAAGTCCTCCATTTCCTTTGTAAAGAGGGAATCCTCGCTGTTGGAGACCACCTTAGCGACCCAGTGTGCCTCGCTCGAAGCCGCATACGTGGCTAATCCAACTGATGAGGCTAGGTCTCAATGGTTGCAGACGGGTAGACAATATCTGCATATACTGCATGACAAGGCACGTAGGTCTATGTTTTTTAGCAAACAGAAGTTTTACGAACTCGGTAACCAGTCAAGCAGCTTTCTAGCTCAACTGATACATCAAAACACAGCCTCACCTGCAATACTACGAGTACATTCAGAGACGGGGGAGGTACTGTCCAATAGCTTGGCCATTAGTGACAGATTTTATAGGTATTACAGTGAGTTGTACCTCTCCAAGCTTAGAGTCACTGATGGAGAGCTTGCTTCCTATTTGGGTTTGATCCCCCTTCCTACATTGTCAGAAGACCAACGTGAATCTTTAGATTCCCCTTTTACGCTAGAGGAGCTATCGGGAGCCCTGGCAGATATGGCAAAGGGCAAATCACCGGGTCCGGACAGTATCCCGGTGGAGGTTTACGCCCAGTATGGGGGCCTGCTTCTCCCGGTGTTGCTTGAATGTTACAATGCTGCCTTTGTGGGCCGCAGTCTCCCGGAGTCCTTTTATGACGCCACCATTATCCTGTTACTTAAGCCTGACAAGGATCCGCTGGACTGTGGCTCATATAGGCCTATATCACTGCTTAATATAGATTATAAACTCCTTACTAAAATGTTGGCGAAAAGGCTAAATTCTGTTGTTCTCGACCTTGTCCATCCGGATCAGACAGGCTTTATGCCTGGAAAATCCACATTGGATAATCTTAGAAGGGCTCAGGTGATAACTCAGATTGGGGCATCATCCTCACATGACTGGGCGGTGGCTTCTTTAGATGCAACAAAGGCGTTCGACTCTGTCGAATGGCCTTTCCTATTGCAGGTGTTGCGGGGATACGGATTTGGAGAGGGGTTTATTACCTGGATTTCCCTTCTATACTGTTCCCCTAGAGCGGCGCTGTCAATTAATGGCACGTTGTCTTCCTACTTTCCTTTGGGTAGGGGTACAAGACAAGGATGTCCATTGTCACCGCTATTGTTTGCTTTGGCGGTGGAACCCTTGGCGATACTGCTTCGGAATGACCCCATATATAAAGGCATATTGATAGGCACCCGGGAGGAGAGAACAGCACTCTATGCCGATGACTTACTCATGTTTATGAGCGACCCCTCCCGGTCCCTGCCCAGAGCCATGGCTATAATTGACGAATTTGGTAATTATTCTGGCCTGCGAACCAATTGGACTAAGTCCTCATACATGCATATTGGCCGCGCATCAAGTGTAGCTGAGGGAAATGTGGTATGTGGATTGACTACAGTCTCAACTTGCAAATATCTGGGCATCTTTATATCTAGGGACCATAGGTGTTTTTTGGAACAGAACATTTTTCCACTCATCTCGCACTTTAGGGTTAAGTTTAATCTTTGGGCTACACTGCCTTTGTCGGTGGCTGGTAGAATCAACCTTGTTAAAATGATAGTACTACCCAAATGTCTATATGCTATAAGCCATTCTGCTGTGTCCGTGCCCCTTAGATTTTTTAAACAAATGGACTCCCTCATTATCTCCTTTATATGGGGAAACTCTAGATCTAAGCTTAGGTTGTCATCTCTACAACGACCGAAGCAGCTCGGGGGCACATCACTCCCTGATCTGTTTCTTTACTACCTAGCAGGACAGCTCCGTTTTATTAGGAAGTGGCTCTCATCTGATTCCCTACCGGGGTCCGAGGCACATCTGGCTCACCACCTGGGTTTGCGTAATTTGTGGCCGGTGTTGGAACACCCGGCCATGTTCAGGGGGAGATTGTTGCCCATCCATACCCTGGCTGGACAGGTCTGGCGTCAGGCGAAAAAGGTGTCCGCCTATTCTGATATACCTGCGGAGACCCCGCTTTGGCACAACCCTGGTCTGCCGACGTTATTTGCCCTGCCTGGCGCCCGGGCCTGGTCGCAGTATGGCGTGTCCTCTCTCAGTGACCTGTATATACAAGGTGTTTTTAAAACATTTGACTCGCTGAGCTCCTCCTATGGCATCCCTAGAACACAGTTCTTTAGATATCTACAGATTAGACATGCACTCTCTTCTCAGTTCCCGGATCGATTGGACAATATATCTGAGTATCCGCTTATCGGCATACTTCGCTCACAGGGCCCTGGGGGTTTGATATCTACTTTATATGCACATCTGATACAGGCCAAGATATCCACATTGGACGCCCCGGCCCTGACGCGGTGGTGCATCAATATCCCAACTCTCACAAATGAGATGTTTCAAGACATCCTTGAATCTCCTCAACATGTGTCACCTTCAGCTAACAACAAACTGATTCAAACATATATTCTACACCAATGTTACTTGACACCTTCCCGTCTCTACAAAATGGGACGTCTGCCCAACCCAGGATGCCTTAGGTGCCCTTGTCTACAGTCAGACTTTTGGCATATGATTTGGGAATGTCCGATCATACAATGTTTTTGGAAAGGGGTCGTGGATCTCCTGGTGGAAGTTCTGGCTAAACCTATACCATTAACCCCAGAGATATGCCTTTTCGGTGTATTAGATGAAGAATTATGGCAACACCATGTTAGAATCCTTTTGAGGGAGTCTTTATTTTATGCTAGGAAAGCTATCGCACTGAGATGGATGGCTCCGAAACCCCCATCAGTATCTCAGTGGAAGAAACTTGTTAATACTGTTCTTCCTTATAACCAGATTGTGTATAAAGGGAGAGGGTGCCCTCAGAAATTCCATAAGGTGTGGGGAGTATGGTGCAATTCTCCGGTAACCCAATATACGGCTCCCTCATTGCGCTCGGCCATTCATTTACTCATGCCGTGAGGGGTGCGAGACACCGGGAGTATCCACGACCTCTCATTTTGGAGAGTATCCTTGTTGTTACCTTTGACTTATTGACTGCATGTTTTGTACATGATAACTGATGTATACTGTATTGTGCATGTCCTGATTATATCCTCTCTGTACCGAGTCTGAGTTGTGGGGTCCGGTGGGACGAGGGCCTGGCGAGGTGGGATGTGGTGTGTTGAGTGAATTTACATTTAAATTCTCGTGTTCTGGTGCGCAACATGTTATGTATATGTTTTGATTCCTTTTCTTGTGTCTGATACGCAATTTTCAATAAAACGAGTTTAAAAAAAAAAAGGTGGTAATTGCATTGTAAACTGGATATCTATTGTAGTATCGGTTCCTGTAACAATTACTGTGTAAACTGCTATAGCTGTTCTAGCACAGCTGGGACAGAAAATACAGGAAGATAAAATGTAGGAGGATGGTAGAATAGGGGCAGTGTTGCAGGGACTTATTTTTCAAATGGAACGTAGTACAGTATATTGGGGTGTCTCAAACAAAAAACTCAGCTAGGAGTGGGTCCCAACCCCAGAAAGTTTGGAAACCACTGCTATAGAGTAACATCCAGCAGGATCACTGAGCAGTGCACAAACTGAAGTTATTTCTTAACAGATATCAGTTAGGTGTATGGAGATAAAATAGCAGATGTCTTGTAGAGATTAAAAACAATACACAAATAGTTAAAGTGTGAATAATCAATTACAGCAATTTCTTCTCTTTAGCTATAATGTGTAACAACAATACACATCTAAATCTTCAATACTAGAAACTACAACCTAGTACACTAACAAATAGAATGATAAATGACAGTTTCTGAAGTCTTAACCAATTTTCTAGTCTGTTCACTTATTTTATCATTTCAGAACATACAATGTGCAGTTACAGTGTCAAACCTCATCTCCGTCCAAACCAAAAATAGACTTTAAATCCAGATATACTGCCTAATGGATTTCTAACTGTGCCCTGGATTTCCTCCAGAAGTCCTGGGGGGGCTTTGGCCATCTTAACACAAAAGACCCATTCACCTGTAATTGCAGCCAGGCCACAGTTAATTCACAGTCTGCACAGAGACATCCCCGGGTGATACCCAAAGCAGTTAAACCAAGTCATTGGGAAAATATATATGTATATATAAAACTATACAGCTCATGTGCTTAGACTTGTATTACACGATTTACATCCATGCTATAGACAAACATAATGCACGTCCTACAGTAGACTTAACATTTCAACAAGCATTTCCATTCATTGATAGATGAACCCTGCACACAGTATCATTCCCCATAGTGGCCCCTGCACACAGTATCATTCGCCATAGTGGCCCCTGCACACAGTATCATTCCCCATAGTGGCCCCGGCACACAGTATCATTCCCCATAGTGGCCCCTGCACACAGTAGTTTGCCCCATAGTGGACCACCCATGAACAATTATTATACTGTGGGGTCTTTTCAGACCCCAGAGTATAATGATCGGAGACCCAAGAGAGGATAGAAACATAAAAAAACAACGTTGCTTACCTGTTCCTCGCTCCGGTGCATGCCCGTGCGCTACTCCGGCCGCCTTCACTGTTAGACCAGGCCGCGTCACGTGATCCGGCCGGCGTCGCGAAGCAAAATGACGTCCGCTGACGTCACCAAACAGGCCCGAAGCCTGGAGAAGCGTAGGACAGGTAAGCACATAGTTTTTTATGTTCGCTCACCTCCCCTGGGACGCCGATTATTATACTCCGGGGTCTGAAAAGACCCCGGAGTATAATGATAGCAGAGATTGTGGGGTTCTCCCGTGGCCTCACATATCGTATATACCGTATGTTCTGTTCGGGAACATACGCCTTACTTTCGGGGGATGCCTTATATTAGGCAATTCTCCGAAACCTCTCCTATGCCTTACTTTCGGGGGGTGTCTTATTTTCGGGGAAACACGGTAGTAGTATTTGATCGGGTTCGCCGGCCGCGGCCTCACTTACCATCCCCGCTCCTGCACACAGCCGCTTCTGCGTCCCATAGCAGAAGGGGAAGCGGGGCGGCCATGACCAGCAGCGGGGATCGATAAGTAAATAGGACGTTACGTGCCGGGGATACTCCAGCAGGCCACGGCCTATTTATATATATAAAAAAAACTTCTCACCTACCTGCGATGCCTTCATGCAGCCGCCATCTCCTCCTCTTCTTGTCCGCGACGTCTGCGTGTCAGCGTAGGAGGCGCAATGACGTCATTGTATCGCCGCCTGCGCTGACATGCAGAGGTCTTGTAAACCAGCCCAGGACAGGTATCGCGCAGCTTTGTTTTTTTTTTTTTTTTTTTAAGCGGCCTGTCCTGGGCTGGTTTACATTAAATAGACAATAAAAAAGGCCGCGGCCCTGCGGGCCAGATAAGTGCCGGGCCGGATAACAGAAGGCAGCGTGCCGGATTCGGCCCGCGGGCCTTGTGTTTGACACCTGTGGTTTAGATCAAAGAATATTCATGTGTTAGAATGGCCCAGTCAAAGTCCAGACCTAAATCCCATTGTGCATCTGTGGCAAGACATGAAAATTGCTGTTCACAGACGCTCTCCATCCAATCTGACTGAGCTTGAGCTATTTTGCAATGAAGAATGGGCAAAAATCTCAGTCTCTAGATGTGCAAATCTGGTAGAGACATACCCCAAAAGACTTGCAGCTGTAATTGCAGCAAAAGGTGGCTGTACAAAAGTATTGATAAAGGGGGGCTGAATACTTTTGCACGTTACACTTTTCAGGTTTTTATTTGATTAAAATTTTGAAAACCATGTATCATTTTCCTTCCACTTCACAATTATCTGCTACTTTGTGTTGGTCTACCACTTAAAATCTCAAGAAAATACATTTATGTTTGTGGTTGTAAGGTGACAAAATGTGAAAAAGTTCAAGGGGTATGATTACTTTTGCAAGGCACTGTAAGCACATCTTAACAGATGGTCTTTCAGATGTAGTTAGAATTTTAGTAACATGAAGACATCTGACATAAATTTGATGAGGACCTGCCTCTTATCTGACATGTCTGTTTATGAAGAATCATATTTACCAAAATACAACAATTCTAGAGAGTCTTCTTAAAACTCTGCATTGTGTTGTTCCTCTTATTCTTCCTCAAAATTACCATCTGGGAGAAGGGGGTGTCCCTACATAGTCTGGGACAGTCCAATCAGTGCTGACAGTGTCAGACTGAGTAAGTACACACCCCCTTGACAGTTTCAGAGTAAAGAAATACCCCCTTGACAAGATGTATGGTAACACCCAGTTTCTAGGAGCGACAGCAGAGGAATGGTACTACATAGAGTTATGAGAAAAGTGACTCCAGAATTCTAATGTAACGCAACTAGTTACTAAAATAGGTATCTCAGGTTCTATTTAGAGTGGTTTCAGACAAAGGTGCATTTTTTGATCAAAACCAGAAGTGGCTTTAAGAGAAATGGGAAATATAAAAGGAATCTGTACCCCTCATGTCTGCTAGATCCACTTTCAGTGTTTGGTTCAAAAAATAACACAAACTGCATTTGTCTTCTTAAAAATAAATACAATTTTAAAAAAGCAATATGTGAAATTACCCTAAAAGATATTTTACAATAAATGACCATGCATCATCCAGGGGACCTCCACCTAATACTTGGAGTACCAAGTTTACATTTGAGTGAGGCATGTGTCAGGCACTGGCTGTTTCTGTCAGCCCCATACACTTTGATAGGAGCAACAGCGTACATTCTCGTCCCTGGTACCGATTGTAGTTATCATATGGGTCCAACAGAACAGACATATCCTGTGGCTAGCTAAGAACTGTTCTTTGTGGGGAAAACCCCTTTAAAATCTACATTTCTTTTTTAAAAGGGTTTTTTTTCCAGACTCATATAAACGATAACCCATCTTTACAACAGATCAACAATCTAATCTGTGATCAGTAGGATTCAGATAACCAGGAACCCCCATCCCAGATGAGCTTTTGGAAAAGGCTGCAGCACTCACTAGCGCTGAGGCCTCTTCCCCATACCAATGACATCATATGCATCAGTCACTTTGTAAAGTAGCTGCTCAGTCCAACTCAAGCAGCCCCTACGATATATACAGCGCCGCGCTTGTTACTCAGTAAAGAGGCTGCAGCACTCACCCAACCATTTATTCAGTTGGGGGCCCCTGAGTCGGAATTACAATAATCACATATTGATGACCTATCCTAAAGGACAGGTCATCAATAGGCAAGTCCCAGAAAATCCCTTAAAGTAAAATGCAATGAATACAAGGAAGTTGTTCACTTTCAAAGCTCTCACAACCAGATAAAGAAACACACTTGCTTTTGCTGGTTTTAGGAAGTACTGATCGCCTTCTACAGTAGTCAGGGTAAATTCAGTCCATACTGCAAATTCTATCCATACTTGGAATTCCGTCAACTGCTACACGTAAAGCAGACATGATCGGGGAGGAGCCAATGGAGAATGATACAACTAAACAGTCGGTTACCAAGAGTAACAAAATAGCTTAGAAATTTAAAGGCTACTAAAATGTAAAGGGAAAAAGACGAAGGACAATTTTTATTTACAGTATTCTTAAGAAATGGAGAAAATTTGTATATGCAAATATTGAATTTTACCATAAAGAGCTGCTGTTAGGGGAAAAAAAGAAAATAAAAGTTCACCAGACCATTTTCAACTGTCAAGTTTTATGTTGCTTTGTGTGTTACCTGGACACAAAGTAGAGGACTAATATCCATAGCAACCAACAAATTTTTGCTTGTGTTAAATCAGACCTGATCAAACTTTCATTCTACCTGAACCAACTCCCTATGGAAAGAGCTGAGCACTGGCATAGGTTTTGGATTACTGCAATTGTAATGCTTTCGACATGGCAAATGTTATATTACATTTCTAATAAGTATCTTTCTTCCAGCAACATTATAAAGCGATGTATGTATGTAAATGTATGTAAAAAATATACTGTAATCTAAATCTCCAGTCTTGCCAAGGAAGCAAAGTACTAAAAAATCAATTAAATCTATTTTTCATAACTACCTGCCTGGCATAATGCTGGAAGCTGATGAATAACTTTTTATATTGAGGACAAGAGCTTAAGGTCATACACAATACATACATTGTACAACAATAAAATACCCACAGGAACAGCTCATCCTGACACAGACAGAAAGACGTGTGATACATGTAGTAGTGTACACAACCTCGTTGAGGTGTTAGAGATGTCAATTTGTGCAAGCACTTCAGTAACACAGCTCTCCCGGCAGTATCTCACAGAAAATAAATGGTTTCAAACGATAAAACTTAACTTTTAATATCTTAAAATAAAAAATACAAAGGACGTCCACTAGTCTACTAAAAGACAGATCAATGTGGTCTGTACCTGCCTATTCAGAGTTTATTCAAGGTTTAAATGTTAGACAGTATTCACACTCTCCAACTTTCCATTGGACCTAGGGTGTAATTAGATACTTTCACCACCCTTAGACTAAGGTTATAGTATCACGACTGCATCATGCAACAGGTCAGTATTTTGTCAGTTGCTCTTAGTGCTAGGAAAACCCAAACACCTGGTCCCCACATACAATTTGTAAAGCATCACTGACTAGACTCCTGCACAGCCATGCTATACCTCCACAACCCTAGTCTGTAGTATGTACATAAGCCAGTAATCTAGGTACAGGTCACAGAAACTTCATTTCCTGTCATTAAAATATTGTAACTATAAGGGAAACCACGATATTCTGACCCTTATGCTCAATAAACACCTATGTTGCAGCAGAAGATAAACTTGAAGATAAACTTGCTCATGCTCAATAAACACCTAAGTTGCAGCAGAAGATAAACTTGCTCTATGCGTTTCCCCTGTGTTATCTGTGTCAGGTTCGTCAGGAGCTAATACTAAAACTTATAAATTGGTCTAAGCTGCTAAAATTTCAAAATTGCAGTTACAACTGCAGTTCCTGGAGCACTGAATGGTGTGCTCCAGTGTATAGAGTAGCTCTCCCGGCAGGCTCAACATTTTAAAGTCGTCATTCAATCACATGTGATGAACATTGACAAGCTGAAGAGCCATTGTCAGCTGAAATTATTATAACTAGAAGCCAAATTACATAAACCAGATGACAGCAACATCATCTCCAACATCAGTTTAAAGGGAGTCTGTCAGCAGGAAACTTGGTATTAAACTAATGACAGTACCTTGTAGGGCGGCTTCTACACTTTCCAAAGATGTCTGTCTTATTCTGCATTGCAGCTCCATTTTCATGAAAATCTGTGTTTTATTCCTATGCAAAGTAGTTGAAAAGGGCTTTAGGGGCGTTTCTTGTTACAGGGCTTCACTCTCCAATCTAGATAACCAACCCTAACTGCAGACAAAGTGTGACAAAATGGGAGATATCACTCAAGCAATGGGGTGAAGAGTTGGGCAGCAGTTAGGGGCAATTATCTAGAACAGAGAGTGAAGACCTAGCAGGCGTGGTCATGCCCCTAAAGCCCTTTTCAGCTAATTTTCATAAGAATAAAATGCTGAATTTCATGTAAATGGAGCTGCAATGGAGTATAAGAAAGACATATTTGGAAATAGAAGAAACTGCTATACAAGGTACTGTCATTAGTCTGACTGATTATCCTGTGGACAGGCTCCCCTTATAATGCTACTGTCTATGGTTGGCTTGCAATGCTGGACCTGTAGAATCTAAATACATATGTAGAATGGCTCTATATGTAATGCCAGCTCTGTATTCAGACCTAGTTGCCTGCTACCTCGGTGTGCTCCTGTCACTTTAATTAGTGTGCACCTATTTACCTCCTCCAGCATTTCCCTGTGTGTCTGCATCTTTTGTAAGTCTGTATCTTTAGTCCCTCTGGCTGAGAAATGCATGTGCTGTTCAGTTCCTTGCCCTGTTCAGTTACCATTCATGCTTCTCTTTCGGTGGTCTCTGTCTGCCTAGCTAGTTTCAAGTCCTAGCCTGTTCCTGTAGTCTCCAGACTTTCTGCAATATTCTAGCCTCTGGGTTTTCTGCAATATATCCTGTATTCCTATAGCCCAGGGGTGGATTAAGGGTACCATGGGCTCTATCATTCTGCCCCTTCCAACCCCCATTAACACCAAAAATCCCTGTGCCGGAATAATGTCACATAGCAGCCCCCATATAGTATAATGTATCATAGTGGCCCCTCCACACAATATAATATCCCACAGTAGCCTCTCCACACAGTATATTGTGTCACAGTATCACATACATAGGGTTGACCCAAATTTTTTTAGGTTCAGCCAAACAAAATTTTGGGGGCTCGCCACCCACGAACTACAATTATACTCTCAGGTCTCTTCAGACCCCAGAGTATAATAACTGGAACCCCAAATAAGTTGAGTAAACTTAACAGTGTTACTCATCAACCCTGGGCTTCCATATGTGCGTCATTGTCACTGTCTCGACCAATATGACTGCTGAGGCCCAATCACAGGCCTTAATGGCCCCTGATGTCAACCAGGAGGCTGGAAGAGTCCCAAAGAGGACACAGTCCCCACAGTATAATAGCAGTTCTGGTTCAGGCACATTCAGTTCAAACAAAACTATCAAACTAATCTCCCGAGGTTCTCCAAAGACTGACCTCCAGTAGATTCCCATGCCCCACCGCAGAAATCAACTGTATTGAAGGATGATGATACAGTTGATTTGAGTTCAGATTGTAATGGGGGCAAATGTGCAATTGCTTGCTGCTGGGCCCCCTTACAGCCTTGGGCCTTTTAGCCCGTTTACCTGTCTGTCTTGGTTTTAGTCTCACATTATGTACTTTTATCCTGATTCTGTGGGTGCCCCAGGGCTCAGACACAACTCCTCCTTCTCTACCGGTTTTTTGACTCACGTCACATGACGTCGCGGTGCTTACATCTATGCATCACAATGCCATGTGCCCGCTTAGGTCCAATCACAGGCCTTAGAGGACCCTGACACAAGACAAGAGGCCTGAAGAGAACATGGAGCTTTGTTGGAGCTCAGGAGAGGCGAGTAACACTTTTTTTTTTTTTTTATGTTTGATCACCTCTCCTGGGCCTCTGCTTATTATACTCTGGGATCTGAAAAGTATAATAGCAGTTTCAGTTCGGACACGTTCGATCTGAACAAAACTGCTGGGCAAACCTTGCGAGGTTCTCCCAACACACTCATACATTAAAAGAGTCGTGAACTAAATAATCTCCATTAATCGTAAAGGTAAAATGCTCAATTAATCACATTCAGTCCTAACATTTACCTATACCTTCTAGTGTGAAACACTAAGATTATAACTACAGTGCCTACAGTTTAAGGCACAGTTTATCAATATAACCAATAGTAGAGTACTGTTTTAGTCTAAACTTAATAGGGTTGTCCAGCCACCTAAATCTTTTAGAAACCACTTAAAATGCTATAAAATAATAAAAAAGTAATCCCTTACTGATCCCTCAACACTCCATTCTGATGTTTTCTGGGTTCTCCACCAGACTTTGTTCTGGCCAGTGACTGTCTGTAGCCATCACATGTCCATCTGAAAATGTCCTCATTGGAGCTGGAAGAACAGAGGCCAGTGGAAAACCCAGAAGTGTTAATACTCCCCCTCTGCCTGAATTCTATCTATAAGGTGAGTATTACTTTTTTTTTCTCTGCAGCACAGATGGGAATTTAATGTAGTACCAAGCCAGAACCAGCATCTTTCAAAATTTTAAGTTTTATACAAAGGAAAATAATAAATGGGAAAAAATGTGCTATTTTTTTTTTTTCTTAAATAATGTAATATAATTACTTTAACCATAAGCTTTTTATCACAATACAGTTCTATTTATTTCCAGTATGTAAAGCAGTGTTTCCCAACCTGTTCAGACTCAGGGTACCCCTGGGAAAAAACTTTCCTCGAGGCACCCCTACCAAATTATTTTTAACAAAAAATATACAGTTTTGGTGAGTGGTTTTTTTTAGCGTAGTTTTTAAAATCACAGCTGGAATGGAACACAAGCGATGGTTACCAGGCAGATGACTGATTACTGTGCTGTGAGTATAACAAGCTGTGCACCTGTGTGTCCATCACATGACCATAGACTGTAGATCACATGACCATGATCAGAATTCAATCCTCTAGAAGTAAGCAGAATGAATGACAGCAAGCAGAGATCTAGAAAACTGAGGAATTGATACAGAAAGTATATTGGAAAATTGTATATCTTTTTTATTATGCAAACAACATTTGTCTCTCAAGAATGGTCTCAAAATGGCAAAGCCATTTAAAACTGCATGCATTTTTCTATTGTAGTTTTGATGCAATTGTAACTGCATCAGAACTGCACCATGTGAATTTATCTTCAAAGCTACGCCATCCTATACTTTACACCAGCACATACAAAAATTAACCTTTTACCATCACCAAGCTCCCTTAGTGGTCGCACATAGTATCATGCTCCCCAGTGGCCCACCACGCAGCACATTCTCCACACTAGCCCCCAGAACCTAATAATGTTCCCCACTGGCTCCCAGACACCTAATAATCTTTCCCAGTGGCCCCCAGACACCTTATATTGTTCCCCATTGGCCCCCGGGCAAGTAGTAATGTTCTTCAGTAGTCCCCAGGCAAGTAATGTCCTCAGTGGCCCATAGGGAAGTAATGTCCCCCAGTGGCCCCCAAGCAATAAATGTCTCCCAGTGGACCCCAAGCAAGGAATTATGTCCCTCAGTGGCCCCCTGACAACTAATAATGTCTCCAGTGGCCCACACTGTAGTTGTGCTATATAAATTTAAAAAAAAAAAAAAACAACACACACCACTCACTCATCCTTGGTCCCCGGAACTCTGTGATCCTCTTCCTCTGCAGATTGATGTAGCTAGTGTTCAGTGGACATCACTAGGCTAATGCCTGAGCAATAGAGCAGGAAGCTAAAGTCCTGCTGCATCGTTCTATTCAACTACATCAGCATCCTAAGGGTGATGAAGTAGCTAAAAGGAGGCATATGGCCATTTCTCCACTGGATTGTGGCTGCACCCCTGGGGGGTCTCCACAGTACCCCCAGGTGCCACGGCACACAGGTTGGGAATCATTGGTGTAAAGATTTGTGTACTTTGCCTGCTACACACAAGGAGAATTACTAAGCTAAAACCATTTCTTGAGCCAGATTTATTACTTTTTAGGTAGTTTAAAAAAAAAAAATAAACCAATACTTTGCATCAAACTGAACCGAAACTGTGGCACAAAGGAGGCCAAACAACAGGTTGTATAAGGAAAAGTCCAAAACGTCTACCAAAATGCGCCAAATCATGAGCTACTGTGATAAATTTGGCACCATTATAATAGTTTTCCATCATTCTTTCCGTAACACCCGTGAACCTGAAAACCATATTTACTATAGTATGTCTCTGAGATTGCATTTGAGATCTGTAAATGAGAGAAAATCCAGTGTAGGTGAAAGTAGAAAGGGGAAGGTGCTGAGAAGACAATAATTGGTGACTGCTGAAAAAAACAAAACAAAAAAATTTTTTTTTTTAAACTAAATAAATGTGGTGTTATCTATTTAGCATTATAAGACTGCATGGCCACAGAAACATTAATAGAAGTCTAATCTGCCAACAGAGGGAATGCTGGAAGGCCACAGATGATCCCTGGGTCCTCCAAACATCCAGTTCTCCCCTATGTGACAGTTAGAGGACTCATTCCAATGTTGCAGGTTTCTATGGAAATCAATATACAGCACAGTCTGCCAATAAAGTGTACAGTTATATCCTTACTTGCTCTTTGTCAGCATACAGAAGTTTCCCTTCAAAAGATGGCAATACAAAAGACTGTTTTTGCCTTTTAGTATGAGAGATAATTTGCATGCCCTTGTTCCCGAAGAGAAATGCCCTACCTGTAAGACCCCCTATGCTAACTGGTGGTCTCCACAAGAGTAACAGAGCTCCCAACTAATCTAAATTTTCTGTAAAACACAAAGCGGTGCAAATTTTGTACATCTGTAATTACCAATGTGCACTTTCATCATCCATCCATACAACCCAATTTGAGAACTCAAAGGGTCTGCTGAAAACTTCAGATTTAATATTTATAGTATTTGACTAGTAAAGTCAGACACTGACAATTGATGTAAAACTAGAATATATATTAATGCTCCTGTGAAAGATATCAACAGTAAATACCACATGATAAATGTATTTATCAACTTGTATAAATTATCACACATTGAGAGCTTTTATCTTCCGCCATCTAGGAAATGGAGATTTGGTTTGCTGAGTGTCTGTCATTTTCCTGTTAAAGACAACTAAAAGAATCACTAATCCTCTAACCAAGCAGAAAGGTCACACTACCATCTGCTGGGGTCACAGATATGTCATACAGGAACTGTCCTTTATAACAAGACTATACAATTGAAACCAGAAGTTTACATACACTATATAAAACGACAAATATGCATGTTTTTCTCACAATCTGACAAGAAATCATAATAAACCTTTCCTGTTTTAGGTCAGTTAGGATTACCAAAATTATTTATATTTGCCAAATGCCAGAATAATATGAGAGAGAGAATTTTTAAGGCATTTGTATTACTTTCTCCAAAGTCAAAAGTTTACATACATTTCATTAGTATTTGGTACCATTGCCCTTACACTGTATGACTTGGGTCAAACGTTTTGGATATCCTTCCACAAGCTTCTCACAATAGCTGGCAGGAATTTGGGCCCATTCCTCCTGACAGAACTGGTGTAACTGAGCCATGTTTGTAGGCCGTCTTGCTCGCACCTGCCTTTTCACCTTGCCCATAAATTTTTTTAATAGGATTGAGATCAGGGCTTTGTGATGGCCACTCCAAAACATTGACTTTGTTATCCTTAAGGGTGGGTTCACACTTGCACCGGAGTCCGTCCGCCGCGAATGCGCCTGAAACTCTCGGGAAACTGTATAGGCACTGGATAGTCAAAGGTTAGCGACGCATTGCTTAAAAACCCATTCATCTGAATGGGTTTTTAAAGCAATGTGCGGGTGTTCACTTACACGCTCTGCGCCGCAAATCCATTTTTTTTCGCTGGAAACAAAGTCCTGTATGTCCGACTTGGTTTCCAGCGAAAAAAAACTGGATTCGCGGCACAGAGGGTGTAAGCGCACATCCGCGCATTGCTTAAAAACCCATTCATTTGAATGGGTTTTTAAGCAATGCGTCGCTAACCTTTCACTATCCAGTGCCTATACAGTTTCCCAAGAGTTTCAGGCGCATTCGCGGCGGACAGACTCCGGCGCAAGTATGAATCCACCCTAAGCCACTTTGTAACCAGTTTGGCAGTATGCTTCAGGTCATTGTCCATTTGGAAGACCCATTTGCGCCAAAGGTTTAACTTGCTTGCTGATGTCTTAAGATGTTGCTTCAGTATTGCCACATAATATTCTTTCCTCATGATACCATCTATTTTGTGACGTGCACCCATCCCTCCTGCAGCAAAACCACCCCACAACATGATGCTGCCACCCCCGTGTTTCACAGTTGGGATGGTGTTCTCAGGCTTGGCCATAATGACCGTCGTTACGTTTGGAGGAAAAAGGGAAATGCTTGCAAGCCTGAGAACACCATCCTGACCTGAAGCATACTGCCAAACTGGTTACAAAGTGACTTAAGGATAATAAAGTCAATGTTTTGGAGTGGCCATCACAAAGCCCTGATCTCAATCCTATTAAAAATTTATGGGCAAAGCTGAAAAGGCAGGTGCGGCCTACAAACATGGCTCAGTTACACCAGTTCTGTCAGGAGGAATGGGCCCAAATTCCTACCAACTATTGTGAGAAGCTTCTGGAAGGATATCCAAAACATTTGACCCAAGTCATACAGTTTAAGGGCAATGGTACTAAATACTAATGAAATGTATGTAAACTTTTGACTTTGCAGAAAGTAATAAAAATGCCTTAAATAATTCTCTCTCTCTCTCTCTCTCTCCATTATTCTGGCATTTGGCAAATATAAATAATTTTGGTAATCCTAATTGACCTAAAACAGGAAAGATTTATTCTTATTTCATGTCAGATATTGAGAAAATCAGGCATATGTGTCTTTTTATATAGTGTATGTAAACTTGTGGTTTCAACTGTATATACACTAATACAGGGGTAGGCAACCTTTTTTGTTCGGCGTGCCGATTTTAATAAAAAAAAATCAAAGATGAGGTACTCGGAGTGCCGGTCAATAATTGTAAGTCTGACGACCCCTAAACTAAAGTCATATACCACAAACCATAACACAGAAGTGCTGCCACCAGAGGCTTTAGGACACATGCGCTTACTGCTATTTCCTGGGACACTCCTGTACTTTCTGATTAGAAGCAATGAAAGTCCATGTACAGCCACCAATTAGTGGTAAATGTGTCCAGGAGCACCGTATGGCGGCATCCTTATGGTGAATACACACTATGTATCTGGATGCAGTTATATTTGGAACTTTTTCATTCGATGTAAAACTGGTGCATTTTTGCACAAAAAAACACAAAGCCTGAGTTTTCTGTGCAAAAACACATCCTTAATATAGAAAACACACCGTTATACAGAATAATGTCCCATAGTGGTCCCTGCACATGGTATTATGTCCCATAGCGGTCCCTGCACACGGTATTATATCCCATAGCGGCCTCTGCACACAGTATTTGTCCCATAGCTGCCTCTGCACACAGTATTTGTCCCATGGCGGCCTCTGCACACAGTATTTGTCCCATAGCAGTCCCTGCACACAGTATTTGTCCCATAGCGGCCCCTGCACACAGCAATATGTCCCATAACGGCCCCTACACACGGTATATGTCCCATAGCAGCCCCTGCACACGGTATTATGCTCTATAGTGGCCCCTGCACACTCACTAGCTATTATTATACTGTGGGGTCTCTTCAGACCACAGAGTATAATAAGTGGAGGGCAAAGAGAGGTGATGAAACATAAAAAACAATGTTACTCACCATCCCACATTCCGCAGCTGCTCTGTATCGTCACGTCGCGTTGTTATGCGTAATGACGTCAGACGCAGACGCGACCCCTGAGGCCCTGTCAGCTGACTTCAGGCAGAAGCGCCTGAAGAGTACACAGCGGCTGCGGAGCGTGGAATAGTGAGTAACGTTGTTTTTTATGTTTGATCACCTCCCCCGGGAGCTCCGCTTATTATACTCGGGGGTCTGAAGAGACCCCACAGTATAATAATAGCAGTTTCGTTTCGGCCGATCGAAACTGCTGGGTGAGGAGTCCGCTGCGGTGCCAGGGAAATATGGCTCGCGTGCCATAGGTTGCCGACCCCTGCACTAATATCTATCTATCTATCTATCTATCTATCTATCTATATATATATATATATATATATATATATATATATCTCTATCTACACATACACACACATTAAATTACACATGGGTTTGTTATATACAGGTTTATTTCCTGTGTGTTTATTTGACAACACACAAAAAAAAAAAAAAAAAAAAAAAAAAAGCCAAAAATGATAGAATTTCATGCAAAACGCCAAAAATGGGCAAAACTTACTGGCACCCTCAATTTTATAATTGGATTGGCTGCACACCCTTGTAAAAAACAAAACAAAACAAAACCAAAACAAAAAAAAAAAACAACACACAATTCAACTGGAATTTTGGACCACTCTTCTTTTGCAAATTTCTCCAGGTCTCTCATATTTGAATTGTGCCTTCTCCCAACAGCAATTTTAAGATCTCTCCACAGGTGTTCAATGGGATTTAGATCCGGACTAATTGCTGACCATTTCAGAACTCTCCAGCGCTTTGTTTCCATTCATTTCTGGGTGCTTTCTGAAATATGTTTGGGGTCATTGTCCTGCTGGAAGACCCATGACCTAGGACGCAAACCCAGCTTTCTGACACTGGGCACTATATTGAGACCCAAAATCCTTTGGTGATCTTCAGATTTCATGATGCCTTGCACACAGCCAAGGCACCCAGTGCCAGAGACAGCAAAAGAACCCCAAAACATCTTTGAACCTCCACCATATTTGACTGTTGGTACTGTGTTCTTTTCTTTGCAGGCCTCATTCCATTTTCAGTAAACAGTAGAATGATGTGCTTTACCAAAAAGCTCTATCTTTGTCTCATCTGTAAACAAGACGTTTTCCCAGAAGGATTTTGGCTTACTCACGTACATTTTAGCTGTAAACTGCAGTCTTACTTTTTTTATGTCTCTGTGTCAGTAATGGGGTCCTCCTGGCATAGTCTCCTGCCATAGTGTTTCATTTCATTCAAATGTCGACAGTTTGCGCCGACACTGATGCACCCTGAGCCTGCAGAACAGCATTAATTTCTTTGGAACTTGATTGGGGCTTCTTATCCACCATCTGGACCATCCTGTGTTGCAACCTTTCATAAATTTTTCTTTTCCGTCCATGTCCAGGGAGATTAGCTACAGTGCCATGGGTTGTTAACGTCTTGATTATGTTGCGCACTATGGACACAGGAACATCAAGATCTCTGGAGATGGACTTGTAACCTTGAGATTGTTGATATTTTTCCACAATTTTGGTTCTCAAGTCCTCAGACAGATCTCTTCTCCTCTTTCTGTTCTCCATGCTTACTGTGGCACACACAGACACATAATGCAAATATTGAGGCAACTTCTCTTCTTTTGTATCTGGTTTCAGACGTGATTTTTATATTGCCCACACCTGTCACTTGCCACAAGTGAGTTAGAACAAGCATCACATTCTTGAAACAAAGTTATTTACCCACAATTTTGTAAAGGTACAAACAATTTTGTCTGCCCATTTTTGAAGTTTTGTGTGAAATTATGCCCAATTTGCCTTTTCTCTCAGTTTTTATGTTGTTCCAATACACACAAAGGAAATAAACTTGTGTATAACAAAACATGTTTAATTGCAATAATTTTCTGGGTGAAATACTTCATTTTCCGGAAAAATTTCAGGGGTGCCCACACTTAGCCATGACCGTATACACACTAATACATTCATATATATGCTATGGCATTTCTGGTCAAAGTGTGTGACAAATTTCTGTTTCACAGCGATACATATTATATGAACAAAATTAAACAGAAGAGGCTCTTACAAACCATCATTCTATAGTAAAATTCTCATGTTATGGTACGTGACTCTCTGTTGCCATAGCTTTGCTTGTTTATAATGGAATGAGAGAGGAACAGAGTACAAGAACTACTTGTTTTGTCAATCAGTAGAGCGCCATATTATCTGAATCCCACTGTCCTATGACCCAAGGGGATAAGTGTCTGATTGCTAGGGACTGCTGGGACCCCCAAAATTTATAAGAATGGGAGTCCTATGTCCCCAGTTTAAGTGGAGCAGCAGCCAATGGGACTGCCAAAGGTAACTGAGTACAGGACTAAAAATGCTTATAAAAAGGTAAAGAATGTGTGAAATTTATTTTGTAATTTAAATGCATAAAAAAATTTGCACTGGCACACTTTAAACAAGAATAAAAAAAACAAAACTGCTGCAAAATAAATTCTAAGGGAACATATTCTAAAAATGTAACAGTTTTAAACAGAAATGGCCAATTACATAACATCTGGAAGCCTTGTTTTTTTCATAGCCTAACATCAAAATTGAAATGCAGTCAAACACCAAGTGTAAACTTGGTCTAAAGCAAACATATACAGCATGCATCACCTAAATAACAATGCATTTGTTTATGAATAATAGCGTACTATTGTATATACAATGGACTTTTAATCTGATCCTTGACCATCAGCAAGCAGAGGATTTTTCAGAGTAAACAGATACAAATGTAGGCAGCAGCATTGTATTCTATGACTCATTTTCAAGGCTATTTGTTGCTTCTGCAGATTAGGCACAAGCAATGATAGCGCAAGGTATTACCCACATGATGAATTATAGGAGAAAATAAAACCCAGGTGCTTATCAACAGGCGCCATGAAGCCCATATTGATTGGCAAAAGAAGCAATTTATTTGGTCACACACCCAAAGACCTAGAATTCACCATCACTCACTACAACATTCCAGTACTCACATTCATTTTACACCACAGATCAATAAAAGAAATAATGTGAAGGGGAAGAAAAAATCCTACTAGGCATCCAGTGAAAAGTAATCAATATAATCCAAATTACTAGCATTTTATAACTTTTACAATTTGCAGGTAAAATTATAAAATACAACATCCTATTACTATCCTTTCTATATTCGATAGTAATAAATACAAAGCATATCAAAATGAAAAGGATTAGGCTAGAAGAGACAAAGCATGCTAATTATATAAGACAAGAAACACTATATAAGGATTCAGCACATTCCCTCTGGCTCAGTGACAAAGAACATTAAGCGCGATTATGATTTCTTTGCAAAACCATTTTGCCAGTGGGCAAAATGAAAAGGAAGAAGTCGTACACCAGAAACCAACACATGCTTCCTAAACTAGATTGTGCCAGCACTGCAGTGCAGCGCTCCTGTTCTAGACAACTTTAAGTCTGCACCTATACCAAATATCCCAGTGGTCCAAGAGACCATTGACAAGCAGCTGTACCTACAGGAATTTCTCTGGCTGCTCCCAGTAGATCCTGGGGATGACATTGCTGGGAGGTTTCAGTGAGCAGACAGAAGATGGGAGCTGTCCAAGCCTTCAGTTACCAGGCACTGGAGTGCATCCTCCTGTAGAACAAAGAGACTGGAGAAGGATTCCGGCAGCCTGTTTTATAAATGAATAGTGCCGAGCTCCACAGTTTTTCAATTGGTTGCTAGTGCACATAGACTCATACATGGACATTACTAGCTCTGCCTCTACGAAGGCTGAATATGAACTGTCACGCTCGCTGGTGCACACAGATTCATGAATCTATTAGGGGAACGTACCACATGCTGCTAAAAAGAAAGGGGTGGCACAAAAGGAGCATTATTTCTTAGCAGTATTACCCACTGCGCGCACCCAATATAACAAACGTTAAGGCCTAAAACGATGTAAGGAAGCACAACAAATAAATGAGATACATGAAATTGTGTGGCTACATTTTATTATAAAAGGTATCATTCACCCCTCTCATGGAAACATAGTGGCAATTTTCTGATGACCCTCTTAGGGGTCCTTGACATTCCTGTCACTGCTTGCCCCTATTCTACATCAGGTTTTTACTCTATATTCACTGAAATGAGAAAATTGCAAAATACTGTTAGAGTTGCCTACAATTGCCATGTACAATTCCACACTTTCAGATTATTTCCCCAAACTGACGTCATAGAGTCACAAAATAAACCTTTTATACAAATAATTCTGTAGTCACTATAAAAAAAAAAAAAAAAAAAATTATATATATATAAAAAAAAAAGAAGTTGTGCCACTTTACTGTTGTTGGCAGGTTGTACTTACAAACTCATCTCTGCTATATCTGTGTATGTTTATAGGGAGGTGTATCATTACAGTATGTAAATCTGTTTTATCCTTCTGTCCGATAAGTTAAGACTGCATGCACTATAATAATAATTGTAATGTGGTACATGGCTATTTCTTAGCCAAAGGACACTACTTACAATGCAAGGCCACAGTATATATGCAATACAGCAATATAAAACATAGGAGCCTGCACACCTTAAACCACTCCACAGAACATCTGCATTTTCTCCACGACTAAGCAGCCGTGATGAGAAAACTACTCTGAACGTGACACACTACAACTAAAAGGGCTGTAGGCACTATCCAGCATGTAAATGGTGTGGTCCTTATCATATATATTCTTTCGTCATACCCATAATCATGTCATGGAGCAGACGCTATAAATTACATTCTGACAAGCAGCACTTATAAGTCGACAGACAAGCTTTTAAATATAATGTATCGTCTGTTTGGAAGAGAAATTCATTACAACCGTGCTCATGAACAAGCCTAACACCTGTTTATTTCAATATGAAGACTGAAATACAGTGCTTAAGCTGCCACCGTATCATGTCAAAGCCTCCTTGATCAAGGCTGATGCATGGACACAGCAGATGTGTTTGACAGCGCTATACAACGGCAAAGGAAATTAGGCATGTCTGCTACATAATGCTAGGCTGAAGAGTATGGTATTAAAGAACCACAGACCTAGGGGATGGGTGCCTTATACAGTAGACTTACTACTGGGACCTCCACTATAGCAAGAACAGAGGTGCCATATGTGAATGAATCTGTGGTACACATACTGGCCACCACTCCATTCACTTCTATGGTGCTTTCAGAACCGCCAAAAAAAAAAAAAACGACACTATCCTGTGGGAGAACGCCTTTAAAGCAGCAGAGCTGAATATGAGTAATTTTCTATTCTTTCGCATGCATTTTGAAAATATCTACATTTATTCTCCACACCTGGCAAGAAGGGGGAACGGGCTTTACTTTTTTGATCCTAGTGCTGTGCTCAGCATTTGGAGTAAGGCTTTATGCATATGAAAGTATATGGAAGCCATATCACAGAGATTCCATACAAAGGGTTGATGCATTTCAGTGGACCATGCATACCACCATCCGGTAGCCTGTCTACTAATCTAAAAAATTAACAGATCAAAACTCCAAAAATAGATAAAATAATGGACTTTCTTAGCCCAAGATGTAACGTTTCAGTCCAGTCAGGACCTGTTTCCAGCAGTAGTACACTGGCAAGAGAATAAATAGCACAACATGGGTGAATTCAATTAAAACATGATTAATAATGTTATGACATACAGTACAGACCAAAAGTTTGGACACACCTTCTCATTCCAAGAGTTTTCTGTATTTTCATGACTATAAAAATTGTAGATTCACACTGAAGGCATCAAAACTATGAATTAACACATGTGGAATTATATACTTAACAAAAAAGTGTGAAACAACTGAAAATATGTCTAATATTCTAGGTTCTTCAAAGTAGCCACCTTTTGCTTTGATTACTGCTTTGCACACTCTTGGCATTCTCTTGATGAGCTTCAAGAGGTAGTCACCTGAAATGGTCTTCCAACAGTCTTGAAGGAGTTCCCAGAGATGCTTAGCACTTGTTGGCACTTTTGCCTTCACTCTGCGGTCCAGCTCACCCCAAACCATCTCGATTGGGTTCAGGTCTGGTGACTGTGGAGGCCAGGTCATCTGGCGTAGCACCCCATCACTCTCCTTCTTGGTCAAATAGCCCTTACACAGTCTGGAGGTGTGTTTGGGGTCATTGTCCTGTTGAAAAATAAATGATGGTCCAACTAAACGCAAACCGGATGGAATAGCATGCCGCTGCAAGATGCTGTGGTAACCATGCTGGTTCAGTATTCCTTCAATTTTGAATAAATCCCCAACAGTGTCACCAGCAAAGCACCCCCACACCATCACACCTCCTCCTCCATGCTTCACGGTGGGAACCAGGCATGTAGAGTCCATTCGTTCACCTTTTCTGCATCGCACAAAGACACGGTGGTTGGAACCAAAGATCTCAAATTTGGACTCATCAGACCAAAGCACAGATTTCCACAGGTCTAATGTCCATTCCTTGTGTTCTTTAGCCCAAACAAGTCTCTTCTGCTTGTTGCCTGTCCTTAGCAGTGGTTTCCTAGCAGCTATTTTACCATGAAGGCCTGCTGCACACAGTCTCCTCTTAACAGTTGTTGTAGAGATGTGTTTGCTGCTAGAACTCTGTGTGGCATTGACCTGGTCTCTAATCTGAGCTGCTGTTAACCTGCCATTTCTGAGGCTGGTGACTCGGATGAACTTATCCTCCGCAGCAGAGGTGACTCTTGGTCTTCCTTTCCTGGGGCGGTCCTCATGTGAGCCAGTTTCTTTGCAGCACTTGATGGTTTTGGTCACTGCACTTGGGGACACTTTCAAAGTTTTCCCAATTTTTCGGACTGACTGACCTTCATTTCTTAAAGTAATGATGGCCACTCGTTTTTCTTTACTTAGCTGCTTTTTTCTTGCCATAATACAAATTCTAACACTCCATTCAGTAGGACAATCAGCTGTGTATCCACCTGACTTCTGAACAACACAACTGATGGTCCCAACACCATTTATAAGGCAAGAAATCCCACTTATTAAACCTGACAGGGCACACCTGTGAAGTGAAAACCATTTCAGGTGACTACCTCTTGAAGCTCATCAAGAGAATGCCAAGAGTGTGCAAAGCAGTAATCAAAGCAAAAGGTGGCTACTTTGAAGAACCTAGAATATAAGACATATTTTCAGTTGTTTCACACTTTTTTGTTAAGTATATAATTCCACATGTGTTAATTCATAGTTTTGATGCCTTCAGTTTGAATCTACAATTTTTGTAGTCATGGAAATACAGAAAACTCTTGGAATGAGAAGAAGGTGTGTCCAAACTTTTGGTCTGTACTGTACATACATGTGTTTGATCATACAGTCCAATACATGCTGTGACCGGTAATATAGGCTTTCAATTGAATTTTCTGAATAAAGCGCTGAATATGGAATACGTGTGCCGCCCTCTCTTCTTCCTTTTCTTGGACATTAGATGTAGAGAGGCAGAGCTGAAAACAGAGCCAGCCCTTCAAGGTTCGACCTCGCCCACAAAGCACTTCATACGAAGTAAAAGTATACTGTCCATTGCTAGGTAGTGGGCCTGGTTGCATCGCCATTTCCCTATGAAACCCTTTAAAAGAGGACCTTTCACCACCTTCACCAGTTCTTAGGACAGGTTTATAAGCACTGCTCCACCGACTCCAGCACATTTCCATTCCTCTATTATTTCTCCTAGAAATGTATAAATAAATTGATAGCTGGGGGCGTGTTCATACACACTGAGTCTGCCAATCAGTGCTGACAGTGTTGGACTGTGCAGCGACACAACCTGTTGACAAGGGGAATGGTAACCCAGTTAATTTATTCACATTCCACAAAAGATCCAGAATTGTTCACTCATGGGGAATAAAAGTAGTTACTAAAATGACGTGTCAGAAGAAGAGAAAGATCCTCATGGGGTTTTCTGCTGCAGCAGTGTCACACTCTCTGTGCAATATATTGGTGTCCACTACATTCCACAAGCAGTGGGGGAGGGGGACAAAGACTGCTGCTGATGTTTGTAGGGGTGCCTCTTGTCTGCACAGCATTTTCCCATGGCTATACTTTACTGATCCAAAATATGTCTGTGTGAATTAGAAAGTGTGTGTTTCTCAACCAGTGGATAGCTGCTACAGCAGAAAAGCCATCTTCTCACCAAATACACAGAAATCTTACAATTTGCACACAGATAAGAACATAAACTCTAAACATTGAATAATGAAGCAAGCTTATATTAGGAGATGAAAGCACAGCCTGTCATGAGGTATAGAGCTCATTTCTCAGAGTTCATTAACAAAGCCTCTCTCATCTCCATGTTTTGCTGTGCTGGGTTACCCTTCGACATATCCTTAATCTAATTAACCTAAGGGTCTGTGGAAACAGTGAGATAAATCTGAAGTCAACAGACATACATGAATACATCAGTCACACTGGTAACCCATTGTGAGCCAACATTTATAGCACCATTAAATCAAAAACAAAGGTCTTGTAATATTCAAGATATAACAAGAAGTTAAAAAGCATCCATTTCTAAAACAAACACTACCATATGCATGAAAAAAGTGCAAGATTATGCATTTTTTTAGAATGCACAACAGCCATAGTTACCCTTACATGCAAGACATGCATGTACTTGGGCATGTTATCTTCTAGTCTGTACAATACCTCATTGGCCACAAGTATTACATATCACCTTCTACCAATTCAATATTTATACAGTATATAGCAACTACATTACTGGATATCAAAAGATTATAACAAGTTACTGTTGGACTAAGAGCTCAATGAAATCTATCTATATCACTATGCAGCCCTTATACTGGGACCCTCATTAAAAGGATGAGGCTGAAGATACATGATCATCTCCACCATGTGTTTCCCAACATCAGGGAGTTGTTGGCCACAAACTGAAGCATCCTCAATCTTAATATATGTGAGCCTGGCATAGCGCCTACATAGTAGTGCTGTTTATTATGCCACAATGCAAACACTGAAATAAATACAGTTACACCCACAGAAGTTACAAGTATGTTTTCCTGTTAATCCAGTACGAGGCTCATAGTATACATACAGTTCAGAAGACAAAACAACCTTTTAGTGGCTCCAAATCACCAGATACAATGAAGTCTACTGTCCTAAATGGTTATTTGGCAACATACAAGCATACTGTGACTTATACCTAGAAGAGTTCTATTTCTCGGAACAAGGCACTTAACTGTCAAAGCGGGGCAGATTTGCCAGTCAGGAGGACTTGGAACTATCAGACTAGTGCATTGGTGAGAAATGTTGATTGTCAGAAAACACTTTGAGGCTACGGCCCCAAGTTGTGGATACAAGTTTTTTGTTGCAGCTTTTGTTGTGATTTTTTGAGTCAAAGTCAGGATTGGCTTGAAAAGGAATGGAAAATATAAAAAGGAAACACTTAGACATTTCCCTTCTTTTATATCCACTCCTGACTTTGGCTCAAAAACCCGGAGCAAACTCTGCAACAAATAATGCTGCGTTTCCGCAAAGTTGGCTTTTAGTCTTAGGCTGAGGCCACATATCACAGAAACGAAATGGAAAAAAATACTGCGATTTTAATAATATTTGATTAACGTTTTTTGACAGTCTGTGTGAAGAAACCTACAATTCTATCATTTTTTCCCACTTTGTTTTACGGTGTTCACTCTGCATTAAAAAGGACATCTTAACTTCGTCCATCGAGTCATTACTATTACAGTGATACCATATTTATATGGTATTTTACCACTTTTACCAAATAAAATGCCATTTTTTGAAAATCAACGATTTTCCCAGGGTAACCGTGTTCTGAAGTGTTTGTAATAATGTTTGTTTACATTATGCATTAAATATTTTTTTAATTATTTTCTTCCTGTACTATTAAGGGACTGGGACCTGGGATCTCTTGATCCTTAGTGCAATGTACTGGACATTGCACATAGAATCCATATATACAATAATAAAAAGCAGCCAGGAGGGGCTCATCACAGGGTATGCAGGGGGCTGAAGGGGGGGGGGGGGGGTGTTGTTATGCCCTCTTAACCACCCAGATTCTGTGATGCTGTATAATATGCTCCACAGTGGCCCCTGCACAGTATAATATGGATTGTGCATACGCAATCCATATTATACGACGCTACATGCCAGCAGGATTCCCCGCCTCCCACACCTCTGTGGAGTTGCTTTGTGATGTGTGCTGTCGGCACCTCCTTTTTGACCTATATATATTACAGTAAAGAAAATCAGTATTGTTAAAACATGTACATTATAATGTTGGAGGGGCCTTGTCCTTACAGTATGGATTTATCCTACACAACCACTTTAACAGTCACCTGAAACAACAGATATACGCTAATAATGCTCCTGTGTTTATATATAGCTAGGACATGCTTGTTATGATGCCTTGTGTCCTTTTTATGTCAGAATGTCCACCAAATAGATAGTATGACCACCAGCACAAGACCTAAGTAGGTCATTTCCATAGCTCAGATCCTCTTGGAAAGGAATTTGCAAATAAGTCCTCTTTGGGAGAAAAGGGGAACTTGCTCTAGTGCCACCTTTTGGGAGGTATCTTCCTACAGATCAATGCCTTGCTTTCTTGAAACCTAGTTGCATATTGTGAGAATATAGCAAAGCCATAATGACTTCCAAGTCCTAGACATGGGTCAGAAAGAGACACTGCCTCAAGAAAAGCCGATTTGCAGTGTACAGGGACTTATTGCCATGCATGCCCTGCTAAGACTTCTGTTAAAAGAAAATGCAAATAAGTCTTCCTTGGTGGAAAAGTGGAACTAGCTCCAGTGCCACCTGTTTGGAACAAATGTGAGGTAATAACCCCGAAACAGCTGTCTGCAGAGTTATTCTGGCTTTGCTTTATATGCAGGTTATGTTGCTAGGTTTCAAGAAAACCAGGCATTGATCTATAGGCAGCTACCTTCCAAAAGGTAGAACAAGTTCCCCTTTTCCACCAAGGAGGACTTATTTGCATATTCCTTTCCCAGAATTCTTAGCAGGGTATACATGGTCTAATAATTCCCTGTACACTGCAAGTTGGCCTCTGTTGAGGCAACATCTCCTTAAATCAGACAAAGTACCCCTTCTGACTCAGATCCTCTAATTCACAGGCAGTGAAGTGATTCCTACTACTATTGCAGGCCACCCAATAACAATCAATGCACTAGAAGTGTGTTGTCATCACTGTTTAACACTTACTTAGCCTTGCTTTATAGTCCTTGAAACATAGGCCTCTGTATATTTTAGCTCAGTGCAGAGGAACCTGACTTGTAATTCAGTTTACAGTTCTGTTCAGTAAATGAAATGCCATTTCAATTAGAAAGGATTTTATGAGCCCAAAGAGTATAGAAAGTAAAAACAATTCAGGCTTGTAAAAAAATAAATAAATAAATTATATATATATATATATATATATATATATATATATATATATATATATATATATATATATATATATATATATATATATATATATATATATATATATATATAACTCTGTGACAGCTTGGGGGAATTAAACTCAAATGGCGGCAGGCTCCTGGTCCCAACAGCGGTGGTTCGTGGTACTGGGCGCCGAAAATATAGGGTTCAGACGGTCCAAGTGAAACATAAAAGTGGCTTTATTCAGCTCAACTGCAACACAGCAAAACAACAAAAAAACCTGCGCCACAGTTAGGGCACTCACTGACTCCTTGAGTCCCTAACTAGCCTCTGGGTCAATAAGAGCCTGACTTAGTCTTTGTAAGTCCTCTCTGGATCCAAGCCCTCTGGGACAGACTGCCTCTCTGTCCTAGGCTGGTCCACCATTTCCTGCTCCAAGCAGGTTTCTCCAGCCTTCTGGAGATACACGCCCCACCCAAAGGCGTGGCTGAGAGCCTTTTCTGGCCTGGGCCTGGGTCGCTCAACAGCGCCCTCTGGTTCACATACTCACAATACACATATATATATATATATACACATATATACATACATACATACATACATACACACACACACACACACAGACTAGAACAAATTACCAGCAAACACGTTGCAGAACCAATTCCTATATAATCTTTGTCCTTTACCATGTCAGTAGGAAGGGGACATTATCTGGGACTAGAACACAAAGATCTTGGTTGTCTTGACCTGTCCTGGTAACATACTGCATCATGATACTTCACAAGAAAACCCATTGAAAACAATGGAAAGAGTCAAAGTGGTTAGCAACAGTTTACTTAATGTGTTAAAGGTCATGTTAAACTTGGCTAGATCTGGAATCTGCACACAATCTGGCTAGGAATTAAAAGCATTTTTTTCTTGAAAAATACAGACTGTACATTTTGGATTTTAGTCTTTCTTTAAATTTGCCTCTTGATAAGTAAGGCTGGGTTCATATCCGGCGGTTTCAGTTAAAAAGAACAGACATCCAACAGAACCTATTATAGTCAAGGGGGTCCCATGGGCTCTGTTTGTGTTTGCTAATTTTGTGGTTCGTTCTTATGATCCAACAATGGACCCTTAATAAACATGAATTTTCATGAAGTCAGCTGACAGTTATACAAGGTGTATGAACAGTTGTAAATCTTTGTATCAGTGTGTTCTTGCACTTTCATATTTATAGAAACAGAAAATCAGCTATTCTTAATTATATATAAACAAAATAACTAATAAGTTTAATAACACAACATTGTATCGGCAAACCCATTCCAACTTGTATTTTCACTGTTTTCCATCATTTCTTTGAAGTGGAGTGTCATAGCTTTATGAAACAATATAAATATTTATTTCACATATCTTATGTTATGCTTCCTATGCCTTCAGACACTGTTTCCTGTCACACCAATAACTACCCCAAGGCTTTTCAATGCTATTAAGGTCAATATGTCAACTTTTCTTCTTTTAAGGTTTCTGTCAGAAAAGTGTGACACTCGATTTCTCCAGTACATATAGGTACTGACTGTTTTATGGAAGTATGATACATATCTCTTATCTATCTATCTATCTATCTATCTATCTATCTACCAGTGCTGGCCAAAAGTATTGGCACCCCTGCAATTCTGTCAGATAATACTCAATTTCTTCCAGAAAATGATTGCAATCACACATGCTTTGGTAATAATATCTTCATTTATTTTGCTTGCAATGAAAAAACACAAAAGAGAATGAAAAAAAAAAAGTCAAATCATTGATCATTTTACACAAAACTCCAAAAATGGGCCGGACAAAAGTATTGGCACCCTCAGCCTAATACTTGGTAGCACAACCTTTAGACAAAATAACTGCGAACAACCGCTTCCAGTAATCATCAATGAGTTTCTTACAATGCTCTGCTGGAATTTTAGACTATTCTTCTTTGGCAAATTTCTCCAGGTCCCTGAGATTTGAAGGGTGCCTTCTCCAAACTGCCATTTTGAGATCTCTCCACAGGTGTTCTATGGGATTCAGGTCTGGACTCATTGCTGGCCACTTTAGAAGTCTCCAGTGCTTTCTCTCAAACCATTTTCTAGTGCTTTTTGAAGTGTGTTTTGGGTCATTGTCCTGCTGGAAGACCCATGACCTCTGAGGGAGACCCAGCTTTCTCACACTGGGCCCTACATTATGCTGCAAAATTTGTTGGTAGTCTTCAGACTTCATAATGCCATGCACACGGTCAAGCAGTCCAGTGCCAGAGGCAGCAAAGCAACCCCAAAACATCAGGGAACCTCCGCCATGTTTGACTGTAGGGACCGTGTTCTTTTCTTTGAAGGCCTCTTTTTTTTCCTGTAAACTCTATGTTGATGCCTTTTCCCAAAAAGCTCTACTTTTGTCTCATCTGACCAGAGAACATTCTTCCAAAAAGTTTTTGGCTCTCTCAGGTAAGTTTTGGCAAACTCCAGCCTGGCTTTTTTATGTTTCTGGGTCAGAAGTGGGGTCTTCCTGGGTATCCTACCATAGAGTCCCTTTTCATTCAGACGCCGACGGATAGTACGGGTTGACACTGTTGTACCCTCGGACTGCAGGGCAGCTAGAACTTGTTTGGATGTTAGTCGAGGTTCTTTAGCCACCATCCGCACAATCTTTCGTTGAAATCTCTCGTCAATTTTTCTTTTCCGTCCACATCTAGGGAGGTTAGCCACAGTGCCATGGGCTTTAAACTTCTTGATGACACTGCTCACGGTAGACACAGGAACATTCAGGTCTTTGGAGATGGACTTGTAGCCTTGAGATTGCTCATGCTTCCTCACAATTTTGCTTCTCAAGTCCTCAGACAGTTCTTTGGTCTTCTTTCTTTTCTCCATGCTCAATGTGGTACACACAAGGACACAGGACAGAGGTTGAGTCAACTTTAATCCATTTCAACTGGCTGCAAGTGTGATTTAGTTATTGCCACCACCTGTTATGTGCCACAGGTAAGTAACAGGTGCTGTTAATTACACAAATTAGAGAAGCATCACATGATTTTTCAAGGGGTGCCAATACTTTTGTCCACCCCCTTTTTTATGTTTGGTGTGGAATTATATCCAGTTTGGCTTTTTGACAATTCTTTTTGTGGTTTTCCATTGAAGACAAATTAAATGAAGATATTATTACCAAAGCATTTGTGATTGCAATCATTTTCTGGAAGAAATTGAGTATTATCTGACAGAATTGCAGGGGTGCCAATACTTTTGGCCAGCACTGTATATATGTAACACCCCTTTTGCCACCCGTCTTGCCTGGGGTGTACGTGCTTGTTCTCACCTCTCTATAGCGCAGTGCCTCCACCCAAATCTTGCTTGAAGCTCTCCGGGAATGCAGGCAGTTGTAGTACTTCTGCCAGGGGCTGACTTGGGAAACCCCTGCCCGAGCTTAGTACACACTCCCCCAATTTGAGGATGACACAAGTATGCAACCAGTTTACCCAAAATACTAGAATTTAATATTAATTCAGAAATATAAACCATTATAGTGCCGACATACTCCCCCTAGTGGTCTTGCTGCAAATGACAGGCCACACTTATCACAGAATGTCTGTAAGTGACTCACTCTCTATCTAGCTATTTGCAGTACTGAAGGGGGTGGCCACCATGTATTGTCACAGTTCAATCGTTGGGGCCCAATCGTTGGTGCACATAAACGGTATAACACTTATTACTCCTCACAGCAACAGTTCAGTCACTAATACTGGAACGACCACAACACAGTTCCCGGGGGTACTCACTACCTTGGATCTTTAGCTCACAGGAATCCATGCAGGAGCATTCACATTAAGGAGAGGAAGGGAGCATGGAGGTGCCGGCAGCCTCCTTCTGTGTGGATGCAACTGTAGTCTCTCACACTTCTGGTTGGTCTGCAGACCGGATGCTGGCACAGTAGTCACCTCTCTCTCCACCAGATGTACAGATGACTCAGCAGCTGGATCAGTCAGTCTCTGCAGACACACAAGCCTCTCACTTTCCTCTCTCTCTGGTAGAGATGTCTCCCATACCCCACTTTCTTCCCTCTCCTGCTTTCCTTCCTGTGTCTGCCCCGCCTCCTGCCCCCTTGATGTCATACAGCCTGTGCTGTGTGTTAAAGAGGAGTTCCTGTAGGCGGCACTGTTCATCTCTGGAAGATACAGAGGAATGCTGGATTGTGCTCTGTCCATAGCATCCACAACACACAAAGTGTCCCCTGTGGGGGTTACATATATATATATATATATATATATATATATATATATATATAACACACACACACACACACACACACAGTGCCTTGCGAAAGTATTCAGCCCCCTTGAACTTTTCAACCTTTTGCCACATTTCAGGCTTCAAACATAAGGATATAAAATTTTAATTTTTTGGTGAAGAATCAACAACAAGTGGGACACAATCGTGAAGTGGAATGACGTTTATTGGATATTTTAAACTTTTGTAAAAAATAAAAAAATGAAAAGTGGGGCGTGCCAAATTATTCGGCCCCCTTAAGTTAATACTTTGTAGCGCCACCTTTTGCTAAGATTACAGCTGCAAGTCGCGCTTGGGGTATGTCTCTATCAGTTTTGCACATCAAGAGATTGAAATTCTTGCCCATTCTTCCTTGGAAAACAGCTCGAGTTCAGTGAGGTTGGATGGAGAGTGTTTGTGAACAGCAGTTTTCAGCTCTTTCCACAGATTCTCGATTGGATTCAGGTCTGGACTTTGACTTGGCCATTCTAACACCTGGATACGTTTATTTGTGAACCATTCCATTGTAGATTTTGCTTTATGTTTGGGATCATTGTCTTGTTGGAAGATAAATCTCCGTCCCAGTCTCAGGTCTTTTGCAGACTCCAACAGGTTTTCTTCCAGAATGGTCCTGTATTTGGCTCCATCCATCTTCCCATCAATTTTAACCATCTTCCCTGTCCCTGCTGAAAAAGCAGGCCCAAACCATGATGCTGCCACCACCATGTTTGACAGTGGGGATGGTGTGTTCAGGGTGATGAGCTTTGTTGCTTTTACACCAAAACATATCGTTTTGCATTGTGGCCAAAAAATTCGATTTTGGTTTCATCTGACCAGAGCACCTTCTTCCACATGTTTGGTGTGTCTCCCAGGTGGCTTGTGGCAAACTTTAAACGAGACTTTTTATGGATATCTTTGAGAAATGGCTTTCTTCTTGCCACTCTTCCATAAAGGCCAGAGTTGTGCAGTGTACGACTGATTGTTGTCCTATGGACAGACTTTCCCACCTCAGCTGTAGATCTCTGCAGTTCATCCAGAGTGATCATGGGCCTCTTGGCTGCATCTCTGATCAGTTTAGAGTGACGGCCGGGTCTTGGTAGATTTGCAGAGGTCTGATACTCCTTCCATTTCAATATGAATCGCTTGCACAGTGCTCCTTGTGATATTTAAAGTTTGGGAAATCTTTTTGTATCCAAATCCGGCTTTAAACTTCTCCACAACAGTATGCTGCACTGAACGTAAAGGGGCCGAATAATATTGCACGCCCCACTTTTCAGTTTTTTATATTTTACAAAAGTTTAAAAATAACCAATAAATTTCGTTCCGCTTCACAATTGTGTCCCACTTGTTGATTCTTCACCAAAAAATTTAAATTTTATATCCTTATGTTTGAAGCCTGAAATGTGGCAAAAGGTTGAAAAGTTCAAGGGGGCCGAATACTTTCGCAAGGCACTGTAGATAGACAGACACACACACACGCATAGAAGGACCCGGCTTCACACGGGTGTATTTCATTTTTTGTTTGTGTAGTGGCCCCATAAGAATTGGCCAGTTTTGCACTTGACATGCAGTATGGCAGTCCAGTATAGGTACAGTCTATTTATGGCAGTTTTGCTATGGAAACCTGGTAAATGAAATGTGAACTTATATTGGCTGATACACGTCATATGACTGAATATTTAAAGGACCTGCGAACTGCTATTGACTCATACAGGTCATAAATAGCTTGGTTGTTATGTAAACCTGGTGTAACCCCACAAACACTGCTATCATTATACTCTAGGGTCTTTTCAGAAAAACATCAGAAAAGGGTGATATTGGCCGTTTCAGCTGACATCAGTTGAAAATTTTACAAGACCATTTACAATGGCTGCTAGAAAACTCCTATCTGCAAAAGGTTAGAAAACATATATACAATGTTTGACCAAATTTGGCCACTCATGTGCCAGTTTATACAGTATAAGAGACGGTTTTCCCTGCTTTGTCTCTCATGTTGCTACTGGGATTATTTTTTACCCTAGGTGGCTCAACATACATCATAAAACTGCACTAAGACACTTCCATTCGTCTTTAGCAAGAGCCAAAAGGGTTTCTGTGCTCCAGTTTGTCGTTGTGACTACATTGCATTTTTTCATGGAGGTTTTACAGTATGCAGATTAAACACCATAATAATAAGTTTCTTCGCAATCCACTACTGGCTGTTCTTTATGTCAGTGACAATTACAGTATGATCTCCTGTATCATCACTACATGAATCACAGAACACGTCGTTTCATTCCCACCATTTCATTAGGTTGGTTCCTCTGTGCTTACTGTAATTACAGCCTATTGTTATAGGCCTAACTGCACTTCTATTTACAGAAAATTCTGAAAAATGAATCCACTGAGCTTGGGGCTGGGATACTGAAGAAGGACCTAACATCGAAAGCAAAGGCATGCAGTATGTACACAAATGCAAGTTCATTTTATTCTATAAATTTATCCTAAAATGCAACAAAAAAAAGCTGCGTTTCCACAATGTGGGACCTCAGCCTTAAAGGGTTTTTCAAGGACCCAGCATACAGCCAATCAGCTGTGTGAAAAGCCATAGTGCTTGGGGCCAGTAATATTCATTTGTGACATATGAAATGAATAGGACCGAGGCGCAATACCAAAGTACAGTCACCAAACAATACATGACATTTTGCTTGATATGCAGTGAAGAGGCCACAGCATCTTCAAACAGCTAATCGGCAGGAGTGAGAGGTCATCAATATCATTTTGTGGGGGTCCCACACCTATCTTAAGAATAGGCCATCAATATTATAGTCCCAGAAACTTCTTTCAAGAAGCACAAAACAAACATACAAAAAAAAAAAGTCAAAGCACTTCCTCCCTTAATCTCCTACTTTCCTTTGATCTTATTTATCTCATATTTTAAATTAATCTGAAATATGTTTATAGAAACACTTTATTCTATAAAGGATTTCTACAAGACTGCTTGTGGGAAATTTATTAGGAATGGAGTTTTATATGCTATTATCAACATGGGCAACATAAGTTTTATATGCTATTTTCAACCCCGGGGTTCTAGGTTCAAGCCGGACCAAGGGCAGAATCTGCAAGGCGTTTGTATGTTCTATCCATGTTTTGGGTTTCCTTTGGGTACGCTGGGTTCCTCCCAAACTACAAAGACATACTGATAGGAATGTAGATTGTAAGCCCTATATGGGACAGTTATTGTCAATGTCTGTAAAATGCTATGGCAGGGGTCAGCTTATTTACCTGGCACGGCAGCCGAGTCCCAGCAGTTTAGATCGGACCAAACACGGCCGAAACTAAATTGCTGTTATTATACTCTGGGGTCTCTTCAGACCCCAGAGTATAATAAGCGGAGCTCCCAGGGAGATGATCAAACATAAAAAATAAATGTTAACTCACCTTCCCTGCACTCCACGGCGGCTCTGTGCTCTGCAGGGACTTCTGCCTGACATAACAGATCGCTGACAGGGCCTCAGGGGTCACGTCTGGCGTCATTACACATAATGACGCGACGTGACCCCTGAGACCCTGTCGGCGGTTGCTGACATCAGGCAGAAGCGCCCGAAGAGCACAGAGCCGCCGCGGAGCGCCGGGAAGGTGAGCGACATTGTTTTTTTATGTTTGTCACCTCTCTTGTCCTTCCACTTATTATACTCTGGGGTCTGAAGAGATCCCACCGTACAATAGCAGCTAGTGAGTGGTGAAAATTGGACTATTATAAAAGTTAGAATATTATACTGTGTGCAGGGGCCACTATGGGATATAATACCGTGTGCAGGGGCCGCTATGGGACATAATACCATGTGCAGAGGTCGCTATGGGATATAATACAGTGTTCAGAGGCCGCTATGGGACAGAATACCGTGCGCAGAGGCCGCTATGGGACAGAATACCGTGCCCAGAGGCCGCTATGGGACAGAATACCATGCGCAGAGGCTGCTATGGGACAAAATACCATGCGCAGAGGCTGCTATGGGACAGAATACCGTGCGCAGAGGCTGATACGGGACAGAATACCGTGTGCAGAGGCCGCTATGAGACATAATACCATATGCAGGAGCAGCTATGGGACAGAACACCGTGTGCAGAGGCCACTATGGGACATTATTCTGTATAACGGTGTGTTTTCTGTATTGAGGATGTGTTTTTGCACAGAAAACTCAGGCATTTTGTGAAAATGCACCATGTGAACGCAGTTTTACATTGAAGTAAAAGTTCCAGTGGCTTAAGAATATAGCTGCATCCAGATACATAGTGTGTTACCACCATAAGGATGCTGCCATACGGTGCTCGTGGACACATACATTTACCACTAATTGGGGGTTGCACATGTACTTTCATTGCTTCTAATCAGAAAGTACAGGTGCGTCCCAAGAAATAGCAGTAAACACATGTGTCCTAAAGCATCTGGTGACAGCAGACCTGTGTTAAGGTTTGTGGTATATGACTTTAGTTTAGGGGTCTTCAGGCTTAAATTTATTGACCGGCACTCCGAATACCTCATCTTTGATCTTTTTTAATTAAAATCGGCACGTCGAACAAAAAAGGTTGCCTGTCCCTGTGCTATGGAATATGGAGGCCCTATACAAGTAAGCAAAATAAACTAAAATCAATAAACATGAAGGGTGCTGGAGTACAATGCACCAACATTTATTAAGGCACATCTTAAGACCACATTTTAATGAGAAAATGAAATCTACATAATGGTAATAGCAGGTGAAGATATGTACCATTTTCTGGCTTGCAACTTCAAAGATTTTTCCCATCTCCCTCTGTTAGCAATTTGCCTGCTGTCTTTTCTTCTCACTTTCTGTATTTTTCAACAAGCTGGTGGGTGGGTTTTGACTGTTTGATGGACAGGACAATATGGAGTACTTCAGTAGAAATTAGACATTGCCTTTACCATGAAATATTTATTATGATTACTAGAAGTCTAATATAAATGCTGATCAAATAGTATGAACAGTAAGTGTATATGACATTACACAGGTTTGGAGAGGAAAAAAAAAACAAAAAAAAACAAAAAAAAAAAAACTTACATGCTGCCAGTATGGACAGTGAGCTTACCATAATCTCAACACTTATCTCTGTGTTTACATACAGAGATAACAGGCACTGAGCACCCACAGTCAGAGCCCTTATCAGCAAAAGCCAATCAGATCAGCTAAGAGCAGGAGATAACCGCTCCAAGACTAAGCTCAATCCTGAAAACTCAGCCCTCCTTCCCCTCCAGAGTGCAGCAAGTCACGTCACCTGTCCTGAGATGCTAGATAAGGCAAGAGACTAGGCCAGGGACCTAGGCAACCTGGTGTAAACAATGGGGAGGAAGGATCTTAAATAGCAGGTAAAAAGCAGCATTTCTAAAGCAATGTATTTAGGAAAACTCTTGAATGTACACAAGGCAGCAGTTTTGATAGCATCCTTAAGATGGGAATACCCCTTTAAAGAGATTCTCACCACCTCCACCAACCAAATTTTGGCATCTTTTAGTAGGTACTGATATAGTTGGATTTTTTTTCTCTAGCCTTCGCTATTTCCGTGCAGGTAGTTTTGGTGCCTGATACGCTAATTAGGCTCTCTACTATCAAGTGTGTAGTTTCAAGGAGCATCATGCAATGGGGTGTGATTCTGAGCTCTATCCAATCAGAGAGCTCAGAATCACACACCCTGTGGGATAGCATTATCGTATCTCCCTCTTGCTTTTATCATTTATTTTTTTAGAGTTTTATTTTCCCATAAAGTATGTACCAAAGCTAGAAAAACATGGGACACAAGGTGGCAATTATTTAGGGTGGACTAAAGACTATACCGTGATCTGGCATTTGGCAAATACTATGCATGTATATTTATGGCATGTAATCATCACTGGCTTGTGTCATTCAGATCCATATGTTGTGAAGCCTATTACCTGTTCTCTTTCAATCACATAAAAAAAGTAGCAAATGCAGACTGTGTGAACAATTCAGTAAATGTATTTTCAATAGGCCAGTAGAATCAGCAGGGAAAACAAAGGGCACATCCAACTATAAGTGCCAACAGACCAACCTGAACAGATCTGTAGCTGCTCGAGGTAGCCGGCTATTCCTCATAATTAGGCTGTAATTGCCTCTAGTTCCTCAGCTCTAATCTACCATAGGCAATTAAAGGAGATATCAGCAAAGGGAGACTTTACAGAGAAGAACAGTCGCTTCTTAAAATGTGCCCAAACAAAAAGGTCCATCAAGAATGCTCTATATCTAAACATTCAGACAGAAGTGGGCTAAAAGCATTACAAATTAAACATACAATACACAAAGAACTGCCGGTAACATTTGCTCACATCATGTAATTCTTCTTAATATGTTTGTCAAAGAAATCTGCTAGAAACAGTATTCAATTACAAGTCATGGCTGGAATAAGAGCCTTCCTTTCTAATTCATATAGCAACCAGTAAGGTCTTCTAGGAATTAAGACCAAGGCTACGCTGACTTTTTGTAGCACTATTGATAGATTTTAACCATTCAGTGACAGTTGCATAACACAAGATTGCACACAGCTCAATGCATTTATTTGGGCGGTAGCTGTAGTTAACAGGGCTGTGTCAGTAAGCCAAACCACTGACTCCTCTATTTTTTTCACAGACTCAGACTCCTTCACAAATGGCCTTGCAGTGTTAAACAGCTGAACGGAATTGAGCAGCAGCAGAAGCAAGGGATCGGCTGTTACTAACTAGAGCTGGCCCTCCTATAGGGAGGGCAAGGACCATTACATCTCTGCCATCCCGTTCGCTGTGTACGCAGCACACAACTCAATGAACACTGTGTACACAGCTGTGGGAGCCTCCGTGATGCCTAGAGGACTAGAGAATTAAAACAAAACACACACACACGCCCACATCAGAGATCCTAGCCCTGCCCTGTCCATCACCCGGTAACCAAGTAGTTAGGCTAAGTTCATACCTTAGATTCCTCTTTATTTTCAGCCCACTGGCTCCCCATGGCAGAAAGCCAAAGCAGAGCCACGATTAGCCCTAGATATGAATGGGCCTAAATCAGCAAACTGTTTCAAACTGTGAATTCTGCGCTAAATCAGCGTCTTGCTCCGATCGCGACCTCCCATTCAATAACACAGGAGGCGTAATCTGCCACTGATTTTGAGGTGGAATCTGGCTCAAAATCAGCAAAAGATTCGGCTGTGTGAACGGGCCATTAAAATCAATTAGTAGCACTACTTTAATTCATGGTGTAGACGTGGCATTACATTGATATATATATTAAAATATACCACCTGTGTGTTATTGGTGGGAGCATCTCTAATACTCCTACTGATTAAAGGATTTACAGTGCACGCTGGGGTGTCACAGCCCCTTCACTGCTACAGCACTCACTTTTTAAATTCCTTTATTCCTATACATCCTTGATTTTAACTAGTGAAACAAATTGAAGGGGTAGGAGGAGTATCAAAGCAGACCTTTCATGTTGTCTATCACTGGGCATGTACAGTGCCTTGCGAAAGTATTTGGCCCCCTTGAACTTTTCAACCTTTTGCCACATTTCAGGCTTCAAACATAAGGATATAAAACTTTAATTTTTTGGTGAAGAATCAACAACAAGTGGGACACAATCGTGAAGTAGAACGAAATTTATTGGATATTTTAAACTTTTGTAAAAAATAAAAAACTGAAAAGTGGGGCGTGCCAAATTATTCGGCCCCCTTAAGTTAATACTTTGTAGCACCACCTTTTGCTGCGATTACAGCTGCAAGTCGCTTGGGGTATGTCTCTATCAGTTTTGCACATCGAGAGACTGAAATTCTTGCCCATTCTTCCTTGGAAAACAGCTGGAGCTCAGTGAGGTTGGATGGAGAGCGTTTGTGAACAGCAGTTTTCAGCTCTTTCCACAGATTCTCGATTGGATTCAGGTCTGGACTTTGACTTGGCCATTCTAACACCTGGATACGTTTATTTGTGAACCATTGTGAACCACTGTGAACCATTCCATTGCTTTATGTTTGGGATCATTGTCTTGTTGGAAGATAAATCTCCGTCCCAGTCTCAGGTCTTTTGCAGACTCCAACAGGTTTTCTTCCAGAATGGTCCTGTATTTGGCTCCATCCATCTTCCCATTAATTTTAACCATCTTCCCTGTCCCAGCTGAAGGAAAGCAGGTCCAAACCATGATGCTGCCACCACCATGTTTGACAGTGGGGATGGTGTGTTCAGGGTGATGAGCTGTGTTGCTTTTACGCCAAACATATCGTTTTGCATTGTGGCCAAAAAGTTCGATTTTGGTTTCATCTGACCAAAGCACCTATTCCACCTGTTTGGTGTGTCTTTCATGTGGCTTGTGGCAAACTTTAAACGAGACTTTTAATGGATATCTTTGAGAAATGGCTTTCTTCTTGCCACTCTTCCATAAAGGCCAGATTTGTGCAGTGTACGACTGATTGTTGTCTTATGGACAGACTCTCCCACCTCAGCTGTAGATCTCTGCAGTTCATCCAGAGTGATAATGGGCCTCTTGGCTGCATCTCTGATCAGTCTTCTCCTTGTTTGAGATGAAAGTTTAGCGGGACGGCCGGGACTTGGTAGATTTGCAGTGGTCTGATACTCCTTCCATTTCAATATGATCGCTTGCACAGTGCTCCTTGGGATGTTTAAAGTTTGGGAAATCTTTTTGTATCCAAATTCGGCTTTAAACTTCTCCACAACAGTATCACGGACCTGCCTGGTGTGTTCCTTGGTCTTCATGATGCTCTCTGTGTTTTAAACAGAACCCTGAGACTATCACAGAGCAGGTGCACTTATACGGAGACTTGATTACACACAGGTGGATTATATTTATCATCATCAGTCATTTAGGACAACATTGGATCATTCAGAGATCCTCACTGAACTTCTGGAGTGAGTTTGCTGCACTGAAAGTAAAGGGACCGAATAATAATAAATTTCGTTCCACTTCACAATTGTGTCCCACTTGTTGATTCTTCACCAAAAAAATTAAAATTTTATATCCTTATGTTTGAAGCCTGAAATGTGGCAAAAGGTTGAAAAGTTCAAGGGGGCCGAATACTTTTGCAAGGCACTGTATGTTACAGTGCTGGCCAAAAGTATTGGCACCCCTGCAATTCTGTCAGATAATACTCAATTTCTTCCAGAAAATGATTGCAATCACAAATGCTTTGGTAATAATATCTTCATTTATTTTGCTTGCAATGAAAAAACACAATAGAGAATGAAAAAAAAAGTCAAATCATTGATCATTTTACACAAAACTCCAAAAATGGGCCGGACAAAAGTATTGGCACCCTCAGCCTAATACTTGGTAGCACAACCTTTAGACAAAATAACTGTGAACAACCACTTCTGGTAACCATCAATGAGTTTCTTACAATGCTCTGCTGGAATTTTAGACCATTCTTTCTTTGGCAAATTTCTCCAGGTCCCTGAGATTTGAAGGGTGCCTTCTCCAAACTGCCATTTTGAGATCTCTCCACAGGTGTTCTATGGGATTCAGGTCTGGACTCATTGCTGGCCACTTTAGAAATCTCCAGTGCTTTCTCTCAAACCATTTTCTAGTGCTTTTTGAAGTGTGTTTTGGGTCATTGTCCTGCTGGAAGACCCATGACCTCTGAGGGAGACCCAGCTTTCTCACACTGGGCCCTACATTATGCTGCAAAATTTGTTGGTAGTCTTCAGACTTCATAATGCCATGCACACGGTCAAGCAGTCCAGTGCCAGAGGCAGCAAAGCAACCCCAAAACATCAGGGAACCTCCGCCATGTTTGACTGTAGGGACCGTGTTCTTTTCTTTGAAGGCCTCTTTTTTTTTCCTGTAAACTCTATGTTGATGCCTTTTCCCAAAAAGCTCTACTTTTTGTCTCATCTGACCAGAGAACATTCTTCCAAAAAGTTTTTGGCTCTCTCAGGTAAGTTTTGGCAAACTCCAGCCTGGCTTTTTTATGTCTCTGGGTCAGAAGTGGGGTCTTCCTGGGTATCCTACCATAGAGTCCCTTTTCATTCAGATGCCGACGGATAGTACGGGTTGACACTGTTGTACCCTCAGACTGCAGGGCAGCTAGAACTTGTTTGGATGTTAGTCGAGGTTCTTTAGCCACCATCCGCACAATCTTTCGTTGAAATCTCTTGTCAATTTTTCTTTTCCGTCCACATCTAGGGAGGTTAGCCACAGTGCCATGGGCTTTAAACTTCTTGATGACACTGCGCACGGTAGACACAGGAACATTCAGGTCTTTGGAGATGGACTTGTAGCCTTGAGATTGCTCATGCTTCCTCACAATTTTGCTTCTCAAGTCCTCAGACAGTTCTTTGGTCTTCTTTCTTTTCTCCATGCTCAATGTGGTACACACAAGGACATAGGACAGAGGTTGAGTCAACTTTAATCCATTTCAACTGGCTGCAAGTGTGATTTAGTTATTGCCACCACCTGTTATGTGCCACAGGTAAGTAACAGGTACTGTTAATTACACAAATTAGAGAAGCATCACCTGATTTTTCAAAGGGTGCCAATACTTTTGTCCACCCCCTTTTTTATGTTTGGTGTGGAATTATATCCAATTTGGCTTTTGGACAATTCTTTTTGTGGTTTTCCATTGAAGACAAATTAAATGAAGATATTATTACCAAAGCATTTGTGATTGCAATCATTTTCTGGAAGAAATTGAGTATTATCTGACAGAATTGCATGGGTGCCAATACATTTGGCCAGCACTGTACATATAACATATATGTGAATTCAGTGCACTTTCAGTTTAGTTGGTATCATCCTCAGTTGCAGAAAGTCATCACTGGGCGATGGGAAACACCCCCTGATAGTACACTTCTATAGCTTTGTACTGAACATACTCCACCGCCCACCGACAAGGTTTAGCTGTAAGGCCCAGCCCCAGAGAGGTAGTTGCCTTTATAAGGGGTGTGGTTAATATAAAATCATATGGCTAAAAGGGCCATAAAAACTCATAAGATCAAAAAAGAAAAAAATAATATATTGTATTGACCTGTGTCCCCAACTTCCAAACCAACCTTCTATATACAACCACACCCAACGCATCTATCTTCCATGTAAGCCTTTTGTAAACTATACCAACACCTAATAATAGTGCTAATAGCACTGCACTTTTTATAAACTTTGTATTAACCCTCGTCAGGCTGCATAATTTTACAACATTACAGGCTCCATAGGAATAGGTACAATTGTACCTACTCAGCCGAACGAAGGTTACTGAATTGTTAACCAATACATTGCCTTAGCGATTTTGCTCCATTCGCTAGATACTGCTCATAATGCCCCCTCAGTGTTTACAGCTCGTTGCCTAGGTTTCAGAACAACTTGGCTATTTAGTTGCAGTTGTCACGCTGGCAATATCATTCCCTCTTCCCGGGCAACTATTTTCTTTTCTCTCTTTCTGCAAAGTGCTTTTAGTAGCTGGGCCTGATAAGGACTAGAACAGTGCAATAAGTGCCTCCGTTACTGTATTTTTTTCCTATTTTCCTCCTCTAAATCCTAGGTGCATTTTATAATCCAAAAAAGTACAGTAAATATGTAAGAAAATATACATGGACAACATTGTTGGTACCCCTCGTTTAATGAAAGAAAAACCCACAATTGTCACAGAAATAACTTGAATCTGACAAAAGTAATAATATATAAAAATTCTATGAAAATGAACAAATGAAAGTCAGACATTGCTTTTCAACCATGCTTCAACAGAATTTTAAAAAGAAAACTCATGAAACAGGCCTGGCCAGAAATGATGGTACCCTTAACTTAATATTTTGTTGCACAACCTTTTGAGGCAATCACTGCAATCAAACAATTCCTGTAACTGTCAATGAGATTTCTGCACCTCTCAACAGGTATTTTGGCCCACTCATCATGAGCAAACTGCTCCAGTTGCCTCGGGTTTAAAGGGTGCCTTTTCCAGACGGCATGTTTCAGCTCCTTCCAAAGATGCTCAATAGGATTTAGGTCAGGGCTCATAGAAGGCCACTTCAGAATAGTCCAATGTTTTCCTCTTAGCCATTCTTGGGTGTTTTTAGCTGTGTGTTTTGGGTCATTATTCTGCTGCAAGACCCATGACCTGCGACTGAGACCAAGCTTTCTGACACTGGGCAGCACATTTCTCTCTAGAATCCCTTGATCGTCTTGAGGTTTCATTGTACCCTGCACAGATTCAAGACACCCTGTGCCAGATGAAGCAAAGCAGCCCCAGAACAAAGAGCTGATGTGCCTTGCCAAAAATTTCGATTTTTGTCTCATCTGGAAGCTTTGCGGCTTGTCTACATGTAGTTTGGCAAATTCCAGTCTGGCTTTTTTATGATTTGGTGGTTAAGACTGGGCTAAACATGGAGCTAAGAGTAGTCTGCAGTAAGCCTGGTTTGGAATGCCCCTCACACAGCCCAGTCTTTTTATTGAAGAAGTCCAAACCAATCTTTCCAGCCTTGTTGAAATGAACAAAGGCAATTTTAGCTGCCATATTATATTTTGCACATGCAGTTGCTGTCCTCTGAGTAGGCTACCCCATGGCCCAGACATTAGTACATCATGCCTAATGCTCTCCACCCCAGTGCATCCTCTCCCTTGACAGGGATTGCAACCTGGAGCAGCACTGCCATGTGTTAAGACAGCAGAGAGCACTGTGCCATGTAGATAAGCCCAGGGTGCTGAACCTGGCACTAGTGCCAGGGGTTGCTGACCCCTGATATAGAGGCAGGAATGGTCTATAAGTATTGAACTGCCAAGAGCCCAGATAAAAAGCATAAGTAACAAGGTAAGCAGGAGGAGTTGACATCTCTGAACTAGTAGCAAGCAGCAACGGAAATTTAGCATGAAACGGTAGCCATTCAGATGAATGGTCATCCATGTGATAAAAGGATAACTGGGATCTGCCAAAACTGATTGTATAGGGTGTCATTCCACTTTGGTTCACAGAGGGGAGGGGGGGGTCTCTATGATGACCATATGCCTACCCTAACAGGACATATAAAACAGTAGTTGCCTTTGTGAGACCATCCATTTAAGACTTGTTTATTTCACACGCAAGACTTCCGTGACATCAAGATTTGATATGCACATTCTTGCTATAAGAAAACAAGCTGTGATTCCATAATGGTTGGTAGAAGTCAGTGGTTAAAGATAAAGCGTTGCCAGGAATTGATCTACTGTTTATCCCTTACGGGACATTTTTTCATTTTTGTGTTTTTATTTTTTTTTTTTAACTCCCTGTATTCTACAAGCCATAACTTTCTTGTTTTACCATTTACATAGTACATATGGGGGCTTGATTTTTTTGATACAAGTTGTTCTTCAAAATGGTGCCATTTATTATTCGTTACAATATAGCTGGAAAAAAAATTAGAACGGGATGAAAAATGCAGTACGCTTTCCACTATGCAGTAAAAAAAAAAAAGACGTTAGCTTTAATTTTCCAGGTTGGTACAATCATGGCAATACCACATTTATATAGTTTTTTTTTCATGTTTTAATACCACACACACATATTATATATTTATTATATATTTCTGCCATATTCTGAAACCTATAACTTTTTTACATTTCATTTGCATTTTATTTGGGAGGCAAAGTGTTTTTTTTTCCCTGCTATGGCGTTTACCGTATGGGACAAATGTTTTTATATTTCAATAGTTAGTGCATTTTTGGACTAGGTTTATTTATTTATCTGTGAACTAGGAAGAGGAGGGGGATTTAAACGTTTACATATTTTTAGATGGTTTGAACATGCAAGTTTCAGACTGCTTGTGCCAAAGACTGTACTACTGTAATGCAGTCTATGGCAGATTACCTATGGAACTATTGAAGCCTGCTGCAGACAGACATCACTAGTTACCATTACTATGGCACGCCTGGGAACCTTCAGAAGGCTCATGGCTGCCATGGTAACTGGATGGCTCCCACGATCGTATTGTGGGGGAAGAAGGGCCGCCCTGTTACCAATTATAGTAAAGAAACCGAAAGTAACCACTCAGATGCTATGGTCATATTTGTCTAGCAAAAAAAACTTGCTTTCATACAATTACATTGATGGAAAAATAAAAAACCTATAGGGCTTGGTATAAGATGAGATGACAGAAAAAAAAAAAAAATGGTTTCATTATCAAGGCCTAAAACAGATCAGTCACTAAATGGTTAAGCAATCATTTATTTGTATTCAGCATACGGTACGGTAATAATTATGGAACTTCTTTTCTTATAACTATACAGTGCCAATATTCAGCTATTCTTCCTAGAAATGTATGATTAAATTGACTTTTTGGCTCTCCTGACTTATATTTCCCTAGTATACGGCAATTCTTGTTTACCTTTTCTGCTATGGGGAACCTTCGGTTTTCTGAAATTCCTTTGTTTTTCCTTCCAAACATATACCAGTTGGGTGTGAGTCCCTTTGACACAAAGGACAGATTTACACTCAGTAGTCAACTTATTCTTATAATTCTAGGGGGAATAACAGTGAATAACACTGAGCTAGGAATAAGAAAAGATGCTCCTGAATTGTTATTTTATGAAGAATTAAAGTATTTACTAAAATAGACAAGTCAAGAGAAACGACAGAGTGCCTTTAAATGGTCACAAATTTTTCAGACAACTTAGTCTTACAGCATGCGATTCTGGACCAATATGTTCCTGCCACTAGGTGTTCTAGTTAATTTATAGTTGACTCCTTTGTTACCACAGAAGTACTTCCCTAGAAACAATATGAAAAGACTGTGGTGTAGATGGGAGGGGCTGATTCTCCTCAAAACCTTACACACACACACACACACACACACACACACACACACCACTGCAAACTGCAGGGACTGAACATTCTGCACATCTTACAGGATGTAATAAATCTATGTACTTGTATGTACTTCTGGCTGCTTCTGTGGTATATTATTCACAGACCATAAGCAGCTCTGCTGACTGTGTTCATAGATTGCCCTTTTCCTGGGTGATGCCTCCATGGTAGATGCTAGAATGGAGTAGGGACCTGCATGTATTATCCCTATATTTGAACTATTTTAATGCAGTGTTTCTGGATCCCTTATATGATGGTCACTTGGGCTTTTCTCAGCTATTTGTTTGCTCTTGTACAGTTACTCCCGGCAGAAGTATATGTAAACAAATTAAAGTAGTTATACTTTGGATAGGGTAGGGAGGCAGAATGCTCCTTATTGTACACCCCCATAGCCTCAAAGCAAAAAATGTAAAATGTGCTTTGGCCAAATTGTGGCGAATAGCAGCAGAAAGACTAATAGGACACCATGTACACTGATGAGCAAAAGGGGAACAATGTTTTGAAATTTTGACTTTCAGGCTCCATATCTCACCACCCACTACAGCTTTGAACGTGAGACGCCCATCATTTTATAGACAATCATCATGGCTACCACATACATAAATTCGACTTGTACCTGTTTAGCATAAGATTAGTTGTGCAGATTCTTGTCATGTAACTGCACTGTTATTGTTTTGCTCCTGGTGGTGGAAAAATATTTTTCTTCTTGTATACTACAAATTACACCCCGTTCTCACATTCCCTGATAGCTCAGTGTGTTATTAGGTTGATTCCCAAGTGAAAGGTCACTGGTTCAAATCGAGGATCAGACATGATCCCCAAAAAAAGAGAAACAGCATCATTCAGCTCATCGATATCAGTCTCTCGGCCAAGAAAATTGCCAAACTGCATCATGTGAGTGCCAGGACCGTAATGAAGTCCATCCAGCCATTCAAAAGCCAAGAGATGGATGTCCAGGCAAAATATTAGAGTAAACAAGTCAACTCCTCACAAGGTCTATCAGTTCTTGCGCAAAACACACAGCACTGGAGTTGGCTCGTATGCTTCATAATAGTGAGATTACAGACGCCCATGCAAGCACCGTACGACACGCTACACAAGTCTGGAATGGTGGTCTGAAAAAAGGTGGAGAAGCCGCGACTTTAATATTGTCATAAGAGGCATCGGCTCGAGTTTGCAAAAAAGTACGAAAAGTAGACAGAATATTGGAAATTGGTGATTTGGAGCAATGAGACGAAAGTCAATAGACTGGGCTATGATGGCTGCAAATAGGTCTGGAAGAAACAAGAAAAAAGGGGGCTAATGGATCAAGAAATTTAAGGAACTGTCAAGTTTGGTTGAGAATGCCTGATGATATGGGCTTATTTCACAATCAAAGCCGTTGTATACTTGACCAGTGGTCTCAATGCTGAGTTATATGTAAGTATCTTATAAGACGAGTTACTTCATACAGTACTATGGGTATGAAAAAAGGACTACATAGTGTTCCAGCAGGACAACGACCCAAGGTATATGTCAAAATTAGCAAAGAAATGGTTCAGTGACAATGAAGTAGAGGTGCTCGATTAGCCCCCACAGTCCCCAGACCTCAACTCAATCGAACACTTGGGGGTAGAGTTGAAGAAAAAGTGGTTTTGGGCCCAAGTGAGTCGACCAGTATGCATCAACATTGGGAACATGTAGAAGAAACTTGGGATCAGATTTTGGTCGAGACAGGCTTGAATCTGATCGAGAGCGTACCCAGAAGGATTCAGGCAGCATTGAATGCCAAAAGGTGGATTTACAGAATCTGCATAACTAATCATATGCTAAATAGTTAGAAGTTAAATTTATGTATGAGATAGCCAATATGATTGTCTATAAAATGATGGTAGTCTCACGTTGGAAGCTGTAGATGGATGGAGAGATATGGAGCCTGTGAGTCAAAAGTGCACGAAGACTTATATAACTAGAGAACAGACTTCTCAGCAAGACCCTGCAGAGATTTCAACTTTTCATGAAAACTCAGGTACCCTTTAAAACTGAAAACAAGACATTTTGTATTCTGTGTATTTGCAACAATAACATAGCTAGCATTCATTCACAAATTAGGACTTCAGAAATAAAGATATAAGAATAGAAAATCATTTACCTTTTACATTTTCCAGCTCTTTCCTATAAGAAAGCACAAAAACACGTTACAACCACAGATCACAATATCCACATACATACACACTTACAATGGCTTGCAAAAGTATTCATACCCTTTGAACTTTTTCACATTTTGTCACCTTACAACCACAAACTTAAAATGTATTTTATTGAGATTGTAAGTGATAGACCAACACAAAGTAACAATTGTGAAGTGGAATGAAAATGATACAAAAACAAAAAAACAAAATCAAAACAAGCAAAGCCACACAAACCTTTATACTTTCCTTCTTTTGCAAAGCCGAGGATGTACACCCCAGCTTCACTGCACAGGTGCTGGAAGTATGGGGCATGCGCATTGAAACAGAGATGTACTCCTCTGGCTTCAGTGAAGAATTGCACTGGCGCGGGAAATACAACGGCAGTGTAAGTATAAATCTTTTTTATTATTATTGCGGGCACAAATGGCTTTATTACAAGGCGATTTGGGACATTAAACCCATGGTCCATAAGGACCTGTGGCTGGTTTAGTGTCCCAAATCAACCTGACAGGCTCCCTTTAACCCCTTCTTTCTGGTGACATTTTTTGATTTTCGTTTTTGACTCCGCAACTAACAAACCCCATAACTTTTTTATTTTTCCACAGAGCCATATGAGGGCTTAATGTTTGTGGGACAAATTGTTCTTCATAATGGTATAAGTTGTTATTTTGTTATTCTGTACAATGCACTGTAAAAAAAAAAAAAAAAAATTCAGAATTGGGTGGAATTGGAGAAAAAGTCCATTTGTGTGACTTTCTTACGGGCTTCATTTTTACGGCATTCACTGTGCAGCCAAAATGACATGTCACCTGTATTCTATGTTTCGGTATGATTCCAGGATACCAAATTTATATAGTTTAATTTACTGTGGGTACGGAAAGTATTCAGACCCCTTTAAATTTTTCACTCTGTTTCATTGAAGACATTTGCTAAAAGCAAAAAAGTTCATTTTATTTCTCATAATAGTGTACACTCAGCACCATTTTTTTATTTTTTTCCAACTGTTTATTTTAAAAAGTTTTTGTCATACAGAGAGAATAACAATATACAAGAAAAATAAGATAACTGAAGGTAACAAACATAGGACAGATGGGGATTACTCAGCATTCTCAATAAATTACAAGGCTTTAAACAAACTGGCCAGAAATGGCCCCATAAAGGCCAAGGAATCCGACAACAAACAGGGGTAGACAAGACAGGAGGACAGAAGGGCGACAGAAGGACATCCAGGAAGTAAGGGGCCACACAGCAGCCGGATCAGAGAGGCCGGACCGCCCAAAACTCATCCCACGGTTTCCAAATCAGGCAGAACCTCTCCTCCTCATTATTAAGAAGGGCCGTCAGGTACTCCAGGGAGCGCGCATCTTTTATCCTAGCGTATACCTCCTCCAGGGCCGGGGGGGCTGGATGCCGCCAGTGTTTAGCAATCAGACATCTAGCGGAGGTAAGGAGGAGCAACAGGAGATGGAGAGCGGGCCTGCGCAAAATATCAGGGAAGGGGGGGGGGGAGGTTGAGAAGGTAAGTCCTAGGGGACAGGGGAACGCTAACACCCAGGACCCCCTCCAGGAGACCCCAGACCTGGCGCCAATAAGGCTGGAGCAGGGGGCAGTTCCAAAAGAGATGGAAAATATGTGCGGGGCGGGTGCCACACCGCCAGCAGCAGTCCGGGACATTCTTGTCAAAAGAGTGAAGTGCAGCTGGGGTATGATACCAATGCATCAACATCTTAAAAATATTTTCTTTTTTGTGTAACACATCTAGAAGTCCTGGGTGCTCTACTCCATATGAGGAACCGATCGTTACTCGAGATGGGTGTCCCCAAATAGGTCTCCCACCGTGATATATAAGTATGTTGGGGCAAAACATCTGGGGTGGGATTCGAAAGAAGGCAGTATATATCAGAAATAAGCCCTGTTGTCCCAACACCCGTTTTACAGAGTTTCTCAAAAAGCGTAGGGATGGGTGCTGTGGGGCCTTGAAAAATAGAGGAGGCAAGATGGGAGACCTGTATATACGTGAACTCACTGGACCGGGGCAGGCCAAATCCGGACTGGAGATCAGCAAATGGTAAAAGAGCCCGGGTCCTATAATCAATGATGTCAGAGTACCGAAAAAGGCCCGCTCTCAGCCAAGGACCCGCTACCGGCCCAGTGAGTCCAGGCGGGTAATTAGGGTGAAGAAGGAAAGCGGTCATGGAGGAACACGAGGAGGAGAGGGGGAAACGGGATACACATGTGCGCCAAATATCTCTCGTGAGTGCCATAGGGCCTAACAAGGCACTCCCGGGGGGGGGGGGAATGAGGACTAGTCCAAAGCAGGGAATTAGGATGTTGCGGAGCAAGCCACAGCTTCTCGATCTCCATCCACTTAGAGTAAGCCTGGAGGGTGGACCAAGCCGGGACCCTGCATAGGTGGGCCGCCCAGTAGAATAAAACTAAATAGGGGAGAGAAAGGCCACCTCTCTCCCTAGGGGTCATCATAAGCTGCCTAGAAAGCCTGTGTCTCCCTCCAGCCCAAACAAATCGGAGGATTGAGCCCTGCAGCGCCCGTTGTCCCTAAAGGGGCACCGGGACCGGGAGGGTCTCAAAATAATAAAGCAGCTTGGGCAGGATAGACATCTTCACTGCGTTGATCCAGCCAAAGAGAGAGACAGAGGCAGTACCAACCACTTAGTAAGGAGGGCCCGAATATGTCTAAAAAGGGAGGGGAAATTTGCCTGGTATAATTGGGAAAAGGATCCAGTTAAATATATGCCCAAGTATTTTAGCGAGGAGGACTGCCATCTATACCGAAAGGCGGCCTGAAGGCCAGCCAAGCTAGACGGGGGAATTCGAATAGGTAGGGCCTCTGTCTTTGAAGTATTGACCTTATAACCAGACAGATGGCCAAAGCGGGAAAGGAGGCCATGGAGGTTGGGAAGGGATACATGGGGGTTAGTAAGGGTCAGGAGGATATCATCGGCGAACAGGGAAAGCTTGAATTCTTGATTGCGTACACGAACCCCTGCAATATCGGGGCTCAGACGGATGGCCGCCGCCAGTGGGTCAATACAGAGTACAAAAAGAAGAGGAGATAGAGGGCAATCCTGTCTAGTGCCGTTGTGCAGACGAAACGGGGGAGACGAGGCGTGAGGAAGCTTGACAGTTGCCGACGGGGAGGAGTAAAGACCCTTGATTGCTGTCAAGAAGGGACCCGCAAAGCCAAACGTGGCCAGGGCCTCAAATAAAAAGAGCCATCCCAGACGATCAAACGCCTTTTCCGCGTCCAAGCTGAGTACCAAGCGTTCTGAACCAGAGCGAGATGCCACGTCTATAAGATCGATGGTTCTCCTGATATTATCACCTCCCTGGCGGCAAGGTACAAAGCCCACCTGATCTTTATGGATCAGGGAGGTGAGGCACATGTTAAGTCTGGACGCCAGAATCTTGGTAAACAGCTTGAGATCCGTATTCAGAAGTGATATGGGCCTGTAATTCCTGCAATCAAGGTGGTCCTTATCAGGTTTCGGGATGAGGGATAGAAAAGAGTGTGAAATAGAATCAGGGATTGGTTCGCCCGACAAAAAGGCCGTAAATAGGGAAACAAGATGCGGGATCAATTCCGTCCCAAATACCTTGTAGTATAGGTAGGTGAGGCCATCAGGGGCAGGCGATTTCCCATTAGGGAGTTCCTTGAGGATTTGGGAGACCTCGTCCGTCGTGATAGGTTTGTTAAGAAGAGCAAGGTCTTCAGGGGAAAGAACAGGAAAATTACAGGAAGACGGGAAGTCCTGTAATAATGCTGAGCGCGTCGCAGGATCAGGGGTAAGTCCGATGGGAGGGAGTACAGGTCTGAGTAAAAGGCATGAAATAGACGCGCAATCTCACTAGGGTCATACACAACGGCCCCGTCAGATCGCCGCAGTGCATAAGCCGACCCCTTTCCATTCGGTCTCGTAGTTAACTAGCCAAAAGCTTATGGGGTTTGTTGGCCCTATCATAGTACCGCTGTCTGGTGTAAAGCAGTAACTTGGTGGTCTTTTGAAGAAGGGTCTCCCTAATCTGTGCCCGAAGATCTATCAAGGTTTTAAGTAAGGCCCGCGACGGGCTAGACGCCATGCGAGTCTCTGCATATTGTAGACGGAGCCGAAGCTCCTCAAGCCGTGCATTAGCGTCCCGTTTTAGCCGGCAATACAATGTCCCCTCATCACAGCTTTATGGGCCTCCCACAACATCGCCACGGAAGATACAGATCCCAGATTAAGTTCGAAAAATGTTTTTAGGTGAGTACGGAGCTCCTCACGAGTCTGCACCCTCTGAAGGAGGCTCTCATTAAGTCGCCAATGGCATATTCTGGTGCGGACCGAACCAGCACGCAATACTAAGGAGATTGGCACATGGTCAGACCAGGTGATGGAGCCGATCGAGGCATCCCGAAGAAGGCGCAGAGCCGGAGTATTCCCAAAAAAGTAATCTATTCTGGAATGGGTCTGATGAGGTGCCGAATAGAACGTGTAAGACCGGTCAGTCGGATAGTTAATCCTCCAGAGGTCATAGAGAGAATACCGACGGATTATGCGACGGAAATGAGCTGAAAGTCTACGCAGGGAGAGACGACGGGAAGTACCTGACAGGGAATGGTAATCCATAGAGTCCGAAAAAGACATGTTAAAGTCCCCTCCAACAATAAGGGCAGCAGGGGGTAAAGCTTCCAATATATTAAGGACCTTAGTAAGAAAATCAGGTTGGGAGGAATTAGAGGCATAGAGGGTGATTGGCTGTCCCTCAAGCCTACCGTGGAGAATCACAAACCGCACCAAAAGATCGAGAACGGAGGTAGTGACCTCCATGGGGCATGATGAGGAGATAAGAATGGCAGTCCCCGATCGCTTTTTAGAGTGAGTGGCCGAATAAATTGTTGGGAAAAAACGCAAGGCAAAGTTAAAGTTACAGGTGCTGTCAAAATGGGTCTCCTGGAGAAATGCTATATCAGCCTTAAGGGCACGCAGTTCCATCAGGGCTAACCTACGCTTCACATTGGAGTTAAGGCCTTTAACATTAAGGGATACAATTTTAGCCATATCTCAGGATAAAGGGAGGGGACGAGGCCTACCACAAGGAGTCAATGAGGGGAGTCCCAGGGGGAGCAGAGTCTCGTCCAGGAGGCTTGCCGACGTCTCGTCAGGAGTGAGTGGGAGTGAGTGAGAGGAGTGAGGACCACACCTGGAGTACACAGAAAAGAACGAGAGGGGAGGGGGAAAGACAAGACAGAAAGCAAAACAAGGAAGGTAAATTACAATAAAACAACACCATTACCGGGAAAAAGATCTCCCGGTAGGGACTAGGAGGGTATACAAGGGTTTAAGACCAATGTAAATCCGCCTATAACAAAGTGCCGTGTAAGCAATTAAAAACCACGGCAACGTACCCCTAAGGGGTGGGAGGCGAGGCTGAGGGGCCAGCTAGCAGCAGAGAGCCAGTCAATCAAGCCAGGAGAGACTCCCGTCGGCCTCCCCTGCCACACATATAAAATAAACATTAGCAATACTGATAAATCGAGCCAATAAGATAACAGAGGAAAAACCAACCACACTTAAGAAATGTGCTGGAACCAGCATTAAACCTGCATGGAAGCAAAAAAGAAAGTCATCAAAGGGCCAGGTTAAACCAAGGGGGGGAAACCCGCCATGACAGACGGGATGACCCAGCGCCAGATGCTGAGTTCGGATATGGCAGGCGTCGTCTTCTCGGCTGGACAGTAGTCCAGACCGGGGCCGGAGGGGGCGGAGGGCTGCAGAGTCCCAATCCTCAAGCGTAGGGAGGGGAACATCCAGGGCAGCACAGAAATCCTTCAGGTCGGTGTGAGATTGCAAAGTGATAGTGCGACCATTTCTCCTGACAATGAGAGCAAAAGGGAAGCCCCACCGGTACTGAAGCTGGTGTTCCCTTAGGGTTGAAAGGAGAGGTCAGAGCAAACGCCGTTTTTGCAAGGTGATCCAGGACAGGTCAGGGTAAAGCTGGACTTTGGCACCGTCAAAGTCAAAATCTTTGTTAGAGTGGGCCTGGGCCATAATAGCTTCTTTGAGTTCAAAGTCCTGCACACAGCAAATAACGTCCCTTGGTGCAGCGGTAGCGCCTTTGGGACGAAGGGCCCTATGTGCTCTGTCCAGTTTGATGCAGTGTTCAGGTGGCTTACCCAAAAGCATGTTAAAGATGGCCTCCAAAGTAGCCTTTAAATCCTCCTCCCCCGTGGCCTCCGGGAGACCGTGGACTCTGATGTTGTGCCTCCTACCGCGGTTGTCCAGGTCCTCTAGGTGGCGAGTGGTTGCTTTAAGAATCTCGGACTGGGTAGAGACCACATTATGCATTTGAGAGACATAGTTACGGGTCTCATCCTGGGAAGACTCCAGTGTATCCACTCTGACAGCTAATTGGCGCAGGTCAGCACGCACCACGGCAAGTTCTTGCTTAAAGGTGTGTTTAACCTCAATGAGAAGTTTGAAGTCTTGCTGAAAGTCCTGCCTGGTAGGCAATTGCTGTAGTATAGATTGCCACTGTAAGGGAGGTTCTTGGACAGATTGAGGAAGGGGGTGGGAGACCAGCGTGGGACCCGATGACAGCGTGCCCCCTGGGCTCTCCACCGCCACCGGCCCCGCCACCCAGAGGGAGGTGTACAGACGGCATGGTAGGCAGGGGCGCAGGGCCAGGGGGGAGGAAAGTCCAGTTTGGTGGTCCCGGCCACTCTGGGACATGGTAATGTTCTGCTGAGTTGTGAAGGTGGGGGGAGGGCTGCAGCAGACAGAACCTGCGAGTTGGCATCCCACCTGCAGGATGCATCTGTAGATGGTGCCCGGGATACACGAGGAGGAGTCCCCAAGATGGCGGCCGCCCGAGGGTATCCTGAAGGGAGCGCCGGTCCGGGGAGCGGGGAGACAGGTCAGGAGGAGCCGCGGAGGAATCAGCCGACAGGGGACCGCGCGGAGGAGAGCAGGAGTCCCGGTGAGTGCGGGGGAGGGAGACAGTGTGCGTGGTCCCCCGTGCTGTCAGGACCCGCGCTGAGGCCCTGGGCTGCCGATGGAGGAACGGGTCCATAGTGGAGGGACCCCCGCTAGCTGCTGGGACCACTGGGGGCTCTCTCACAGGGAGCTTCTTCGACATATAGGGCGACTGTAGCGGGCTCGGTGAGCGGTAAGGCAGGGGAGACGGGAGCTCGCAATTATGCGACCGTCTCCATGAACATTCAGGCCACGCCCCCTGCATAACCCCATCTTGACAGAAAAAAAAAAAAAAACTGAAATGTAGATATTTTTGCAAATTTATTAAAAAAGAAAAACTGAGATATCACATGCTCATAAGTATTCAGACCCTTTGCTCAGTATTGAGTAGAAGCACCCTTTTGAGCTAGTACAGCCATGAGACTTCTTGGGAATGATGCAACAAGTTTTTCACATCTGGATTTGGAGATCCTCTGCCATTCTTCCTTGCAGATCCTCTCCAGCTCCATCAGCTTGGATGGTGAACAGCCATTTTCAGGTCTCTCCAGAGATGCTCATGGGTTGAGGTCAGGGCTCTGGCTTGGCCAGTCAAGAATGGTCACAGAGTTGGTTCGAAGCCACTCCTTTGTTATTTTAGCTGTGTGCTTAGGGTCATTGTCTTGTTGGAAGGTGAACCTTCAGCCCAGTCCGAGGTTCTTTACCTCTCTCACAAAAGCTCATCTCCCACGATTGCTCAGTTTGGCTGGACGGCCAGGTCTAGGAAGAGTTCTGATCGTTCCAAACTTCTTCCATTTAAAGATTATGGAGGCCATTGTGCTCTTAGGAACCTTGAGTGCTGCAGAAATTCTTTTTTAACCTTGGCCAGATCTGTGCCTTGCCACAATTCTGTCTCTGAGCTCCTTGGGCAGTTCCTTTGACCTCATGAGTCTCATTTTCTCTGACATGCACTGTGAGCTGTGAGGTCTTATATAGACAGGTGTGTGACTTTCCTAATCAAGTCCAATCAGTTTAATTAAATACAGCTGGACTCCAATGAAGGAGTAGAAGGAAATGGACAGCATGTGCGTTAAATACGGGTTTCACAGCAAAGGGTCTGAACACTTATGACCATGTGATATTTCAGTTTTTCTTTAATAAATTTGTAAAAATATCTACATTTCTGGGTTTTTTACTGTCAAGATGGGATGCTGAGTGTACATTAATGAGAAATAAAATGAACTTTTTTGCTTTTAGCAAATGGCTGCAATGAAACAAAGAGTGAAAAGTTTAAAGGGGTCTGAATACTTTTCGTACCCACTGTACATTTTAACCCCTTAACAAAAATCCAAAACTTTGCAAAAAAAAAAAAAAAAGCGCCATATTCTGACACCCTGACATGCATAGAGCGTCATTTTTTTGTGGGGCAGGGTGTACTTTTTAGTTATACCATTTTGGGGAATGTATATTGCTTAGATCACATTTTTATCAGGAGGCGGAAGAACAAAAACAGTGGTTTGGCACTCCCCTGCCCCCCCGCTACACCGTTCACTGTACGGGAAAAATATTTTTATAATATTTTATAGATTTTTTTTGTAGACAGTGTTTTTAGACACAGGGATACCTAATGTGTATGTGTTTCACAGTATTTAACTTTTATATCAATTCTAGGGAAAGGGGGGGGGCGATTTGAATTTTTACTTTTTATTAATTTTTTTATTGTATTTATCAGAACCCCTTGAACCCCAGGGGGTCTCATTACTAATGCAAAGCTAATGCATTGCAAAATATCAGCATTTGTATGATAGGCTGCATAGAGCAGCCTATCATACAAACGAACGTCAGACCAGCCTCGGAGCCTTCAATAAACTCCTGGCTGTCATGGCAATGGATCGCCGGTCCCGGACCTTGTTTCGGGCGCTGGCTATCCTATCCGGGAAAATGGCGGGTACTGATCACGGGCATTAGCGCTGGGTCTCTGCTGTATAATAAAGCAGAGACCCAGCAGCTATGGCTGCCATTTGCTCCTGAGTGGCCACCATATTTAAATACCCGATGTCTGCCGTACTATTAGAGTGGATGTCAGGCAGGGGTTAAAGCCTAACTAAACGTTTCAACAACTTTTGATTGTCTGCCAGCATTTGTGTCATTAATACATTCTGTAATATACTATATATATATATATATATATATATATATATATATATATATATTAACAAATTTTGGATCCTTTCTGTGAAAACCTGCATCACTTTATTCTTTCCCTTACTTCTGTATTGGAGCACTGTTGCTGCCTCTCACTTGATACCTGTGTATGGAATACGGGCTTGGAGTATGGGGTTGAGTAAAATGCAGAGAAAATGAAGGTAGGGTAAGTTGATTGAGGAGTACGTGGCCATTCTGGGCCTAAGAAATAAGCAACACTCCACTCTGTATGGTCCCTCCAGACCTAGCATGATCGGCAGCTGCACAAAGCATATATGGTATAGGACACTCGCTGGTATGGACTCAGACTGCCCCACCAACTTAAGATTGTTGCCCCTGGGGCGGTTTTCTAGATCACCAACTTTATCGTCCATCTTAGTATTGTCCGCCAGCAGCTCTCGGATATGAGCCTGTGCTGTTGCAACATTATCTTCAAGGGATGAGATCTGCTACTCTGCTTGATCCAGTCTTACACCATAGGCCACAAAATGAGTTTGTATGCCGTGCAGAGTTTCGAAGATAGTGGCAGCTACTCTCTCTTGGATACCAGTTGTAATTTTTCCAGCCCCTTTGTTCACAATTTTTTGCAGTTTAGCCAAATGCAGTGGAAGTTGGTGTCAGATTCCTCCTGCTCATCATCCAAGATATACTCCCTGTTGGAAGCCACATGGCTCCTTGCCATTTTGCTACGCCGCTTACTCAGTGACATGAGCTGTGAGAAGGTGAGTGGCAAATAGTTTTGTCTCCCTGCTGACAGACTCATTTAGTCTTGGGCGTTCAGACATCCACCCTGGTTGCTGATATATGCAGAGATTTGGAGGACAGTCTACAACAAAGCCGGGAGCTCCCTACTCCCATGTCTTTACATGTTGGAACACTTTTATAATTAATTTTTTTTTTTTTTTTTTAAAGCTAAAGCCAAAAGTGGATTTAGAAGACGGGAGAAACACGCAGTATAAGTACACTCTCTAGATTTCTTTTTAGTTTTGTTTTGAAGCCACACTTCGGTTTAGCTAAAAAAAAAAAAAACACACCCACAGCTTTTCATCAATGTGTGGCCTCAGCCTTAAATGGATATCTTCACTGGATATCCCCAGCACCCCAATTATTAGCCTTTCAGAGTGCAGTGGAAATTGGAGGAACTGGTTGTGCATTACATTCTACAGTATACAGAGAAATGGAAGCTTTCTGAAGCCACACTCCATGGCTGACTGATAGACAACCCTTACCCTTTCCAACTAAATATGTATTTATACATTTATCAGTACTAAAAATTAAATGTAGTGTTGCAATGAAGGAAACTGTATTAAAAAACAGTGCACAGAAATGTATCTATAGACGAATAAAAAAAAAAAAAAAAAAAAAAAAAATCAAATGCTTTAGGGATTATCTGGCATTTTTCACTTGCAGAACAAAGAAATGACAAAGAGCACTAGAAAGTGGAATTATCTCACTTCCTGCCTCTCTGCAGCCGTATTGTGGCAGTTCTAATCCTGCCCACAAAGCTCAAGTGTTCTGTACTTAAAGCAGACAAATGGAGTCTAATTTTACCAGAAATTAAAAGCATCTCAATCTCTTCTTTTAGGTCAGGATAAAATTAGTAGGTAAAAGCCAGTTTGGGGAATGTTCAACACTGGAGAAGGTCTCTGTACAAGAATTTTATTACACTGAAGGTAGCCATTAGTGGAGACACATTCATTTTTCCCCATAAAAAATTCAAGTCTCCATATATTTTACATTTGCACAATGCAATGCAGTACAGCAGATTTCAATACAAAGAATACATTTATTCTTTAATGCAAGAAAAGCTTGGGGTAATGCACATTACTGTATGACAAGTCTGTGTTGTCCGCAAATAGTTACTAATAAATAGTATTTTATCTATTGTTTTAAAGGATTTGTACCACAAATGATTATGCCCTATTCACGGGAAAGGAGAAAGTGTATGATTGGAGAGGTGTACAAATCATGAGAATGTGGGGTCCTGAATTTCTTTGAATTGTGCAGCGGTCGCACATGTGCACTGATGCAGCATTAATCTCTATCAAACTGCCAAAGAAAAGTACATTGTTGGGCTACCTAAGGCAATACCATAGAACTGAATTGAGCATCTCTATATATGTGTGACTGCTACTTTATTACAACAGAAGGACTCAAAACCCTCCATTCTCATTACTGGCAAGACAGAAGACAGACCCCTAAAAATTAGTTATCTCCCATCCTGCAGATAGGCAATAAGATAAAACATGTCAGAACCCATTTAAGGTGGCTCAGTTGTTGGAAGAGGAAGCTGTTGTCGGTCACAGGTCTCTTGCTGTGCTTTTTCAGCTCTGCCTGATACACAAGGGTATTGAGCAGTACGGAGCTGTGTATACACTTTTTTTTTCCAGTGCTGCTACCCTAGCTATCAAGTTGATCGGGAAGGATCATCCTAAGAACACATCATCAATATCAAAATCCTGAAAACCCCTTTAAATAATAAAATATTGGTAATCTTCAGCCTTATGTGGGAGAGATGGGAACATCCACAAACGGTTTTACTGCACTATGCAGTAGGTACCTAAGCTCTGCCTCTAGTGGTGTCAGAACAGACAGGCCAAAAGCTCTACACAGGTTTTGAATATCACTATATGAAAAGCAGCACAAATTGATAAAAAAAAAAAAAAAAAAAAATAAAAAAACACAAACACACACACACACGATGTTAAACTGGACAGAGACAAAATTCTTGTTATCACATCCCCAACATTCTCACATGTTTGGTGACTGACAGACATCTGCCATAAGAAGAAATACAGGTCAAACTGTTTGGATGTCATAATGATGTCATGGAATAAATAAAATCTACCTGAACTACTTCTATGCTTGGAGTCAGTCAGCTCCATTTCAGAAATCAAGCAGTCTTTTCTGCCATCTGTCTGCAATTCTACAGCAGACTACACAAACCTAGCACTGTTTAACACCAATCTGAATTTCAATTCAGTGGTCTTAAGAGGGTTAAGTCCTCATAGCTTCTGAGTGTGGGAGAAATGTGTACAGGCCTTTAGCCATAGTCTCTTGGCATCCTACTGCCATGGTGGCAGTCTCTGTAAACTTCCTCTAAAATGACACATTTCAAAAACAGATTTAGAGAAAGAGCCTAAAAATGAGCCTAGTGCACAATAATATTCATCACGGGGGGGAAAAAAAAAAAAAAACAGAATTAAAACTAGCAGGAAAATTAGAAGTGTCATAAAAAGATGATACTCTAGTGGGTTAAAAGCAGTTTCTTCAGTACTTCCCCAAGAAGCACTGGTTTAAGTTTTATAGTGTCCAAGATAAAACAGTTTGAAGTGACCTCCACTTCAGCCTCAATTTCCCTGTATTATTAGAGCCCATACACCCATATTCCAGCAAAAAGCAGTGAGGGAAACAAAAAGAAAGAAAAAGGGTAAAAGACTTTTTGTGCAGGATTTTATGAAAATGATCCAAAATCTGTTAAAGCGGTGTTAAGGTATTTGGTATCTCCAGGATCATATTTAAATTTACAGCATAAATAGGTTGTCCAGAATGTGAAGGTAATTGATCCTGATGATCTATCCAAAGGGATAGGTCATCAGTAGTATCAGATTGGTTGGGGTCTGACACACCAACCCAATCCCTATCATTTTTTTCGGTCGCCAGAAGCCATGTACTAGGTATACGGCCAGAAGCAGCCCTGTTCCTATTCAAGCGAATGGGAGCGGAGCTGCAGTTTGAGGCGCCACCACTACACTGTGCGGACTGGAAGCTCTGTACACTGTATTCACTTGAACAGGAACAGGGCTGCTTCCGGCCGTATACCTAGTATATATGGCTTCCAGCAGCCAAAAAAGATGATCGGGACAAGGCCAGGGTGTCAAATCCCACCTGATCTGATACTGATGACCTATCCTGTGGATGACCTATCCTCAGTTGCTAAACTCAGATTAAAAAGGTTTCTTGATCAGTGCCTGTCATCTCTGGGTATAAAACCAGAGATAACTGCATTTTAGAAACAACCAGAAGTACTGGATTAAGCTGAAAAATCAGGAAGTGGAGGGGGGAGGAGACAGGAGGACTATGAAACGCAGAGATGGGAAAACCCCTTAAAAATTTTGTATTATACTTTTAAACTCTGTTTATTAAAAAGAAAAAAATGCCTTACAATGATACACTGAGACATAAATACAAGTCACGTACATGAAAGACCATGCATAAGTGAAGGTACAGTGAGAATCTGAGGGAAATAATTTCAGACAAGGCACATTGAAGCTTAGATTATAAAAAAGGAGACCTAAGACCTCCAATAATGGTTAGATCTTCATGCAATATGATGGTACACTGGCTAGTGTCCACAGGGTATTGATCAGTAGTTCAAGGAGATAACAAGATCAATCATATACACTCAACTGGGAGACAAAGTTAATATAATAGAAACAAACCATCTAACATTCGATTAGGATGTAAAGAGACACAGGAGGGCTGGGAAATGTGGGGCAAAGGACAAGCCAGAAGAGCTCCAAACCAGTGTGAATCAATGTGGGTGGAGTTGTAAAATGCTATCCATTTCCTGCGGTAACTCTTTTGTGGCTGTGGAGCAGACCCGGGCATTGTACGGCCCGCAGGCCACATCCGGCCCCCTAACCATCTCTGACCGGCCCGCTGTCGATACTTTTACTCACCTGTCCACGCTCCTGTCCTGGCCGCCCTCTGCTGCCGCCTCTAGGCAGCGCTACACTGACGTCATGACACTGAAGAACGCCAGTTCAGTGTCATCAACAGCGCACCCTGAAGGCAGCAGCGGAGGGCGTACAGGTCTGGAGCGTGGACAGGTGAGTAAAAATTATCGGCCACTACTCTATGTGGGGGTGGGGAGATAACAGGGGGGTCATATACTGTGTGGGGGGGTATAAAAGGTGTCAAAATGTGTGAGGGCCATAAATAGGGGATCATATGCTGTGTGGGGGGGTAAGTAAGGAGGCATGCTCAGAGGATGTTAGTTTTCTTTGGATCTACCTACCTACAGTGGGGAAAAAAGCTATTTAGTCAGCCACCAATTGTGCAAGTTCTCCCACTTAAAAAGATGAGAGGCCTGTAATTGACATCATAGGTAGACCTCAAGTATGAGAGACAAAATGAGAAAACAAATCCAGAAAATCACATTGTCTGATTTTTAAAGAATTTATTTGCAAATTATGGTGGAAAATAAGTATTTGGTCAATAACAAAATGACAGAGGTCAAACATTTTCTGTAAGTCTTCACAAGGTTGGCACACACTGTTGCTGGTATGTTGGCCCATTCCTCCATGCAGATCTCTTCTAGAGCAGTGAGGTTTTGGGGCGGTCGCTGCGCAACACGGACTATCAACTCCCTCCAAAGGTTTTCTATGTCCTGGAGACTGGAAAGGCCACTCCAGGACCTTGAAATGCTTCTTACGAAGCTACTCCTTTGTTGCCCTGGCTATGTGCTTGGGATCATTGTCATGCTGAAAGACCCAGCCACGTTTCATCTTCAATGCCCTTGCTGATGGAAGGAGGTGTGCACTCAAAATCTCACAATACATGGCCCCATTCATTCTTTCATGTACACGGATCAGTCGTCCTGGTCCCTTTGCAGAGAAACAGCCCCAAAACATGATGTTGCCACCCCCATGCTTCACAGTAGGTATGGTGTTCTTTGGATGCAACTCAGCATTCACTCTCCTCCAAACACGATGAGTTATGTTTCTACCAAACAGTTCTACTTTGGTTTCATCTGACCATATGACATTCTCCCAATACTCTTCTGGAACATCCAAATGCTCTCTAGCAAACTTCAGACAGGCCCGGATATGTACTGGCTTAAGCAGGGGGACACGTCTGGCACTGCAGGATCTGAGTCCCTGGCGGCGTAGTGGGTTACTGACTGTAGCCTTTGTTACGTTAGTCCCAGCTTTCTGCAGGTCATCCACTAGGTCCCCCCGTGTGGTTCTGGGATTTTTGCTCACCGTTCTTGTGATCATTTTGACCCCACGGGGTGAGATCTTGCGTGGAGCCCCTGATCGAGGGAGATTACCAGTGGTCTTGTACGTCTTCCATTTTCTAATTATTGCTCCCACAGTTGATTTCTTCACACCAAGCTGCTTGCCTATTACATTCAGTGTTCCTAGCCTGATGCAGGTCTACAATTTTGTTTCTGGCGTCCTTCCACAGCTCTTTGGTCTTCACCATAGTGGAGTTTGGAGTGTGACTGTTTGAGGTTGTGGACAGGTGTCTTTTATACTGATAATGTCAAACAGGTGCCATTACTACAGGTAATGAGTGGAGGACAGAGGAGCCTCTTAAAGAAGTTACAGGTCTGTGAGCCAGAAATCTTACTTGCTTGTAGGTGACCAAATACTTATTTTCCACCATAATTTGCAAATAAATTCTAAAAAAAAAAAAAAAATCAGACAATGTGATTTTCTGGATTTGTTTTCTCATGTTGTCTCTCATAGTTGAGGTCTACCTATGATGTCAATTACAGGCCTCTCTCATCTTTTTAAGTGGGAGAACTTGCACAATTGGTGGCTGACTAAATACTTTTTTCCCCACTGTATGTGAACAAACATTCTCAGTTCAACAAATTCAGATACAGATCCTCTCTCAGTGATGATCACTTGTGTGCTGTCCTTTGTATATCCACCTCAGATATTCAACCTGACTTCAATGCACTTGTTCAAGCCCAAAACAGGTTAGATTTCTCTCATTGAACATTTTTTTATAAAGTTAATGTGATGCTGGTCTTTGAAAAAAATTGATTTTTTTTGTGTAAAGTTGTGATGCTAGTTTTTTTTTTTTTTTTTTTTTTTAACGCTGCAGAAGATGCTCATAAATTGTGCTATAATTTTGTGCTCCACATTTTCATGTTATTGTAATGTTTCATTTACTGTTCTTTATTAAGTTAAAGGGATACTGGACTTTGAAAAACTTGCTATTTTATGTCAGAATGTGATGCTGGTTTTTTTTTTTTAAACACTGCAAAAGTTTACAATTTTCTAAACTAAACAATCACAAGTTCATTAAATTTCATCATCTCATCATTAAATAATGTAATTAGGTCCTCCACATTTTCATTGAATCATTGTAATGTTCCATTTACTGTTTTTTTTTATGAAGGAATAGTATATATACTGTATACAGTATATAGGTATTGGGTAGAACTGAGTTAAGTATATAGTCTGGCCCTCTAAAACCATTCCAATTTCTCATGTGGTCCCATGGGAAAATGAATTGCCCATCCCTCCTGTGGAGGATGGGTAGGGTGGAGACAATATTCCAAAGCCTTTTGAAACGTCTGAGTACTTGCAGTGAATATAAACTATTTTTATATGAGAGGGCAAAATTGTCCAGTCGCTTCCAGATCTTGAGCTTTGGTGGGCAACTGTCAAATCACCGCAGGCACCTGCGTGCTAGAAAGAGGGGTTTCCGCTGAAATACTGTGTCCATTGTTCTTCTGGTAGTAAACGAAACAGAAAAATTTTGAAGTTTCCAGTCACTGGCAAATTTACAAGGGATAAGTAAGAGATAACAATACTACCAGAAAATCAAAAGGAAATATTTAATGAGGGTCTACCACCAGGCCCTGGTTTCAAATAGTAGGTTTCACTTAGGGTTGCTTTACACAACCCTTTCCACCGGAGGTATTTTTCGATTTTCGTTTTTGACTCTCCGCTTTCCAAACCCCTTAACATTTTTATTTTTCCGTTAAAAAAGCCATATGAGGGCTTATTGTTTGCAGGACAAACTGTTCTTCATAATGGTACCATTTAATACTCAGTACAATGTACTGGGAAGCTGGAAAAATAAAAAAAATCAGAATGGGGTGGAATAGGAGAAAAAGTGCATTTTTGTGCGACGTTCTTACGAGCTTCATTTTTATGATGCTCACTGTGCAGCCACCTGTTTTGACATCCGCAACCTTTTTTTTATATTTCCATGTACAGGGATGCATAGGATGTCTTTTTGTGGGGCCAGGTGTACTTTTTAGTTATACCATTTTGGGGAAAGTCTATTGCTTTGATCACTTTTTATTCAAATTTTTTCAGAGGCAAAACAGCGAAAAAAAATGGCAGTTCTGAAACCTTGGTCTTTTTTTCCCCCGCTACGGTGTTCACCATATGGAAAAAATATTTTTAGAATTTTGTAGACCACGCGTTTTCAGACACTACCTAATGTGTATGTGTTTCACAATAATTTTCTACTTTTATATGTATTCTACTGAAAGGAGGGGTGATTTGAATAATTTTTTACAAAATTTTTTTAGGGTTTTTTTAAATACTGTATTAGACCCCCTTGAGCCCACGAGGTCTGATTACTAATGCAATGCATTGCAAAATACCGCAGCCTGTCATACAAATTCATGCCAGTTAAGCCTGTGAGCCTTTAATAGGTTTCCAGCTGTCATGAAAACGGATTGCATCACATTGGAAAATGGCGACTTGGTCAGCTTCGACCAAGGCTCCAGGGCTTTAATGCTCACGATCAGTGCATTCATGGATCATGCGCATTAGCGCCGGGTCTTTGTTGTATAATACATATTTAAATACCAAACATCTTCCGTACTATTAAGGTGGATGTCGGGAAGGGGTTAAATATTGTCAACCCATACACATTATCAAAGGGAATTTACTACCTCCCCGAAGGATTTTTTTTTTAACTGGCATGCATTACAGAACACATTACAGTGACAAATATACTTTTCTTATTTATGTCACTTAGGCAGCATTGGAGAAAAAGAACGTTGAAGTGATCTGCAAATGAGGCAGCTGGCGCTTTTGGGGCATGCCCACAGCTCCCAGAGCACCGCTACAGTCCTGGAGAACCACTCTTTCCAGCTATGCCCCTTCCACTCTTCTGCCTGTGCTGTGGAAGTTGCAGAGTAAGATAGGTGACGTCATAGCAGTAGAAAGATCAAATAGTCTGGGGAGGATACAACATGCCAATTGTTTGCACTGTCATTTACACAGGGTGCTGCAAACTACATGGGGAGGAACGATCACTAAAGCAATCATTTGGCCCCCATACAGTTTTAATGTTTGCCGGCAGCAACATCCCTGTTTATTCATAGTGACATGTTGCTGACAAATGATTTTATTTTTTGTGTTGCACAAAGCATGCAGCCTACAGGTGCACCAGAGGCTGACATGATTTGCCAAAGTTGTCTACAGACAATCATAATGCAGACAGAGGCTGAAAATGTCAACTAAGGTAAAAGGAATTGAGTTCCCATGACATACACATAAATACACACAGACAAACATATATGTAACATTACATGCTGCCTGCATTTTTGTGTGTCAAGTTCACTAAGTCACAGCAACCTGATCAACCTACACAGAAATACTATAACTATACTTTGTGGAACAGATTTATAGGGATTAAAAGTTGCTAATTTTTCACGCAAATCGGGTTGTTTTTTTTTTTTACCCCAAGATGGCGCCGCTGGAGTGGCTGCCTGTCACAGTAGCTCTAAGACTCTCTCTCTTATTTTTCCTTCTTTGTCTCGTTTATTACCTCTCTACTTAAGGACTTTTCACTATGAAGAAACACACAAAGACTTGGACCCTTGTGATACTTTTTTTTTTGTTTTGTTTTTTATCTGTCTTTTTGTTCTGCTTGAAAATGGAAACTTTTGTGTCTGCAGACAATTCCTTTGTCTATACAAGAGAGAACCTTTTGCAGCTGAGAGGCACAGCAGGACTGCATACCATCTGGCCACACATCCCCCCGCGAGCTTTGGAGAAAGAAAAAGCGGGTGAGGGGCTGCAGAGCTGGTACTCTTCAGAGGATTAAAAAGAGGCGTTACCGACCAGTTCTTCCCTCCATCATTATGGGCAATGTGAGATCTCTTGCAAACAAGATGGATGAACTAACAGCGCTCACCAGGCATCATCAGGAGTTTCGGGTGTGTAGCATGATGCTACTTACAGAGACTTGGCTCACTGAAGTTACTCCTGACCCTCTGGTCTCCTTGGATGGTTTTAAACTCCTTCGGGCAGACAGGACAAGGGAGAGCGGTAAGAGGAAAGGAGGAGGGCTGGCAATGTTTGTGAATAATAGATGGTGTAATCCTAGGCACATTGTGATTAAGGAGCAAACTTGCTGTGAGGACATTGAACTATTAGCTGTGAGCATGAGACCTTTCTACCTACCAAGGGAACTATCGCATGTCATCGTGATAGCTGCATATGTCCCCCCCCTCTGCGAAAGCTGACACTGCCTGCGAGGTCCTACAAGCCACGCTGAGCCTTTTACAGTTAAAACATCCCCAGGCCCTCTTTCTTCTGTCGGGTGATTTCAACCATGCCTCCCCATCATCCACACTGCCCAGTTTCACACAGTATGTAACCTGCCACACAAGAGACAACAAAACACTGGACTTGTTCTTTGCCAACGCGATGGAGGCATATAACTCATCAGCCCTACCGCCCCTGGGGAGATCGGATCACAACCTAGTACATCTCCGACCTGTGTACAAGCCACTTGTTCGTAGAGAACCAGCTGTCACTCGCACAGTGAGGATATGGTCCGAGGAGAGTGATGAGGCTCTGAGGGATTGTTTTGACACAACCGCATGGGAAGTTCTGCAGGATTCCTATGGAGAAGATATAGAAGGACTCACACACTGCATAACGGACTACATTAATTTTTGTGTGGACAACATAGTACCCACAAAAGTGGTGAGGTGCTTCTCCAATAACAAACCATGGATTAACTCTGCTATAAAAACACTACTTAAGGAGAAAAAGATGGCATTTAGGACAAGAGATAAGGAGGGGTTGAAGGAAGTACAAAAGGAGCTGAGGCATCAAATCAGGCAGGGAAAAGCCAGTTATAAAGAAAAAATGGAAAAGCAAATGGAAAGAAAAGATATAAGGGGGGTCTGGGAGGGGCTTAAGTCAATTTCGGGTCATAAACAGTCTGTCTGCCAGATTGAGGCAGATGTTAATTGGCTTAATGAACTAAACCTATTCTTCAACAGATTTGATCACACACCAGCTCCTCCCACCCCAGTATGTCCTTCAGCTCCCCCCACCACAATGACTTCACCCCATGCGGCCACTTCCCAACAGACCAGTAAATCCAGAAATCCGTCTTTATCTGACCACAGTCTGACCTTCACACGGGCCCAGGTGAGGAAGGAGATGAAAAAGATCAAGGCAAGGAAAGCCTCAGGGCCAGATGACATCAGTGCAAGGCTAATTAAGACTTGCGGGGAACAGCTGTGTGGTATAATTACATATATGTATAATATGAGCCTGAGGCAGGAAATAGTCCCTGAATTATGGAAATCTTCTTGTGTGGTACCAGTTCCAAAGAAACCTCACCCTATGGACCTCAATGACTACAGATCTGTAGCACTGACATCCCACCTGATGAAGATCTTAGAGAGATTGGTTCTAACACATCTCCGCCCTCTAGTGAGCCCCGCTATGGACCCCCTCCAGTTTGCTTATCGGCCGGGCATTGGGGTACATGATGCCATCATCCATCTTCTGCACAGGGCTCTGTCTCACCTGGAGAAACCAGGGAACACAGTGAGAATAATGTTCTTTGACTTCTCCAGTGCTTTTAACACCATACAGCCCAGGTTACTGAGGGACAAGCTGGGCCTTGCTGGAGTGGACCACCACCTCTCCAACTGGATCCTAGACTACCTCACAAATCGACCTCAATACATGAGAGCCCAAGACTGTGTGTCAGGTACCGTGATCTGTAATACGGGGGCACCTCAGGGTACAGTTCTCGCCCCTTTCCTCTTCACACTGTACACTGCAGATTTTAGGTGCAACTCATCCAGCTGCTACCTACAGAAGTATTCTGACGACTCTGCAATAGTAGGCCTCATCACAGATGATGATGACAGGGAGTACAGAGAACTGAACCAGGATTTTGTGGACTGGTGCCACCGGAACCACCTGAAGATTAACGCGGGGAAGACCAAGGAGATGGTGGTGGACTTCCGTAAAGGCAGAAGCCCTCCTAAACCAGTGGACATCCTGGGGACGGGCATCGAGATTGTGAACACCTATAAGTACCTGGGTTTGCTCCTTAATAATAAGCTGGACTGGGCAGATCATATGGAGGCCCTGTACAGGAAGGGCCACAGCAGGCTCTACCTGCTTAGGAAGCTGAGAGCCTTTGGAATCCGGGGGGCACTTCTTAGAACTTTCTTCAACTCGGTAGTGGCATCAGCCATCTTCTTTGGAGTGGCCTGCTGGGGGAGCAGTATATCAACCAGGGACAGAAATAAACTTGACAAGCTGATTAGAAAGGCCAGCTCTGTCCTGGGGAGCCCACTGGACCCAGTGCAAGTGGTGGGCGACAGAAGGATACTGTCCGTGGTGAGCTCCATGCAGAAGAAGAAGTCCCATCCCATGCATGAGACTGTGATCGCGCTGAGCAGTACTGTCAGTGACCGACTGCTCCACCCTAGGTGTGAGAAGGAGCGCTATCGGAAGTCTTTCCTCCCCACCGCGGTTAGGCTGTACAACCAACACCAACCTAAGCGGAGATCAATACACACAGAGAACTGAAATATCTCTCTGCCTGTTAAATCCCCCCCCCCCCCCCGCTACTTCCTATCTGTCTGTCGGCTATCAAAGTAATGCCTCTTACCTTGGAACATTCCTGTACATGTTGTATTTGTATTTGTATCTGCTTATCTTTGCTGCTGTAACACACTGAATTTCCCCAATGTGGGACTATTAAAGGACTATTATTATTATTATTATTATTATTATTTTGTGCAAACATTTTAATCTTTTTTAAGTTATGTGCCAACCGAAGATATAAAGTGATTTGTACATTACAGAAAATGGTGTAATGTTTCGGCCTGTCTGGCCTTCCTCAGACTCTGTATAATATAATCAGAATAGACAATAGAAGAATAAAAGAAGGTGAAGTGGAAGGATATTTTTTTTTTTTTACACTACATTACACTATTTCCTCTGTAATGTACGGATCAATTTATATCTTCTGTGAATTAATCCAAGCCATAAATCTAAATTCATACGTGTGCTGAAGTACATTTATTACTTGTATCCGGGTTGGCACCCAACTGAAGCATCCTAAATATTGTGAGTGCAGCATACATCTCTTTATACATGCCAATAGATTTACTATCAATTCCTCCAGTTTACTGTCGTAAATGATCCCTGAAATCTACGTCCGCTACACGCTGGCATAGAATTCAGTGTGCAGACGAGCAGCCCAGTGGAAGGTGCGCCTGATTTATGTAGAGACATGCGCCTCCTCAGTCAGTGAGAGGGATATGAAGACTGACATTGAATATGCCAGTCTTCATAAGTCTTCCCCTTTGTCTCTATAATTCTATGCATATGTTGACACCAACCTTTTGGTTTTCTTGTAGTTTTCTAGCTGTCTGTACTGCATGTGCTGGAACCGCTGAAATTCACATTGCTCGCATAGTTCCTCTAAGTCTGCTAAGCGTTTTTCAACATCTTCAAAACTTCCTTCCAGCATAACTGATCAGTGAACAAAAACATTATTATAGCAAAAGGTAGAAACAGTACTTGGCAAATCTTTAAAGCTTAAGCTAAAAAAAAAAATACAAACAAAATAAAACCATAAAAAGGAAATGTAATTTTTTTTTTTTTAAGACACAGATAATAGGCTCAAGAACCAGTGATAACATGTGCAGCAATACAAATGATCTATTGAGGTTTAATTCACAGTACTAAATTTATGGGATTAAATATAAAAGCAGCATAGGGACTGGTACCACTGGTACATAAGAAGGTCTGCTCCATGCAGATCAGCAGACTATGTAGAAAGACCCAAACTAGTACAAATCATTCTGTGTTTCCTTCAACACAAGGGGCTAGAGCCAAGACTGAAGATGTTCAAAATGCTTCTCTTCAGCCAAAAACAGAGATGTACATTGTGTCATTTCAGCCAGATGACAGCAACAACTCTACAATCCCTGTTGGGGAGAATATCCTGAGAGAACACAGCCCAGCAATATTTTACAACAGACTTTATGGCCCAAAGAATTTCTCCTCTTCCCTAGGGGTGCGTCATCAGTCTCTCCAGGGTCTTGTCTTGATTATGTTTATTCAGGTATAGGTTGCATCCCATATTTGGCTTTTACTTCATTACACATTTAGTGCATTTGTCACATTCCTATATATACACGAGGGGCGTTCATTAAAGATTTCCCCTGACCCCTGTGAGGTTTGATAATGGACCCAGTGGAATACATAGCAGTCATCTAGTTCCTTTACTTGATAGCCCGCACACCAAAGTAGACGTTCGATGAGATGAAAGAGGTTTATGGTGACGATTCCCCATCATATGATGTAGTCAAGAACTGGCATCATCAATTCAAATGTTGTCGGACTTCGGTAGAAACAGCTCCAATTCCAGGGCGACCCCACTCTGCTATTGATGAACACACCATCCAGCAAGTGGAGGTCGACATTTTGGAAAATCGCCGTGTAACCATTCGCAACATAGCCCAAAATGTCAAGATTAGCGTGGGGTCCGTGAAAAAAATCATCCAAGACCATCTTCACATGCAGAAGCTATCCGCTCGCTGGGTTCCCCGGCTGCTCACACCTTTCCAGAAGCAGGAACGAGTCGATTGCTCTCAGACTCTATTGACGATGCGTCATGGAAACCACGAGGACCTTTCCAACAGACTGATCACACAGGATGAAAGCTGGGTCCATCACTGTGATCCTGAGACTAAAGTCCAGTCGATGCAATGGAAGCATCATGACTCACTGCCTCCAAAGAAGGCATGTGTCCAACCCTCGGCAGGCAAGGTGATGCTCACAGTATTTTGGAACCAGCACGGAGTAGTATTGATGGATTTCCTAGCAAAGGGTACCATGATCAATAGGGCATACTATGCTTCACTGCTACGGAAATTGCGGGAGGCCATCAAAACCAAGAGACGTCGCATGCTCACCAAAGGTGTCCGCCTTCTGTAAGACAATGCACCAGTTCACAAATCATATGTTGTCCAAATGGAAGCATGCTCCTGTGGCTTTGAAATTCTACCGCATCCCCCTTATTCACCCGACCTCACACCATCGTACTTCCACCTCTTTCCAACAATGAAGTTATTTTAGAAGGGCAAGCATTTTCCAGATGATGAGACTCTGATTTCCGAAGTCACAATGTGGCTTTTGGAGCAACCTGTCGAGTTCTACAAGCGAGGTGTTTATAGTTGCTTAAAGAGATGGGAGAAGTGTGTCCCCCCTAGGTAGCACCTATGTAGAGGAGGACTAATAACTGTGCCAAGTTTCATTGCTCTCAGTCCACAGGAAGTGGGTCAGGGGGAAATCTTTACTGAACGCTCCTCGTCTATCTATCTATCTATATCTCTTGAGAGAGAGTGACAGAGAGAGAGTGACAGAGAGAGAGTGACAGAGAGAGAGTGACAGAGAGAGAGTGACAGAGAGAGAGTGACAGAGAGAGAGTGACAGAGAGAGAGGACAGAGAGAGAGTGACAGAGAGAGAGTGCGTTTGTGATTCCTTTACAGTTCTGGACAAACGCTGCTTAGGGTTTGCGCAAAGTGGATTACAGTTCACTCCGAGCAGGATATGTCCTGGGAGACCGCAGAGATGGGGGTCATTTTAAATGGCTGGCTTTAAAACAAGACCAGGATCATGCCTGTACCCCACCTAGATTTTGAGATATCACTGGTTAAAGCAGTGCTGCATATACTCGCAGCTTAACGTGCAGCTAACAGTGTGCAGGGAGAAAAGGATTTTTTTTTTCATTCTACTGTCCCTTGTCACTCTAGATAATCCATGGGGAGGGGTAACATCGACTGTTGTTCATGAATCCCCCCCCCCCACCATTATCAATCAGAAAGCATACTTGCTATTTAACACCTTATATCGGGGTAGGCAACCTTTTTTGTTCGGCGTGCCGATTTTAATTAAAAAAATCAAAGATGAGGTACTCAGAGTGCTGGGCAATAATTGTAAGTCTGACGACCCCTAAACTAAAGTTATACACCACAAATCATAACACAGAAGTGCTGCCACCAGATGCTTTAGGACACATGCGTTTACTGCCATTTCCTGGGGCGCTCCTGTACTTTCCGATTAGAAGCAAAGTCCATGTGCAGCCACCAATTAGTGGTAAATGTGTCCAGGAGCACCGTATGGCAGCACCCTCAGGGTGGTGACACACTATGTATCTGCATGCAGATATAGTCTTAGTCCACTGGAACTTTTACTTCAATGTAAAACTGCGTTCACATGGTGCATTTTTGCACAAAAAAAAAAATGCCTGTGTGTTCTGTGCAAAAACACATCCTTAATGCAGAAAACACAATGTTATACAGAATAATGTCCCATAGCGGCCCCTGCACACGGTATTATGTCCCAGAGCGGCCCCTGCACAAGGTATTAGGTCCCATAGCGGCCCCTGCACACGGTATTAGGTCCCATAGCGGTCCCTGCACACGGTATTAGGTCCCATAGCGGTCCCTGCACACGGTATTAGGTCCCATAGCGGTCAGGCCGCCGCGGAGCGCAGGGAGCAAGGTGAGTATCATTGTTTTTTTGCGTTTCATCACTTCTCCTGAGTCTCCGCTTATTATACTCGGGGGTCTGAAGAGACCCCACAGTATAATAATAGCAGTTTCGTTTCGGCCGTGTTTGGTCCGATCGAATCTGCTGGGTGAGGACTCCGCTGCCGTGCCAGTGAAATAAGCCTCGCGTGCCAGGGGTTGCCGACCCCTGCCTTATATGCTGCATTCAATGCAGCACATAAGTCGTTTTACAGAAGAGGAAAAAAAAAAAAAAAAGTAAAGTAAAGAGATGTTTTTGCGCTTGTTATTGGAAAAAAAAACAAAACCACACACACACACACACACACACACACACACACACACACACACACACACACACACACACACACACACAATTGATATCTATGGCAAACCCTAAAATAAAATTAGTACATTATGTATTCTACATGAGAAATGCCATAAAACTTAAACTTCAGATGTGAGAATTGATGTCTTCTGTTCATCTCACCTCACAAAAATACAAAAAAAGTCATAAAAACTGATCAAACAGTCTTAAGTAAACACACACACACACACACATACATACAACACTTGCGAGAGGGTTTTTGCAAGGTTAATTTGACTGTTAGAGGGTTGAAGGGATTCCATCATTAAAAAACACATTTTAAACTAAGAGCATGTAGGAATAGCCTTTGTAGAGGTGATTCATCTCTTACCTTTATCTTGAAGGTCCGCGCTGCCGTTTTTGAATTTTTATTCATTCTTCATTGTGCTGAGAAAGCACAGGGGGCATTCCCCCTTGCTCAAAATGCACAGGGGCGTTACCCCTGTGCTCTGAGCAGAGCGTTGTCATCCTATCCAGCACCGCCTTTCTTCTGCTCCGTCAGCCATTCACCTCCTCTTCTTACAGGAGACCACCGCAAAATGGCTGACTGACACACGCAGTTGGCTGTTCCGTCAGACCCCTGCAAGAAGAGGAGGAGAATGGCCGACGGAGCAGAAGAAAGGTGGTGCTGGATTGGATGACAACGCTCTGCTCAGAGCACAGGGGGGACGCCCCTGTGCTTTCTCAGCACAATGAAGAATGAATAAAAATTCTAAAATCAGCAGCGTGGACCTTCAAGATAAAAGGTAAGAGATGAATCGCCTCTATAAAGGCTATTCCTACGTGCTCTTAGTTTAAAACGTGTTATTTAATGATAGAATCCCTTTAAGTACCGTAAACTGAGTACCCACGTCTTACTCTGCAGTTCTTAGTGGAAGAGTGAAGAAATCAGGCGATACCTTTTAGAGGCTCTCTTCGAAAGCTTACTATCAAATATACTCAGTTAGGCTCTAAAAGGTTTCTTCACTCTTCCACTACTCTCTATGGCTAATACGATACAACATTACACTACTCTGCAGTATGCCATGGTATGTCATGGTACACTGATGTGTGCAGGAAATTAAGTCTAGTCTGGTTCATGCCCACAGAAGAGCTACAGTAGCACATATTGATTAAAAAGTTATAGGGGTTGTCTAGAATTTTTTTTAATATTAGGCCGGGGAAAGTGAAAATAAATAAATAAATAAAATACTATACTCACCTGTCCCCGCTGCACCGTTGTCTCCCAGGGCTCTCTGGTCCTGATGCTCCCCGCAGCACCTGACCGCTGAGGCCAATTAGCAGCCTAAGGAAAGCTACACAGGACGTCACAGTTTGTTTTTTTCCCCTTTCCCGGCCTACCAGGACAACCTCATAATGGTGGGTTTATGATGGCTTCTATATTGCTTATATTGGACCATCCACTTGCACGCCATTTACTCAGTATTGGTGGTAAAGTGTATTGTATCTTCCTCCTATTAACTTGGATGGGGTGATGTTGCAATATCCAGCACTGCTGCAAATAAGTAGACAGTGTGCAGGTAGATGGACTGATGTAAACAGTAAACATACTGTAGCCTATGGCCAGACATGGCCCCTTCAAACAGCTAATGAACAGGGGTACCACCCATTGGACCCCAACTGATCTGAAATAGGCCAAATACATATATGAGGGGCCATGAATATTCTGAAAGCACCTTTAAAACTACATAACGGTTCTAAAATGGTATTTTTATTAGTAATTTAATTCAGGCACAAGAATGCAAACCTGCTTTAAGAAAGAAGAGGAAATAAACCTCCTCATGATGTAACTAAACATAACAGGAGGCTTAGTAACATTGAGGTGTTTGTTCTACTTCTTTGTCTTGCTGATGATATGTCTATTGTTTAGGAGGCTGCCTTCTAATCTTATACCACTTGTACAGATCACCGGATTGGAACACTTCTGAAATGTAGCATTCCTGTCTCCACGTTCCAATCATAAGCTGTCCAAAAATACAAAGCATCTGAGCACTGAGATGTGCTCCACAACAGTCAAAGCTTGAAAACATAAAACTTACTTCTTAAGTTTGATGAGGTTTAAAAATATTTTCCATGTCATTATCTATAGTTAAAAAAAAAAAAAAAATCATATAATGGTTATTCTGGCCACTAAGCCAGAGATTGACACTTTCCAATTCTGTAGGGGTTTTCTTTTCAGCAACATTCACCTCATTTACATCACAGTGAGACACACAGGATTAAAATAGAAGGCAACACCTCTATGGAGAATATTCATAGTGACCCATCACTGCATCCACAACTGACAATAGATGAAGTTAGTGTTTATGTATTCCCTATCCATGCAATGAGCATGCCTAGAAAACTCTCCCATAGACTTCAATGATTCAGCTGCAGTCTATTGCTGCCACTGGCCATGAGAGTGCTGCAAGGCAGATAGCTTCTCTTCTGCTCGGTTTCCAGCATTTAGCTCAGTCAATATGACAGCACACAATTATGTACAGGGGACACAAAAAAAAAAAAAAAATAATACATGATTAGAAAAATGCTATATATTCCACTATCAAGTCTTAATAAATATTGAGCTACATTCCCTTTAAATGTGACCTACCAAGTTTAGATGTGACTGACTCAAGATCTGCGAGGAATACTGGTATGTTTTGTAGCTGCTCCTGTAGTTCTACCAAGCCACTTCTCTTCTTCTCCCAGTGAGCAGACAGCATAACCACTTCACTGTCTACTAGCTGCAAACATTAGAAAAATTAAAAAAAAAAAAAAAAAAAAGCCAAAATGTTACGTCTGTACTAAAGATACACCTTTAGTTTTAAAAACTAGCAATGTGTATAGGCATTTTAAGCAGGCATATGTAATGCTGACATCTAGTGGCAGATTAAAGCACTGTATTTATTCATTACACTTTTCCATTACAACACTTGCAAGACAAAACGTCAAAGGAATTATTATAGCTCCTGGGGAATTATGTCAGAAAAAATGCCTCACTACTTATGTGATATCGCTGTAATCGTACCAATTCGCAGAATAAATAGTTACATGGTTATAGATGTATGTAAAGATACGTAATTGGGACGTGAAACTCTACTGTTCCTTTATTTTTATCTAGATCTTCCTGAAGAACGGTATTAATATTTACCTTATCCTGGCTCATTTGAGACCTCAGGACAATGTTGCAGATCAAAGCGTCCTTCCATTTAGCCTGCTGCATAATTGCTTAACTGGTCCAGGGAGAACAGACACCGTGCAATTGCACCACTTTGTTATGATTGGTGTGATCGAGCATACCCCTTCCTCTAGCCATATGCTTGTGTATACAACCAGCATCACGGCTGTGCCCTTCCAATGACACGTATTGAGACCGGTGGGTGTGTGCTTTTGATTAGTTCCCGGCTTAAGTCTTCTTCAGAGGGGGCAGAGCGATCTCTATGGGTTCAGCTTAAAAAGTCCAAGCCTTGTCAGTGCTGGCGTCGGCTATTTAAGTACTGAGCTCAGCATCGGAGCTCCAGGAAATGCAGTTTTTACTGCATATCTTTCTATTGATCGGTTGCATCTGTTCCTTTGTTTTTGTACCCACATTTATTACTGCTCCTGATGAATCCTTGTATATTATAGACTAAGGGGGAAACGCGTTGAGATTTTGGGGCACTGAGATAAGGGTACCCTTCTGAGCAGTTTTTGTGGTGGGCATTATGCTTCACCTACTGGGGTTTGGATCTGTAAATCAACAAATGTAGATTGCCCTTCTCCTGTTACTTGAGGGTTGTAGGCTAGTCTGTTATTGTACTACACCCATCATATTTATGTGGGGGACATTTGGATTATGGGGCCATAATATAAACGTGCCTAAGCAATGGTGTGTACATATTTGAGGCCCACTTAGTTGGATAGTATAATCACATGAAACAGGTGATTATCCCACAAGAGGGGTCTTACAGTGAATTTCATTCCACACCGAGAATAGCCCTGTCACATATGCCTACTCGTTGGACGGAAGTTCCTTTTTAATATCTGTTCATGCGGACGTCCATATTTCACCTAGTTATGTTTTATTCTTTGATCACAAATAAAAGTTATGTTTTAGACTTTACTTTCCTACCATTCTGCCTTGTGATGAAATTTTTGAGCTTTGAATGGTGGTCACCCTCTGTGAATTGATGGTTAAAGAGGGTGGAATTGCTGTTGTTTTTAATGGTGCCACTGAAAAATATGACTCATGTCCCATGGAAAAAGAAAACGAACAAAAAAAACTACAACTATAAATTAACAAAAACAAAAAAAACCCTGCTTCGTCTTTAAGGCCGAAAATAAAGGTATTTTCCTCATTTACCCCTATTCTCATGACTGCCAGGGTTCTTTGTGATCACACTGTGGATAGGGGATAAACATTATCAATGAAAGATCACTAAGGAGTTAAGCTGTTGGTTTGTTTTAGACAGTAAACATATACAAAGACTGGAACAGCTCACCAACTGAGGATTTATATCTCCACATTGTCGGTAGTCCAGCATATGGTAATGGTGCGTGGGACTACAAGTAACAGCATACATAGGAAGAGTTTCATCAATTCAGCACCAGTAGGGTTAAAATCCAATCTTTATTTCACATATTTGAAAGCTTATTGGTACATTACAGCCTACATGTCCATAATGCTCTTACTCGTGGTGCTGGATCGATGAAACTCCTTGTTTTCTTTAGACGCTGCTGTTATACAGTATATGTGAATATCAAGATAATATGGCACTTCTAGGAGTATAGGTGCCCAGATAGGTACTCACTCCAATCCACACATGAATTAATGACCCCTGGCATTCTGAGGTTGTTTTGCACTTTAAATTAGCTTTATTGAACAAAAGCAATCTATATTACTTAATTTGTGACGTTTCAGTCCATCTTGGACCTTTATCAGGCAGTCGAATTGCCGAAAATAGGGGAAGACAATGGTTGGCAGCCAAGTAGTATGCTACTTGGCTCCCAACCACTGTCTTCCTTCTATTTTCCTATATGCTACTTGGTTCCCAACCATTGTCTTCCTCCTATTTTAGGCAATCCAACAGTCCGATGAAGGTTCAAGATGGACCAAAACGTCACAGATGAAGTCATAAGGATTGCTTTCACTTAATAAATATAAATTTAAAAGGGCAAAACAACCTCACAGTGCCGGGAGTTATTAATTCAGTTACACAGTATATGAACTGGTGACACATCATAAGAGACATACTGTACCACAGAAATAAGTTTCAGGTTATACACACTGGTAACATTTACCTCTCCAGCTTTAGCACATTCCTTGGCTCCTCTATGTAGTGCAGCCCAGGAATCTTCATACCTGTATAAGAAGATGTAATCAGTATATGGTGCCATTATGAAAGGCAGAAGTATTGAGCGTTCTTCTTATAAAGAGCAGAGTGGCTATTGCCTTTCAGTACATCAGATTCTTTATATCTCTTTATTATCTGCTCCACTGCAAACAATCATAATTTAGCCATGACGTATTAAACGGAACTACAGATATGGGGGCAAATTCAAGCCCTGCACTAATGGATCCTGGCATCAAAATAAGAAGAAAGTTTTTTTTGCACAGAAACTTTTTCCAATTTTTACACCACTTACTCCAGTTTTGAAAAATGGGTGGGAAGTAGTCAAACTGATGTACTCCAGATTTATCAAAAACAAGGTTTTAAAAAGTCACAAAAATTGTAGTAGTATGATGTTGTACCGTGTTAGCCATTGAAAGTAGTGATTTCTTCACTCTTCCACAAAAATTGTAGTAATGGAGTGGTATGCAAAGTTGAGAAACCTCATACGAAAGAAGTACAAGACTTATAGATCAGTCAAATTTATCAACTGTCATATGCAACAGTTGATAAATTTGCGAAATTACTGCAATGCAGCAAAAGATGAAAATTACTTTTACCGGTAAATGGATTTCCCTTTAAACTTCACAGTGACACTGACAGGAGGATACCCACACCTCCTGGGACCAGAAACAACAGGAAGCCAACACTTTAAAAGGTGCCTCCATCCATCAGGCTTCAGTAATTTCAGAGAATCGGGTGTACTTCATAACACAATAGTGAAGAAAACTAAATATAGTGGGAAAAATCCCGGATGCAGCAGTAAAGGTTAAAAGGGAAATCCAGTAACCGGTAAAAGTAATTTTCACTTTCCCCCACACCCTCACAGCGGCACCGACAGGAAGAATAACAGAATAGTTAAATTAGGTTTGGGCCACAGCGGATAGCACCATACGGCCAAAGGATAGCTCTTAGTTGGCTATGACATCTAACTTAAAAGAAAGTGAATGGGTTCCATCAAACAGCAAATCTGTTTGATCGATGCTGAGGCCCCCTCCACCCAAGATGCAGCCATGGCCCCAGTGGAGTGAGCTCTTAAAGAGGAACTTTCATGTCCTCAGAGATGTGCAGTATTAAACACCACTAGAAAGCAGACACTGTGCTGAATTCAGCGCACTGTCAACTTTTCCGGTATGATCTCCAGTACTGGAGATATCAGTGCCGTTGGTTACAGCACCGATATGTCTCTCTCCTGTCAGAAAGGCAGGTTATAGCCCAGCGGTCATCGCTGGGCTGTGAGGAACACTCCCACCCCAACAGTACAAGGCTATTTCCTTTATAAAATTTGATCGTGCTGAGCGAAAGGAATAGATCCTTTGGACAAGGACTTTTTGCTTCTCTAGGGGAGAAAAGAGACCTTCTGATGGAAATCCAATAGAATCCCCAGGAAGACTTTCAGTGTGCTCGGAATCAGGCTGGACTTCTCCAGATTTATTAACTAACCCAGGTCTCAAAACATTTCCTTGATAAACTGAAGGTGTGCATACACATGATCGACTGATTGGGTCAACAGCAGAAAATCATCCAGGTATGGGACAATCTGAATGCCTTTAAAATGCCGGGATGCCAAGACCTCCGGCATTTGGAAATCGAGCACCTGATGATCCCTGAACAGAGCGATTCTTAAGAACTTCTGAGAATCCTAATGTATGGGCACATGATAGTAGGTGTCTGTTAAATCCAAGGAGACCATGAAGCAAAGCCTTCCTATAAGGTTTTCTGACAATTTTATGGTTTCCATCTTGAATTTCTTTGCAGAAGGGTTTAGGGACTTTAGATTAATAATAGCCTGAAAGGAACCGTTCAGCTTCTGTATTAGAAGCATGGGAGAGTAGAATCCTCTTCCTAGTTGGTTGAAAGGTATGGGTATTAAGACTCCTTTCTGGAGTAGGAGATCCATTTCCTTTTCCCAGAGCTCAGTGGTTTGCGACAGTAGTCTTGATAATGGAAAACCTTTCTGGAGGAGGTTCTTTGAATTCCAGCCTGTAACCTTGACTTACCACACTCCAAATCAAAAGTGAAGAGGAAATTTTCTCCCAGACTGGAAGGAAATACTTCAACCCCCCCCCCCAGAGGTTGGAGTCATTGACTAGATTTACTTTCAGAGGCGGCAGAGTTAAACAAGAAGCCCTTTCCTTTGTTTCTGGCCTAACGTGATCTATCTTATTTTATCTCTGCTGCTAGAACTTGGATTCAGAGAGGAAACCCTTCTTTCTATCAGAAGCCTTCTACAGGACATCGTGAAGACTCGAGTCAAAGAGATGATCACCTTCACAAGGAATTTGACATACAGATTACCTGTACCAGCATCTCCAGACCAGGACCGAAGCCACACCGATCTCCTTGCAACATTAGCCAAAGCGGAGGATCTGGCGGAAGCTCTCTGCCTTCTTATCCATTGGATTACTAAGCAAGTCCATGTCCTCAAATGGCAAGGATGATTTTTTAGAGATCTTTGGCACCGGGGCAACCACTTTCGGGACATTGTCCCAGTGGCTGGAGTTTGCAAAAGGATATTTCCTCTTAAAGACCTTAGAAGAAGATGGCGTTCTGTACAAGTCTTTCCACCTCTTTGTCACTCAAGCATGTGATATTTTCGTGCAACGTGAATATTCTCAATTTCTTCTCTCCTAAGCCCCAGAAGTCGCTATCAGACTCAGGGGCTCTTGGATGAGTGATGCTTGAAGAGGTTGATGGACCTGCAACACTTAGATCCACTGGTCTGGCCAGAAGCTTATCTATGACCAAAGAAACTTAGTCATTAGTTTCAAAGGTATTTATTAAATTGTAACAGAGTGAAAAATAGTCACAACAAACAGTAGGTCAATCATACATAGTAAGAAACCAGCATAGAGAATGCATCAAGTGTCAAAGAAAACTGTGTATAACATATGGCAGCATACAAATAAACCAAGGGTAAACAGGGGCATAATAAAAACATAAAAACATAAGAATCAACCTAAATCAGGAGAGGAAAAGGAGAAGAAAAACAGCGCTACAATGGTCAAGGGCAGCAGAAGTGGCGACTAAGAATCCTCCAGTGGGGGGGTTGGTGGGGAGTGAGGACTCAATCCAGCCATAGGACTTAAGCTGGAGACAGTATGGAAGGCCTAGGATGTGAGACCTGTGGACCCAAGGTGCACAAATCTTATCAAAGATTGGGAGAGTGTCAGAAATAGTGGAGTTAATCTTCTCATGAAGTATAATGGTATCAACCATTCGCATAACATAACCTCAGCCACTGAGAGAAACGATTTTCTCCAGTTAGAGGCAATGTGAATCCGAGCAGCTAATAAAATATATTGGAGCAGCTTAAACTGTGCGTATTTCAAATTGGAGAGCTTAAGGTTAAGGAGGAATGCGGAGGTTTGAAATGGGAAAAGACTGAACAAAAAGTCGTTGCGCAATCCAATGTATACCCAACCAATAGCGTCAGGCATGAGGGCAGGACCACCACATGTGGAGGCTAGTGCCTAAGGCATTACAACCCCTAAAACATAGGGGTGAAACGGTAGGAAAAAAATTGGTGAAGTCTACGGGGGACCAAATACGTCCTATGAAGGACTTTTAGGGAGGACTCCATGAGGGTGACCTGCCAACTACCTGTACAGCAGTCCATCCATTTGAGCTGTAATGTCAAGGTCTTGTTCCCAGGCTACCATAAAGTCAAGCTTTCTGCCAGGGGGTGGAACGTTAAGAAGGCCATATATACAAGAAAGGGAGCCCTTATCAGCAGCTCTAAAAAAAACACAATTTTTCAAAGTTAGTGGGAGAGATCTCTGGATTGAGTGGGAGAAGAGAACGCAGGAAGTAAAATACCTGGCCTCAGGGGGGGCGGGGCAGGGAAAACGGGGCAGGAAAATAGTCTTTGGTGAAGACCCGGCAGTTACAGAGGAAATCATTAAGGCGGCGGAAACGGGTGTGTCGCCACCAAACAAATACCTCAGGTGATAGGCCAGGAAGGAAAAGGGTTATAGAATATTGGAATTAGAGATGAAATTGGGCTCTGCAATCCATACTGAAAACGAATTCTCCGCCACAGCTGCAACATATAGTCAGTCACCTTCGCTACAACGAGGAGAGTGCAGGTGCGGGATATAGACCTAGGGGCCCACAAGAGGGCCTTCCGGGAGGCCGGGGCCACCAATGAAGATTCTAAGGTTACCCATTGCGAGCGATCGTGTTCATTATGGATGGCAGAGAAAGCAGAGCTGATGCATAATATCTGTAAAGATGGGGTATCAAGAGTCCACCCAACCTCTTGTGGAAAAACATAACACGGAGCTTTATATGTGGTCTTTTGAAGGGAAGTAAGGGAAGCAGAGGACTCCGGGGTCAGGAGGGTGCGAAAAAGTACAGGATACAGGGTCGGGTGATCATTTTGACCCAGTGGACACGTCTTATCCAAGAGAGTGTGGGGCAATGCCATGGAACCAGGTCTTTAAGGAGTTTCGGTATCAATATGGCATAATTCCACCTAAAATGTGCATCTAGGGAGTTAGAGGTTTACGCCTAAATAGGAGAGATATTTATCTCTAGTTTGGAAGCCGAAGTTCAGTGAGATCAATTTAGGAGTAGCAAGTGGGACATTACAGTGCATTTCTGATTTAGACATACCGAGTTTAAGGCCTGATAGTCTCGTAAACTCAGAAAGTGCATCTGGGACTGAATTGACCTGGTCGGAGTGAACAAGGGATTGTAGGAGTCTATTCAAGCGAGAAGCAAGAATAGAGAACGACTTAACATCAACATTAAGAAGAGAAATAGGCCTACCTATAGTTAGCATGGGGTGGCGGCATCATTCCCAGGTTTAGGAATAACAGAAATGGAAGCACACAACATATCTTGGGGGAATTTAGTTCCCTGAAGGATGTGGTTAAACATTAAAAGGAGATGGGGGAAAGAATCCCTTTACATTTCTTATAATAAGGTGAGGAAAAGCCCAGAGCCTTCCCATTTTTAAGATTATCAATGGCAAAGTTTCTCATAGAATTGGTGAAAATGGGCATAAATACTGTTGGGGTTAGAGGTCATGGTACCACCCGGCTCACATATTTGGTAGATGGCATTCTGCCTCTGACGGGCGCGCAGTTTAGAAGCCAACAATTTATCGGGTTTGTTTGCGTATCTGTAAAACCGGGCCTGAGCCCAGCACATGGCCTTTTCGGTCCGATGCGTCAGTATGGCATCAAGCTGTAATTTCATATCTCTAATAGACTTCGCGAGAAATCGACTAGGCTCAAGCTGATTGGCCGTTTCAACTTTCACAAGTTTAAATTCTGGGTCTGATTGAAACGGCAGAGGACTACAGCTCAATCTAGAAGCGTCAGCTATAAGGAAACCTCTAATCGTGGCCTTATGGGCCGCCCTGTTAATAGCTGGGTCGGTGTCAGAGGCAGTACTATGAGCAAAGAATGTATTGAGGGCATATGTGGTCCTTCTCAGGATACCAGGGTCGATTTGACATCTGAATGAGCCCCTCCTATTAGGGTGTGGAGTAGTGGAGGGCTGAAACGCAATGTCGATCAGAACCAAATCATAGTCTGACCAGGCACAAGGGACATGACGGGCATAAGTGAGGGCAGGGAGCAGGGAGGTGGAGAGGTAAATCCTATCAATTCTGGTGTAGTGGTTATGGACTTGGGAGAAATACATGTAGCGTCTCTTATTACAATGGAAGTCGCACCAGGCATCTGCGATGTTCAGATCCTGCAAGGCAGAACGGATCTTTCCCTTGGATGATAATTTATCGGCTGATGGGGAAGAACGGTCAAGGATGGCACTTATGGTAAAGTTGAAGTCCCCACACCAGGTTAGTGTAGAAAATTCCAATTGATCTAAAAGACCATAGAACTCAAGAAAAAACGCTACAGGGGATTCGGTGGGGGCATAGGAATTGACAAGACATAGCTGTTGTTCATAGAGTCTACATTGGATATAAACGTCGTCTTTAAAGGATGGACGTTAAGGAATCCAAGGAGAAGGTGACTCATCCAAAATAATCTTGTCGGGGCACTTCTGACACAAAGGGTTTTTAAAAGAAGGCTGCCAGAGACTTCCTGCACAGGCCTCCTGGCTTGAAAGAATCTTTAGTCTAAAGAAATACAAACATTAGACAGGGGGCCTCTAACAAGCAAACAGGAATCAAAAGTAGGGACCCCTGGAGAGACCTACCGAGCCAAGGGCTATCGCTGTATCAGGTTTACGAGGCTCAACTTGTTCAGAGGGGGCGGACATCATGGCTCAGAGAGACACCGTGAAACAGGTATCCACCAAGGAAGAGGTAAGGCACATCTCAGGCATCGGTCAAGCACTGATAAGTCACAGTAAGTACAGAGGCACAAGGCCGAAGTTCAGCTCCCACCAAAGAACCCAGAAAGGAGCGCCAAAATAAAGCTGCCAAGTCCTGCCCCCTTGCTGGAAGTGGAAGTGAAGTGGCCGGTGTCTAGCATACATAGCCGCCTCACCTCCCAAACAGACAGGAGTTAGTGGGTAGAGAGCATCTCAAACAACAGGGAGATCCGAAGCTGGCCAAACTGCAAATCCTTCCCTCGAACTACCTGGGAAGGATAAGACCTGGGACTGCAGTGGACCATGGACTTATACCAAAGAAAAGGTAGGGAAGCGAATCGCTTACCCAGGATACCTGTTCTCTGTCCCAGCCCTCTTAGCAATCTAGGGAACAGTGTAGGCTGGGGCACAGGAAAAATCGAGCCGGTACCAGCACCGACAGGAAGACTTCCACAGTGTTATGGATGGAGGGACCTTTTAAAAAAAAGTGTTGTTTCCTGTCCCAGGGGGCGTGAATAACCTCTTCTCTGTGCTACTGTGAAGGTGTGGGGGAACTGACTTTAAAAATTCTCCTCATGATAAACCTTCCCTATGGACTCTGGTTACCAACGAACACGGGAAACTTTTTTCTAAAATATTAACATTTTATTCAAGTTGCTTGAGAAATGTGTTTTGGTTAATTCTTAGGTTGATTCACAGAATTGTGCCTTTTTCATGTAACCAACGTCTGAAAAACAAATGTGTCAGTCCGTTGAAGGGGCTTATTCATGTGACAGAGATTTACAGCCTTTTCAGGTCTGTTTTTTGAATGGTTATCACACGCCCATTTTAAAACCCATGAATGTCTATAAATCCATTCACATGGCTATTTTTATGTCCTTCAAAACGGACAAAGAACATGGAACATTTTTTGACTGCCATGAAAAACAGTCCGTCAAAAAAAAAAAAAAAAAAAATGAATACATGTATAGACCCATAAACATTTTTGTGTTTTAAAACGGCCATGTGATGGCCTTTCATAAAACAGCTGTCACGTGGCTGTTATTTACTGTCATGTGAATAAGGCCTTGCACTCACTGGAGGGAATTTGCATTGTGCAACAGTCTTAATAATGTGTGCACTGGTGGATGATGCACCAGAATTATTAACTTATACCAGTTTTTTGATGCGAGTTATAGTAAATCTTTCAGGGTGAGGAGTTCACACATCAGAAAACTGGTGTGTCAAGATAAGTAAATTCCCCATGTTGATGCTGAGTGTGTGGTAACATAACAATTGGAGCAGTGCCACGAACGCTGCCAGAAGAACTTAAAAGGGTAAGTATAGGCTATTCTTTATTTTATACGATTTCCTGGAAGTTTCTGACCTTTGATGTCCTCTAATATGTGCCATGTTACAAACTGTTGCAAAGCAGATTTTGCAGGTATAGTATGTACGCTGGTGCAAGATATTTCAGTACTGATATCACTGTACTGTCAGCAGGGCAAGCCTCATAGCTCAGAGTCATCACTGAGCAGTGAGAAACGCCCCCCTGACAGTACAAGACGGCAGAAGCCTACCGTCAAGTGGGCGTTCTTTACCATTTAGTGTTGATGCTGATCTGTGAGGCCGGGCCCCTCTGCCAATGCATGGATATCGTTACCAAAACAAAATGCACCAATATCTCTGCCACAGGGACACATACCGGCAAAACTGACAGTGTGCTGTATATCACTGAGCAATTGGCAAGGAGCTCAATGATATTCATTATAGGAATGCTCCTACCTCATTCCAGGCACTGACTGACAGTATTCTCCCCATTACTGTACATAAGAAGAAAACAGTCATTCAATCAGTGACTGGAGGACAGGGGAATGGGTGTATAATTGGACTACTTGCTGGCAGAACGGGATAAGAAACAAGATGCCATATGGTCACACCTTTCCTCAAAGTAAACAACTTGGATGTTCCACAGGGCACAAACAAGTCGCATCCTTTCTTGGGTGCATGGTTTTTCTGACTATAAAAATCAGCAATGGGTTAACACCACCACATTAAACAACTTCATTTTATTGTGAATAAAATAAACATTCCACAAGGCTGTTGGGGCTTGTCCATTGCAAATTAAAGAGACACTAGTTTTGCTTTATGGAATTTTCTCTAGTGTTTGGCAAACAAAATGCCTATATAAACGGTTATAAACACAAAAATGCCACCAAAATGCTTATAAAGAAAAGCCCTTGAAAAAGCTTCAAATGCACAGTGCAACAAACATCTGAACAGATGAAACAAGGGGCATAAGTATTGCATTTCCTAGCTTTAGTGTCAAGGACTGCCTGATCTGTCTTCTACTTGGTTTCTCTTTCTCAACAAAGGTTGATCATTTATAGGGGAAACATCCAAACAGGCGTCCAGGTACAGAGATCAATATCCACGCCACACACGTGTTTCTTGTGGTGTGCAGCATTTGGAACACAGCTTAAAGCGCTCAGCTAAATGAGCGCTCAGTAATCCGGATTTTATAGTACATTGTATTTTTCTTTGCAGTCACATCAAAGGGATTAGAGATTGATGAAGCAATTACCTGCTAAGAAGTTCCAAACCGGCTGGAAACTTGACAGACTGTTCAGATGGCCTATGAAATTAGAACAAAAACTTTTATAAGCTATTACTTTATACATAATGTAAATATAGTCTAAATAACTGTGCCAGGCATTAGACTACAGACTAAACAGTATTTCCAAAATTTTACGTGATGGCATATTATTAGGATCTATGTGGGCATCATGAAGCAATGTTTCCAGAGCTTAAAGCTGCTTAAGGTGCTTTCAGGTGCTTTTTGCTAGAGTAGCTTTCAGGGGAACATGCTGCGTAGCCTCAGCCTAAGAGTGGTTTCACACATGGCACTTTTGGGAAAAATGCTACTACAATTTTTGCAGCTTTCTGAGCCAAAACCAGGAGTGGATTCAAAAAAGGTTGAAACACAAAAAAGGAAGGACTTCTACGTAGTTCTCCTTCCTGCTGAATCCATTTCTCGGTTTGGGTCAGTAAACTTAATTGAAAACTTAATTTTGTATGAAGCCACCTTGAACGTAAAAAGGTTAACCTTAATTTTTTCAGTAATTGCTTCCTATCCCACATTCTTATGCAGGACATCTGGGACATGCATAGATGTGATCAGCCCTTGGTTATATCCAACAGCTTCAGCGCATTATGTATTTGCTGAAGGCCATGTAAACACATACTAGAAAGATGCTGCAAAACAAGGAATTATCCTTCTATAGTCTGGGCTTCTGCAAGTATCTGCTCTCTGTTGATGTCACTGCATGGAGACCAATAAGCAGTAAAGAACTGGTCAGGGAGTGACTACTATTAGCCTTTGCTGCAGGCAATCTCGTGGTAGACACCATAAACCGGAGATGTCAGAGCAGTCATAAATCGTCAAATAAGCTCATTTGGCCAACAAACTCCTTTCCTACCACTGGCAGAGCTAGCATATTTAATTAAACGAGGAGATAGGTTTTCCTGGACAAAGAAAGGTAAATGGGCTGTCCAGGAAATTTTTTTATGGCTCGTCTTTACGAAGCACCATAAGTGTCTGATTGGTGGGGGGGGGGGGGACAGGCCCACATACAGATCAGCTCTACAGGGAAGCTTCCGATGCCCATACTATATACATCACGGAGTTGCAAGTAGTTGGCTCTGTGCCTTGTATTAACTTCAATGTGAGCTGAGCTGCAGCATTGGAGCCCAGCCACTATACAGAGACTGGAGCCAATTACTTCCGGCTCCCTGTTGTGTATAGTAAGAACTTTAGAAGTGGCCCCATACAATTGATCAATGCAGGGATCGGCTGTTAGCCCCCCCCACGATCACATAATTAAACCCAGGAAACACATAAAACAACACATCAGTGCTGAAAATTGTCAGTTTATTGAACATAAATCTGATATGTATGGCAATTCTTCATACAGGATGTAGTAGGAGTAAACAAGAGTTGCTACGGGAAGACCAAACAGGTATACGATATGCAGAGTATATGCTCCAATTTATCATTGACATATAATTTTTTAGCTCCTGGCTGGTCAGTTGATGTGAAGGTGACGATTACCTGCTATTTATTTTGACTTATTTCACCTCTATCAGGAAGGAGCTGAGATCTGTGACTACAGCTTAGCTCCAGTGCCTACAGATAGTCTGAGCTCGTCTCAGAATTGGTTCGAGCTGTTGATGTCTTCCTCCTCTCGCTTATTACTGTATGCCTCTTCAGTTTGGCTACTATGTATAAAGCACTAGTCTATTTAAGACTTAAAAGACAGTCGGTGTATGAAGAGACAATTTTTACTACAAGGAGGGCAGTGATTGTTTATAAAAGTATGTAACACTAAACCGCCAGTAAGAAAAATGTACAACAGGTTTTTTTGCACCTACTGAGGAAAATGAATCCTACTAAGGATGGGGAAGGAGGGTCTGAAAAGATTTTTTTTTTTTTGTACCTGTGTTGCTTTTTGATCTTCACGTCTCTTGACTTGTCACCCAGACTTTTCAACCTGCAATTAAAAAAAAAATTACTGATTCATGCAATTCTTACAATAAGATATATGCTTGAGAAGTATAGAGAATCCTACAAATGTACACCGCCATGCAGCATATTTATTTATTTTTTTATCTCTTTAGATCCTACAGTTCAGTTACGAGTACACCACTTGTGAACATTGTGAACATATGACATGTGTACACTATATGTTTAGATTGTGATTAAAGGAAGTGACTGCTTTAGGTTTAATGCTAACAAGTCTGTGATTTGACATAGACAAATCAGCACAACACACCAACATACACTTGTTAGAAGTTCTGTGCATCTTTATAGTAAGTGAAGCCATGCCCCTCTTTGAAAAGCCTTCTCTATAGAACAATGCCTCCCCCCATCACAAAAAAATGGCAACAGATGAAGGGACCACTTTTATCTGGACTTGTGCAAGTCCTGGACATCCAGGAAACTAGTGTATGTGCAGTGTGCTTCAACGCAGAATGCTGATGGACATATCACATCATCTTCCATCTGTGGCCACTTTCTGGAAGGAAGAAGGGAAGGCTTTAAAGGGGTAATCCACATTTTAAAATTGATGGCCTATAATTAAGATGGACCCCCATTGATGGCCTAACTGTCAGGCCTTCGTAGATCAGCTGTTTCCAGGAGTGCGCAGCTTCCAGCATTCACACCTGCGTTCCCAAGCAGACCCCACGAACGGAAACCTAATTCACTTAAGCAGTTACCCGCGGAAACCCACGGACCCCATAGACTATAATGGGGATCGCCGGGTTTCAGCCTGATTTCCGCCCGAAAAATGCGGAGAGAAAAGTCATGTTTGCACGACTTTTCTCTCCGCATTTTTAAAGCGGAATGGGGAACGGAATCCCCGAGCGGAGATCAGGCGCATGTGTGAACCTAGCCTTACATGTCGGTGCTGCCATACTTTTTACTGGCGGAGGTATGAGAACTACATCAATGTCCCATAGACTTCAATGGGATGATGCTACAGTATCCATACCTGCCACTACTAAAAGTACAACGCAATGTAGGAAGCTGATCTCTGGAGGTTCTGACCGTTAAACTCAGCCAATCTAAAATTGGTCTAGCTTTACAATAGGCTAGCAATTTTAAGAAGGTAGCTTACCCCTTTAAAGAGGTTGTCAATGCCCTTAAGTGTTTTGGATACATCAGCAGAAATCGCAGTACATATTTTCTGAAAGAGTAAAAATACTATGCTCATTTTTGGGGAGTATTTTTAGCTACAAAGGAATACTAGGTTTGCAGATAGTGAAAACAAATGATATGTAGGCATAATAATGGTAAGAGCTTGCTATTTAAAGGGAGTCTATCATTCGCAAAACCACTTTTAAGCTAATGGCACCTTGGAATGTTTTTTAAAAAGGCCATTCTTCTCCTACCTTTCCTTGTTTTCTTCTCCCAGTCGATTCCAAGATAATTTGTTTCTTCATGTATGTAAATGACTACCACGGAGCACCCGGGGCGTACCTTCTCTTCTGAGAGCACCCATCACGTCATCGCTTCTCACCGCCCCTTCGGCCGTTGCAGTGACTCCCCTCTTGGTCTTCTTTCTTCTCAGTTCTCACTGGCAGCGAATTCTCGCAACTGCACATGCGCAATTGGGCCACCATTTTCCGGTGGTCTGTCACAAGAGTGTGACAGAGCCGATTGTGCATGCGCAGTCGCACATTGTGCATGCCAGCGAGATCGGCTCTGCCACACTCCTGTGACAGACCACCGGAAAATGGCGGCACGATTGCGCATGTGCAGTTGCGAGAATGCCCCGGGTGCTCCTTGGTGCTCATTTACATACATGAACAAACAATTATCTTGAAATCGGCTGGGAGAAGAAAACAAGGAAAGGTAGGAGAAGAATGGCCTTTTTAAAAAACATTCCAACGTGCCATTAGCTTAAAAGTGGTTTTGCGAATGATAGACTCCATTTAGGCAGAGAAACCAAATAGTGAATTTAGGGTTTCATTGTTATTGTTTAAAACCTATTAAAAATGAAAAAAAAAAAAAATATTTTAGTCGCCATATTCTGACACCTGCAGCTTTTTTATGTTTCTGTGTATAGAGCTGTGCAAGGCTTCATTTTTGCGGCATAAGATGTAGTTTTTATTTATACTATTTTGGGAAACGACTGACATTTTGATCACTTTTTGTTCAATCTTTTTGGGAAGCAAAATGACCATTTTGCTATTTGGATCTTTTTTTACCATTACAGTGTTCACCATATGGGATAACTACTTTTAGATTTTTATAGTTTGGGCATTTTCAGATGCAGGGATGCCTAATTTGTTTATGTTTGTTTTGTTTATTTTTATTTGTGACCTAGGGAAGGTGGGGGGGGGGGAACTTGAGTGTTTATATTTTTTTATTTTAAAAATATAAAACTTTGTAGCCCCCAAAATGGGGATTGAACCTGTGAGCATTAAATCGCTTGTCCCATAGACTGCAATAACAGGCAAGCCTCAATCTTTATTTTCCTATAAAGGACTGGGAGGCTTCATAAGGCTCTCAGCTGTCATACACAGCAGCACGGTGGCTCAGTGGTTAGCACTGCAGCCTTGCAGCGCTGGAGTCCTGGGTTCGAATCCTGCCAAGGACAACATCTGCAAGGAGTGTGTATGTTCTCCCTGTGTTTGCGTGGGTTTCCTCCCACACTCCAAAGACATACTGATAAGGAATGTAGATTGTGAGCCCTATATGAGACAGTGACTGACAGACAATGTCTGTAATAATGCTGCTGAATATGATGGCGCTATATAAGCAAGTAAATAAAAAAATACACACCAGAAGGCTTCCCTAATCATGCTGTGCAGGAGCTCTATGGCATCTGAATGTAAGAGGAGGGGTGTGACGCCCATAGCCATATTTAAAGGGACATCCGCTGTGAGTAGTAATATGCATGTGGCTTTTTTCAAAGATGCTTTTACAGGCGTTTATCATGCCTATACAGGCACTATTGCAACCTTTGTTCATCAGTATCTGATCGGTGAGGGTCTGATGGGCAGACCCCACACAAATCAGCTGACCTAGCTGTCTGAAGCTGTATATAGTGTATACGGCCTGAAGCACTTCTGCTTCTACTCAAGTAAATGGGAGCAGAGCTGCAGGTTTCCAACACCACCACTACAGTATACTGCATACTGGTTCCAGCAGCTGGATCAGTGTGTGTGTGTGTGTGTGTGGGGGGGGGGGGCGTGTGTTACACCATCACCGTTCAGATACTGGTGACCTATCCTGTGGATAAGACAGCAGCATCCAAAACACCTACGTTCGTTGACAACCCCTTTAATAAGAGACATGGCTCCACAAAGTAGAATAAAGGTGCAGATACTTAAAGTGTACATTAGTGAGTTGTTAACAGATGTGTGGCAACCAGAAATATAGACATTATACGTAAAGCAGCCAGTCCCTCTAACATGAGTAAACAGCAGAAAGAGAATATAAGAGTCAATGAAAAAATGCTCAAGGAAATACTTGACACAGACAACCAATATTTGCTCTGCCAACAGTCCATGAGAACATTTTCCACAGTGATTTCTGACTGTAAAGTACAAGAGAAAGAAAGCACTAGTGTAGGTTGATATTAGAGCAACCAAATTCTTAAACTGACAGAAATGTCCTAATATAGATGTGTCAGCAGATGTTCCCTCTTTCATCAGTGTTGAGCTGTTACCTCAGAACCATCAGCTACATGAACGGAAATGTCTTTCAGCTCAGAATAGTGAGAACAGTCAATAGCACAGTACTACACAGTGTATGGAGCCATCTGCTTTCAGCTCAGTATATGGTGCGGATATCAGCTGATCCGTGGAAGTTCGGGACCCCCACATCATATTGATGACCTATCCTAAGGACAGCCCATCAATATGTCATCTTGGAAATCTTTAACCTTTTCAGGACACAGCCTAAAAGTGCCTTCGTGACCAGGCCTCATTTTTCAAATCTGACATGTGTCACTTTATATGGCAATAACTTTGAGACGATTTAACTTACATAAGTGATTTTGAGATTGTTTTTTTCGTGACACATTGTACTTCATGTTAGTGGTAAATATTGATCAATATTTTTATATTTACTTATAAAAAAAAATAGGAAATTTGATGGAAATTTGGAGAAAATCGCAATTTTCAAAATGTGAAATGCTCTGCTTTTCAAACACATAGTCATATCACAAAAATACATTAATAAATATTATCTACCATATCTCTGCTATATATCGGCATCATCTTTTAATCGTCCATTCATTTATTTTGGATGTTAGAAGGCTTACAAGTGTAACAGCGATTTTCCAGATTTACAAGAAAATTTCCCAAACTAATTTTTTAGGTACCACTTCTGTTCTGAAGGGAATTATGAAGGCCTATATATTAGAAACCCCCCATAAATCACCCCATTTTCAAAACTGCACCCCTCAAATAATTCAAAACAGCATTTGGGAAGTTTGTTAACCCATTAAGGATTTCATAGAAATTAAAACAATATGGAGGTGAAATTTAGACATTTCTTTTTTTTTTCAGTAACACATTCATTTAGCCCTAAAATTAACACCTTCACAAAGGGTTAAAGGAAAAATGCATCTCACAGTTTGTTATGCAATTTCTCCCGAGCACAGAAATACCCCACATGTGGGTGTAAACTGATGTTTGGGCACACGGCAGCGTACGGAAGGGAAGGAGCGACAATGGGCATTTGAAAAGCAGATTTTGCCGGAATAGTTTTCGGTGCCATGTCCCATTTGCAGAGCCCCTAAAGCACCAGTACAAAGGAAACCCCCCAAAAGTGACCCCATTTTGGAAACTACACCCTTCACAGAATTTATCATGGGGTATAGTGAGCATTTTGACCCAACAGCCTTTTCACAGATTTTATTAACATTGGAATGTGTAAATGAAAAATTACAAGAATGTCACTTTTTCCCAAAATTTTTCATTTTCACAAGGGGTTAAAGGAGAAAAAGCACCCCACAGTTTGTTAAAAAATTGTTCATGAACGTGGCAATACCCCATATGTGGTCATAATCTGCTGTATGGGTACATGGTGGGGCTTGGAATGGAAAGAGCGCTATTTGGCTTTTGGAGGGCAGATTTTGCTGGAATAGTTTTCAGGTGCCATGTCGCATTTGCAGAGCCCCTAAAGTACCAGTACAATGGAAACCTTCAAAAGTAACCCCGTTTTGGAAACTATACCCCTCACAGAACATATAAAGGGATATAATGAACAGTTTGACTATACAGCTTTTTCACAGATTTTATTAACATCGGGACGTGAAAATGAAAAATTAGTTTTTTTTCAATAAACCGTCAATTTAGTCCAAATTTTTTTATTTTTACAAGACGGTAAAGGAGAAAAAGCTCCCCAAGGTTTGTTACACAATTTCTCCTGAACATGGGAATACCCCATATGTGGTTATAATGTGCTGTATGGGTGCATGGTGATGCTCGGAATGGAAAGAGCGCTATTTGGTTTTGGAGGGCAGATTTTGCGGGAATAGTTTTCAGGTACCATGTCGCATTTCCAGAGCCCCTAAAGTACCAATACAATGGAAACCCCCAAAAAGTGACTCCATTTTAGAAACTACACCCCTCAAGGAATTTATCAAGGGGTATTATAATTTTGACCCTAAGAGTGCTTCCTGAAAATTAATGTACAAAGTGAAAATTTTAATTTTTAAAGAAATATGCCATGTCAGTGCCCAATACGTTGCACCCACTTTGTGTCATCAGAGACATACACTCCTAAAACTATTAACTGGGCTCTCCCAAGTAGAAAGAAGTTGTATATGTGGGTGTAAACTGCTGTTTGGTTACACAGCAGGGCTCAGAAGGGATGGAGCAGTGCGCTTATTAGCTTTTGGTGTACAGATTTGGAGGGATTTTCTGGATGCCATGTTGTTTTTGCAGAGCCCTGGTGGTGCCAGTAAATTGGAATTCCCCAAGAAGTGACCCCCATTTTGTAGGGGCAATTTTAGAGTCTCTATAAATGTGACATGGCGTCCAAAAATCAACAAACTAAATCAGAGGTCCAAATGCACATAGCGCTCCTTCTTATCTGCACCCTCCTGTGTGCCCAAGCGGCAGTTTATGCCCACATGTATGACACTGGTGTACCCAGGATAACGTACTTAATGTCATATGCGGGTATAAATTGATGTTTGGGCACAGAAGGGAAGCAGCGCTATTTTGGTTTTTGGAGCACAGTTTGGTTTTTCGATGTCATGCCACTTTTGCAGAGCCCCTGAATTGGCAGTAAAGTGGAACCCGCTGAAATGTGACCCCACTTTGGAAAGTACACCCCTGAAGGGATTTATCAAGTGGGGTAGTGAGCATTTTTAAACTTTGAGTGTTGCATTAATTTCATTTCCAGAAATGAATGCGCAGCTGATAATGAAAAGTGAAAATTGCAATTTTTCCATAGATACGCCATTTCAGTGCTGATATGTTGTACCCAGCTTATGTCACCAGAGACACAACCTCCAAAAACTGTTAAGCGGGTATTCTGGGCACAACAGCTTTTGGAGCATTCGTCTCTGATACAAGCCGGGCACAACGTATTACGCACTGAAATTACGTATTCCTGGAAAAAGTGTCATTTTCATCTTCCACCATCAGCTGCGTATTCATTTCTGGAAAATTAATTAAGGCAACACTTGGGGGTTAAAAATTCTCACTGTACCCCTGGATAAATTCCTTCAGGGGTGTAGTTTCCAAAATGGGGTGACATATCAGGGGATTCCACTTTACTAGCATTTCAGGAGCTCTGAAAAAGTGTCATGGTGTCTAAAAACCAAACCGTCTAAGTCTGTGCTCCAAAAACCAAAATAGCGCTCCTTCCCTTCTGTGCCCGGCTGTGCCCAAACAGCCATTTATACTCACATATGACATTAAGTACGTTACCCTGGGTACACCAGTGTCATACATGGGGGTATAATCTGCAGTTTGGGCACACAGCAGGGCAGAGAAGGGAAGTAGCGCTATGTGGCTTTTGGAGCGCACATTTAGATGTTTGGTATCTGGACACCATGTCATGTTTTCAGAGCCTCTAAGGTACCAGAAAAGTGGAATCCCCTAAGGAATGACCCCATTTTAAAAACTGCACTCCTCAAAGAACTTATCAAGGGGTGGAGTAAGCATTAGTATCCCAGACGTGAATACACAGCGGATGAAGAGTGAATATGTAAGCTGTGCGGAGTACATGGGGAACATGAAATTTACTACTACTATATCCCCAGTAGCTTGTATGATTGGTGGAGGGGGTCACTCTGGGGGTCAGTTCTGGTTTATTTTCCCTCGTAAGCTCTAAATCTGGGGTGTCCCCTGATATACGCTCGCACAGCTTATACATTTCCTTCCTGCTGCAGCCAGTTGTGTTCTAATGATTTGGCAATTTTTGGGGTTTTTGTCTAAACATTGAACAAGCTATATATATATTTTTTTTTTTTTTTTCTGGTGCTGTAGCCATATGAGAGCTTGTTGTTTGTGGTATGAGATGTATTTTTTAATAACATTTTTGGGTGCCTATGACTTATTGATTAACGTTTATTAACGCTTTCTTGGTGGATTAAAAAAAAATCCTCATCAATTCTGGCATTGTGTTTTACCTATTAATTTTTTTCCACACAGTGTACAACATAAGTAACCTGTGACCTTTATTCTTTGGGTTGGTACGATTACAGTGATACCTCATTTATATTGTTTTTTTATGCGTTACTAGTTTTGCAGAACAAAAATCCATTTGGGGAAGGAAATCAATTATCTTTGCATTGCCATCTTCTGAGATGCGTAACATTTTTATTTTTCGGTTGACAGAGATAGTTGAGGGCTTATTTTTTGCGGGACAACCTGTGCTTTTTATGTAAATGTAGCCGTTTTATTAGAAAGGTACTTAAAATACCTGAGAATACGCTTTGAGCTATGCTAGATTGTACAAAGGCACGTCTGTTAATGTGACAGATCAAATACTTTGAAAATTCAGTAGAGCAAAAATGGGATTACAAAGACAAGTATTCATCCTGCAAGTACATTCATTGCCAAGTGAGCTACACAGCATGTATTGTGCCAGAACACAAGTCACAGGACGTACAGACATCAGGTGTCAGATATAACCAGCAGACAATTTTATGCCTCTATCCAGCAAAGAAGAAACTAGGATTTATGATCTGTATGTATGTATGTTTGTTTAGGCCAAATTCAGGTGACCAGGAACAAACTCCAAAATAAAAGAAAGCATTGTATGTGAAAACCATGTAGCCACCAGTGTATGATGCTCACATGTAGTCAACACTTGTGAAAGACTACTCGAAAGTAATGGCCCAAGTAGAATCTCTAAGAAAAAAAAAAAAAAAAAAGAGTCTACACCAAATTTATCACACTGAGCCAGTGTGCTGTGCTGTTATGTCCTAACAGCCCAACAGATAACAGGGGCACATCCTACCGTAGCAGCTGGAATTAAAGAGGGATCAAACTCTAAAAAACAGCACCATACCAGTATCCCACCACGACCAAATGAATCTGAAGGAGAGTGCTTGAATATCTTTGTCAGTGCCATAGACTTTGAATGGAACGGTAGTGCGCTTGCTAGATTTCCAATTCCAGCCTGGGGGAACAAGAGATACAGGTCCCAATTGCTGGACCCCCACCGTTCTCATAGTTTCGACCAATGCAGGACATACAGGTGCATCTCAATAAGTTAGAATATCTTTGAAACGTTCATTCATTTCAGTAAAACAATTCATAATCAGCGTCTTCCATGATTGTGTGTCCTACTGAATCAGACTGAGGGGCCATTTAAAGGCTTAGGAAACCTTGGCAGGTGACACACTGAATTTACAATACTGAACTTTTTTACAATATTCTAATTTTGGTTTTCATTACCTGTAATCCATAATCAACATTTACAGAAATAAAACACTTGAAATAGATCACTCTGTGTGTAAAGAATCTAGAAAATATAGGCGGTCACTTTTTTAATTTAATTAATGAAAGAAAGAAATATTTTAAAGATATTCTAATTTATTGAGATGCACCTCTAGGTGATAAATTGTTAGAAATGGAATATGCCTTTAAAGTGAAAAGACCACATATCGTCATCTATAAGATGAACAGAATGGAGTCATTCCCATCCCGTTTTTAACAAAAATGCATGAAAATGAATGGGCATCCATTTGCATCCATTTTTCATCTGCTAAAAGGATGTTAAAATATGATGTGAATGGTCCCACCAAATTGCAGGCATAGAGTTCAGTGGTGATGTTTGGAGGTAGAGAATCATCCGCTGTTCTGATCACACTACAGTTACAAGGGACTTACAGAATGGCAATATTATACTGTATCAATTTTTTTTTTCTGTATTTATCTTTGTAACTGTAGTTTGCCAAAGAACACTACACACAATGTGGCACCACATGTACATTAAGGTGTGTAACTGAAAACAACATTTTATCATACTATAAGAACATTAGAGAATAAAATGTCCAAGACCAATCCTTCATCCAGAAGAACCTGTACTTCCATTTTAACATCAAATTTGATGATTCTTAATGAGAAATATCCTATAAGTTCACACATGCTTGTAGGGCAAAGGAAGAAATCTCACTCACTTGTGAGAATATTCACAAAAAAACTGGTCTAAAGAAAAATGCTACTAGGGAAGCAAAAAGTACTTAACCAACTAAAAACTTTTTAAAGGGACCTTTATGTCCTCTAACACAGGATATGTTACATACTATTACAAGCTGTTCTTGCGCTGAACACAGACGTCATTGCTGTTAGTTTTGCTACCAATGTCACTGTATTGTCAGAGAGGTGGTCCTTATTTTCAGTGAAGAACTCCCCCTTCACAGTGCAAGACAATATAAGTACTGCCAGGTAGGTGTACTTCAATGCCCAGAGGTGACGCTGTAAGGACTGCCTCCCTGACAATACAGTAGTATTAGTAGACAAAACTACTGGCACCAGTGTCTAAGCAAGGTGGGAAACTACAAAGAAAAGAGAATATATGCTGAATTTAACACAACAACAACTTTCTAATGGTATATAACATGTCCTGTATTAAACCACATGAAAGGAGGACCTTTTATCACCTCCAACTCCTCCAGCTCTTTGCATCCCTCACTAAATGTTGATCTGCTGATTCTGGTGCAGTCATTTTTTCCTGTCTAGTATGCCAGTTAGGCTCTCTACTGTCAGGTGGGTGGTCCCAATCTGTTTCAGCTCAGGAATACCCGTCTGACAGCAAAGAGCCTAATTTGCATATCGGGTGCTAAAACTAACAGAAACGATTGCTCAGGAACAATAGGTGCTACAGAAAAAAGATGGTAGTCTGAAGGAAGGTCAAGTCTATCACAAGTTTAAAGTGTAACTCCTACATCACTTTTTGGAGGGTTTTTTTGCTATTGTATCAGGGGGTGTTTGGTGAACATTTTTGTAATATACTTCATAAACCTACCTTCCTTTTAATAGAAAAGAGGCTGTGAAGTTCCCACTAGCAATGCTCTAAGCATTGCCAGGGAGAGTCTGTCCTGTATACCTGTACTCAGTATGTAGCGCTGTTGCCAGAGGTCACACTAAAAATACTGCTGTTATTCTTAAAGAAGTATTTTTAGTCAAGTAGTATTTTTCACAGTAATAACAATAAATGATATGTAGGAATAATAATGCTAAGAGATCACTATTTAAGCAGGGAAACCATTACTATAACAAATTTAGGGGTTTCGTTTTTATGCTGCACACTGTGCAGTAAGTGACATGTTCCTGCAGTAAGTGACATGTTCCTGCAGTAAGTGACATGTTCCTGCAGTAAGTGACATGTTTGGATCAGCACAATCACAGTGATAACGAATTTATAGTTTTTGTGATGTTTTAATACACTTACAAAAATCCAAAACTTTTATACCATTTTGGAGAAGGTCTGATGTCTTGATCACTTTTTATTCAATTTTTTGGGGGACACAAAACTGCAATATGGCTATTTTGAGCTAAGACTATGTTCACACTACTTTTATTATATTAACGGTAACAGAGTAGCAGACACAAACATTGACTATAATGTAAAAAAAAAAAAACACGACAGACAGACACTTTCTTATGTCATGTTTAATTACATTTGTAATGGAAGAAAAAGTCCTGCATGCAGAACTTTCTCTTTGGTCAGAAAAGTAAAAAACATAATGGAATACATCTTCCGTCATGTTTTATACATGTGGGTGAATGCATCTGTATTTTAATGTCCGTTACTTTCATAATGTGATGTATGAGAGCAATGGACATTACATAATGGTAGTGTGAACCCACCCTTATCGCTATGGTGTTTGCCGTATGGGATAAATATTCTTATAGTTTGGTCATTTTTGGACACGTAGATGGCTAATTTGTTTGTTTTTTTTATTTTTTTATTTGTGATCTAGGAAAGGGGGAGGGTGATTAGAATATTTATTTAATATTTAATTTTATAAAAGCATTTTTTAAATTTTTTTTTAGCTTTTATTTTTTAATTGCCCTTACCCCACCAACATATAGCAAAACAAAATAAAATGGGAGTTACACTTTAAATTATTGATGAGAGCACCTTACTCCTTTAGTTCCTGTATGAAGCCACAACATGAAGGGTATGCTAGTAATATCAAGTTGCCACCTGCCTCTTTGGAGCAATAGCAACACCTTTGTCGCTCCAAAGAGCTCATTTACATATTGACAAATATCAGCTATTCAAGTGACCCTAACCTATCAGCAGGGCTGGGATGATATGCTACGTTCTGGAGAGAGGCTCCCTTTAGACTACCATCTCATGTTACAGAAACGCTGCTAAAGAAACATAATGGAAAGAAACGCTGCATTTTACAGTACCAACAAAGTGAATAAGATTTCATTTCAACTCATCCACATATTGTGGGGAAAAAAAAAAGAGCTGCAGAAAAGACATGTATTTTTATTTTAGCTGCAGAATTGCACAGGGTTTTTCCTATATATTTAGCTGTGTTTCACTACATAGTGCCTTAGCCTTAGGCCAAGGACCTATATTGCGGAAAAGCTGCTTTTTTGTGTTGCAGATTTTGCTGTGTTTTTTTTTTTTTTTAAATAAAGTCAAGAGTGTCTTATAGCGAAATGCAGCAAAAAAACGCAGTGGAAACTAATTGCATTTTTTTTCCGCAGCATTTTTCACAGGAAAGGAAAACCCTATTACACCTATACAGAAAATGTCAGCATTTCCGCAGGTATAATTGACAGGCGACTATTTTCAAAAACCTAGCTTTTCCACTGCAGATTTTTTTTTCCAATGTGTGGATGGGATTAACCAGAATCCCATCCACTTTGCAGGTACTATAAAACACAGCGTTTTTGCAACATGGGGCCCCAGCCTAAAAGGGTTTTCTGGGCAAATTATATTGATGACCTGTCATTAGGTGATAGGTGGGGGGTCCCAGGACTCCTAATAGTAACCTAGGATAGGTTATTAATATAATTTGCCTGGAAAACACCTTTATAATAAATACCAATACTTACTTAAAAAGAAAGTGAAACTGAATCCTCTCAAAGGGCACATTGTTATATTCCTAAATTATCACTGGCTGACAAATCTGCGGTTAGACTCCTGGATCATGGCTAGGGCCAGGCTCGAACTAACCCACTAGGGTACCAGTGAATCCCCAGGTGGGCCCGTGCCTTTTGTGGGCCCTACTGAATTCCCTCTGCTTTCTTATTAAGCAGTGGATGTCCTGTAACAGCCCCCATTAAATTACCTATCCCTGCTCACTGCAGTCTTCCTGTTCAGCCGCCAGGGGGTCACCGCATGCGCATGCACATTTCATCAACACGAAATATCATGCGGTACGCAGGGCCTATTGAAGGCAGAAGAGAGGGCTGTGAGCAGGAGCAAGGATCGGTAAGAGATGTAGCCACTTCTCCCGGTTCTGCGATCCAGTTGTTAAAAATACAACCGGATCGCAGAACCAGGGAGAAGTGGCTCCCCAACCCACTTCTGCTACTGGTACAGCAGGAAGCCACAGCTCACATGACATCACAACAATGTGACCAGGGCAAGAAAGAGCAAGACTAGGGAGCAGACAGGTAAGTAATGACCTCATACTGCTCTATGGGGGCCCAAACAGTGGCGTACTTCACTGGTTCCCCCTATACAGTGGCCACTTCACTGGCCCACCATACTGTATGGGGACTAGTGATGGGGCCACTATATTGTCTGGGGGTAGTGATGGGGGCTAAAATCTTGTGGGGGGCATTAAAGTATGAGGCATTAGGCGGAAATATTAAAGGGGTTGTCCAGGTTTAATTTTTTCTATGGCCTATCCTCACGGCCGATACACGGCCTCCCGGACCGATCAGCTGTACGAAGCCGCTTCTGGCACCCACCCTGTACACAAAACAGCACCAGAAGCTGAAAGCTTCATTCACTGTATATGGGCTGGGCTCCTTCACTGCATCTCAGCACTTACTGAAGTCAGTGGGAGCTGAGCTACAGTGAAGGTGCCGGCCCTTTTCCACGGACGGAGCTTTCTGCTTCCAGCCCCGTATTGTGTACAGGATGGGTGCCGGAAGCAGCTCCGTAGAGCTGATGGAACCGTGTGTCAGCCCCTATAAGAAAAAAAAAAAACAGGCCCAGACAACTCCTTTAGGCTGAGGCCCCAGGCTGCGGAAAGGCAGCTTTTTTTGTTGCAGATTTTGTTGCGGTTTTTTTGAGCCAAAGCCAAGAATGGATTGAGCAGAAGGTAGAAGTATAATACGTTCCTTTATATTTCCCATTGCCTTTGTAGCCATTGTTGTCTTTGGCTCAAAAAACCACAACAAAAAAAAGCTGCGTTTCCGCAACTTGGGGCCTTAGCCTTAAAGACGTTGTTCATAAATTGGTGCAACCCCTGTGGCAGCCAGGGAGGTGTAACATTAAAAAAAAAAAAAAAAAAAAAAAAGTATACTTGCCTGTCCCCACCAGTGTCTGTTTGGCCTCATTTCTGGAAATCCTGTACTGAATTGGTCTCAACACTGGGGACAGGAGTGTTTTTTTTGTTTTGTTTTGTTTTTAACACACACCTCCCTGCAAGCCACATGGGTTGCTCCAATTCCTGAACCCTTCATCCATCTTTCAAATATTGATGTATCCTTAGGATAGGCCATCAATATTACATCTGCAGGGGTCCAACAGCCAGGACCTCTGCAGATCAGCTTTTCCAGGACAGTGCAGCTAAAGGTATTGTTAATTTCAGGAGCCACGCTGTTGGCTTGTCATATGTAGTGTTGGGTTTAGTTAGTGCAGTGGTGACGGGTGAGCAGTACGGCATTGTTATTTCCTGTAGCCGCACTGACTTAGTACAGGTGATCTGCAGGAGTCCTGAAGGTGGACTCCTAGAAACAATTCCACTGGTGGGCCCTACACATCCCAGTACGAAAGCTAGGGATACGTGGCGACTCTGGCCACAACTCCCATCACATGACCAACGATCACAGAGTTATGCAAGTCATTAACTAAGGATAGCGAATGGGATTGTACCATCGAGTGTGCCACGTCTTCAAGTTGAACACTGCTTGACTTTTCTGCAACTTGAAGTTGTGGCAATTCCATTCACTAACATTAGTGAAGGAGTATTAGAGCGACATGGCGACCTTTGGTCACACAACAGGAATCGCAGCCAAAGTTACGGTGCAGCCCTAGCCTAAGAGTTGGGGTTTTAAAGGAGTTTTCCATAAGGCTGCCTTCACCTGGCACGGACCATGCTGAATATGATGCCAGGACAGAATATAGTAACAAAAGGATTTCCTATTAAAAAAAAAAAATTGCATTTCCCCTGATGACCCCTGAGCAGTCCCGGCGCATGCACACACAACACTTGTGAGCAGTTACACAAACTAGTGAAGTCAACATGTGAACTCCAGCCCTGACTACAAGCATCATCCTCCCTGGTCCCGAGATGCCCCGGGCGCATACAGCGCTTCAGTGACAGCTGCCCCGGGACATCCCAGCCCACAGCTCAGCTACACACAGGACCGCACAGATTTACCCGCTGGTCAGGTCCTGCTGCACACTGAGCAGTCGCTCCCTCAGGTTCTCAAACATCCTGCTGCGACAAGGGACAAGCGTCAGCTATGCGACTCTCCGGGCCAACACCGCATCAGACCCTCCAGCAACAAGCGCGGCTGTTTTTCCTCATATCGTCATAGTCACAAGGAGAGAGGCGGGGCCGGAAAAGCCTCTAGCCCCGCCCACTCACGCGCTCATAGTCTTCTCATTCTCAGAGGATACGCCCCTGCGACACTAGAGGGCAGCATAACCCATGAAAAGGATTGGAGCTGGCGCGTACCAGAGGTTTCTATGCCTGTGCTTCTCAGTGCTTAGGTGTCGTTACTGCCCTGCTTTCTAACTACTGTACAAGGGCTAGCTTTGCATTTCTCTCTTTCCAAAGCTTTTAATATGTCGCATATTTTAAGTACACGTCCTCTTTGAAGCCATGCTTGATATGGGAACATGCTCAAGGACAGATCACAAGCAATGGTAGGAAGGAACCCTTAAAGCAAGAATTACCCGTGAAAACAAAAATGGATAAAAGGAAAAGTACAGAAAAAAAGATAAGATCTGGATAAAAAGTAATGCTGGACAGGGCCGTTTTAACACATTGGTGGGCTCAGTGCAAAGATTTTATAAGTGCCCCGCCCCCATCACCACCACTTAGAAATACCAGACCCATACAAATTATAATGCCCCCACATAGTATAGTGGCCCTCCCACAGTATAATGCCTCTCTAGTGGGTCCATACAATATAATGCCCTTCACAGGCCCATCTCATAGTCAAATGCCCCTGCATGCATCACACTTTAACCTGACCCCCCATGGTCTCTGACATCATATTATGTTAAAATGTCCCCCTCCAGTTGAACCCACAATTTCATGACCCCCTCCAGGTTGTCGTTGTCCCCATAGTTTCATGTAGCCCTCCAGTTTGCCCCACAGTGTCATGTAGCCCTCCAGGTTGCCCCCACAGTTTCAAGTCCCCCTTCTGGTTGCCCCCACAGTTTCATGTCCTCCTTCAGCTGCCCCCACTGTATCTATGAAACAAAGAAAAAAAAACATTTATACTCAGCTTTTCCTGTTCCCCTGTTCACTTCTCTTTCTGATCCCAGAGTCTGCAGGGAGCAATAGGCATGATCAGTGGTATAACTAGGAATGGCTGGGCCCCAAAGCGAACATTTGACATGGGCCCCACCCCCGCCAACCCCCCCCCCGCACAAATCGCATTCCTTGCATTCCTGCACACATTATTATGCCCCATAGTGGCCCCTACACACACTATTATGTGCCATAATGGACTCTGCACACACTATTATGCCCCATAGTGGCCTGAGCACACACTATTATGCCTCATAGTGGCCCCTGCACACAGTATTATGCACCACAGTGGCCCTGCACACAGTATTATGCCCCATAGTGGCCACTGCACATATTATTATGGCCCATAGTGGCCCCTGCACACACTATTATGGCCCATAGTGGCCCCTGCACGCACTATTATGCCCCATAGTGGCCCCTGCACACAGTATTATGCCCCATAGTGGCCCCTGCAAACAGTACTATGCCCCATAGTGGCCCCTTCACACAGTATTATGCCCCATTGTGGACCACCCATGAACAATTATTATACTCTGGGGTCTTTTGAGACCCCAGAGTATAATGATCGGAGACCCAGGGGAGGATACAAACATAAAAAACAATGTTACTTTCCTCTCCCTGACTCCGGCGCACTCCCCGCTACTTTCAGCCCTCTTCAATGTTGGACCAGACGTCACGTGAGCCAGACCGATGTCGCGATGCATATTATGCCGGCCCGGCCCACATAACGTCTGGGACGTCACCAAAGAGGCCCGAAGACTGTCAGAGCGTAGGAGAGGTAAGTAACGTTGTTTTTTATGTTCTCTCACCTCCCCTGTCTCTCCGATTATTATACTCTGGGGTCTGAAAAGACCCCAGAGTATAATGATAGCAGCGTTTGTGTGGTTCGCAGGCCCGCTGCCTTACTTACCGATCCTCACTTCTGCTCACAGCCGCCTACGCTTCCGCAGAAGGGGAAGTGCAGGCAGCCGTGAGCAGGAGCGGGGATCAGTAAGTAAATAGTAAATATTAAAAAAAAAAAAAAAAACAGGGGCCTGCGGGTCCCCTAATGTCCCAGGCCCTGTGGCAGCCTCTACCGCTGCTACCTTGGTATTTACGCCACAGGGCATGATGTAAGTAACATCACTACATCGCGCCTCCTGTTTCCAGGATACCAGGAGTAGAGACAGCACCTGGATGGTGAAGCAGGGGGTGAACGGCTCTCTGCTTCACCATTGTCATCAACTTTTCGGTGTCCGGAGTTGGGGCAGCCTGGATCCACTGCCCTGAACAGTGGGACAACAAATACAGAACTGTGCCGCTGTCCCAAGGGGGCCCCGGCAACCATAGGGCCCAGTGCAAGTGCACCGTTGGCCCTATGGTTAATGCAGCCCTGATGCTGGAGCCTCCACACCTGTGGCACTGTCAGGGGCATCCCCATGTCCATTGTAAAAGATGAGGTTCCTACCTCCTGTACCAGTCTATTACGCCTCTTGCTCCAGGTCAGGGCATTCAGCCTACAGACGCCGACTACTGACCTGTAGGCTCTTGGTGATGGTGTCCTATATGTATAGCATGTCAATTCTGAGAAATCAGGTCTCTACTATCCCCAAGTATGGATAAATGACAGTTAACAGGGAAGGGCCTACATGTGATCTGCCATTGTCCACTGAATGGAATCGAATGATGGAAACCTTTGTGTGAGAGCACTTGGATGTTTCTGTAACTCTTATTTGCTTCAGTGGTGACTTTACATAGAAGACCTGTGCCAGTCATGTCTTGTTATTTGGATTATTAAAGGCCCCATGGACATCATAACTGCTTTGTATTGAAGCCACAATGGTCTTGTGAATGGAGCATAAGACAATTGCGATTGCGTTGGATTTACCCATAAGCCGTCTTAGGGCAAAGTTAAAAGTGAATAAAAAGCTGAACATTGAACATTTGTATTTAACTGATGTGTATTTGTGAGAGGAGTGACCATGAGGCAAATAGAAAGAGAGTGGCACTATGGTTAAGGTGTGGTCCGAGGCAGGTCTTTTTTGGATCGCTGACATGGTTGATCCTGCATTGGAGCTCAGGCCCTTTGCTTACCTTACGGCTAATTTGAATCTGCCGGCTACTGAGTGGCTTTGCTACTCTCAGGTGGTCCATTTTGTTCCCTCCCTCGATGGGTCCCTTAAGGTATCACTCCCCACTGCTTTTGAGAAGATTTGCTGTGCAGGCACGTCCACTAAGGGCCTTATCTCATCAATCTACCAACTTCTTGCTCCCAGGCTGTTGACTCTTCTGTTAGTCATCGCTATATGCTCAAAAGGGAGGAGGCGGTGGGCAGACCCATTTCCCTGGGACAGTGGCAGATTGTGTGGTCTCGTGCTCAGAAATCCTCTCAGTGTGTGACCTTTCGGGAGGCTCAGTACAAATTGTTGATGCATTGGTATCATACCCCAGCCCTCCTTCATGCTATGAATCCAACGGTTCCCCCGTGGTGCTGGCGCTGCGGGACTGCGGTGGGCACTCTGTATCATATTTTCTGGACATGTCCCCTCATCCTAGGATTCTGAAGAGAGGTCAGGACTTTGGCGGAGGCTCTTTTCCTACAGGGGTTCCCCCTTGACCCTCTCGTCTATCTTCTAAACCTCCCTCCTAGACACCTGGGCAGCAAGCCATCTAGGCTCTTCTTGTATCTCTGTACTGCCGCAAAGATCCTCATTGCTAGAAATTGGAAGAGTGTGAACCCTCCTTCTGGTCCTGAGCTTTTGGCTAGAATGAAGGATGTGAGGAGTCTCGAATGCCTGACAGCTAGCTTAAATAACACTCTGGATGTCTTCGGATCCATCTGGACTCCCTGGGACACGTATTGTACTTTACGAGGTCTCTGATCCCTGGTTTCCTTCCTTCTTTTTCCTCACTCCATCCCTTCTGTTTCCTCCCTGTCTTTTGTGGTTGTCCCCCCCCCCCCCACCTTATTTTATTCTACCTTGTTAATGGATTCATGTACTTGATTTCCACTTATATGGGGTTTGGCAGATAGTCTTCTCCCTCCTTGTTGCCTTATTTTGTTTGGTTTTATATATTCTGTTATGGAAAAACTTTTCAATAAAAATTACAGTTTAAAAAAAAAAAAAAAAGAAAGAGAGTGGCTAAAGAAAAAAAGACTTTTATATATGGCCTACTAGATGGGTGGAATATACGGCACCATAGATTCTGGGCCTATAAGCTACTAAATTAAGTATGCAAATTTATTGCCAGCACTTTGATACAGTTAGTTACAGGAGCTAGATATAAATTGCATCTTATATCTGGCGTATCTACCTTACATATATTTATGTTATATATTCTGTTTATTTAATATCATACATTATATATGTTATATGTACACTATATCAATTCTTATATCTATCTTATATACAATTATATGTTAAAAGAGAAATAAATGTTAGCATTTATAACACCAGATTTCATTTATCAAAAAATTCTAGGGAACAAGGTAGAAATCCTGGCCCTTGCTCTTCATATAACTGTGACTGCAGGAACGCAGGTGCAGCAGGTTGTTTTTTTTTACTTTTGTATCTTCCCTGCTGTGAACAATCTTCTCTGCTGGTTCCTGCAAACACAATGAAATCATTAAAATCTTTATGAAGTACATCATTTGTCCTCTCACGCAGAATGATCTTAGATGTTAAAAAGTGACAGGATATTTGTGTTTGCCAGTGACTTCTCCAAACTGTCAACCATCTTTTAAAACTGTTTAAGGTTAAGGCTCTACGTAGCGAGCTGCAGCGAAAAAAAAAAAGCACTGTGTGAAAAACGGCGGTGGAAACGCATTGTATTTTTGCCCACAGCGCTTTTCACAGAAAATCCACAGAGCTTTCCTCTGTGGACTTTCTGCTTCCTTTATACCTATAGGGAATCCCATAGGTATAATTGACATGCTGCAATTTCCAAAAATGCTACGGTTTTGGAAATTGCAGCATTTCCACTGTGGGTATTTTTCTGCAATGTGTGGATGGGATTTACTAGAATCCCATCTACTTTACAGAGACTATAAAATGCTACGTGAGGCCCCCTTAGATAATGTATAAAACAAACTTATCTTGTTAATTTAATGGAATAGAATAGACAGGTAAAGTCTTGACAGAATAAAACTGCTCCATGTTGCAAAAATGCAGCGTTTTGCTCACAGTGGAAATGCAGCGGCATTTGCAGTGGCAAAAAAACACTGTGTTTTACACTACCTGCAATCTGGATGGGATTCAAGCTGAATCTGCTTGTGTTTTTGTAAATCAAAGGATGTCAATTATACCTACGGAAATGCTGGTGTTTTCCGTATAGGTATAATAGAGACAGAAAGTCTGTGAAAGACACTGCTGAAAAAAACGTGATGTGTTTCCGCCGCGGCCTTTTCCACAGGGTTTTTTTTTTTTTGCAGTGGCTTGAGCCATCAATACAAATGGCAATAAACTCAAAATGCATTTTAGAGTCACTTTGTAAGGTACTGTTATTAAAATCTGTTTTTCCTTGCAGAAACATTGTAATTATTTGTTTGTTGGAGCACTCCCTGGTGTTCAAAATGTATAGGTCTCTGCAGGTGATTCTGGTGAGGCTCTGCAAGACATGCATGCCCATGAGGCTTTTTAAGCAGCTGGGTCAGATCTAGGTTTTGGTGGGCCCTTAGGCAACAGTGGGTCTCCTGTTAGTCATGGTAAGAGGCGCAAACAATTAAATCCAGTAAGTGCTGCGATCCATACAGAACATTATATTTGATCTTTCTGCGTGGACTTTACATTCCATTTAAAAACAATGACAGACAAGACAACAGAAAGTTTCTGTCTTTTTTTTTTAACATTGCTGTAAATGGCAGTGGTTGCAAATGGAGGGCACTCTGTCTGCATCTGTCAAGCTAGGTTCACACCTTTGCCTTTTTTTTGTTCGTGGTTTCCGTCTCCAAATCCGCTTAAAAAATGCGGAGAGAAAAGTCCTGCAAGCAGAGATTCAGAGACACTTCCCCCAGCCAACACCATATTCAGAACCATAGCTATTCATTGTGGCATGACAATAGGGACAGCTAGTATAAATGTCAAATATTGCGACATTACGATACTGAAAAAGATGTCACTGATATTGGCTAAAGCAAAATTATTATAAATAAATGACAACTAAATATCACACAAAGAATGACTTATACTGAGAAAAACAATATATTGCTCCATTTTAAGGAGCAACTTTCCCAGTTATGTGTGTATCTACATGCATCCAACCTGAACATACAGTCAGCTGTCTTAATGATATATATACAGACGTGGACAAAATTGTTGGTACCCCTCATTTAATGAAAGAAAAACCAACAATGGTCACAGAAATAACTTGAATCTGACAAAACTGGAATTTGCCAAACTACATGTTGACAAGCCACAAAGCTTCTGGGAGAATGTCTTATGGACAGATGAGACAAAAATCGAAATTTTTGGCAAGGCACATCAGCTCTATGTTCACAGACGGAAAAATGAAGCATATCTTGAAAAGAACACTGTCCCTACTGTGAAACATGGAGGAGGCTCTGTTATGTTCTCGGGCTGCTTTGCTGCATCTGGCACAGGGTGTCTTGAATCTGTGCAGGGTACAATGAAATATCAAGATTATCAAGGGATTCTAGAGAGAAATGTGCTGCCCAGTGTCAGAAAGCTTGGTCTCAGTCGCAGGTCATGGGTCTTACAACAGGATAATGACAGCTAAAAACACCCAAGAATGGCTAAGAGGAAAACATTGGACTATTCTGAAGTGGCCTTCTATGAGCCCTGACCTAAATCCTATTGAGCATCTTGGGAAGGAGCTGAGACATGCCGTCTGGAAAAGGCACACTTCAAACCCGAGAAAACTGGAGCAGTTTGCTCATGAGGAGTGGGCCAAAATACCCGTTGAAAGCTGCAGAAGTCTCATTGACAGTTACAGGAATCGTTTGATTGCAGTGATTGCCTCAAAAGGTTGTGCAACAAAATATTAAGTTAAGGGTACCATCATTTCTGTCCAGGCCTGTTTCATGAGTCTTCTTTTTTAAAAAATTCTGTTGAAGCATGGTTGAAAAGCAATGTCTGACTTTCATTTGTTCATTTTCATAGAATTTTTATATATTATTACTTTTGTCAGATTCAAGTTATTTCTGTGACCTTTGTGGGATTTTCTTTCATTAAATGAGGGGTACCAACAATTTTGTCCACGTGTGTGAATATATATACAGTACAGACCAAAAGTTTGGACACACCTTCTCACTCCAAGAGTTTTCTGTATTTTCATGACTATAAAAATTGTAGATTCACACTGAAGGCATCAAAACTATGAATTAACACATGTGGAATTATATACTTAACAAAAAAGTGTGAAACAACTGAAAATATGTCTTATATTCTAGGTTCTTCAAAGTAGCCACCTTTTGCTTTGATTACTGCTTTGCACACTCTTGGCATTCTCTTGATGAGCTTCAAGAGGTGGTCACCTGAAATGGTCTTCCAACAGTCTTGAAGGAGTTCCCAGAGATGCTTAGCACTTGTTGGCACTTTTGCCTTCACTCTGCGGTCCAGCTCACCCCAAACCATCTCGATTGGGTTCAGGTCTGGTGACTGTGGAGGCCAGGTCATCTGGCGTAGCACCCCATCACTCTCCTTCTTGGTCAAATAGCCCTTACACAGTCTGGAGGTGTGTTTGGGGTCATTGTCCTGTTGAAAAATAAATGATGGTCCAACTTAACGCAAACCGGATGGAATAGCATGCCGCTTCAAGATGCTATGGTAACCATGCTGGTTCAGTATTCCTTCAATTTTGAATAAATCCCCAACAGTGTCACCAGCAAAGTATCCCCACACCATCACACCTCCTCCTCCATGCTTCACGGTGGGGACCAGGCATGTAGAGTCCATTCATTCACCTTTTCTGTGTCGCACAAAGACACGGTGGTTGGAACCAAAGATCTCAAATTTGGACTCATCAGACCAAAGCACAGATTTCCACAGATCTAATGTCCATTCCTTTTGTTCTTTAGCCCAAACAAGTCTCTTCTGCTTGTTGCCTGTCCTTAGCAGTGGTTTCCTAGCAGCTATTTTACCATGAAGGCCTGCTGCACACAGTCTCCTCTTAACAGTTGTTGTAGAGATGTGTCTGCTGCTAGAACTCTGTGTGGCATTGACCTGGTCTCTAATCTGAGCTGCTGTTAACCTGCAATTTCTGAGGCTGGTGACTCGGATGAACTTATCCTCCGCAGCAGAGGTGACTCTTGGTTTTCCTTTCCTGGGGCGGTCCTCATGTGAGCCAGTTTCTTTGTAGCGCTTGATGGTTTTGGCCACTGCACTTGGGGACACTTTCAAAGTTTTCCCAATTTTTCGGACTGACTGACCTTCATTTCTTAAAGTAATGATGGCCACTCGTTTTTCTTTACTTAGCTGCTTTTTTCTTGCCATAATACAAATTCTAACACTCCATTTAGTAGGACTATCAGCTGTGTATCCACCTGACTTCTGAACAACACAACTGATGGTCCCAACCCCATTTATAAGGCAAGAAATCCCACTTATTAAACCTGACAGGGCACACCTGTGAAGTGAAAACCATTTCAGGTGACTAGCTCTTGAAGCTCATCAAGAGAATGCCAAGAGTCTGCAAAGCAGTAATCAAAGCAAAAGGTGGTTACTTTGAAGAACCTAGAATATAAGACATATTTTCAGTTGTTTCACACTTTTTTGTTAAGTATATAATTCCACATGTGTTAATTCATAGTTTTGATGCCTTCAGTGTGAATCTACAATTTTTATAGTCATGAAAATACAGAAAACTCTTGGAATGAGAAGGTGTGTCCAAACTTTTGGTCTGTACTGTATATACACACCCAAAGGCACCACACTTAGCACACTTCTGTAAAATAACTGTCTGGCTCTAACTGGGGCGGTATGCAGTAGTATGTGCACACCCTAGATTCACCAACACTGCTGAAACACAAAAGTAAAAAAAACGTTGAAATTTACAGTCCCAGCAAAGTGAATGAGATTTCCTTAAAGGGGTTATCCAGATTATAACATTGATGCCCTATCCTTAGGATAGGTCATCAATATTTGATCTGCAGGAGTTCGACACCCGGGACCCTGCAGGTCACTGGTACCGAGACAGCGTGGTTTGCGGTATTGTTTACATACCATGAACCACACTTGCCAACTCGCCGTACAAATTGTAGCAGCAAGTGTAGATACTGCAGCGTTGCCCCATTGAAATCTATGTGGCAGCGCTGCAGTACCTACAATCGACGCAACATTTTTTATGGCAAGTGAATAGCACGGCTCGCAGTATGTCAACAATACCACGAATCAAGCTGTCCGGTGACCTGCGGGGATCCCGGGTGTCGGATCCCTGAAGATCTAATATTGATGGCCTATCCTAAGGAAAGGCCATCAATGTTAAAAACCGGATAACCCCTTTAAGGCTACATGCACATGACCGTGTGCTTTGTCAGTGTGCTAACCATGTTTTTAACAGCTAGCACATTAACCCATTATTTTATTATGGGCCCATAAACACACCCATGTATTATCATGTGTCTGTGTAATAGGCCATGTGTCTGGGGGCAAAACAGGTCCTATTCCTAGTCTGTTTTGAGACCCTGGTTTACTACATGAAATGGAGGGCAAGGACAACACACGGATTTCATCCATGCTCTGTCCATGTTTTCCCATGGACCCATAGATGCACACATTCTGGGGCATGCAGCCTTAATTTCATCCAGTGGCGTAACGATCGTGGTCGCAGGGGGTGCGATCGCCACCGGGCCCAGAGTGGTACGGGGCCCACAGCCAGCTAGAAATGGCCGGGGCCCCGGACTACATGTAAGCCGTGTACCGGGGTGGGCCCCCCAGGATACAGTGAAGTCACAAACAAAGGAAGCGACTCCAACTCAATTTAGTAAAAACAAGATTTTACTTCATGTAGTAACACCCCTTTACCCAAAAAGAACACTCCCAAATATTTACATACACTTAGCCAGTAAGCTGAGACCCTGGTGTTGTACAGCACGGTGCCCTCTAATGTGCGCCTCCAATATACTCCAAGCTTTTACCTATCTGCAGACTACAACTAACCAGCCGCTTGTTACCTTTTTATCACCCTAGTCACAGGAACAATTCAGTGAGTGTGATAGAGGCATCGGCGGTATAACACAAGAGCTTACAAACTTATCAAAATACCCTTATTCCCCCCAACCAAAATGCAACCAAGTAAATATAATAGTAGATCAGCTTGCAAGCCAAAGAAATGTGAAGTTGCATAAAATGTCGCTTCCAGACTTCCTTAGAAGCTCCTTTCTGAGAGTTAGAACTCTATAGAATTCTGAGTCCTAGTCCTTACTACCGAATAGGTAGATAATTCACCAGTAGTGTGGCCTGTGAAGATGAGTATGCCTAACTAGTCTAACTACAGGCCCTTACTCAGTCCCAAGCAATTTGGCATCAAAAATGTAATGTGGAGCATGCACGATTAGTCCTCTTACTGACCCGGGTCTGTTGGGTACCTTTAGCCTTTGTTTGGAACAACTGGAAGAGGTGCTCATCCAGAAAACATGCGATCTCACTGACAGGGCCACTTCTCAGCCGGGTCCTTGATGGCGATCTTCTCCTTCAGGATGCTGTCTGGACCAACTCTGGAACAGTCTTTGATTCAGCTCCACTTTGCTGTGTCCTCTGGTCCCCTAGGGATTCTTCCACATCTGTATCACACTCCAGTCCTCCTCCTCATAGCTCAAAGCATACTCCCAAGATGGCTGCCACACACAATATGCTCCTCCTTGTAGTTTCACCTCTGCAGAACAGGGTCTCCATGTCACTACTCCAGGGAATTACAGAATTACAGTCTTTTCCCATTTCTGAGGCAACAGTGGCCTTTTGTGGTCAAACAACCAAATGTCAGTTTATAAAAAAAATAAACTTATCTACAGAAACAGGTACATTCATAACATGAGGGCTGTTTCCCCATCTTACACCCTGACCACTATACCTATTGTTAATGCAAAGGGGCCCAACCGGACCAAGGAAGATGGGAATGACAGCAGGACGGAGCGAGGATGCCCCGGAGAGGTAAGACAAGGTATAAGTGTTTGTTATTTTTTATCACTTCTCCTGAGCATCTACTTATTATATTCTGGGGCCTGAGGAGACCCCAAAGTATAATAATAGCACTGGCTCTGAGGCTAGTCCCGGCAGTCTCAGTACCGACTCCGGGTGATATAGGGAATGACTCAAGGGTTGGAACGCCCTCCACCCTTTTTGTACTCTGGCTGCGGGCTAACACCGCAATACCAGCAGTCCGTCCCTCAACTGGATTGGCCTTGAGATCCCCGTGGCCTACCTGACCACCTGGCACATGGTCAGCAGTTGGGCGCTGATCTGAGGCACTGGGTGAAATAGTTGAAGTTGTCTCTAGTGTCTCAGAGGAGCTACCCTGTACATTTTCACAACAAGCATTGGCAATTACATTGACAGTATAGTCATTAGCAGTTGTTAATTCACACCGAGCTTCAGTGAGGTCTGGGGTAGACGCGGTCACAAGCTGGGAGGCAGAGGCCCCCGCAGATGTGGGCGTGTCTACAGACCAGGTCTCACTAGCTCCTGGCACAGGAGTAAACAAAGCATCAATAGCATTTACGCTGAGCTGGGCTGCAGGCAGCTCATTAGTATTTTCCCTGCTCTCAGCTGAAGGCAACTCATTAGCATTTACACTGACTGCCATGGGAAGCATCTCAGAGTGGGGGTTACGGGCCCTCTCTGCAGATATGACAGAGACACGTTATCAACAGTAATCATAGACAGTTTATCACAGTAAATTGGGGCTCTCCCCCACCCCATATTGGGACATCATTGGTCCTAGGTCAGTCCCCAACAGTACGTTAGCAGGCAAATCAGTCAATAGTCCCACAGTCCGCATTCCTTTTCCCGCAACCCAGTCCAGATGGACACAAGCCATAGGTACAGTGAAGTGTTCCTGTCCAATTCCCCTCAGGGTTAAAGTTTTCCCGGGGATAATACTATCCGGAGGGACCAAATCAGGTTGCACCAGAGTAACATCCACCCCAGTGTCCCGAAATCCCATGATCACTTTATCCCCCAGAATGACCGGCTGACGGTTGGCTTTGGGTTGCAACCCCCCACCCTCCCAACCAAATACACAGATGAGCCACCTGCTGTGGCTTGGGAAGCAGGGAGGTTCTCGGTGGTTGGGGCACTCCGCCTTGAAATGTCCTGGCTGGTTATAGGCATGGCACCGCCAGACCTCCCCTTGGAGCTTGGGGAAGGTCGTCGGGGCACCCAGAGTTCTTGGGACAGGGGACAGAGAGGGTCCCCCCAGGAGAGAGTTTGTCTTACCCCACTTGGAAACAGGAGGTTGTGGGAACCTCCGGCCTGGAGAAGGGCCCCCCGGGGCAGAGTTTGTCTTACCCTCTCTCCAGCAGTCGCTGGCAGGTTTCCGTCTCATCTGGTTGGCAACATAACGATCCGCCATCGCTGCAGCCGTGTGAATGTCCTTGGGTTCCCGGTCCAGGATGTACTTCTGCACCTCCTCAGTACAGATATTCAAGAACTGTTCTTGGAGCATGAGGTCTGCGAGGTCCTCTCTGGTGGTGGCGGACTTGCCATCTATCCACTGCCGGAACCACGTGCACAGCTGGGCCGCTGCATCCTCATGGCTCTCCATAGGTTTTTTCTGCAGGCCCCGAAACTTTAGGCGGTACACCTCAGGGGTGCTGGTATCTCCGGATCAGCGCCGCTTTGACGGACTCATAATCCTTGTCCTTGTCAGCTGGTAAGTTGGTATAAGTGTCCAGAGCTTTTCCCCTCAGCTGGGGAGCCAGGTAACAGACCCAGTCTGTCTGTGGTAGCTGGTACTGTCCGCACACCTTCTCAAATCCCCGCAAGAAAGAGTCCAAGTCCCTGTTTGGTTCTAAGACTGGAAAGTCCTCGCACCGGGGCCTTGGTGCTTGGGCTTCTGGAGTTCGCACAGGGGAAGATTGCACCTGCTGAGAGATTTCTAGCTTTTTTAGCTCAAGCTGATGCTCCCGCTCGGCCTGCAGTTCCTGGGCCTCTCTCTCGGCCTCTCTCTCAGCCCGCCGTTCTGCAGCAGCAGCTTGCCTCCCATGAAATTGGAGGATCAACTGTAGACGAGCGTCAGAGTCACTGGGGTCTAGCTGCTGTAGGGCCACTTGCAAGTAATAGTCCATTGCCCCCACAGGGCTGGGGCTACTGGTCCCAGGTGTAGTGATCTCTGGGACCGGTCCAGTTGCTGTACCTTCTGGCCTGGCAATAAGTTCTTGTCCCAACACCTCAGGACTTTGCTCTTCCTCCTGCATGGCTGTGACACCTTCCATCTCAGTCATCTCCTGAAGTTCACTAGAAGCCAGTTGCTGCAGACCTCTGGTTCTGCTCCTCAGACACCCAGCCATCCACTGGAAGCCGTTGCCAAATAAAAGACAGGATAGAAAAACAAAGAGAAAGGGAAGGGGACAGCACCGTACCAACTTTCACCGTATCTTTTAAGCTTTTTTAGTACTGAGCTCGCTTAGTAGGACTTGCTGCAAGTCCCCAGCATCTGAGTGATACCACACACCAACACGCTGTTTATCCTATATCCCACAACGCTGCCACCACTGTGAAGGATCTCGCCTCGCCAAGCCACCTTGCACACTTGCAATCAACCTTCTTTCCTAACCTCCCACTCACACACCGTGAGCAGACCGGGTCATAGGAGAATATGAAGCCAGCTTTTTAAATTTTATATATTTATTAACCCAAGTGGGTCGGTACTAAGCATTAACATATACAGGAATATATATCAATAACCAAGCAGATTACGGATAAAGTCAAGATACAGCACACAAAATAAAAAGGGAAATAAAAGATAGAAAAAATACCGGCACAGGCTCGTAGTCCGTTTCTCTAGGCCACAGCAGGGTTTTCAGCCTAGGACGTAAGCTTAAGCGAGTTGCAGAAAACAAGTCTTTTACATGTTGTCCAGAACAAAGGGAAAGGCTTTAGGCCTCAATGCTAGGCCCATGCTGCATTCCTCAGTAGAGCAAGCTCTCCCAGATCAGAGCTCCTTGCTGCCTCTTTGCTGAATGACCAAAGAATCCACGTCTTCCCCCAGCATATGGCTAGTGCCCCACCCACACCTTCTACCCAGGCAGCCCCCCTTCTCCCTCCTCTGCAGAACCCTTGGAGAGATGGGTACCTTCCTAGGTGCTGGGAGGGATGGGTGTCTGTGGGTGAAGTTAAGGTCACTGGCCTGCTCTCCCCCATCGCCATCTGGCCAGGGATAATAAAACTGCCTGGCTATAGCAAGCCATCTCCCATGATACACACATAAAACCAGTGAAGCGTGTCGTCCAGCAGTGTAAACCCAACTTAAGCACAACATTCCAACAAGTAGGAAGAGGACTGATATGAGCAAGTAAAAATATATTTCTAAGAAAGATATATAACTTGGGGGGGTCGGTTCATCACAGGGCCCCAGACAAAAGTTTGCACCGGGGCCCACAAGACCTTAGTTACGCCACTGATCTCATCCATATTCTGAAGGAAATGGTGCACTTTCAAAAACGCACATATTTTTGAAAACTGGAGCATATTAATGTTACCTGTGGACATGCTGTGTTTTTTCCCCATATACTTATATTGGGGAGGCGAAAATGAAAAACGCAATGGAAAAGCAATGAAAAAGCAATGAAAAAAGCAAGCATGTTTACTGTATATTTTCCTGCTGAGTTTCCGCAGGGTTTTTCTTTCTGCATCATTTTTTTTTTTCTGTAGCTGCATTTTGTTATGTGTCGTATATAGAATGGGGTCCACAAATTTCAAGTTATGCTTCTGAGCAGAGAAGTAAAAAGATAAAGCCGTAGAGCTACACTGACAAACACTGATTCTGTATTCAAGACCTTTCAAACAGGTACATACTGTAAAATATGACGCATATTACACATAAATCTGCAGTATGTCAGAGCATATTATGAAAACAGTGATTCTTAGCATATAAAATTAGCCATCAATTCCATTAAATTCCTGAAATACCCTTCTCCAGAACAAAAATAGTTGTTTGCAAAGCAAAAAAGAACAATAAAAAAGGATAAAAAAATGAACCTATTCCTGAGAGCTGCCCTGAAGTGCTACCTTATTTGCATGTATGATAAATATTGCCCTGACGGCCTGTAAATGACAATAAAACACAAATGTACCTGAACTGGCTTGTAGGATTATTATGAGATGCAGGAGACCATGAAAGAGGTGTTAATCTTTATCCCATTGCTTTAAGTTACAGATATATCAATGAATAAAACATAAATGTTATGTGTTGGCCTCACTGGAAGAGATACAGAACACTGTGGTGTGTGCCTGGAATACAGCAGTAAGAGGGGTTAAATTAATTATGATTTCTATAATTTCTCAGTCTGAACATAACCAGCTCTATTCATTTTGGCTTGATATGTGGTGGATAAGTAATAGTGCCCTCTATATACCTGGCACACAGCCTGGCTCTTGTGGAAGTCACAGGTCCTATAGTCATTAAACCGAATATTGTGAACCTTTCGATGAAGATGATCTAAAGAAAAAGAAATTGTACAATTTGCACTGATGTGGACATTGCATTCTGTCTGCACAAGGAAGTTATTATACACAATAAGTGAATTGGTTTCACCTTGTCATTTCACAGCCTCAAGATTTTAATTGCATTTTCTTTCATTTGGTTTGAGTATGTAAATATCATACACTGTTCATTAACATACAGTATAAAATCTCACAAAGTAGCTGCTTAGAGGTTATTTCCATTCTGACATAGGCCACATATTAAAATGGCTTTCATTAAATAACCCTTATCTCTCCCTTTATCTATTATGCCACAGAATTTTTAAAACGGTGAACAGCTGTCATAGATGCACAGTATTCAGAATCTTTGTGTAAATGGTAACTAAAATATTTTATCTATGCAGATTTTATCTGACCATTTAAAAAGACTAATTATTGTATCCCGAGGGAACAGTCCCAACTGTGTTTCAGTTTGTGAATTCGAGCCGACACTTCTTCTGACGATATTGAAGTCGAGGCTTCTTCACCCTTTTCCGGGCAACCATTCCAGACTTGTGTAACATGTGTTGCACGGTCATCTGTGATCTCACTATTACGAGTCAATATATACTCACTGTTACAGTGCAGTCTCTAAGAACTTGATCTCTGGGGTGGTATTGTCTATAGGGAGGTACAGAATTTAGTACACAAGTAAAGTTTTAGTGAAGAGACCCACCTGAATGATGTAGCTGTGATGTGGCAGATGGGCTCGCATAATTTACCTGTGCATTACAAACCTCACATTTATAACTGTAGTCAGTGAAGCATGAAAGTGTACACAGAGAGTATTATAATTTAAGGCTCTGCAACAGAAGTAAAAACTCACTTGTCAAAATTAGGTCTAGTTTCTGAATGGCTTCTCTACTAATCTGGGTGCATCAGGCATCATCTACCTGGGCTTCTGCTGTATTTATTATTATTTATTTATTATGCTTACTTATATAGCGCCATCATATTTCGCAACGCTTTACTGACTTTGTCAGTCACAGTCTCATATAGGGCTCACAATCTGCATTTGTTATCAGTATGTCTTACTTTCCCTCCATTAATTTTCTTTTTAGCTTCATTTTAGGGTTATTTCAGCAAGAAACGTTTATCACCTATCCACTGTGTAGATGGTAAATATTAGCTTGGTTGGGGTCCAAGTAGGGCTGCCACTAGACAAATAAATCACCAGTGCAAAAATGTAATTTCTACCAGCCATATTAAATGTCAGTAATATTTGGAAAATATGACTTGATTTACAGGAAGTGGATGCTTGATTTGTGAGCCCTCATCATGTTCTGAACAGGCTCTTGTGTATTTGTGTGTAGGGGCAGCCCAGCTCTACTTTGCCTTAGCTGTAAGGGAATCAAATGAGTTGCAGGTGCCTGTGATCACTGCAGTGTTTACATGCAATAATGACGTGACTGCTGCAGCGGGCACATGCTTATATCATCACTACACCTCGTGATTGACTATATTAATCACATGTCATTACGCCTTGTCATTGTATCAGTGATGTTAGCTGCCATTGTTGAGGGACCATGGAGTACTATGGGATTTAAAATGTATGTTTGTATTTGCCTATAAGGAGATTTTTGCTAAATGTTGTTGTTCTTAAAAGCTTAAAACATTTTTTTATAATGCCAATGATACTTCTGATGATGTTTGAAATGTGAGCTACAGTACTGTATATAAATGGGCTGCCCAAGAAGCTCCATCCCACTACAACGTTGTTAGAGCCTTTGAGTCACGCATCTCCTTATCACTCTGCTGAAGGAACTTTCCTGTGAATAGCAGCACAATACGAGTATATCTTGAAGACATTCCCACAAAACCACACCCCCTGTTACCCTTGTACACCTGACCTGTGCTTTTGGTTAGAAAAGGTGGCAGCCGTCGCCAGAGGAGAACTGCAATAAATTCAGTGGGAACAGGGCTAGGTGAGTATTTTTTATTTTATTTTATCTCCTTTTCTGACATGACTTCAGTGTAGTAGGCCACTGAGGAGGCATAATACTGTGTGGGAACAACTCATCAGCACTCATCAGCCAGGAAGCTGTGCATGGGACGTACTTGGACGTTCCAATATGACAACGATCCAAAACACAAGACCAACTCGACCTGTCATTGGCTACAGCAGAAGAAAGTGAAGGTTCTGGAGTGGTCATCTCAGTCTCCTGACCTCAATATCATTGAGCCACTTTGGGGAGATCTCAAGCGCGCAGTACATGCAAGACAGCCCAGCAATTTACAGGAACTGGAGACTTTTTGCAAAGAAGAATGGTCAGTTTTACCATCTGAGAAAATAAAGAGCCTCATCCGCAACTACCACAAAAGACTTCAAGCTGTCATTGATGTTAGAGGGGGCAATACACGGTATTAAGAACTGGGGTATGTGAACTTTTGAACAGGGTCATTTTGATGTTTTTGGTTGTCATTATGATTTAAAAAGAGAAAACACAGAAGTTTGACAGTAAATGGCTTCAACCAACCACTAACCATTAGTGGAGAAAAAGTTTTTGTGTTATCATCCATAATCTCTGAAAAAAGGCCAAAAAATCTGCTAAACTTTTTAGTACAACTGTAACAGCAGCACTGATCAAGCATTGTTCTAAATCTCATCAGTGCTCAGTACCTGAAAGTACTTTGCAGAGAGAGAGTAAGAAGAGAATATAGGTGGCCGGAAACATAAGACAATATAGGTGACCATAGTCATAGGCCCAACCCGCATAAATAGATGAGAGGTGGTCTGAAAGCTGGATAATAAGCTGTAAACACTGAGCTGGCATAATGAGCAGTATCTGACAAATGGAGCTAGACAGAAAAAGCTAGCTTAACTTAAAAGTGTAAATACGATCCTGGGGATGGGAAAACCTCTTTAAGCTGTAATCAGGTTAACAAAGGAAAATTTATATCAGGTGTTGCTCACGATGCCCACAGTGATCCTACTTTTTTGTCAGCCCCCCAGACATGGTCTAACTTGGTATTTATCTTTCTTGCTCTAGTGCCAGAGCAACTACTATGGGTGTTTCTCCCAGAGGCTTCCAGGGCACAGTGTTTGTACTTGAGTTCCTTGTACACTGCTGTTTCTACTTGTTTTTTATGTTTCTGAAAAACAATGAACTCTGAATTGCAAAAAAATAAATAATAGGCACCCCAAAATAGTGTCATTAAAAAGTACATCTCATCCCGCAAAGATCAAGCCCACATATGGTCACATCACCAGAAAATAAAAAAATATATATAACTTGCACAATGTAAAGACAAAACCCCAAAAATCACCAAATCACAAAACTGGCTGTGGAAAGAAGGAATAGGAGCTAGTGGGAAAATAGCATGGTGTACCTGATGTACTCTGTACAGCTTGCATATTCACTTCTGGGAAACTAATGGTCAACTACACCACTTGATAAATTCTTTGAGGGGAGCAGTTTTCAAAATGGGGACACTTTCTGGTAGATTCCCCAGCAAACAGCAGTTTATATTTGATCAGTTTTTATTGAGGTTTTTGCAAATAAGAACAAAAGGAAACAAAACCAGTACAAAGGCATCAAATAAGGCAGTAGGAGGCACGCAGGCCACCCAATCATGGAGAAGTCACTGGGGAACAGTTAGGGTAGAGGGCTGCTGATGCCCGCAACAGAGAAACCAGTAACGGGTGGCACAATAACAATATGGGGAAATGCGTCATTGGGGGGCAATGGCAGGGAACACTATAGGACAGAAGGAAAAGCCCGGCTGTGGAGGGCCACCACAGTGCCACTTGCGCACTAGAAGAAAAAGACAAATGCTGGAAGGAAAGGGGAACTTGGGGAACACACGGGTGAACAGAAACTCATAAAACCACGTACAAGACCGGGTTGGCCAAACAGCAGTTTATTCCCACATATGACATTGTTGTACACGGGATACCCCACTTAACTGTCATATGTGGATATAAACTGATATTTGGGCACACAGCAGGATGCAGCGTTCTTTGGGTTTTGTACACAGTTTGGTTTTTGGACATCATGACCTCATTTTGGAAATTACACCCCTCAAGGATTTAATCCCGGGGTACAGTGAGCATTTTTACCCCACAAGTGTTGCATCAATTTATTTTCCAGAAAATAATGCACCATCAGATGCACAACTTGAAAATGCCAATTTTTCCAGGAATACATAATTTCAGTGCATAATATATTGTGCCTGGCTTGTGTCAAAGACAAACACTCCAAAAACTGTTGTACCAAGTATAACCCGCTTAACAGTTTTGGACTGTGGGTCTCTGCTGACACAAGCTGGGCACAACATATCAAGCATCAAAATGATGTATCTCTGAAAAAAATTGCAATTTTATCTTTTCACTTTATGGAAATAATGCAATACTTGAGGGTTAAAAATGCTTGCTATGCCCCTTAATACATTCCTTGAGGGGTGTAGTTTCTAATATAGGAGGTCCATGTTTTTTTATTTTGCCTCAAATCCTCTGCAATTGCAAATGTAGTGTAAAATACCAAATTAGGCCTAAAATGCACATAGTGCTTCTTCAATTCTGAGCCCTGCCATATAACTAGGCAAATGATTAGGGCCGCATGTTTACAAAATCAGGAAACAGAGCATAATAACTGGAGAGCTGTCTTTTCACAGTGCCGTGATATGGGCAGGACCTATTGGACACTGAAATGGCCTATCTGGAAAAATGTCAGTTTTCATTTTGCACCATCTGCTGTGTATTTCTTTTTGGAAAGCATTTCTGGGTTCAGAATGATCACTAATACCCTTTGAGGGGTGCAGTTTCCAAAATGAAGTCATTTCTTGGTACTCTCCACTGCATTAGCACCTTAGGGGCAAATGTGTCATGGCACCTGAACATGATTCTGCCTTCCAAAGGCCTAATGGCTCTCCCCACCTTGTGTGCCCTGATGTGTGCCAAAACAGCAGTTTTTCTCGAAATGTGGGGTATTTCTGTAACCAAGATAAATTAACAAATTTTTGTTTCTCCTTCAACCCCTTGTAAAAATGAAAAAATTGTGGCTAAAGCAACATTTTATTGCAAAAAATATAATATCTCATTTTCACTGCTCAATGTTAATAAAATCTATGAAACAGCTGTGTGATCAAAATGCTCAGTATAGCCTTTGATAAATTCCTTGAGGGGTGTAGTTTCCAAAATGGGGTCATGTTTTCTGGGTGTCTGTTGTACTGGTATTTTAGAGGTCTGCAAATGAGACATTGCACCCAAAAACAATTCCAGCAAAATTTGCCCTCTAAAAGACAAATAGCGCTCTTTCTGTTCCAAGCTCCACCATGTACCCATACAGCAGTTTACGACCACATATGGAGTATTGACGTGTTCAGGAGAAATTGTGTAACAAACTGCTTTTTTCCTTTATCCTTTTGTGAAAATTAGAAATTTGGGCCTAATGCGACATTTTATTGGAAAAAAAAAAGTAATTTTACATTTTCACATCCCTTTGGTAGTACATTTGGTGAAACAGCTGTGGGTGAAAATGCTGACTATACCCCTCAATAAATTTCGAAAATGAGGTCATTTGCTGTGCCTTTCCACTGTGTTTGTACCTCAGGGCTCTGCAAATGCGACATGGCGCCTGAAATAAATTCTAGCAAGATCTTCCCTCCAAAAACCTCAGTTGTGCTCCTTCCCTACTGTGTGCCAGTACAGAAATTTATATCCACATTTGGGGCATTTCTATAGTCAAGAGAAATAGCTTAACAAATTGGGGGTGCATTTCTCTTTTAACCCCTTGTAAAAATGAAACATTTTGGGTTAAAGCAACATTTTATAGATAAGAAAGTAATTTTCCATTTTCATGACCCAATTCTGTAAAAGACCTGTAGGGTCAAAATACTCACTATACCCCTTGATTAATTCCTATAGGGGTCTATTTTGCAAAATGGGGTCACATTTGGTGGGTTTTCACTGTTTTGGCATATTAGGGGCTGTGCAAATGGGACATGGTACCTGAAAACTATTCCAGTAAATTCTGTCCTTCAAAAACCAATTAGTGATCTTTCCATTCCAAGCCCCGTTATGTGCCTGTCAAAAAACGCACTATACCCCTTGATAAATTCCTTGAGGGGTCTAGTTTCCAAAATGGGGTCACTTTCTGGGGTTTCCACTGTTTTGGCACCTCAGGGGTTCTGCAAATGCAACATGGTACCTAAAACTGATGTAAAATGTAAATAAAACCATAGAAATTTGGTAACCCAGGAATTGTACTGAAACAGAATACAGATGACATGTCATTTTGGCTGCAGAGTGAACGCGGTAAAAACGAAGCCCATAAGAAAGTCGCACAAAGGCACTTTTTCTTCAACTCCACCCCATTCTGAACTTTTTTCCAGCTTACCAGTTCATTAAACAGAATAATAAATGGTAGCACCATGAAGAAAAATTTCTTCCGCAAACATTAACACCTCTTATGTCTCTGAGAATGGAAAAATAAATAAGTTATGGGGTTTGGAAGGGGGGGGAGTCAAAAACGAAAATCAAAAAATTCTTACGGCGGGAAGGGGTTAAGGGGAGCAATTTTGAAAATGTGATTTATGGGGGTTTCTAAGGCTGTGTTCACACTACCGTTGTTAATGTCCGTTGCTGTCTTCCATCATAGGATGACAGCAACGGACATTAAACTGTTACAGAAAACCGACACAGGTTCTGTGACCGTTCCTATTGACACTAATGTAAACAACATGACGGAAGCTTTCTTCTGTCATGCTTGTTTACTTTTGTAACGGAAGATAAAGTCCTGCATGCAGGCGGTTTCCCTGGTGGTTTCCTTATAGGTATAATTAAAGCAGAAAGTCCGCAGTTGAAAACTTTGTGGACAGTCTGTGAAAAGAGCTGTGGGCTGCAGCACTTTTTCGCTGTGGTCCGCTACATGGGGCCTCAGCCTCACTTTTTTTTGTTTTAATTTCTACACTTTGTATGTCCATGAAAAACGAACGACACATGGATGTCATCACTATTTTTCTCACAGACCCATAGAATTTCATTGGTGTGATGCATGAACATGCTTCTGTTGTTCATTCTTCTAAATAAACACAGTCGGCAGCTTAATGTCTCAACTTTATCTACCCCTTATAAAGCTGATGTTAGGAGCGACACAAGTTGCCCTGTGACCTTGCAGCATCACAAGTAATGTAAGTGATTGGGACTGAACCACTCTCAGTCAAAAAGAATGTGTGCCCTTGGAGTGAAAGTTGTGACCATGACAATCTCGGTTAGCATTACAAAATCATTGTGTAGCCCCAGCCCAATATGCACCAATAATAGCACAGATTTATGTAACAGTTTTTGCTGCTTGTTTGCCCTTTTGTTCAATTACAAATATATTTTCTTGTAATTTCTACCAAAGGAAAGCAGATAAAATCTATTGTGCTATTTTTATTTATATAATTTAACAATCACCTTAAATGACATGGCTTACTGTATTGTAGGAGGTGAGCCAGTTACAAGGATACCAAATATGTCTGTTATTTTCTGTGTTTAAACATGCATCTATTGTAATAATTTTGCACTATTTTTTTCATTACCAGATAAAACTTCTTACATTTATTTTTCAGCTTTTTCATCTAATAACAATGTACTGGTATATACAGATATATCTGTATATACCAGTTCATTATGTCTGTAAAGAAGAATATAGTTGAATTTTAGGCTTTTCATAGACAACAGTAGAGCCTATAGTTCAGTGTTAAAGGGAGTCTTTCATTAGAAAAAAGACTTTTAAGCTAATGGCCATTCTACTCCTACCTTTCCTTGTTTTCTTCTCCCAACCGATTCTAAGATAATTTGTTTCTTCATTTATGTTAATGAGGACCACAGAGGACCCTGGGCGTTCCTCCCCTGCAGTGAGCACCCAACTCGTCATTGCTTTTCATCGCCTCTTTGTCCGTTGCGGTGATTCCCCTCTTGGTCTACGCTGTATCTTCTTTCTTCTCAGTTCTCACCAGCAGCGCTGTACGGCAGTGAATTCTCACGCATGTGCAATTAGCTCTGCCCGAATCGGTGAAAAGTGATGACGAGGTGGGTGCTCGCTGCAGAGGAGGAACGCCCCGGGTGCTCCATGGTGCTCATTAACATAAATGAAGAAACAAATTATCTTAGAATCGGCTGGGAGAAGAAAACAAGGAAAGGTAGGAGTAGAATGACCTTTTTAAAGGCCATTCCAATGTGCCATTAGCTTAAAAATCTTTTTTTCTAATGATAGACTCCCTTTAATGTTCTTGCCTCCCATGCAGTAAGCTGTGGATTGTGAGTCCTCAGCTAGCACTAAAATAGCACTGCACTGTGTTAGAGGAAAATCTACACAGAACATAAGTACAGGGTAGTGTCTGTCTAGATTCTCCTGCTTGATATACAAAGCAGGAAGCAGCAGTGGCCCCCTTCCTCATGAGGGGCCAGCTATTTTACATATTATTATCTTAAATACAAGGTTTAAAGTGTGTTGTGTTTAGAACGGCATCTCTATCTTCATCTCTTTTAGTGACATCTGTTACTTCTTTTGTTCAATCTGTCATTAAAACTGGAAATGTGTGTAAAAAATGGATTGGATGACATTAAAAGTCCTTAGATGTATCAAGGTTTTCATTCATTGTCCACTTGATTTCAATGTAAAAATGTACAAATTGGAGCAGATAAATTAATACTATCTAAGTTTTTAACATTGCAAACTTAGAATAGACAGTTTTAACCTGTGGTAAATTTTTCAAAGTATATTGATGATTGAAAAATATTGCGCCCTTTTAACCTGTGTAGTCTAATTTTACACCAGTTTTTAGTTGGCTTACTTTCAGATAGATAAAAAAAAGCGACAATTTTTTTTTTTAGTGCATGGTATTGTATATTAAGTCCTGCTCCATTTTTATCCCTGTCCCTTTCCAGATAAAATCCTCACAATTGCCAGACACAGAGACTGTTAGAAAGTGTAGAGAATAGGATGTAGAGCATGTAAGCCAGTTTTTTGGCGCAAACTACCCCAGAATTATGGCCTATTGTCATTAGTGTATCTGCCCCATTGTGTCATGTACATTCCATTCAACATTTTTTGTAAGTTAGACTATAATTTTTCATTTAGTTTTCATTTTTTAGTTATAACAAATGACACTGCAGTCTGCGTTATTTTCTTCTAACCCCCCCCCCAAAAAAAAAAACAGGAAGCAGATGGAAGGGGCATTCCATTTTATTTTAACATCTAAGTAAAGATGTTTGTGCTATTTTTCTGTGTACAAAAGAACTAAGTCAGGAGGAAGGGACTTTCCTTTTTTATTAACATTGACCTGAATGAGGACAGAAAAAAATGGCCAGTAACATAAACCTAGCCTAAAGCATGGTCTGTATATCAGCTGCATTTACTGACCTCACCACGGCTCTGTTGAACTAAACTCAGAAAGTCAGTTCAGCTCAACTGAGCTGCAGCCATGCCAGTAAATGCATCTGATACATGGACCATCTTTCCTGGTCTCAAGGTGGCTATTTAAATCCAGCCTTAATGAAACAATGGATGGATAATTGATGTGGTGGCCAAAGGCATAAATTAAAGCTCCTGGACCCCAATGCAAAATATGTAATGCCCACTGCGCCCCCTAAAGCTACACCCCTAGTGATGGATATCAACTAATATCATCCAGCGCAACGCGTCATTTATAGGTTAAAAAAGGGTGAATTACCTGACAAGTTGTATACAATGAAGACAGGCTGAAAATTATATGGCCAACATTGCTTTTATTCCCCATGTTTCTATACCGTAGCTGAATGTGGTGTGTGATGCCATTCTCTATTGGTTCAATGTAATACATTTTATGAATATGGAAATAAAGGCATCGAGAGCCATAGCCAGAATATAAATTGAATATTTATCTTGTTGACAATTGTGAATGTTTATTAACATAATATTATAACACAAAGTAATATTTGATCTGACAAAGAACAAAACTGTCTCAGCCGAAATGAATGAGACAGTCCCTTAATTATTCCTTGTTGGCTATATCCTGCTCCTTTAGTCACAGTCAATAAACACAAACGGAATATATGTCAGAGTGAATAGGAGGGGAAAGTCGTCACTGGTTGCTTATTCTAGCAGCATTCTGCAGTTATTCAGAGTAGTTTTGTTTATGGAAACAAAGAATAGTGTTCATAATAAAACTGTCATTTTATGTATAAACAGTTCTATATGCTTTGTACATTTTATGTAGTAATACATGTAAACTGAAGGAAATGATTCTGGATCACTAATCCATATCAAACATTTGTTAACATAATACTTTACCTAGACTTGGCCAAGCGGTTTACATCTACTTTGCACATGGTTTAAAGTGAATCCTCACTTTTCTTCAATTGTTGTCCAATATGTGTCAGCATCCTGTATTCAGTGTCACACTGGAATTTCTTGGGCCTACTGGAGATTATTTGGAAGGTCTGGCTTCTATCCATGTAGAACATGTGTGTAGCTAAACTTTCGAATAACATCTGATTCCCTGCCAGTATTTGTGACATTAATACATTTTGTATGATTCTTTATTAACAAATATTGGCTCCTTTCTGTGAAATCCTCAATTTCTTTATTCTTTTCTTTGCTTCTCTAGGCTGTGTCCTGTGCCCTCACCAGACTCTGCTTACTTCCTGCAGTCGTCATGTGCTATACATTATTTACAACTCTAATTCCAAATAAGTTGGGACACTGTGTAAAATGTTAAAGAAACAAAAATGCAATGCAAGAAATCTCATATGACCACATTTTATTCACAATAGATCACAGAGTCTGAATGAGAAGGTGAAAGTTAGACATTTTTCCATTTCATATGAAAACGTTTAACTCATTTAGAAATTGATGGATGCAACACATCTCAAAGTTGAGACAGGGTTAAAGGCGTTTTCCCATATCCCTCTCTCAGCAGTTTTGCCTGCTATTTCTTCTCACTTCCTGTATTCTTCCACAAGCTGGAGGGCAGGCTTTGACCGTTTGTTGGACAAGACACTATGAAGTACCTCAGCAGATATAGACATTGTCTTTACCATGAGAGATTATTATGATTAATATAAATGCAGATCAAATAATATGCACAATAAATATATATTACATTACACAGGTTTGTAGAGAAAAAACAATGTATACATGCTGCCAGGACTGACAGCGGATGTGAAGTAAACTCAATGTTATCTTTGTGTTTACATAGAGAGATAACATATACTGACTGCACCTTTATTAGCAAAATGCAATTAGCTGACCTGATTGCCTGGGACCTAATAGCAGGAGATAAACAGCTCTGAAAGCAAGCACGAACCCATGAACTAAGCCCCCCTCCCCTCCAGAGAGCAGCAAGTCAGGTCATCTGACCTGAGATCTATTAACAATCTTATGTAAATAATGGGAGGAATAATTTCACATAGCAAACAAACAAAACAGCATTTCTAAGGCAATGCATTTAGGAAAACTCTTGAATTTACATAAGCTATCAGTTTAGATAGGATCCTTGAAATGGCAATACCCCTTTAACAAAAGGCTCGGTACTATTAAAAACAGCTGGAGGGTCAATTTTCAAATAAGTCACATGACTGTATATAAAAACAGCATCTTAGTGAGTCTATCAGAAGAAAAGATGAGGTTCATCAATCAGTGAAATATTGTTTAAAATTGTGGAACAATGTAAAATTGCAAAGACTTTGAATATCCCACCATCTACAGTGCATAATATTATCAACGAAGCTGACGGTCAAATTTGGATTCACATGATCCACAAGCCCTTAGGCAGCACAGCATTAAAAACATGAATGAATCGTTATTGCAAATCACTGCATGGGCTCAGGAATACTTCCAGAGATCATTGTCTGAACACAGATCACCATGCAATCCAAAAATGCAAGTTAAAGCTGTATTTTTTCAGGGTTCCACTTTGATATCTGCTTTCTATTGAAAATAATGTGAGGCAGATTTAGCCATGTGAATATACCCTTACAGCATCATACCTATACAAGAATCATACCTCTATATCCACCCACACATACGCTTACTTTCTATGCTGGAGTTCTCATGCAGGCAGGTACCTCAAGAGTTATGGGTCTTTAACAACCCTATTTCTTTCTAGGACAGCAGCCAATGAACAATGCATACATTTCTGGTTACCAAAAAGAACAAGGAGCAACAAAGTGCACAGGACTGAATAGCACGAACAGAGCAGTATAAAACAACATTTACTGTAAAGTACTGACAAAAACACAGATTAGCATAGGACATTACAGCAGACAGCATAGTACAGAACAGGCAGCAAAGTACATGATAGTACTACATAGCATAGGACACAGCAGGATAGTATAGGAAAGAATAAGATACTAATGCATAGCATAGGCCAGATCAGAACATACGGTACCTGGACAGCAGAACTTAGGGCATGGCAGCCTGAGACAGAATACACAGACCAGGATGCACAGGGCAACATATAACAGCACATTACATGCCTCTATGCCTATACATGAAGCTTCCTCTTTAGGAACTTCTGTTAGGATCTTCCCCTTCCTCTATACTATCCAACAGAGGAGAGAGCCTGTTACAGAAGCTTTTTAGTCCACAAGCTGTAAAAGAGAGATATGGTGCCAGAGAGGAATATATTATGCTGCCAGAAATAGAGGCTGCAAAATCAGCCATGGTAAACCATTGCTACACAGCCCACTTTAATGTGCAGTAGAACAGGTGCTCACCCTTGTGGTGCTACCTGGAAGCAGAAGGCTGCAGTTTTGATAGATGAAGGGGCCCTTAGTTAAGGAAGGGGGGCCTGCAAGGATAGAGGAGAGGCTGCCTGCCTGTGCTTGCATTTGTATATGTCTTGCCCCACAGCTATGCATCAATATAATAAATATAGTTTATTATGTGGATGCATAAGTGATTGAGATGGTAATGGCACTGCAAAACAAGATGAGTATCTTAATATATTTGTGTGCAAGAAGGCAGGCTGTGCAAGGGAAGAGGGCAGTCTGAGGCTGCAGGGACACTAAAAACAACAGTAGAGCAAATTCTCAAATGTTGCAGTAAATGATTGAAAGTGGTGCAGCTAGTTGAGTGGGGAAGGGCAAGGCCTAGCTACTAGGGGGCCCAGTACAATGCAGTGCAGGTGGTGGTGACAGAAAGATACTGTCCGTGGTGAGCTCCATGCGGGAGAATAGCTCCCATCCCATGCATGAGACCGTGATCGCGCTGAGCAGTACAGTCATTGACCAACTACTGCACCCTAAGTGTGAGAAGCAGCTCTATTGTAAGTCTTTCCTCCCCGCTGCGGTTAGGCTGTACAACCAACACCGACCTAAGCGGAGATCATTCCATACAGAGAACTGAAATATCTTTCTGTTGTGATATCCCCATCTGCTACTTCTTTACCTGTACCTTTCTATCTGTCTGTCTACTATCAATGGAATGCCCCTATCTTGGAACGTTTTGTATATATTGTATGTGTATTTGTATTGCTTATCTTTGCATTGCATATCTTTGCTGCTGTAACACACTGAATTTCCCCATGGTGGGACTATTAAAGGATTATTATTATTATTATTATTATTATTACTATTACTACAGGTGTACCTTCCACCATATGATTAAAGCAGCCCTGAATTTCTATTAGATCTGTTTTACCAGATATACTAAAACATGCCAACGGATGGGTATCCATTTGCATCAGTTTTCCTTAGGCTTAAAAAAATATATTTATTCATATATTTTGTATGTACCCATATAACAATGTATCCATCGCCATCTGTCTACCTCTAATTATTCAGCAAAAAATGGACAGCAACAGTTACCTTATGTGTAACGTTGAAGTCAGGGGCGTAACTACCGGGGTAGCAGCGGTAGCAGCTGCCACAGGGCCCGGGACATTACGGGGCCCCGTGGGCCCCCGATGCGTTTTTTTTTTTTTTTTTTTTTTATAGTCCATTATCTGCTGGAGTAACCCCAGCAGGTAACGGGCCCTATATACTTACCGTTCCCCGAGGTCCCGCTCACAGCCGCCTGCGCTTCCGATTCTGCGGAGGCGGCTGTGAGCAGGAGCGGGGATCGGTATGTGAGGCCGCGGCCCGAACACCACAATCTCTGCTATCATTATACTTCGGGGTTTTTTCAGACCCCGGAGTATAATAATCGGAGGCCCAAAGTTGGTGAGGGAACATAAAAAACAATGTACTTACCTCTTCTGCGCTTCTCCAGGCTTCGGGCCTGTTTGGTGACGTCCCAGACGTCAGCCAACGTCATTTTGCGTCGCGACGCAGGCCCGCGTCACGTGACGTCGGCCTGGTCCAACATTGAAGAAGGCCGGAGTAGCGCACGGGCATGCACCGGAGCGAGGAACAGGTAAGTAACGTTGTTTTTTTATGTTTGTATCCTCCCCTGGGTCTCCGATCATTATACTCTGGGGTCTGAAAAGACCCCAGAGTATAATAATCATTCATGGGTGGCCCACAATGGGACATATAATAGTGTGTGCAGGGGCCACTATGGGGAATAATAGTGTGTGTAGGGGCCACTATGGGGAATAATAGTGTGTGCAGGGGCCACTATGGGGAATAATAGTGTGTGCAGGGGCCACTATGGGGCAAAATACTGTGTGCAGGGGCCACTATGGGGAATAATAGTGTGTGTAGGGGCCACTATGGGGCAAAATACTGTGTGCAGGGGCCACTATGGGACATGATACTGTGTGCAGGGGCCCCTATGGGACATGATACTGTGTGCAGGGGCCACTATGGGGCATGATACTGTGTGTAGGGGCCACTATGGGGCATGATACTGTGTGCAGGGGCCACTATGGGGCATGATACTGTGTGCAGGGGCCACTATGGGACATAATACTGTGTGCAGAGGCCACTATGGGACATGATACTGTGTGCAGGGGCCACTATGGGACATGATACTGTGTGCAGGGGCCACTATGGCACATAATAGTGTGCGCAGGAATGCGTTTTTTTGGGGGGGGGGGGGGTTGGAGCGGCGGTCCGGGGGGAGGGGGGAGGGGGCGGCGGTTCAGGGGGGGCCCCATGTCAAATGTTCGCCTTGGGGCCCAGCCATTCCTAGTTACGCCACTGATTGAAGTCTATGTAAAACAGATGCCAAGGTTCACTCATCCATTGTCATCTGTTTTTAGCTATAAATTACAACGAATCTACTAAGCAGATGATGGAAATGTGATGTGATCCCAGCCTAAATCAGCCAGGATCAGTTTTTTGCATCTCTGGCTTTCAAAACATTTACTTTATACCCTATTCACTTCTGTCTACATGCTCGAGTAAAGACAATGTGACCTCATGTCTTCACAATTATGTGGTTGCAGAAAAGAATCATAGTACTGTACATAGCTGGTGATGGCTGCTATTTCTGAATCCTTAATGCAGTATTAATCTTGTGTAGACTCAGGTTAGCATCCTAAGATGTTAGGTATGAAATGTAAACAAGAAAAGCTCTAGTGAAGAACAGCTTTTATGGAAAAGCCAAACATGTCATATGGGAAATGTGCTGTGACGAAAATCAATTTTTTTCCTAGTCATTTAACAGAGTTGTATAAATAAAATCAGACACGAAAACTATGGAAAAGCTCACTTTCTTGTAGATCTCTCTTTTTCACTCTTCCAGTTCACAAACTTTATGGATATATCTGTAAATAATATTGGAAGATACAAATGACATTGTGGGGATAAGAGGGACATGGCTGTATGGCAGCTATGACTAGACTGTAAATGTACAGGGTTACTGTTTGTTTAGAAATGATCATACAAATATGAAAATGTGTAAATTTCATCCTAAAAATGGTTATGTTCATATTTTTGCAGGTTTGGTTGTTGGACTACTTCAGATTCATAGAACTGGAGCCAAAGCCAATCTCTATACACCAGACCCCAGATTGTGCTTTTGACTTTGTGTCTTAGATTACTGAGCTACCTGTGCTACCTACATTGACAACCTACTTGCTTTTGACTACGCTTGAACTCCTTCCTGAACTTTGGCCTATTCTTGACTACGTTATTGCCTGACTCTTGTGCACTGCACACCAGTGCCAGAAGTTGCCTGCACTGGAAACACTCTAAAAGGTCTCGGCCTGATGGACATAATAAAAATATTTTTTAACTAAAAACTCAATCCTCTGGCCATTTTATTATAAATAAACCTGAAAAAGAAACACAGAAAAGCGAATTTTTTTTTTTTTTTTAATTAGACTTAAAGAGGTTGTCCAGGCATTTTTTTCTTTTAAATATGCCTGGGGAGGTGAAAAAAATAATAAAAAATCATACTCACCTGTCCCGGGTGCTCTGGTGCCCTCCCAGCACAGTCCAGTACTTCTGCTCCAGCGTCTTTTCACAGGTCTCTTCCTGAGTTTCTAAGAAGCTGTTGATTGGCCTCAGTGGTCACGCGACCCCTGAGGCCAATCAGCGGCCTCAGCAGGCCTCAGGAAGAGACCCGTGATGTCACAGGTAGTGACGTCGCATGTCCTTCGCTGAGGTCGCTGATTGGCCTCAGCGGTCATATTTTTTTCACTGCCCCTGGCTGATTTAAACTTTAAATGGGTTTACCATTTTTGCCTAGACAACCCCTTTAACTACAGTTATTTTCTGTGTTTTGTCTTCTCCACTGACTATATAGAAATAAAATTGCGTTGCAGGGAACCTAGAAATGCACCAAAATTAAGAGGTATTAATAATTCTATCACATCTGGGATGTCCAAATATATATTTACTTTACTTACCAAATTTATTAAAGTTTTGTTGTCATGCCAATTTTTCCTAAGTGGCATCAGGAGGTGTAGATATATTGGTTATAATTTAAACTGACAACAAAGTGTTATTGATAGAATGATTTAAAGGGATTCTATCATTGGGAAACCCATTTTTCACTAACACCACGTCGGAATAGCCTTTAGAAAGACTATTCTTCTCCTACCTTTATTTTTCTGCTGCACGCCGCCGTTTCTGAGAATTTTCGTTTTTTTTCTTTATGCAAATGAGTCTTCAGAAAGCACAGGGGGCGTCCCCTGTGCTCAAAGAAGATGCTCTTCCGAAGATCCAGCGCCGCCTCTCTCTTCTGCTGACGCCTCTCCGCCGCGTCATCATGCTCAGTCGGCTCTGCCATTTTGCGTTGGACAGAGCCGACTGCGCATGTCCAGCTGGCCATTTTCATGTGGATTTGAATCCCGAACAGAGACTCGGTGGCTGATGACGCGGCAGAAGAAGAGAGAAGAGGCGCTGGATCTTCGGAAGAACATCTTCTTTGAGCACAGGGGACGCCCCCTGTGCTTTCTGAAGATTAATTTGCATAAAGAAGAAAAACAAAGCAGAAAAATAAAGGTAGGAGATGAATAGTCTTTCTAAAGGCTATTCCGATGTGGTGTTAGTGAAAAATGGGTTTCCCAATGATAGAATCCCTTTAACCATCAGCTTATGAGAAGGTATTTGAAAAGTAAAAATAATATGGCCGCGCTTCCTGGCTGGTACAACAGAACTTAAAAAACTGTTAATACTTTTTGTAAGTGAAATGAATATAATTACGATATCAGATATTGGCTACTGCTTTAAGTTACGATTTCCAGGCAATTAATGATAGTCAACAGAATGCAACCCAAAAATAATCACAAAATGCATCAAAATATATGCATATATTTATTATTAATGAATTAATATATGTATCTATTATTTTTTTTAAAATTTATATATTTTCATGTATGTTGTGATTATTTTTGGGTTTCATTTGTAGGGCTTCTATTATTGTGTTTGGATGTAGCCCAGTCTTTACTGGTAGTTGATGGGAACTCTTGTAGATTAATAAATACTTAATTATAGACAAGTTTACATTTTGGGGGGAAATTCTCTTTAATAACATCCCGAGAACATCATAGCAAATCTGATTTCAACCTATATAATAGTATAAAACCTGCTTGAGAGTACCAGAAAAGCAATAATAATGTAAGCCCTTGTGGGCAGGGCCCTCTATCCCACTATGCCAGTTGGTCACTGTTAGTATTGTATTTGTTTTGTATATTTTGTGTTCCATATGTAAACCCTCATATGTACAGCACCATGGAAGTAATGGTGCTCTATAAATAAACAATAATAATAAAATTTATAAACTAGGCTGTCTTACTCAATTTCCAATACTTATTCAGCTCTCCTCGCCTAAATCCAATCTCTCATAGTTAACAAATGTTGTCAGAGTAAGCTCCTCACATATTTGACATGAGTTAATAAAATGTCAACAGGAAAGTGGGACAATTTACATTTCCGCTCATAAAAGCTGTCTGCAAGGTATGAGGGCAAGTTATAAATTAATTATTCATTAGGGATTGATATGCATAAAAACAATGTAAAATATACAGTTCAAGAGACTAATAAAAATAATAAAGTCCATGTTTATACAAGACAATTGTAAGCAGATTTCTGAAATCTTCCGACAGTTCGTGGATAGAATTTAGAGGAGACAGCTGTACAGCTTTGTAATAAAAAAAAAACAAAAAACAAAAGAAAGAATATATTTTCCATTGTAAAGGCTTTTCAAATTTGCCACATTTCCTTAAATTAATCTTTTAAGGCTAAGGCCCCACGTTGCGTCCAGCAGCAAAAAAGCGCTGCGGGAAAAACCGCGGCAGCAACACATCACAGTTTTTCTCACAGCGCTTTTCACAAAAAGGTTTCCTAAAGAGGTGATGGCCTAAAGAGGACCTTTCACCACCTCTACAAACTCCAGTTCTTAGCATCTGTTAATAGGCGCTGGTCCACTGATTCTAGCGCTGTCCCCGAGTAATAAGATAAAACGTCTCCTCCACCACCGGTGATATGGCTAGCTTCTCCTGGTGGTCTGGCACCTTTTAGTCCAAGGATTTGTGGACTGATAGACTACAATATGCAGCAGCATCACTATATCCTGTCAAATAATTGACAACAGGAGGAAGTGTCACATTTGCATGGGTCTAAAAATAACCTAATGTGGATGCATACCTCCCAACTTTTATATGACAGATGGAGAAATCTTGAGGTGCAAATAGTGGCAAATATTTGTATGTTAAGCCACACCTCTAACCCCACCCAGTCACCCCCTCTTCAACACTTTGTACTCCCATACAGTAATAGTGCTCCCAAATAATATACTGCCCCAACACTGCCCTAAATTATATAATGCCCCTACATACAGTAGTATAATTACCCCTGAGTGCTCCCATGTAGTATAGTGTCCCTTAAGTGCCCACACAAAATAAAATACTTCTTTAGTGGCCCCCGCACAGTATAATGCCCTTTTAGTGCCCCACACAGTAAAACAGCCCCTTAGTGCATGTCAGGGATGTTACATCTGTTGTTGCTGCTTTAAAGTTGCCGGGTCTACATAAAGAAGGATTGGTGGTTGCTGCTTTAAGGTTACCATGACAACATAAGGAAGCTTCCTGAGCAGGCCTTTTTAAACCACTCCCTTTCACTCAGCTTTGCTGGCTATCAGTTTCCTAACTTCCTGCTAAGCACCTGACTGTGATTTGACTACTCCTATAACTGACCTGTGGCTGTGTTCTTGGATTCCTCTTTGTCTTGCGATTTTGTTCTGGCATTCCTGATTGGTTCCGACTATTGGCTTTGTTTGTCGGATTTGTCTTCATCTCGTGATTTGGATCTGTGTTACCCTCCTCAGTTGCTGACCCGGATTGACGACCATTCTGTTTTCTCTGTCCCTGTGAGTAGTGTACGGATTTGGTGTAGGCTTCTTCTGAATAGGAACAAAGGGCTGTCATTAGAGGACAGTGTTTTAGAGGGGAGAGTATGGTTAGATTGCATGAGGTGCCTTGAGAACCTAGTGTTGGCTTAAGTGCTTGTTAAAGGGATTGTCCGGGGAATATTTATTCACTTACTTGGTCTTGGGGAACGCTTTTGATGAACCCGGGGGTTCTGGAAACATCACAATCACCGGGTCATTTGACTGGAGGAAACATTTGAATCCCTGGGTTGCTCCAACCCCCTTCTTTCCCCATTTTCACAGGTAATTAATTACCTGTGAAATCGGGGGAGGAGTGGGAGGACCGACCTGGGGGTCCGAATGCTGCCTTTGATTACATAACCTGGGGGTCGTGACATAGCCGAAACCCCGGGGTCCATTCACTGCATCCCCAGGGTCAGGTAAGTGAATAAATACTTCCTGGACATCCCCTTTATGCCTGGGTTTATACAATTTAGGGCAATCAGTGGGTTGAAAGTCAGATTGTGTGAGGAGGTGCCTAAGAAAACTTTACAAAGTGGGTCATGTCTGTGTGGGTTCTGTGGGGACCCAGAGGACTAGAAATGCCACTGCATCTTGGATAGCAATGCCTCGAATACAGTGAGGAGCTAACTATGGGGATTGCTTGTGAGGGCTACATGTGATCTTAATTCCTGAGTCAAGTGAATTCTGGGGAAGTAGTTGTAGCCTGGTATGGCTGGGCTACAGATGGTTTTAGCTTAATGATAATTAATAATTGCAACCAGTGGTAAAAAAGAAGATTTGACTAATCTAAAAACTATTAGTGACATATGTCCTGCCCACTTAGGAGCTGTTCACTTCTCAGAAAATTTGATTTCTCCAAGAGAAATTTGAGGCAGATTCCATTTCACTTCCTGCCCCACTGGCGAGTATCTTTTGCAAGATACTTTGCAAAATCGAGCAGAACGATTAGTTTTTTCAGTGTCCTGCTGCAATCTCTGACTCCCATTGAAAATAATGGGTGGCAGAATCAGAGCAGAATCTACTGCTGATTTTAGGGTGGACTATGCCCCCAAATCAGCAGCAAATTCCATAGTGTGAACATACCATTATACAGGAAAGTCCCTTAACATTTGAATTACAAATAGTATCTGTTTAGGGGGTCTGTTGTGGGACATTTATCAAAGAGATTTTTTGAGTTTATAAGATTGATAATCTATCCTTTGGCTAGGTAATCACTTGAAGATTAGCAGGAGTTCAACACTCAGGACCCTCAAGTATCAGATGTTTGAAGATTCTTCCTACTCTAATTATGTCATAGGACCTAAGGATTGGGCAGAGTAGTCTGACAGCAGTTTCCTCCTCACTCTTCATTCAGTGGCCATGCATGTATGGGAGTATCTGGAGATATAGTTGTCTGCTAAATGATTGATGCTATCTTATCAGTCTAGTCAGTGTCTAGTCAGCATTGTGCATTCAACTATGTACAGACAATTACAAGAGATACATCAGTGAGCACATTGACATTAATAAGGGATAGAAAGGCTTACTCTCCTTACAACTAATCTGGTTCACACCTTTGCATACCAAAAGAACCTGAGTGTTAGGCTTTATGCACCCTACCTTATTATGGCTCTGTACATTTATAGATGTCTGGGGCCTTAAAATACCCCCGCATGCCTCCAATTTCATACAGAGGCATACACTTTCATCTGCCAGATGAATCCAAATAGTAAAATTGTGCCAAGATCCAAAGGTTGCCCTTTACTGTCAGACTAGTATAGATAATAATAATAAACTTTATTTATATAGCGCGAACATATTCCATAGCACTTTACAAATCAGAGGACACATGAGAAATTACAATGTGACAAAGAAATAAACATATCAAGCAATAGGAGTGAGGGCCCTGCTCACAAGAGCTTACATTCTATGAGGAGATAGGGGGACACAAGATGTAAGAGGGCTTGTTTGCTACTATGAACACCTCCAATGTTTTAGATACTTTTTTTTTTGTATATTTATTGATATGATACACAGTATTTACGCTATTCAATTTCCCTATATTGCACAAGGAATAACTTATAAACTGCTTCATTATACTGTACAGCGTTTGTAAAGTACATTACAAACGCTGGACATTATAATAATTCTGAAGATTTGGAAACTGAACTGGCGCGTTACTAACGAATTACACAGATTACACCTTCTACATCCATAAATAGACTTTTCTAGGGTTTTAACCATATTGACAGAACATTCCAAGTGTGATTCATAATTGAAATTGTAATTCTAGCTGATAATTGTTCTGATATAAATATTACAGCATGATTATTGTACTGCCAGTCACACAAGGCAGGGGTTTTGTCAATTCCATGCAGCAATGGCTTTATTATGGCATGATAGAACTACACATAGCTTTTTCCAGATTAGAAGCCTTCTCAAATAAGCCTTTCGGTCATATCTAGAGTTAACATCTGCACTGTCAAATAAAATTATAAATTTTTTGAGAAGTACCACTTTTTCTCTCTGAATGGATTTTCTAAAGAACAGAGTTTATATGCCCTGATAGAGCTGACACTGAAAATACCAGTTTACAAAAGAGCTGAGAATTAATCAATGACATTTCCCATGGTGTTAGAGGAGCTTATTCTTCTCTTATTGATTTTCTTAGATTGCACTAAACTGTAATAGAATTGCCCTTAGAAAACTGTGTGGAGTTATACAGTTTTGTGCACATTTTCCAAATTTCTATCATAAGAAGCGATAGCTACATAGTTCTGGCATGGGATGGATTAAAGCAGTGTAGAAATGGTACACACCATAGTAATTGGTCATTATAGTATAAATATAAAAGCCACACTATCAACACAAGCAGGTCACCTTGGCAGGTAGACTTGCTTTTTCAGTCAGGCACAAGTGTATACTTCTACTAGACAAAGAACAATTTAATCAATATTATTGCCATATAGTGACCATATAGTGACCATATAGTGATCAGATGCCAGATCTACACAGGTGGTCTGCAGAGTATTACGACACTGAAAACTATGTAACAGAATACAGTATTAACAAAACGCAGTCAGAGCCAGATTACACAGTTATATCCAGTGACTTACACAGGATGTGCTCCTTAAACTATTCTCTTTCCTTTTCTTCTCCATCCAGCCCAAACCACCTAATAACTTATCTTAATTCATTTAGACTCCATACAAGAAATTTTAAAACTTAAGAAATTCACACATTAGACTAGACCCCTAAATGAATAAGACCCCTTACCAGACTCCCTAAATTAATTCTTATACGAGACAAGAATCCTAAATTTATTCAGTCCCCAGACTTCCTAATTTGATTCATATCCTGGACCAGACCCCTAAATTAGACCACAGACCAGACCCTTTAAATTAATTCAGACCAGACTCCCTAAATTAAAGGGATTCTGTGGTAATTGCAAGTTATCACTCGTCCATAGTATAGGGCATAAATGTCTCATTGGTGGGGGTGCAACTGCTGGCACCCTCACCAATCAGAAGAATGGGAATTCCATATTTCCCTGTGTGAATTTAACAGAATGCTACAGTTTAATTAATTTCTATGGGACTGTTGATTAGAAACCAATTACAGCATTCAGATATCTCTGGCAGTATGCATGTGCCACCTATCGCTCCCTACATAGGAGGTAGACATGAGCAAAGTTTTCAAAAATTCGATTCAGCAACTTAGCCGAATTTTCCGATATGATTCTCTTCAATCCGAATTAAGTCGCGGCTAATAAACAGCTATTTCCTGTCTGCAGAGAGCTGGGGTGGGCAGCAAAATGGCGGAAGCCATTGGATGCCGCAGTCATGTCTCTCTCTCTCTCTCTCTCTCTCCAGCACGGACAACTTTTATTCATGTGGAAGGATCTGCTAACAAGCAAAGACACGCCTACTCAATCACATCACTAGAGAATATCTTGTGACCGTCTGATGTCACAAAGGTCCTTACTAAATATTCGTTACCGCGAAGCAGCAGGAAATTCGGATTCCATGCGAATCGAAGATTTCCTGAAATTTGGATCGAAATCTACTTCTGCAGCTTCGATTCGCTCATCTCTAATAGTAGGCATATCGGACCCCCATTCTAGTGATCAGTGGGGGGTCACAACAGTCAGATCGCCACTGATCTTACAGTTGTCGGGGGTTAAGTTCCCCCGGGATGGATGTCACCGTAATCCTAATTAAATATAGAACAGGTACGAGCTCGGGAAAACAAACTACAGACACACCCAGGAGTCTAGTAAGAATGATTTTGTTTATTGTATAGTTCATACAAGTTTTAAAGGCAAGTTGGTTACACAACAGTCATGTGACCAATGTACATATTTGGTCTTTCCGGTTCCGCTGCTAGGCAGATTCACAGTTTCTCATAATATGTGTTACTTCTCATTACTTATCTGTATGTTTTCTTTTAACTTTCTTGAGAACAGCAAGACCTTGAATGCTATCTCAGACTTAGTGTCTGCAAAAGCTCTAAATTGTGCTGACTGTCTGCAAAACATGTCACTCTGTGTATAGAGTATATAACATATAATACAAGTTATACTTTTTTTTAACCCTTACAATTCCCCCATTTTAGGAATTTATTTTTAATCCAATTCAATGAATACCTTCACACTGTTTGTGTGCCATCTATGATGGATTCTCCATTGAAGAGGTTAAAAATAACATCCTATCTTACATATTGGTTAACTGTATTCCATTTCCTTCTCAGCGCTTCAACTTTCTTGCAATGTGAAGCGTGTATCCAGGTAGTTTTTCCCTCCAACTTTACTGAGGTGGCAGTTGTCAGCAATATCTGGAAGGGGCCATTATATCTGGGTTCAAGAGATTTCCTGGAGTGTCTTTTCACGACTACCCAATCACCAGGCTGCAAGCTATGTGTTCCTGAAAAATCAGAAAGTTCTGGAATAGAAGAGAACACTTGTTTATGTGTTTCTTTTCAGTTTTTGACACAAATTTTGTACATAGCTGGCAATACTGTCATAGTTAAGCTGTAATGTCTGAGAGAAGTACAATCCTGTTTTGGATGCACTTCCAAACAATATTTCAAATGGTGACAACCCTGTCCTCCTGTTAGGAGTAGTTCTTACTGAATATAAGGCTAGAAACAGGCATTCAGGCCAGGGCTTTCCTGTCTCAGCCATGGCTTTCTGAATCTTCAACTTGATTGTACCATTCAACCTTTCCACTTTGCCTGAACTCTGAGGATGGTAGGGTGTGTGGAAAGCTTGCTCAATCCCTAGTGCAGACATTATTTCTTTCATTATTTCACCTGTGATATGTGTACCTCTGTCAGACTCAATCACCTCGGGCACTCCAAACCTACACACAAGCTCAGACATCAGTTTCTTGGCAGTTACTTGTGCAGTTGCTTTGCTCACAGGGTAGGACTCAGGCCATCCTGAAAACAAATCCACACAGACCAATACATACTCGTATGTTCCAGACTTAGGCAACTGTATGTAATCTATCTGTATCCTCTGAAATGGGTACAGGGATTTTGGTGTACACTTGGTGGGTGTTTTAACTACCTGTCCTGGATTGTGTAGAGCACATATGTGACATGCTTTTACGTGATTACTAGCAGCTCTTCCAAAACCTGGGGCAAACCATAATTTACCCACTAATGACTCCATGGCATTTCGAGAGGCATGCACCTTACCGTGGGCCAAGCCAGCCATCTGGGGGTAGACTGCTGTGGGCAGACATAATTGATCCCCCATTTTCCACATACCATCACCTTCTGTAGCACCTGCTTTCTTCCATCTTTCAGTTTCCACACTGGTACCCTTTGAGTACAGCCCTTTTGGGTCTGCTAGGTCAATGTCCATTTTGCTCACCTGGTTGGGACCCCTTCTGGCCAGTAGTGCTGCAGCCTTGGCTGCTCTGTCAGCTCTCTCATTTCCACGGCTTTCAGGGTCCCTTCCTTTTGCGTGAGCTCTGACTTTCACAATTGCCAGCTGCTTTGGGAGCAGTATGGCCTCCATCAGTCGACTTACTACATCTCCATTCTTAATTGGCTTGCCCTGGGCCGTTAGGAAGTTCCTTGACCTCCATATCGGACCATAATCATGCGCAATGCCAAAAGCATACCTGGAGTCAGTGTATATGTTGGCTGTTCTACCTTTGGCTATCTTACAAGTCTCCATAAGGGCTTTAAGCTCAGCTTCTTGGGCTGACATGTGTGGTGGAAGAGCTTCTTGGACTATGATGTCATGTTCAGTGACTACAGCATATCCTGTAACAAATTTGCCTTCATCTGTTAGATACCTTGAGCCGTCCACAAACATCTCATAATCAGGATTTTGTAATGGCACATCCGTGACATGGTCAAATCCCACTGTTTCCTGTGACATAAGAGCCACACAATCGTGTTCATGCTGGCTGTCAAACAGTTCTTCTTCAGAGAGAGAGAGAGTTTAAAAATAAAAATAACTCATCTTCCACTCCCCCTTTTGAATCATGAACTCCTACAGGAAGAAGAGTTGCAGGATTCAAAGTTAAACAGCGTTGAAAAGAGATGTTTGAGGAGGACTGCAGAGCAAATTCCATTTTGCACTGCCGTGCCAAAGAAAGGTGACGTCTGTCTACCTGTGTGAGGATAACATGGATGTCATGAGGTGTATACACAACCAATAAATGATCTAAGACAATGTCTGAGCTCTTGTCAAGCAACGCTTGTACCGAGAGGACAACCTGCACACAGGAGGGTGTCCCCCTGGCTTACAGCGTCTAACCGTGAGCTGTAATAGGCCACCGGGCGTTTCTTACCCCCGTGTTGTTGTGTGAGAACTGCAGTTGCGTGTCCCATCATCTCCGTCACGTAGAGCTGAAAAGGTTTCTGATAATCAGGTAGGCCTAAGGCCGGAGCACTGACTATCTGCAACTTCAGCTGGTAAAACGCATCCAAGGCCTCAGATGTAAGACTGAATGGTTTTGAGGAGAGGCAGTCATACAGAGGTTGCATGGTCAGAGATGCAGATCTGATCCATGGCCTACAGTAGAATACCAATCCCAAAAAGGTACGTAGCTGAGCATGAGAGGTTGGCACCTGCATGTCTCTCACCACCTTGGTCCTCTCATCAGACAGGTGCTTGGTACCCTGGCCAAGACAGTGTCCCAGAAACAACACTTTTTGTTCGCAAAATTGCAACTTATCCTTGCTGGCCTTGCAGCCGTTCTGGCAGAGGAAACACAACAGGCTGATGGTCGCTGCTTCACAGGTTGATTTGTCTGGAGCATAAAGAAGAAGATCATCAACATATTGTAATAAAACAACATCATCATGTGGAAAATACCAAGTACTCATGATTAGTGTGAGACACCTATCCAGTAGGGATAGCTGATAACAGGGTGTGTGGATTGGGCACTACAGGTGTTTCAAGTAATGTCACTTTGTTTAATTCCCTGAGATCATGAACCATACGGTATGTGTCTGGTTCTCCCTTTTTGCTCTTCTTTTTAACTGGGAAAATAGGAGTGTTTGCTACAGAAGTGCATTCCTTCAATGCCTCTGCCTTTACTAATTCCACTATTGTTACTGCATCTTCTTGGGCATGAGTCAGAGGATATTGTTTAATCCTAGGTGGCTGAGCTCCAGGTTTCAGGGTTACCATAACAGGGGGTACATCCAATTTACCTAAATCTGTTTTCCCAGTTGCCCATAATGCTGTTGGCACTTGGGATAACAGTACATTTTCTTCTTCAGTAATGACAAAAATACAACTTGGTGTACTCAATTCGGCAGATAACAAGCATAGAATCTCATGATTGGTATGTGTGACTTTTACATATGCTTCCCCTGATGGATGCAGCATGATGTTACAACCTAATGCTCCCATCACATCTGTACCAAGAATGTTATCTGATGTGTCAGAGACTAAGTACCTAGTGAGTATCCTGCAACCCTGAAATGGGGTTTCTACAGGATCAGTTTGATCTAAAGCATCCATCGTTTTAGTGAGAAGTCTTCCATAATAAGCTTCCACTGATTCTTCTTTCTCTCTTTTAGCAGATACCTTACTTCAGGTGATAACAGGCAAGACAATAAATTCACATAACATAGTACAAGACATAATTTCCTATGTTTGAGTATTTTCTTGAATATTTTACACATATATATTACACAATATTATACACATATATATTGTCATTGTACCTTACTTTTCCATTTAACCTTAGGCTAACACTTTTATCAAAATATTTTCCCTTTGGGCATAAATAGTCATCATACCCAGGCTGCGGACCCCGGAGGCCCAAAGCCAAGTTTCACTTTGTAATAATTGACATGTAACATTATTGGGTAACACAGCATCATGTTTAGCTTGTGATTTTCTGCGTGCCCATCACATCAGATACAACGTCCTTGGAGCTACTTGGCAGTCAATTAATGTTTTGGTTATTCCCTGCAGAACATCTGCACAGCGCTACAACAGAATACAGGAATACAATTCAAGCAGATAGCAGTTAATACTGACACCAAAATTACATATTACTATTTTTGTACAATTTTAAAATATTTCCCAAACCCCACCTTTTGTCATTACCACAGGTGTTCAAAACCCCTGAGTTGTACTTCAGGTTACCTTAAGGGCAAACTGCCAGACTTTAGAATTTTCTTCACTGGATTCCAACCAAAAGTTGAACCCCTGTGGAACATCACAATATCCTAGTTTCTTCTTTTTAGGGGACATTTCCTGAAAGCGGATTTAATTTTACAAAAAGCATAAAAGTTGAATCCTGGCATTGATATAAACAGAATGAATATTACAAATACAGGTTGACATATATATATATATATATATATATATATATATATATATATATATATATATAATACATAATCCAATAAACATCATACCGATGGTGGACAGTATTTCTCTTTGCACTATATCAGATTCTCTGAGTATTTTGTTAAAGTAAGTAATATTTCATACAGAACTGGGAGATAAGATGGGTTATATTAAACAATAATACTGAGAAGGGTGATGTCTCCCTTCAAGCCTGATTCTCGGAGTGAGGTGGGGGTGATTCATTATTTCCTAAACTATCATCCCCTTATCCTATTCTATTGCTTCCTTCTATCAGGGCATATATGCCTCTTTGCAACTTATTGTCCTGAATCAATCCCGCATGATCTAATCTCCACTGATCCCAAAACTTACTGTCTACCAACCCAGTTTTGTGTATTCCTGCCTTTTTCAGAATTTTCTTTACCTGTGTGGCTACTTCTTTCCCTTCCCCTATCTCTATTAGTTCAAATAGGGTGTACCATATCTTAGAGGGTCCCATCCCCATCTTGGCTGGTAGCTAATCAGCCGATGAGTCTCTCACTCCTCTAGGGCAACCTTGAAACAATAGAGGGTCACTTATGACTACTTAGTGAGAACTCCCAAACAGACTCTTCTGTTTTCTATGAACTACTTGTGCAAGTTCAGGAGTAGTGCTCAGGGCAATGCCTAATGGCTGCCACAGACTCAACTTTCTGTCTGTGTCCCCTTACCAAAACACTCCTGAATTATTGCACGCACTTCGCGCGGATTCTACTAAGTACTTCGTGCTACTACTCAGGTCCCATTCGACCTTGACCGTCCAGACACGGCTGGAGGCTAGTGTTCCAAAACAAGGACTTTTCAATCACTCAGTGCTTCTCAGTTCCGAACCTTGTCCGCAACTCTAGGGGTTAAAAACAGAGAACTTTTCCCCGTTTCTTGCAGCCTTATATATCTTATAACACAGGTAAGATACAAACATCAATAGGAAGACAGACAGCAAAGAAAGCAATTTCTACATCATTTACAGGTGACATGTCCCTTATTAAGTTCTTCCGTACTATTTAATTGGCGTCGAGATGTCATAAAAACATGCAGCAGCTTACCTCACTCATCGATACAGAGAATAGACACACAGGAACCTCAGATATACTAATTGGCAAAATCAAAGGCTTACCTCACAGTACTGTTTTATCTATCTGAGGTCCTCTGGTCCCGTCCTCAGGTCGATCGGTGAGTGGGTCGGCACTCTATCAGCTGCACATCAGACGATCTCGTCGCCCCACGTTGATGAGCCAATTTCTGTCGGGGGTTAAGTTCCCCCGGGATGGATGTCACCGTAATCCTAATTAAATATAGAACAGGTACGAGCTCGGGAAAACAAACTACAGACACGCCCAGGAGTCTAGTAAGAATGATTTCGTTTATTGTATAGTTCATACAAGTTTTAAAGGCAAGTTGGTTACACAACAGTCATGTGACCAATGTACATATTTGGTATTTCCGGTTCCGCTGCTAGGCAGATTCACAGTTTCTCATAATATGTGTTACTTCTCATTACTTATCTGTATGTTTTCTTTTAACTTTCTTGAGAACAGCAAGACCTTGAATGCTATCTCAGACTTAGTGTCTGCAAAAGCTCTAAATTGTGCTGACTGTCTGCATAACATTTCACTCTGTGTATAGAGTATATAACATATAATACAAGTTATACTTTTTTTAACCCTTACACAGTTATTCACAACCCTGTGCATAGGAGATAACTTGTAACTACCTGAATTGCCCTTACTCAATCTCACCCCCCAGAAACAGGCCTTTAAATTCATTCAGCCCCATACAAGACTCTTTAAATAGTCTAACACCAAATTAGATGCCTAATTTAATCATTCCTCAATCCAGGCCCTCAAAATTTATCAGAGCACAGACTAGGTCCCCTAAATTAATTAACCCCAGACAAGACCTCTTAAATCAGGCTTTAGACCAGACCCCTATACTTACCCAAAAGCTCTGGGGAGATGCTGCACTGGGACCTTACATTGTCCAGTATAAAGATGCTGTATGTGCTTCTGTACATACACTCTGATGTTGGATAGTATCATGATTCAGTGTGATGCCAGATATTAAGAGGAGCCATGAGGGAAAGTATATTCATGCCCCCTAAAGTGACACTGCTTCTGTGCTGCCCACCTGGTTTGCTTCCACATAAGAACTCGTAGATGAACAGCAGTGACAAATTCTGAAAGATTATTGGTCTCCCTAGACGACCCCTAGACTTAAGATAGGCCCTAACTATTAGATTGATGAGAGTGTGACTCTCAGACCACCTGCTGATATGTAGTTTAAGGGGACCATGGAATGAACTTGAATGGGATAAAGTTGTAACACCCAATGTAACCACTACAAAAAGTACAGTCTTCTGCAATACAGTGTAATGCAAGCAATGAAAAAGCCACAGAGCTCACCCAAAGACCATGGTCTGTACAAACACCTGACTGGCGGGGTCCCGGGAGCTGGACCATTGTATATAAAATATTTGGAAGCCAGCTTTTGATACAGACCACTATACTACACAGCAACTGTGTCTGAATTATAGCTATAGAATTGTTATTGCATGTTCTTTAATGCCTACTGTGAGGAAATAGCAGAAAAACTCCTACATATTCCCATGAAAGAAAACTTAACAAATCCTCCCAGCAGAGGAAGAACATAAAAGGGAATAGAAGATAATACAGCAGACAAGAAGATGTCTTAGCATCATCTGCTCGCTGGTGAGTCACTTAGAAATCCGTAGCCTTTTATCAATCAGCTACAAAGTGGATTGGACAGTAGTGCTTTTATCTTCCTGCCATCCCTCACAGCAAATGTGCCAATGCGAAAAGTAGTATTGATATAGACAAGTCCAATTTTCCCACGTTCTTCTGTGTAATTCATTTATATGTTCTGATTCATATTTGCTTTACATCATCGTAAGGCAAGAGAAGTGTTCTGGCAGTGAAGATCTTCTCTGCATAAGCTTGTAACTGTAATGTACTTGACACATTTTTATTTCTGTGGTTACAAATTTTCTTTTCTGAAAAAAATTATAAATCAGGGTTTGTTGCACAGGAGATCATAGCGTTGTAGTCTAGCTTTATCTAACTAGGACTATCGAATTTAATTCAACATCAACATGCAATTTGGGAATTCTACTTATGGCTTCCCATAAACCTCCTTAGGTAATTTGCTTTCCTTCAAATGACAGGTGTGCAATGTTTGTGCTGTTGTTTTTTATGTTATAATTCTGTGTTAATATGTTGCACTACCATCAGGGTTTTTGCCACAATATTCCTAAACTTGTGAACACCGCCTAAACAGGAAATTGATTTTTCAATTTCCGATTTACGTTTTTGACTCCCTGCCTTCCAAACCCCATAACTTTTTTATTTTTCTGTTCACTGAGCCATATAAAGGCTTAATGTTTGTGGGACAAATTGACTTACCCTGTTTCCCCAAAAATAAGACCTACCCCGAAAATAAGCCCTAGCATGATTTTTCAGGATTCTTGGAGTATGCTTTAAATATAATCCCTACTCCAAAAATATGCCCTAATTACAGTTCATTAATAATAGTGACCAGGCAGCTATACATGCAAAAAAGTAAATAGAATACAGCAGGACAGATACAATAGACATTTTTACATGTCTCACAAGGGGACTTGAAGCTGGAATCTCAGATCCTCAGTGCAATGTACTGCAACACATACTGTAGTATTGCAGAACATCGCACAGTAGTTCCTATTGGAACTATGCATAAGTAGTCAGGAGGCCATTGCCCGGCCTCCTGGCTGCCATGGCAACCCCTCGGAACCCACGATCTTACCACCGTACCCCTTGAATTTCATGATCGCTATTGATCACGGCATCCAGGGGGTTAATCCACCGGAGTCGGAGTATCTTCCGACTGCGGCAGCTGGTCCCCTACCTCGGCTGTGTAACACAGCTGAGAGCCGGAAGTAATGCTACTTTTGTGACCATGGCATTACAGCGCCATACCATTACGGCGCTGAATGCTAACTATACGCACAGCACAACGAAATAGTATGCTGCAGAGTGGGAAGGGGTTAATAATCAGGTTGTCACAGGAGGTATTCAGCAGAATCTGGTCGGGACATCACACGTAGGGCCTTAGCCTTAATGAATTTTTGGTGATGTTTAATTTTCCATATTATTATCTATATTTAAAAAAAAAAAATCCTAAAAATCCTTCAATTCCAACTCTTGCCAACATGCCTAAAATAGTTTGTGACTTCCTGTCTCCTGCAGATGGATCAAGGGCCATAAACATAATGGTTTGGAGCAGACTGAATTGACTTCTATGGGAGTGCTTTATAGGCATGCTCTGTGACCTCTGCAGAGGTCATTGCACAGAGGGAACGAGTAGATAAACTGTGAAATTACATATTGTGACTGGTGGTTTCTGTGTCATATCTATTTAAACATGATATCTATGATCATCTGTGTGCTGATAAGTGAGGTCTCTGCTGCAAAGATATCTACTAAAAAAAAACTGTAAGTCTCAGCATAATACTTGATAGAGGCCAGAGTGAGAACTGCAGAATATTTAGGATATAGCGCAGGCGGCGATACAATGACGTCATCGTGCCTCCTACGCTGACACGCAGACGTCGCGGACAAGAAGAGGAGGCGGCGGCTCCATCAAGGCATCGCAGGTAGGTGTGGATAACTTTTTTTATATATATATATATATATATATATATATATAGGCCGTAACCTGCAGGAGTAACCCCAGCAGGTAACGGCCTATTTATTTACCTACCCCGCTTCTGCTGGTGGCCGGCTCCGCTTCCTCTTCTGCTATGGGACGCAGAAGGCGAAGTGGATGCCGCTGGGCCTCAAATACTACTATTATTATACCCCGTGGTATTTTCAGACCCCAGTGTATAATAATCGGAGACCCAGTGGAGGTGAGGGAACATAAACTCAATACTCACCTCCTGCGATCCAATGTTACTCCGAGCAGGCTTGGGCCCTCTGGTGACGTCATGAGGTTGCGTCGCCGGCCTGATCATGTGACGTGTGTGCGCAATTAAACAGGGCCGAAAGCTGCAGGGAGTGCATCGGTGTCCAGGATAGGTAAGTAACACTGGTTTTTATGTTTGTTACCTCCCCTGGGCCTCCGATCATTATACTCGGGGGTCTTTTCAGACCCCCGAGTATAATAATAGTTCATGGATGAGGCATAATACCGTGTGCAGGGGCCACTGTGGAGCATAATACCGAGTGCAGGGGCCACTATAGAGCATAATACCGAGTGCAGGGGCTGCTATGGAGCATAATACCGTGTGCAGGGGCCACTATGGAGCATAATACCATGTGCAGGGGCCACTATGGAGCATAATACCGTGTGCAGGGGCCAATATGGAGCATAGTACCGTGTGCAGGGGTCACTATGGTGCATAATACCTGTGCAGGGACCACTATGGAGCATAATATCGTGTGCAGGGGCCGCTGCGAGGCATAATACAGTGTGCAGGGGCCACTATGGAACATAATACCGTGTGCAGGGGCCACTACGAGGCATAATACAGTGTGCAGGGGCCGCTGCGGGCCGTAATACTGTGTGCAGGGGCTGCTGTGGAACATTAGAGTGTGTGTAAATGGGGCGTTATAAACAGGGGCTATGGCGTGTGTTTATATCACACGCTGTCTGTTTATAGTGACCGTGTTATGTAATTCCAGCCTTGTCACATAGACGTGTATAGGACGAGGCTGTAGTTACATTACATGGCCACTATAAGATAAATGACACTATGTAAACAGAGAAGCGGTCATGGTGCTTACACAGGTACCAGGGTTCATTCAAACAGCTGATCAGTATGGGTCCTGGGTTTTTGAGCCCCACTGATTAGTTTATTAATGATCTGGAAAACCTTTTAATTAGTTAACACCTGGGGCATATTAATAAGGGGCACTATTTATACAGGGTACACACAGACATTATTAATATAAAGATGCACTTGGGGGTATTATTCATTATGGGGGGTTATAGCATATATTTTATAATTGGGGTAGCATCAGGATGTGTGTGCAGGTGAGGACAATGTGGGTTGGATGCCTGGAAAAGTGAGGATCCAAAGATGTATGTGCTGCAAACTTTACAGAGACAAGTCACAGCTGGAAGAAGTGGTCATGGCGGTCCAGAGGGAAGAGAAGGGAAATGTGAAGGATTAGTCAGAGACGTCACCTGTAAGTCACAAAATGTTACTGCCCTGTATTCACCTAAATGATAGAGGATAAATACCTGAGTGATGGGGGTCTGTCTGCTGAGACCCCCACTGAGCCTGAGAATTGGGGGTTTTTTCCCCACTGGGTGGGAATACAGCCTGACCGCAGACATATATATAGGTGTGTCATTTGGTGGATGGACGAACCCGCGTGGCTCTCATTCACTTCAATGGGAGTGCCAAAGATAGCTGAAGTCCAGTACTCAGCTATCTGCGGCGCTCCTATTATAGAGAATGGGGTCCACGTGGGCTCGTCCATCCGCTAAGCAGTAGATGTGTGAAGTTATTGTCATTGTTAATACCGTGTTGTTGATCTGATACTGAAGTAATATAGGAAGAATAATTTTTAAAAACTGTTTTATAGCTTTGTGTATTGTGTATATTGTGCGACGATAACAGCGTGTGAAGCTAATAGCATGGAAACGCAATTTTTATTTTTTGGGGGGTGCGTCTTTCTATAGTCCACCTGAGGCAGCAAAGAGGCTAGGTTCACCACTGGTCACCTGTTGTTATTTACTGTAGATCTATATGTTTATTACAACTACATTTGTATTTCCATTCCACTCTATGTAATAAAAGCTGCAATATTTAAAGAATGTACCATCTAAATTTTATAGTGAAGGGTCTGTAACATCAAGCTACAAAAAAGCTCATGACCTCTGAATGATCAGAACCCACTTGCAACGTTATTAAGGGGGTCTTGAATCGGACCTTAACCATGGCCAGTGGGGCAAAATCCGCTCCAGTAACCGCCAGAGGAGTGTCAAGTGGCAAAAGCTCAATGCCTAAAGCTGAGACAAACGAGAATGTGACAAAGTTTGCCACAGACCCAGAGTCAACTAAGGCCTGGCCAGAAACAGATCTGTCCCCAGAGGACAGAGACACTGATAACAACATCTTATTGTTACTACTGGCAAATACCTGGTTGCCTGAGTGGTTCTTCCGACTACCACTCAGGCACTGAAGCTTTTCCCCTGGTGTGTGGGGTCTGATGGAACAGTCTCGTATGATATGCCCTGAAGTACCACAGTACAGGCAGAGGTTATTCCGGAGACGATGCTCTCGTCGAGTCTTGGCGTCCATAGCTCTCAGTTGCATGGGTTCCTCTCCAGGAGTCATGGGAGAAATAACAGGTTTTTCAGGAGAGAGAGGGGGAGAGACAGAAAACTTGGAAGAAGCAGACCCTATTCTCTCTTTAACATTTTCCCGGATCCTACGGTCAATACGGACAGCCAAAGTCATAGCCTGCTTAAGAGTAGGGGGATCTGGGTGACCAACCCAGACCTCCTTAACACGGTCACAATGGCCTTGTTTAAAGTGGGCCTTTAGATCTGACTCACACCAACCTGCAGTTCCACTGCACTTGCAAAATTCTGAGCAGTACTCCTCAGCAGAGCGTTTGCCCTGCCGCATAGTGAGGCGTTGCGATTCTGCAAGTCCAATGTGGTCTTGCTCAGCATATATAGACCCCAGGGACAAGAAAATTTTTTCAAAGTTAATCCACTCCTCCGCCCCTGGAGGGAGTTTAAGGGCCCAAGCTTGTGGATCCCCCTGTAGGAGGGATATAACTACTCCAACCATTTGGGCCTGGGATTCATGTGGATTAATCCGAAAATACAGGCGACAGGACTCCCGGAAAGTCTCAAATTTTTCACGATCCCCTGAAAAACGATCCGGGAGTAACATCTTAACCCTGAAAGGGGCAGAAACAACCAGAGATGCTGAAGCAGCATCAGTAAGGGTCTGCACCTGTTTAGCAAGCTCAGCTACCAGGCTTGCCAAACCTTCCAACTTGGCCGCAAGGACCTGAATAGGATCCATGCTGACTCTATGGGAAGCAATGGCAGAATGTATTGGCCGGTTATTCTGTAAGGGTCTTGCCAGATGTAGCAATACCTTACACTACTGCAGCGGTCTGGGAGGAAGGACAGAGACAAGTGAGCCCTAATCTCACCCCAGCCACTGTCCCTTCCTATTGCCTCAGTTACCCTAAACGGTAAAAACAACTAGAAGACAAGCCCTACACTGGGTAAGTGACACACAGAACAGAACAAGACAAAACAAACACAGAAGCAGAGTGAGCAAGCCAAGGGGTCGGTAACAAATAAGCAATGCAGTACAGAATCAAAATCCAAGAGAATAGTCAAAAGGCAAGCCAAAGGGTCAGAGAATCAGGTAATAAAGTAGCAAGGGATATAACAAGGAGAGCAGGCAAAGACAGTGCAATAACCGGCGACTTGCTGAGAAAGTGACATCCTGTATATAGAAATTCTGGGCCCAGCCCCAGACCTGATAGGTACACAGGCTGTCAATCACACAGGCCAGGAAAAGATTAACTCTATGCAGTCCAGAGAGAAATGCTCAGAACACGGGTGTGGCTGGAAATCCATTACATAGTCTAGGACCATGTTCAGACTGAGCAACAAGAAACCTACACAAGGAATCAAACCGAACACGCCTCCTTCGCCACAGCGTGCAAGCGGAGGGTGGCGCCAAGACCCGAACAGGCAGAGACGTTACACTGAGTCATTATATATTTATTACATAAGAATAACCCAGTCATTATTTTTATCTGTAAATATAGATTTCATGTTCTAGTACTATAAAAAATAAAAGCATTTTCACACATCCACTTCATCATTTCTATGTCACAAAACATAAAACAGAGATTAAAGAGGTTGTCAGCTGGAATAGGAGATGAGCTGCAATAACTCAGTTTGGTCACTGCTTCTGGCTCTGTACACCATGTTGATCCAGGGGCCACAGTGGTTGATTGGTGGCGGTGTTGTGTGTTGTACCCCTATGTATTTATTAGCATATTTAATAAGGATAGGCCATTAATATCTGGTCAGAGACATCTTTAAGTTCCTAATTTCAAACCTGTTAATCATATCATCACCATATAATATTACAGGCACAACATTTTGCTAAAACTGATGCTAAAATAATAATAAAATTGGCTTCCTGACACAAGCTAAAAATCTAGACCTAAAATACCAGCATATTTCAAGATACACTGTGGTATTATTTGTTATTAACCATGGCAGATTTTCAAATGTGATAAAAATGAGCCAGGTATCATAGATAACAATGTCCAGGGTTTTTTTTTTCTAAAAATTGTGAATGCTTAAAAAAACAAAGGTCCCAATAGCCGATGAGTTAGGACGCGCATGTGAGAGCTCCAGCTCCCACCAACACTTTCTAGCGGCCTTCTCCCTGTGTGAGCCCCACTACACACCGCCGTGATGGCGCAAAAGAAGATCAGAAGAACGGAGAATCACCTGGGGCCGTCAGCCTCCTCTATCTCAGGATGCCTTCCTGCAGCCTGACCTGCTGCCAAGTGTCGCACACGTGGAACACAGGAGGATGCGTCCCAGGCCTCCTACGCACACTGCTCCAACCAGAGTAATTACCCCCCACAGCGGAACTGTGCACAAAATAACTCTGCTCCCGAGGGGGGCCTGCAAAAGGATGCCTCTCCAGGCATGAAGGGACTCAAACAGTGTCCTCCCGGCCTCATTTCCTGCCTCATCCGCCAGTGAACTTGTGCAGCTTTCCGATGGGTTAGAAGTCTCCAACTGGCTACACCCAGGATGTGGGATGAGGGATGCCCAGACTGTGATGATGATGGGGTGTCTTTACTCCACTCCAAATAAGTAATATACTTTACCTTACCCAATGTATGGATCTGGGGACAGTACACAATGAAGTCCCAAATACCTGTATATTAATGGGTCCCAGATTACAGCTTCTAGAGAAGCACAAATTCTATCCTCCTTGTAAGCACACTCACAGTCTTGTGAAGTAAATAGTTGACTATTCTCTGTCTCAGGGCTGTCTTTAGATGGATGTGGGCTCTTGTATTCACCTCTGCCTCCAGGGATGTTGAGAGCACATCAGCGTTCTTGGCACAATGCCAGCGCACACTGAAACTAAGACTCTAATGGTTCTCTGGAGAAATAGGGTCTCCAAACCCAATCCAATGGCCTGTGATTGGCCAGGGCTGTACCAAGCCTAAAGATGGTAAAGGGGTAGCCAACATTAGGAACAAACCACAGGGAAAAACACAATAGGGGAAGATGCAAACACAAAATACACATATTTACAACCAGAGCCATATAAAATAAAAGACATAGAAGCAGTGTCACACTGGAATGCTGCACTGCCACAGCCTAAAACTCACTGCTACCCTGCCCAAATGCTCCAGGGCCCTTTCCCCATCCTGGTTTACCTTTGATGGAAATGCTGGGGACATTGCTGACACTCCCTAAATATTACAATTTATCTCTTGGCCTCGCTCTTGGTCTTCCTCTGTTGACTCAGAGCAAGATTGCTAACCCCCCCTTGCTCTAATATGGGTGTCTAGAGTATATATCTGAAACACTTGCCCACTGAGAAGACTTTAAGTCCCCTATTCCTTCCTGAAGTGAAAGACACGTGCTGTATGGCTATTGCTGAAGTCCGCCAGGACTTACAAAAGATATCTCATAGAATGGAAGTATTGGAGGATGACCACAATGCTACCCATCAGTATCAATTACCCAATTGCAATGTACTGTTAATGCCCAGCATGGTGCACTCTGCGACTATCAAAAGCATTTGGAAGACTTAGACAACATTAGACTATGTGGTCTCCTGGAGGCCACTCAGGATGAAGAATTGAGGGTCATCCTAACGGCTATCTTTAATTATCTATTAATTTATCTATTAAATTAGACTGGGCACATAGGGCATTACACCCAAAAGGCTCCTCCCCTTGACCCAAACATATTATTGTTGTGTCACAGATTTTGGGACTAAGGAGAACTTCTTGAGGGACCACAACATCCCATATTGTTGGGGCTTCCCATTTAGCCTCACAGCCAGACACAATAGTGGCTCTGCAACCCTTTGCACCCTGATGGATATTTTTTTTTTTTTTCCTGCTTCTGATACCAAGTTTTGATCACTGACCTATTAAAGATAAACTATCTCCTCATTCATTAACAATTTCACAGACACATTTTATTGGCGATATAAATACCTAAAACTTCACTTTTATTAGTGTTTATCTAAAAATGAATATCCCACAAAACACCCATCAGGGCTAAATATATTAAAATCCCAGAGTTATCTGTGATGGCAGGTTTTATCTTTTCCACTGTGAATACATAAAACTGGTTAAGTGAAGTGTTTTTTTGAGAGGGTGATTTAGCAACTACATCTCTAACCTCTACCTCATTAAAGGCAACATTCATAAATCTCACTAGACTGTATGAAGACTATTCAAGGTGTTGGTGGGAAATCCAATCTTTGGAGAACTATTTAAAACATAATATAATATAGTACCAAGGGAGTTACGGAGTTCCCTTATTCCAGCACCGAGGCTCAAATCTAAAACACTCCAGGATAAATGGGAAGGAGAGATTACAAATAGTTCTTTGAGATCGATGAGAATTTTGTTGGAAGAAGAAAAGATCTTTTTGGGGACATTGGAGTCTGATCTTAATGCTGAGAGGGATAGAGCCAAAACATTATCAGAGCTCTCTGGTTTTGAAGGTAAAGACAGACATCTTCAGCAGGAGATAGATAGATTTAATGGACAGATAAAAGAACGTAAACATTTTCAGTTCCAAAGAGATCTTCAGGAATTTCGGGAGAAAAGGGCCTATACATTGGTGCAGAATACGAGTCTAGTGAGAGGGTCTGAACCATCATCATCAGAGGGAGAGACAACAGACTCTGAGCAGCCAACAGTTAGAGGTAGAGAGTTGTCTCTGAACACAAGGTATCCATCCAGAGGAAATATACGTTCTAGGAGGGGGAGAGGAAGATCTGGACCAAGGGAAGATTTTTTAGGTCAAAATCCCCCTATTCCAAAATATCTCCTAAGAGTAAGGAGGGATTTATAAGTACTGGTGTAATGGATATACAATCGAGAAATGTGGATATGAGGGATGGTTCTAGAAAAAGATCTGTGTTGAAGAGTGGTAAGGAATGTGGGGATGAACTACAGGTTATTAATCTGTCCTCACATACTTTTTCAGAGTCTGAACTGTCACTCCTTAGTAAGGGCTTGTCTTATGTTCCTACAGTGAGATTTGATTCTTTTAGTTGGATAAAGGATATACATCTTTTTGCTAGGAAGTTAAGGTGGAGTAAATATCATAAAAAAATGAATAAGGAAAAATGCTTAGAGATGGGCTTGGAGCAATCTGACTGGGATGGTCTAAAGATAGATCTTATCTTATCTTATGATTGAATCTGAAAGGGATCCCAGTCTTGGTCCATTCACTGATCTAAAATCGATTAATAGAAAGCAAGCTCCTCCGGGAGATTATACCTACATTGATCTCTTTGCACAGTTGGTTTCTGATGATTTGAGACAGTTGGAACAAGAAAAATTTGAATATAGGGTTAATTTGAGTAAAGAGGAATTAAGAGCTTTAGTAACATTGGAGAAGGAAACCGATCTTATTTTGAAGCCCTCTGATAAGGGGGGCAATGTGGTGGCACTGGACAGGTCACATTATCTGGAAGTTTGTTGGGATCTTCTAAAGGACGGGCAGTGCTAGAAGGTTATCTCCAGAGAATGTATTGGCCAATTTACATCTGAATTAAGAGATCTTCTTAATAATGCAGCTGGAGTAGGTCTTATTAGTAAGTCAGAATTAGAATTTTTGTTGCCTCAACATCCAGTAATGGTGTCTTTTTTTTTTTTTTTTAACTGTAATTTTTATTAAAGTATTTTACAATAAAGTATACATTTAAGAGGAAAAACCACAACAGATGAAGCAACACAGTAACAAAATCCTCTGCATACATAGATTACAAAGATCATCAATGAATAAAACAATATCAGACACCAGACAAGGGGAAAAATGTGGAAGGAGGGAAACGGAGAACGGGAGGGGGGAGGACAGTTCGGTTGGAGTCAAAGGCCATGTAAAATAGAGTAGGAGTCCCAGTACGACCATATGGAATTAAAGGCCTCCATAGTGTGGTTCAGAGTAGCTGTCAGAAATTCAAGACTGTGGATGTCCTTCATGCGGGCACACAGTTCAGTCCCTGTGGGAGGGAGTGTCTCCCTCCAGTGATGGGCAATTAGAGTCTTTGCTGCAGTACATAGGTATAAAAACAGCCTAGACGCCCCCTTGCCCAAATGCCTGGGAGGTAGATTGAGCAAGTAGGTCGTAGGATCCAGGGGGACCCCCTGTGTAAAGAGGGCCTCAGTGAGGAGTTGCACCTCTGTCCAAAAAGTACAAATGATGGGGCAAACCCAAAAAATGTGACACATTGTACCCATTGAGGTCTGACAATGCCAACACGAGGAGGGAATATTAGGATTAAGGGTATGAAGCAGTGCAGGCGTGTGATACCAGTGCATGAGGATTTCATATTGGGTCTCACGGAACATAATGCAGGATGAAGATTTGGCAGCTCGGGACTATATGGTCTGCCACTGTCCAGGTGAGACCTGCCTACGCAGAGCCTCCTCCCACCTAGTCATGTATCTGTGTGCTGGGGGAGGTCGCCCCTCAGGGAGGACAAAATCCTATATATATTAGATATAAGTCCCTTTGTAGAGGTGTCAGCACGGCACAGCCTTTCAAAAGTTGTGGGTAGTGAGACTTACTTGGATCCAAGTTGAGCCCGAGCAAAGTGTGTTATTTGTTGATAATGAAACCACTCCGTAGCTGGCAAGTGTAGGGTCGAAGTAAAATAATCAAAGGGCCTGAGCTCCAAGGTCGAGGGGTCGACCATATCCGCGATATGGAACAGACGTAGCCTGCTCCAAGGGTGCACCATAGCAGAAGAGAGTCCCTCCGGGAGGAGCGGGTTATAGAGAAACGAGATCATGGATGAGGAGCGTGAAGCTAAGGCAAATTGCTTAGAGCATGTATTCCAGATTGTCCTCGTAAATTTAATGGGTCCCAATAGGGGAGTAGCAGGCGAGGGGGGGGGAGCGTGACCACAAGAAGGCATTCGAATGCACTGGGGCCAACCAAAGCTTCTCTATTTCAACCCACTTGGTGTATGCCCAGGGTGCTGCCCAAAACGGGAGGGCCCGGAGATGGGCAGCCTAGTAATAATGCAAAAATTGTAAAGTGTGTCACTGCCAAACTCCCCTCAGTCTTACCAGTCAACATCACCGAACGGGGGATACGATGGAGCTTAGCATTCCATATAAACTGGAAAATTGCCTTTTGAAGAGATCTTAATTCGCACCTCGGGACCGCCACTGGGAGTGTTTCGAAATAATAAAGGAGTTTAGGGAGGAGGGTCATCTTGACTGCTGTAATCCACCCAAACAGGGAGATGTGAAGGGGGCGCCATTTATCCAGGAGGGAGCAGAGCTGATTGATAGTTGGCAGAGTACAGGGAGGAATAGACCGTAGAAAGCTGGACACCCAGGTAGTGGAGCGAGTGGTCCCTCCATTGGAAATTATAATTGGTTTTAAGTTTCTGTAAGATATGATCTGAAATGTTAATAGGGAGGGCCTCAGTCTTTGCAGGGTTGACCTTATAGCCTGACATGTTACTGTAATCTTTGAGTGTACTGAGGAGATTCGGGAGGGTGGTATGGAGGTTGGAAAGGGTTAAAAGGACGTCATCTGCAAATAGGGATACCTTGAATTCCCTGTCACGAACCGCAATGCCCATAATATCTGGGTTGGACCTGATCCGGGACGCCAGGGGTTCAATACAGAGGGCAAAAATTAAAGGGGAGAGGGGGCATCCCTGACGAGTCCCATTACGGACACAAACAGAAGAAAAAAGCACCGAGCAGTGCATAGTGCATTATCATTTAGAATGAAAGGAAGAAAAGGTAGAGACAATTTGCTCCTCACCTTTTTAGGTTGTGTTTGATAATACAACCAACTTCAAGAGTATTTAACAAGTGGATATAGGATCGCTGCTGTCACTGTATATCACCCGCAGGAGGAGAGAGGACAATGGAGGTATTTGGACCACTTTACACGGACTGCTCAGATCCAAAGGGTATTAGCAAAAATGATTTATTTCCCAAGGTATGGTACAGTAAGCACACACAACGCGTTTTGGGAACAGCAAGTCCCTTTTTCAAGTGTATCACACTACAATAAAACATCAAACAACAATAAAATCCATAAATACCAATCGAAAATATATGATAAAAAATGAAAAATGAAAAATAAAATAAAAAATATATTGGTACTAACAGTCATTGTGGGAGTATTCAACAAGTATGACTTAATATGTAAAAATTATATAAATAAATAAATAACTAAATAAATAAGAATTAGTGCTCAATAGTTCCAAAGAATACATTAGCAATAGTATAAATTCAAGCAAATAAGTTTAAACAGTGGATTAATGCTATAGATTAAACATCTTTTGATAGTCATAAGCTCAATAGGCAGGTTAATTACATGAAGTAGCATTGATATATAATGATTGATTGCTTAAGGTAACAAAGGAATACTATGATGTGCCTCTGTCATGTAAATAGTACAAAATTAGCATAAACTTACCTCCTTCCAGGAGGAGTTTTAGATCTCACCAGAACTGTTCAAGTTTGAAGTGCCGTTGCATTAGCATATAAATAGCATTCTAAAATTTGTATTGCGCATGCGCGAAAGCGCCAATGCGCACGTGTTCATTGAGGCCAAGGTGTAGATGGCTTCAAAAGGCGTACTGGGCATGCGCGAGGGGTATATACACGCATGCCCAGTTGCTTCATGTTCCGAACTTATGAAATGAGCGGTGAAATCACTCGTTATTCAGAAATTCCTACACCAAATGGATATTTAAGTTTAGGAATGATAAGGGACTGATATAAAAGATGTTTCAGAAGGATTAATAGATTGATTTAATCTGCTGGAATTGATTTAATAGGTGGAAAAATAATGAAAATGAGAGGCTCTCACAGATATATGAAGAGATAGGGAGTTACTATGTTTTCCTTATATGACATTAGCTATAGAATAAATACATAATTAATGGACAGTAATATTAGCACTGTATACAATACACATCCATATAAAAGGAATCCATAAATAAACCCATCTAAAAGCGTATTGTTATATTGCCCCAAGAAGTGCTTAAATGAGGAAAAAAAAATAGACTAAATATTAGTATACAGAACCACAAGAATTATATCTTATAGAGTTCAACATATTAAGTGTGCTCCGTTTTTTAACCGGTTAAGGACTGGGCCTAAAAGTTCCTTATGGACCAGGCCTCATTTTTCAAAACTGACATGTGTCACTTTATATGTCAATAACTTTGAGATGCTATAACTTACACAAGTGATTTTGAGATAGTTTTTTCATGACACATTGTACTTCATGTTAGTGGTAAACATTGATCAACATTTTTGTATTTATTTATAAAAAATTAGGAAATTTGAGGGAAATTTGGAAAAAAATTGCAATTTTCAAAATGTAAAATGCTCTGCTTTTCAGACAGATAGTCATACCACCCAAATACATTAATAAATATTATCTACCATATCTCTGCTTTATATCGTCATCATCTTTTAATCATCCTTTAATTTATTTTGGATGTTAGAAGGTTTACAAGTGTAACAGCGATTTTCCAGATTTACAAGAAAATTTCCCAAACTCATTTTTTAGGGACCACTTCAGTTCTGAAGGGGATTATAAAGGCCTATATATTAGAAACCCCCATAAATCACCCCATTTTCAAAACTGCACCCCTCAAATAATTCAAAACAGCAGTTGGAAAGTTTGTTAACCCTTTAAGCATTTCACAAGAATTAAAACAATATGGAGGTGAAATTTAGATATTTCATTTTTATCCAATAATACATTCATTTATCCCTAAAATTAACACATTCACAAAGGGTTAAAGGAGAAAATGCATCTCACAGTTTGTTGCGCAATTTCTCCCGAGCACAGAAATACCCCACATGTGGGTGTAAAATGATTTTTGGGCACATGGCAGTGCACGAAAAAGAAAGAGCGACACTTGGCATTTAAAAAGCAGATTTTGCTGGAATAGTTTTCAGGTGCCATGTCTCATTTGCAGAGCCCCTAGAGTACCAATACAATGGAAACCCCCTAAAAGTGACCCCATTTTGGAAACTACACCCCTGACAGAATTTATCAAGGGGTATACTGAGCATTTTGACCCCACAGCCGTTTCACAGATTTTATTAACATTGGGATGTGTAAATGAAAAATTACTAAAACATCACTTTATCCCTAAAGTTTTCATTTTCACAAGGGGTTAAAGGAGAAAAGGCAGCTCACAGTTTATTACACAATTGCTCCTGAACACGGCAATACCCCATATGCGATCGTAATTTGCTGCATGGGTACATGGCGGGGCTCGGAATGGAAATGCAGTGACCCAGAGCGGCCACTGAGGGTTAATCTAGGGCCCTCCTGCTCCTGTGGCCATGGACTTCCACCTGGGCGCTGCCAACAGCACTTCCCCTATGTTTCTCTGTCATTTTCTGGGTTCTGAAGTATATTGTGTATTACATGTACTAAATGGTTGATACTGCATTTCCTCCTTAAGAATTTCACATTGCTACCTTAAGTTGGTTCCACCAATCACCAGTCTATCTCCACCCCTACTGCTCTCATCATCCTTTCTGAGCGTTCTTCTTCAATCCAGAAGCTGCAGGTCCCTTCCAGGTCTCAGTTGAGGTGTGGTTTCCAGTTGTACCTTGGGCCAGGAAGCTGTATCCCACCAGGGCAACCGTACTGAAGTGCCTGCACTCCACCAAGGGCCTGTCCAGCCAAGTATCTACTCTAGCCCCGCAAGCTGAGGATTATCTCTTCCAGAACCTTCTACCTGCCTTCCAAAGGTTTCCTTCCGCAGACAGAGAGGATTACACTACTTCTTCTGGGCCTCCCTGCAAGCTGGTAGCCTTTAATGAGTCACTCAGCTACCGCACCCCAAGGACTCTGCGCAAAACCGTAAGTCCATTTTCCCGTGGCGAGCCAAACCACGAAGCCTCACGCTTGTTGTAACCCACAAGGGCTGGAACTCTGTCGTTGCTATTGGCAACCGTCCAACTACTGCCCCCAACATCTGCCTTAAGGGGAATTATAGACTTGGTGCATTGGTGAATCACATACTTGAACGTGCCTTGAACTGCATAAGATTTTGCACTACTTGACAAGCTGTTGAAGCACTGTATTGTTGTAAACTGACTTTTGCACTAAGTAAAGACTTTACCTGGTTATCCTAACTCTGTGTGGTCGATGTTCCTGCACACTGCACCTGGGTAACACAGATGAGTGAAAGGGAGTGGAGAATCAGGGACTACAGCGGGACTACCCCTCGAGCCAAGTGACACTACACTACCCGTTGCCCCTGGTTACCACAGAAAGAGCGCTATTTGGCTTTTGGAGGGCAGATTTTGGTGGAATAGTTTTCAGGTACCATGTCCTATTTGCAGAGCCCCTAAAGTACCAATACAATGGAAACCCCAAAAAGTTACCCCATTTTGGAAACTACACCCCTCACAGAACATATCAAGGTGTATAGTGAGCATTTTGACCCCACAGCCGTTTCACAGATTTTATTAACATTGGGACATGAAAATGAAAAATTACTTTCTTTCCAAAAAACCATCAATTTAGCCCCAAATTTTTCATTTTCACAAGAGGATAAAGGAGAAAAAGCTCCCCAAAGTTTGTTACACAATTTCTCCTGAATACAGAAATGCCCCATATGTGGTTGAAATCTGCTGTTTGGGTACATGGTGGGGCTCAGAATAGAAAGAGCGCTATTTAGCTTTTGGAGGGCAGATTTTGCTGGAATAGTTTTTGGGTGCCATGTCGCATTTGCAGAGCCCCTAAAATACCAGTACAATGGAAACCCCCAAAAAGTGACCCCATTATGGAAACTACACCCCTCAAGGAATTTCTCAAGGGGTATGGTGAGCATTTTGACCCTACAGTTGTTTCACAGATTCTATTAACATTGGAATGTAAAAATTAAAAATTACTTTTTTTTTCCAATAAACCGTCCATTTAGCGACATATTTTTAATTTTTACAAGGGGATAAAGAAGAAAAAAAAACCCACAGTTTGTTACACAATTTCTCCTGAACACAGAAATGCCCCATATGTGGTCGTAAACTGCTGTATGGGTACATGGTGGGGCTCAGAATGGAAAGAGCGCTATTTGGCTTTTGGAGGGCGGATTTTGCTGGAATACATTTCTGGAAAATAAATTATAGCAACACTTGGAGGTAAAAAATGTTCACTGTACCCCTGGATAAATTTCTTCAGGGGTGCAGTTTCCAAAATAGGGTCACGTGTCAGGGGTTTCCTCTTTGCTGGCATTTCAGGAGCTCTGCAAAAGTGTCATGGCATCTAAAAGCTAAACTGTCTAAATCTGTGCTCCAAAAACCAAATAGTGCTCCTTCCCTTCTATGCCCGGCTGTGCCCAAACAGCAGTTTATACCCACATATGACATTATGTACGTTATCCCGGGTACACCAGTGTCATACATGTGGGTATAAACTGCAGTTTGCGCACACAGCAGGGCGCAGAAGGGAAGGAGCGCTATGTGGCTTTTGGAGCGCAGATTCAGATGTTTGGTATCTGGACGCCATGTCATGTTTGCAGAGCCTCTAATGTACCAGAAAAGTGGAATCTCCTAGGCAGTGACCCCATTTTGAAAACTGCACCCCTCAAAGAATTTATCAGGGGGTGTAGTGAGCATTAGTATCCCAGATGTGAATGCACAGCGGATGGTGAACAGTGAATATGTAAGCTGTGCGGAGTACATGGGGAACACGAAATTCCCTACTATATCCCCAGTAGCTCCTATGATTGAGGGGGGGTCACTCTGGGGGTCACTTCTGGTTTATTATCCCTCGTAAGCTCAAAATCTGGTTTGTACCCTGATATAGGCTCGTACCGCTTATACATTCCCTTCCTGCCGCAGCCAGTTGTGTTCTAATGATTTGGTGATTTTGGGGGTTTTTGTCTTCACATTGTACAAGCTGTATTCTATATTTTTCGGATGATGTAGCCATATGAGGGCTGATTTTTTTGCGGTATGATATGCATTTTTTAATGACACCATTTTTTTGGGTGTCTATAACTTATTGAATAAATTATATTAACTCTTTCTGGGTGGATTAAAAAAAAAATATCAATTCTGGAATTGGTTTTTATCTTTTAATTTTTTTGCCGTGTGGCATACAGCATAAGTAACATGTTACCTTTATTCTGCAGGTCAGTACAATTACGGCGATACCTCATTTATATTGTTTTTTTTATGTGTTACTAATTCTGCAGAACAAAAACCCATTTGTGGACATAAATCAATTGTTTTTGCATCACCATCTTCTGAGATGCGTAACATTTTTATTTTTCGGTTGACAGACTTGGTTTAGGGCTTATTTTTTGCGGGAGGACATGCGATTTTTATTGGTATTGTTTTGATGTACATATGAGTTTTTGATCACTTTTTATAGCATTTTTTTTTGTAAGCGAGATAGTCAAAAATCATTACTTCCAGCGTTTTTTTTCCGTTTTTTTTTTTTCGACGTTCACCGTATATGTTAAATATTGTTTCAGTTTTATTGTACAGGTTGTTACGGACGCGGCGATACCAAATATGAGTTGTTTTTATTAACTTTTTTTTTTTATATATAATTCATTTTATATATTCATGTTTGACCGCGGCATCCAAGGGGTTAAAACCTCCGATCGGAACTCAGTTCCGACCGGGGGTTATGGAGTAGGGTGTTAGCTGTCAGTTACAGCTAACACCCTCTCCCGATCCCGGTCACAGGGTCTCTGAAGTGCCGGCCGTAAATTTACTATTGGCCGGACTTCAGAGACCAGGACCGCTGGCCGTAAATTTACGGCCAGTGGTCGTCAACTGGTTAAAATATTTAACACTGTTAAAATCCCGTTATATCTTCCAAGGCTTCATTGAGCCCTTCAGGGGCCAAGGTTTTCATTTTAAATATCCAGAACATTTCTCTCTGTTTCAAAGTGTTGAATCTGCTAGATTTTTTGTATTAACATGATCAATTGGGGTTATCATAAAGCCTGTAAAATCATTCTTATGTTTGAGAGAGGCATGACGGGACACACTATGCTTTTGGAAGCCATTAGTTACATTTGAACGGTGCTTGTTGATTCTCTCACGTAGGCACATTGTAGTTCTTCCTATGTATTGGAGGCCACATGGGCACTCCAATAAGTAAATTACATAGGAGGGAGAGCAGTCCAATCTGTGTGAGAGTTGAAATGTTTCATTAGTGGTATTGCTAGTGATTGAAGTTGTATTGTGTGTTATATTAAGACAACACTTACACTTCTTGTGTCCGCATTTATAGCTGCCTACTGAAATTCCCGAGGAATCAGTGTTTCGGGGTTGTATATTATTGGAATTATCACGTAGACGACTAGGGGCAATCAAATTTTTCAATGTTTTAGCACACCTAAATGTAATTCCAGGTTGAGTTGATAGGCTTTTTTTGAGATAATGGTCATTTTTAAGTATATGCCAGTGTTTCTGTAATATGGTGCGAATATTGTTATAAGCACCATTATAAGTCGTGATGAGGTTACCTTTAAAAGAATCATTGGATTTTACTTTATTTTCATTCCTAGGGGCTAGGCATTGGGCCTGGGATAGTTTGCTGGCTCTAATTTCTTTTTTTTTTATAAATTCTTTATTTTAGAAGTTATACAGAAATAGCAACAAAGATGGCGTGAGCCAAACAAGTGCCTGACTTCAAGGATCAAGGCATAGATCAGCATCCATACATAATAACATGGTACCATGAAATAGATATATTAGAACATCAGCTTCTGCTGATCATATCAGTTGTCAGGGAAAAAAGGGACAGAGGGGGGGAAGGAAGCAGGAGAGATAAGAAAGAGGGAGAGAAAGAAAGACAAGGAGGGGACAAATGTGGGAACCAAGAGTTGACACACAAATGACGAACAGACAAGGACCCCGACCCCTCCATATCGGCTGCGTAAACCTTAAATCAAGGTCTACCCGTCAGATCTTTATAGGCCTGGGATCCCTGAAAGAGAATCCACAGCGTCCAGGCCGCCATAAAGGATTCCCTCGCATCACGAAGGGATGCCGTGAGATCCTCCATGTACTGAATATCCTCCACTTTGCGAACCCAGTGAAGGAGGGAAGGGGGATTAGACGATTTCCATAGCGCTGGGATACACGCCCTAGTGGCATTGATCATGTGCCGTAGGGAGGATTTGCGGTAGGTACGTAGGGGGCAGTCTGAAAGGTGTAGGAGAAAGAAGGCTGGCGTGTTAGGAATGGAAGTTTGGAATATCTGACCTAGCACCCTATGTACTCCCTCCCAAAAGTCTCTCAATATCGAGCACTCCCAGAAAATATGTAAAAGCGTCCCCTCCTCCGAGCCACAACGCCAACAAGCGGGAGAGGAGGACGGGAAGAGTCTGTGTAGTTTAGACGGAACATGGTACCATCTAGTCAGGATTTTATATCCCGCCTCCTGATATCTGCTAGCAATCGAACTCTTGTGGGTAAACTCAAAAATTCTGGAGCACTGTTGGTCAGAGAAGGTCATGGCCAGATCAGCCTCCCATCTGGTTAAGTAGGAAGGTCTGCGGCCCGGAGGAGGGGACACCAGGAGCAAATAGAAATCAGAGAGGGAGTGTCTTAGCAGGCCCCTTCCCATGCAAGTCTCCTCAAACCTCGTGGGCTGTCTGTCATAGCCCGGGGAGTTAGGTAATGAAGAGAGAAAGTGCGTAAGTTGAAAGACCCGCCATGGGCCAAGCGCCGGAAGGTCCGGTGCGGTGAGTAGTTCCCAGTGAGACATCCAGTCACCACCAGAGCGAAAATGTAGGGCCCTCAGTCTGCCCGCCACTCGCCACTGCCGGAATGGCCCTTGAGATAAACCCGCTATAAAGGCAGGGTTTCCCAGGATGGGAAGTAAAGGTGAAGGGGAGGGGGAGATCCGCTCCCTACAAAAGAGCGACCTACATACCCGGAGAGTGGGTCCTATGGTAGGGTGGGGTCTCAGGGCCCCGGGGCGTAGCGAGTCTAACCAGGGAAGCGAGTCCAGGGGGGCGTCAACGAATACGTTTTCCAGGGCGACCCATTGTTTGTAAGGAGCGTGACGGCACCAGTCTAGCACTCTTTGGAGCATGGAGGCCTCGTAATACTTTCGAGGGTCAGGAAGACCCAGACCACCCCATTGTTTAGGTAACGTGAGAGTAGAACGCGCCAGCCTAGCACGCCCACCCTGCCACACGAAGTTGATTAGGTCACTATACAATAACTTAAAAAAACTGGGGGGTATGTGGATCGGTAAAGTATGGAAGAGGTATAACAGACGGGGCATAATATTCATTTTGTATATAGCGCAGCAGCCAAACCATGTGTGTGTACCTATGGACCATCTTTTTAGGTCGGATCTAATAGCCCGCAGAAGGGGGAGGTAATTTTTGTCATAGAGTTCGCCTAGATCCTTGGTTATCATAACCCCTAAGTACTTGATAGCTATTCTCGACCATCTGAAGGGGAAGGAGGTCTCCAGATAGGACTGAATCCCCTGCGGGAGCGAAACATTGAGGGCCTCAGATTTCTGAAAATTAATTTTAAAGTTAGTAAGATGACAGAACTTGCGAAATTCAGACATTGGGGGGGGAGGGATTTGGCCGGATCCTGCAAGAAGAAGAGGAGATCATCTGCATATGCTGCAATTTTCAGGACTCTACTGCCTACCCTTAGGCCACCTATGTCCGGGTTAGATCTGACCTTTCTAAGCAAAGGTTCTAGAGTTAAGTCAAAGATCAGGGGGGAGAGGGGACACCCCTGACGCGTGCCATTCCCTATCGGAAAGGGAGATGAAATAATTCCGTTAACTCTCGTAGAGGCTGATGGATTGAAATACAAGGAAGCAATCCAGGATCTCATAATCGGGCCAAGCCCCACATGATCCAGGACCTCAAATAGATAAGACCAGCTCACTCTATCAAATGCTTTTTCAGCATCAGTAGAGAGAAGACAAAGTGGGAGGTCATGGGTTTTGGCATAGTGTATGGCGTTAATTACCTTTACTGTATTGTCCCTAGCCTCACGTGCGGGGATAAAACCAACTTGATCGGACTGTACTAGGTCAGGCAATAGAGGGTCCAGTCTGGAGGCTATCACCTTAGAAAAGATTTTTAAGTCAACATTAAGGAGTGATATTGGTCTATAACTGGCACACATCGCAGGGTCTTTATCCTCCTTATGTATTACCGCTATATGAGCCCTAGTCATGTCCGGGGGGGAGAGTCGCACCTGCCGACAGAGAATTTAAGGCACGCACCAGGGGGGCCCAACAACTCTAACGAGTATTTTTTATAGTAGGAGGCTGGGAAGCCATCGGGGCCCGGGGCCTTACTAGGCTGCATTGTCTGAAGCGCCTGAGCTAATTCCTCCTTAGTTATAGGTGAGTCAAGAACAGTTTGGGCTTCCGCCGGGAGTCTAGGCATTCCGGAGTCTACTATATACTGTTTCAGAGCAGAGGCCAGGGAGGGGCCATTCAACTCTGGGGGACATGACGGTAGGTTGTAGAGGGTACGGTAAAACCCAGCGAACTCTTCTGCAATACGGTGTGGATCAGTATTGCGCCTTCCCGTCGAATCAGTGATCGAGGGGATATAGTTGCGTGTCTTTTGTTCCCTAAGGGACCTGGCAAGCGTGCGGCTACATCTATTTCCAAATTCATAGAAATGGCGCCGTCCTCTAGCCAAGAGATATTTTGTACGTATATGTAGGCGTTCTCGTAATTTTTTACGAGCTACTAAAAGGGCTGACTGGGTATCTATGTCGTGAGTGCGCTTGTGGGTCTGCTCGAGGGAAACCACGTCGGCAATCAGCGCGGCTATCTCTCGAGACCTCTCCTTTTTGATGCTGGACCAATGCTGCACCAGCACCCCCCTAACCACACATTTGTGAGCGGCCCATAGTGTCAGGGGAGACACCTCCGCTGTATCATTCTCCTGGAAGTAATTAGCCAGGGCAGAGGAGACAGCCTGAGATGTTGGGATGTCCTGGAGCAGCGACTCATTGAGACGCCATTGCCAGGCTCGGGGCCTCGTGGCAGGGGATGTCAGGACAGCATGGACCATCGCATGGTCCGCAAAAGTGATAGGGTCAATCTCAGCTCCTTTTATTAAAGGAACGTCTGCGTGTCTAATGAAGAAATAATCCAATCTCGAGTAAACATCTCTAGCATGTGAATAAAAGGTATAGTCTCTCGCATCAGGGTGGACCATGCGCCACAGGCCTATCAATTGATGAGAAAAAAGCAGTCGATGGATACATCAGATGACCTGCTTAGGTATGTAGGACGAGCCTCTGGAGATGTCTACCGAAGGGTCCAGGGCTACATTGAAATCTCCTCTCACTAAAAGAGTGCCCTCTGCAAAATCGGCCAGCTTCGCCAGGATGCCTTCTAAGGCGGCCGCCTGGTTGGAGTTGGGGAGGTAGACATTGGCTAGAGTAAACAAAGAGCCTGCTAATTCCCCCTTTACAAACAGGAATCTACCAGAATCATCACGCAAGGCTGCCTTATATTTCCAAGGAACAGAACGTGCTATTAGAATGCTCACCCCCCTGGACTTGGACTCCGGAAAACAGCTATGGTATACGTCTGGGTATCTTGGGGAGGAAAAGGTAGGGACCACCCCCTCCCGAAAGTGAATCTCCTGGATAAAGGCCACCTGGACCCTCCTACTCCAGAGAAGGCGGAGAAGGGATGATCTCTTCTTGGGAGTGTTGAGACCGTTAGCGTTGATGGAGGAAAACACCAGAGAGTCCATGGCGAAGGGCCGGGGTCCTGCAAGGGGAAGAGACAAAAACAAACAAACAACGCACACAAGACTCACAGAGAGGAAAAAAAAAAAAGGGGGGGAAGGGGGGATAAAGCGAGGGAAAGAAAGAGCACAAAGGAAGGGACCAAGAAACCAAGAAATACAACAATTAATTTCACTCAAGGCTAGACCAAGAGCGGTAAACAGAAAACAGTGGGATAACCCACTTAAGCAGGTCTCAGGAGCACACCGCAGTATATTCCTGGAGAGCTGCTAAGCTTGACTATCGGGGGGAAAAGTAAAAACTCAAATCTAGTTGCCACCCTTTCCCCGAGCATTAGAATGGAAAATGTAACCAAAACCTTTCTACTAAGGGTGGAGAGAGAGGGGGGCTGAACCCTTATTAAATAGTAATCCCAGCAGATCAAACGGGGGGGGTGACCCCTTATGAGGGTATGTCTTACAACTGGGTAGGGGGAGCCAAGGCACAAGAAGCTCAACAGCTAAGGAATGGAAGTGGGGAAGTACTTTTAGATTAAAGTCTCTAACCGCCCTCTGTTGTATTGAAAACCCTTATACACCCCCCAAGGGGAGATAAAACTAGAGACCAGCAAGGTGCCCCCTCTCGCCTAAAGCACACCAAGGGACCTACCAGTCATTAACCAATATGTGAGTTAAAGGGGAACACCCTAGAAAAATACATCACATTTCAAGTAGACCTCCGCCAGACACCCTCCCCTCGAGGTCGTCTCCGAGACAGGGCAGAGGAAGGCGGGCACCCCCCGGAGGCACAGGTGGCAGTGGGTAGACCAGCCAGTCAGGGAGAGAGAGCTCAGGCAGATCCAGAACCTTCGCCAGCAAAGTCTCTTGTTCCGGAGAGTGAAGTGCAAAGGTTGCAATACGTTGCGACGTATTTGGACATGGAAAGGGTGACCCCATTTATATGTGGCCCCAGAGTCTAGGATGGCTTGTAGGGTCGGTTTAAGGATTCTGCGCATGCTGGCTCTAATTTCGTCTGCCTTCACTATTCCTTGTGGATAATTTTTTTCCATAAACCTTTCTTTTAGAATATTACTTTGGAGGATGTAATCTTCATCACTGGTACAATTCCGTCTGATGCGCTTAAATTGCCCATACGGCACATTGTGTTTCCATTTATAGTAGTGTTCACTACTGAAATCGAGAAGGCTGTTGCAATCTATTTTTTTTTTAAATGTTCGAGTAGTGATGCCCTCATTGGAACCCACCAGAATTAGGTCCAAAAATTCTATTTCAACGGGTTCTGTTTTCCCCAAGAATTTTAGTCCGCAGTTATTGTTTTTTAAATATTGTGTGAAATTAACAAACTCATTTGGAGAGCCATCCCATATGAATAGTTAATCATCAATAAATCTCTTAAAATAAATAATATGCTGTGACCAATCTTTATTTTTGTGGATAAATTCATCCTCAAAACTCCCCATATAAAGATTGGCATAGCTGGGAGCAAATCTGGTCCCCATAGCCGTCCCCCTATTTTGGAGGTAGATTTTTCCATCAAATTCAAAAACATTATATTTCAATATGAATTCGATATCATTGAGTAAAAATTCTCTCTGTTGGTCAGGCATAGTAGAATCATTTGTCAAAACTGTTGAAATAGCAGCAATACCATTGGCATGGGGGATATTGCTATATAGCGAAGCAACATCTAAAGTAGCCCAAATATAGGTGGATTTCCATGTTATGTTTAACAAATCTCTTATGACATTGGCTGAGTCCTTAAGATGAGTGGACAGTTTACAAACATATCTCTGTAGATGTATGTCGATGAATTCTGATAAATGGGAAGTAAGTGATTGAATGCCTGAAATTATTGGACGACCGGGAGGGTTAGTGGGATGCTTATGAATTTTAGGCAAATGATAAAATAATGCTATTGATGGGTGGGTAATGGTAAGAAAATCCCTCTCGTTTTTACTGATTATGCCATTACAAAAGGCCTTGGAAATTAGTAAGTTGTAATCTAATAGATATTTGTTGGAAGGATCCGATGGTAAGAGTGTATAATAGTTTTTATCGGATAGAATGTTATAGGCCTCATGGAGATAGGCTGTTCTATTTTGAATCACTATGCCACCACCTTTTTCCGCACTCCTTATGACTATGTCTTTATTTTCCATAAGGGTGCGGATACATTTTGATTAATTTTTTGTCAAATTGGGTTTGATTTTGGAATAGTGGGATTTGGAGAGGTGTCTAAAATCTTCAACAACTAAGGAAAAAAATGTTTCAATGTGGCTACCTCTTTTGTATATCGGATTAAAAGAAGATTTAGGCTTAAGATGTGTGGGAATGATTGGTGGATCATTAGTGTTTACTTGGTTTAGAATATTTTTATTGACGGTATCGGGACTGTTCGTGTGATGAATTGTATGGTCATTAGTTTCAGGAATAGAATCCTTGTTATTGGTATTGGTGTTAGTGATAGCAAAGTGTCTTCTGAGGGTTAATTTTCTGATAAAGTGATTTAAATCAAGGTATAATTGAAAATCATTGTGACTTTGTCCTGGGCAAAATGATATCCCTTTGCTGAGTAGGTTGGTTTCAGAGTCACTCAAGACATAATCAGAGAGATTAAAGATACATGTAGCTAGGGTTTGTTTCTTTTCGGCGTTGGACTTAATGGATCTGACTCTAGATTTGTTTTTTTGCCTCCTATAATAATAATACATTTTATTTATATAGTACCAACATATTCTGCAGCACTGTACAACTTGTAGGGTTCAAGTACTGACAAAAAAGATACATTACAAAGAAATAGTCAATTCACACACTGGGACTGAGGGCCCTGCTTGCAAGAGTTTACAATCTATGAGGTAGAGGGAGTGACACAAGAGGTAGCAGGGGCGGCAATAGACGTAGCATTGCTTATACAATGGTCAGACAATTTTGTAATAGAGGTTACTGTCATTACACATATATAAAGCTGTATGAGCCGTCACCAGTCGTGTCCTTTAACATGCAGATGGTGCCTGGACATATAAAGCTAGTCTGATACGGCATCATATCCTGTGAGGTAATGTTGAAGCATTAGGGTACGTTTTAGGGATTCTAACTACGGAAGGGTTTACATTAGGAGTTGTGATAGGCCTGTCTGAAAAGATGTGTCTTTAGTTTACGCTTGAAGAGTGGGAGGTTCTGATAATAGAGGATGTTAATCTTAGGTCATTGAGTGAACGGAGAGTACGGGTTGGGCGATAGACAGAGATAAGGGAGGAAATGTAGGGAGGTGCAGCATTATGGAGAGCCTTGTGGATGAGGGTGATAAGTTTATATTGTATTCTGTATTGAATAGGCAGCCAATGTAGTGACCGGCACAGACCGGAGGCATCGCTGTAGCGTCTAGACTGATAGATGAGCCTCGCCGCCGCATTCAGAATAGATTGTAGAGGGGAGAGTTTAGTAAGGGGAAGACCGATTAGTAAGGAGTTACAGTAGTCAAGGCGAGAGTGAATCAGGGCAACAATAAGTGTCTTTTGTGTATCTGTGGTAAGGAAAGGGCGGATTCTGGAGATGTTTTTGAGGTGGAGATGAAAAGAGCGTGCGATTGATCGGATATGGGGGGTGAAGGAAAGGTCTGAGTCAAACAAAACCCCAAGGCAGTGGGCATACTGCCTAGGAGTTATGGTAAGGCCAGAGACTGCAATGGAGATATCAGGGACAGATCTATTAGATGGTGGAAACAGCAGTAGTTCAGTCTTTGAGAGATTCAGTTTCAGATAGAGCGAAGACATGATATTTGAGACAGCAGAGAGGCAGTCACTGGTGTTCTCTATTAGTGCAGGGGTGATGTCATGGGATGACGTATATAATTGGGTGTCATCAGCATAAAGATGGTACCAGAAGCCAAATCTAGTGATGGTTTGTCCAATGGGTGCTGTACAGAGGGAGAAGAGCAGGGGACCTAGAAACGAGCCCTGAGGAATCCCAACAGCAAGGGGAAGAGGGGAAGAAACAGAGCCTCCTGTCCTGTCTCTGTTTTTTCTCTTTAGGTTCAATGGGCTGTAAAAATCCGAGATTTTGCTGTAAAGAGTGGCCTCGTTTGTATGTAAAGTTGTTATAGGAGTAGGAGTAGCTTGTATTGCATCCTGTATCTGTATTGTGGATCTGGGTGTTAGTGTGGGAGGTGGGCCTAAAAAAGACTCCTTATTAAGGATGTTTGTAGTGGTGGACAATTCCCTCCTACGACCATCGTGCGCTGAGTAATCAGTGGGGTAATAGTGGCGAGCGAAATTAAATGAGCCAGTGTGATCAAAGTGGGTCTCCTGTAGGAAAGCCACATCCGCCCGGAGGGACCGAAGCTCACGCAGCACCATGCGTCGTTTAAGATTAGAGCCCAGACCCTTCACATTCAACGTGATACACTTATCCATTAGGGAGGATCAAGGGAGTAATGTCAAATGTAGTGTGTAATGTAGCATAGGCAGGCCTCACCCGGGATGCTGTGGCGGGAGGGAGGCTTGGAAGGAGAGGACTCAGGAAGCGGAACCATCCAGAAGTTATCCAGGGTCTCGAGACTCCAAACCTAGGGAGGGGAGGGGGGAGGATGGGAACATAAGGGGAGGAGACAAACAGGGGGACAGAAAACAGAAAACCAAGGTGGCAAAGGTATATTATGGATTAAAGGGGAGTTACTACCTGCCCTACCTGCTAGATAAGGTGCTAGAGAAAATAGCTATGGGACTAACCATAATAAGCATTGAAAACTAAACAGTGTCTCTTGAGGGGGGGGAGAGGGGTTGAGGAACGACCCGAGTGAGGTAAGGAAGGTGGAGGATCCATCCGTTGTCTGCGGGAAGTTGCGCCTGAGGGAGGGTGGGATCTTCTTCGGGATGTTGAGACAGTCCACACAGGCAGAGGAAGGGGTGGAGGAGTTGCTAATTCCGAATTCGGCAAATCCGGGAGAGGGATTTCCAGAATTTCACAGAACTGTCCCAAATCTGCATGTGAATGACGGAGAGTGGCTGAACGTCTATTCCACCAGGCTGTGAGCGCAAACGGAAAGCCCCAGCGATAGGGTACTTGATCATCCTGTAGGAGCTGTAGCAAGGGGCGGAGATGTCTTCTTTTCTGGAGGGTAATCCAGGAGAGATCTTGGTATAACTGAATCTTCGCACCCTCAAAGTCAAGGTCCTTGATTTTCCTGGCTTTGGCCAGGATAGTTTCCTTTAAAGCAAAATCGTGCATGCAGCAAATGACGTCTCGAGGAGTAGAACCAGTGCCTCTAGGACGCAGGGCGCGGTGAGCTCGATCAAGCTTGATCTTATGGAGGCTCCTGCAAGATGGAGTTGAATATGGCCTCTAAAGTGGTGTGTAAGTCCTCCGCCTGGGTAGCCTCAGGAAGGCCCCTGACTCTAATGTTATTGCGCCTGCCTCTGTTGTCCAGATCTTCCAGATGGCGCTGCATATCCGTGATAACGTGGCACTGGGTAAAAACAGAGTCCTGAAGTTGAGAGACTGAGATGCGGGTCTGATCGTGGTCGTCCTCCAGGGTATCGACCCTAGAAGCGATATTTTGGAGGTCTGTTCTCAGGGGAGTAACCCCTGTCTGGGCCGGTGGAGTGGGCCGTTTTGCTCCTGATGCCAAGGTAGTAGCTGGAGGGAGTGATGAAGAAGGGCTATGTGCTCCCAGGGGCACAGGCAGTTGGAAGTCGGTGGGGAGCCCCCACTCCCCTGCTTGGAAGGGGTCCCCGATGCAGATGGCCTCCAAATCATGGTGCCCTCTGCTGATGGGGGATGAGCGATACCTGTAGGCAGTGGATCCCAGGATGACGGGGCCGACCGGACTGCTGGCGGGGACACCGTCGCTCCAGGGGCATGATACCGCTGCCCCGGTGAATGCTGCTGCGCTATTGTAGCGTTGCTCCCCGTTGGAGCCGCGTCGGCAGAAACAGAGGCAGAGGCCTGGCAAGATAGCCGCTGCCTCGTGGTGATCCGGGAGGAGAGGATCGCCGGACGGAGATACGAGCGGAGGGTCAGTTGTGAGGTGGCAGTCGGTGGTGCTGAGATCCCGGAGGAGGCTGTACGGGGCAATTTCTTCCCGTCTGAGGGCAAGGTTGGTCCCTGTTTTAGCGTCTGCAGGCAGGAGCTCCGGCAGAATACGACTGCTCACATCGCGGTTTAGGCCACGCCCCCAATGGCGTCTTTTTATATTCTTCCAAAGATACACAAGGGGGTGACCAACAGATTAGGATAATAGGTACCTTTGACACACAGGTTGGGAGAGTTCAAGAGGTGTTGAGGAGACATTGGCGAATTTTACAGGCTGACCAGGAATTAGAAAGTGATGTAGGTGTTAAACCATTAATAACTTACAGAAGGGGAAAAAATTTGAAGGATCGGCTGGTACATAGTTATCTTCCACCGAGTCCAGGGGTAAACACTTGGTTGTCAAAGGCGAAACCGGTGAGTCCTTTATATGCGGTACCTGTACAGCATGTGATTTCATTGATCAGAATAAGACTTTTGTTAGTGCCTCTATGGGGGTTTCCTACAGATGCAGAGATTTTGTTAACTGCTTAACAATGGGTGTGATTTATCTTCTTAGTTGTCCATGTCCCTACAATTATGTTGGGAAAACAAGAAGGCAACTGAGGAGATGGATCAGAGATCATGTTTGCGATATCCAGTATGGACGGGATACACCTGTAGCACGTCATTTTGTGCGCTGTCATAATGTACAGTGGTTTTAAATTTTAGGCTATTGAGTGGGTGAGACCGCCACCTAGAGGAGGAGACTGGGATAATCTCATCCTTAGAAAAGAAGTACAGTGGATCTATCGATAGAACACTTTACAACCACATGGGTTTAATGAACAGTTTCATGTTACCTGTTTCATTGGTTAAGACTTTATAACCACATGGGCTAAATGAATAGTTTGATGTTACCTATTTCCTTGGTTAATAATTGTCATTGTTGTGGTAAGTTATGTTTTAATGTCGATTTATTGTATTATTGCATAATCCCTTGTAATTTTCTTCTGAACTAATATCTTTGTGATATTTACCTATATACTTAATCATCAAACTCTAAAACCCCCCCAATTTTTTTATTTTTTTTGTGTGCTTTCTAGTTTTTCTGATTTTCATTTATACATTAGTAGTGATATACCTGTCTTTGTAGGAGGTGATAATTATGTCTCACCCCTAATCCCTATGAATAGTTACCTATTCCTCGTCATTACTATAAGGCAAATACTGCTTTTTTTATCTCACCTACTTTATACTTAGTTTATTTATTAGATCTAGGAGTTATTACACTGAGTTAACGGCAACCTTGGTTGGCTTTTTTTAAGTTGAGTTGTAAATATTTCCCCTGTTATACAGTAGATCGAGACTCCCTTATTGCCATCTTTAGTATATAGACTACATAAATTATATATCAGCATAATTTATTAAGAATGTTCACCTTTCTTTTTTAATGCAATGCTGAGATGGGAATAGCATTGGCTGTGGTTTAGCCGAGAGGGGTAATAATGGAGTAGTTGGGAGTGTTCTGGATTAAGGGGAGTGTTTTGGGTAGCGGTAGGAGGTTTTTGTTTACAACCTGATTATAATTGGATTTTAGTAGCGCACGGAGATTTTCCATGTTAATATTTAGTGGGGTATAATAGATCTCATCCCGTATGTTAACGTGTATACTTCCTATAAAGGGTTTATATGGTCGATCGCTCATAGAGTATGCGGCCTTTAGAACAAATAGATCTCGGCTCAGGGGGCGTGTCTGTAGTATTGTGACGTCCTGTTTTAAGGAGGAGACTTTGAATGACATGAGCCGTGAGGCCGGAACTAACGCAAAGCGGAGGGATCTCCCTAGGAGAGGGGGAGGTCCTTTGTGATGCATGTGGAAGATGAGTTAGTGACTGGCCTTTTCCTGAGGGTGTATCTAGTAGGTGTGTGAGAAGCAGGATTAGTGATTGGTCATAGAACTCATTTGGGATGAGTAGGATGATATATGAGGGTGGTAAAGAGGCTATATCTTGACCGCCACCATCAGAGCGGTCACGCCGAAAATTTCTGCTAAAACATTTTGGAACAGCAGTTTTAACTGCTCACAAAGGAATCTGTTATTTGCCCCTGATGAATCTTATAGAGGAAACACGTTGGAAAGTTGATTTATGATTAGAGGAGCTAGAGATTTAAGCCAGTTGCAGTGTTGAAACACATTTTGCCTTTTATTGGAATGCCTAGTCCCTCTATATTCTGTTGGCGTGGCATTAGGCCAGTAACCTCAGGATAGACGAGGAGCACAGGGTTCTGCAGTTCATCAGAGATAGTATTTTGGCAATTGATTCAACCTGTAGACTGTCTTCATTATTATTTAGGTAGTTTAGTTAGACCCCACAATTCTAAGTAAAGTTATATATGAGACCACTCTGCATAGGAGATTGAGGTTTGGTCACATTGACATATAATGATCTATGGTTAATGCACAGTTAGTGCATGGTTTAGACTGCATAGTTATTTATGGATCTGCTCTGTTTGGATGGTATTAGCGGATTTTAATATATTTAGCCCTGATAGGGTGTTTTGTGGGATATTCATTTTTAGCTAAACACTAATAAAAGTGAAGTTTTAGGTATTTATATCTCCAATAAAAGGTGTCTGTCAAGTTTTGATCACCCATTACTGGTGATGCACTACCATTGTTCTCTATTATTTTTATTTTTTGATTATTTTAAGTTATGATCTGTATTTATTATTGAAAATGTTAATAAACATACAATTATAAAAAAAACAAGGTCTACATGACTACTAATGATCAAAAGTATGATGTGTACAAGGAAAACATGCATAGAATGTGCGATATAATGTTGTGATTTATGAATTTATTGTGATTCTCCAGGAATTGGGAAAAACAATAAAAAAAAAAATCTGTCAGTGTACTTGCACTAATTCATTGTTAATTAACTTTGCTTAACCTATGGGGTAGTAAATTAAAATGACCACTGTCTTGTGTCAGAAATTCATCAATCAAACATAAAGGGTTTACATACACCTCACAAATCAATATGTTTTCCCAGTATTACTCTGAGCAGCCTTGTTCGGTTTATGCACCCGAATCTATGACACTACCATCTGGGTAATCTGGGAAGTAGATATTCTGTGCAATCTACCATAAAAGGCACTGATGCACTGATGAACATTGTGGCCTCTTCATTGAATGTTCACTTCACAGGCTGTTCACTTGAAAGTGACTAAGCTGCAAAGAGGACATCACAGCATGTGAAAAGGAAGCAGGTCTATCTTCTTCACACAACTGATCTGAAAAGTCATTAATATAATAATATATAATAATAATAATAAATTTTATTTATATAGCGCCAACATATTCTGCAGCACTGTACAATTTGTAGGGTTCAAGTACTGACAAAAAAGATACATTACAAAGAAATAGTCAATTCACACACTGGGACTGAGGGCCCTGCTCGCAAGAGCTTACAATCTATGAGGTAGAGGGGGTGACACAGGAGGTAGCAGGGGCGGCAACAGACGTAGCATTGCTTGTACAATGGTCAGACAATTTTGTAATAGAGGTTACTGTCATTACACATATATAAAGCTGTATGATCCGTCACCAGTTGTGTCCTTTAACGTGCAGATGGTGCCTGGACATATAAAGTTAGTCTGATACGGCATCATATCCTGTGAGGTAATGTTGGAGCATCAACAGAGGAGGGTAAGTTTTAGGGATTTTAACTACGGAAGGGTTTACATTAGGAGTTGTGATAGGCCTGTCTGAAAAGATATGTCTTTAGTTTACGCTTGAAACAGTGGAAATTGGGGGTTAACCTAATAGTCCGGGATAGAGCATTCCAGAGAAGTGGTGCAACTCGGGAGAAGTCTTGTATACGAGCGTGGGAGGTTCTGATAATAGAGGATGTTAGTCTTAGGTCTTTGAGTGAATGGAGAGTATGGGTTGGGCGATAGACAGAGATGAGGGAGGAAATGTAGGGAGGTGCAGCATTATGGAGAGCCTTGTGAATGAGGGTGATAAGTTTATATTGTATTCTGTATTGAATAGGCAGCCAATGTAGTGACTGGCACAGACCGGAGGCATCGCTGTAGCATCTAGACTGATAGATGAGACTGGCCGCCGCATTCAGAATAGATTGTAGAGGGGAGAGTTTAGTAAGGGGAAGACTGATTAGTAAGGAGTTACAGTAGTCAAGGCGAGAGTGAATCAGGGCAACAATAAGTGTCTTTAGTGTATCTGTGGTAAGGAAGGGGCAGATTCTGGAGAAGTTTTTGAGGTGGAGATGACATGAGCATGCGAGTGATTGGATATGGGGGGTGAAGGAAAGGTCTGAGTCAAACAAAACCCCGAGGAAGCGGGCATACTGCCTAGGAGTTATGGTAAGGCCAGAGACTGCAATGGAGATATCAGGGACAGATCTATTAGATGGTGGAAACAGCAGTAATTCAGTCTTTGAGAGATTCAGTTTCAGATAGAGCGAAGACATGATATTTGAGACAGCAGAGGGGCAGTCACTGGTGTTCTGTATTAGTGCAGGGGTGATGTCACGGGATGACGTATATAATTGGGTGTCATCAGCATAAAGATGGTAGCGGAAGCCAAATCTAGTGAAGGTTTGTCCAATGGGGGCTGTGTAGAGGGAGAAGAGCAGGGGAGCTAGGACCGAGCCCTGAGGAACCCAACGGCAAGGGGAAGAGGGGAAGAAACAGAGCCCGCAAATGATACACAGAAAGTGCGGTCAGAGAGATAAGAGGAGAAACAGGAGAGAGCAGTGTCTGTGAGGCCGACAGAACAGAGCATAGTGAGGAGGAGTTGATGGTCAACAGTGTCAAATGCTGCCGAGAGATCCAGAAGAATGAGAAGAGAGTAGTCACCTTTGGATTTAGCCATCAGGAGATCATTGGAGACTTTTGTGAGGGCCGTTTCAGTAGAGTGCAGAGTGCGGAAGCCAGATTGTAAGGGGTCAAGAAGAGAGTTAGCAGAAAGATAACGAATTAAACGAGAATAGACTAAGCGTTCTAAGATTTTGGAGATGAAAAGGAGGTTAGAGACAGGCGGATAGTTAGCAGCACAGGACGGGTCAAGTGAGGATTTCTTCAGTAGTGGGGTTATCACAGCATGTTTGAAAGAGGATGTGAAAATTCCAGAAGAGAGAGGTTAAATATTTTAGTAAGGTAAGTTGTGACGGCAGGTGACAGAGACTGGAGAAGGTGTGAGGGGAAAGGGTCACTACTACAGGTTGTAGGGCGAGAAGAAGAAAGTAGCTGAGATACTTCCTCCTCTGTAAGAGGTTCAAAAGATGAAAATTAACGGTCTAAAGTGCGGCTGGTGAGAGGTTCAGCCCACTTGGGGATTGGGCAGTTATTTCCTGACGGATCTTATCAATTTTATCATGGAAATAAGTGGCCAGGTCATCTGCGCTAAGGTCTGTGAATGGCATCTGTACCTTGGCAGTGAGGAAGCAGTGAAAAGTTTCAAATAGCCTTTTAGGGTTACAGGAGAGAGAAGAGATGAGAGCGGTGAGATAGGCTTGTTTGGCTAGGTGAAGGGCAGAATAATAGGTTTTAAGCATAAATTTAAAGTGGAGGAAGTCTGCAGGTGTACGTGATTTTCTCTACAGATGTTCAGCACACCTAGAGCACCACTGAAGAAAATGCGTCTGTGGCGTATGCCAGGTTGCTGCTTCCTGCGTCTAACTTTTCGAGTGGAGGAGGGATCCACCTCATCCAATGCACTCTTAAGGGTTTCATTATAGTGACTGGTGTCCAGATTGGGACAGGAGAGTGAAGAGATGGGGAACAGAGAGGACTGTAGAGTATCTGAGAGGTGCTGGGTGTTAATAGCATGTAAATTCCTATATGTATAATGAGAAGGTGTGTCCTGTGAAGGAGAGAAAGCACTGATGGTGAGAGAGAGAAGGTTATGGTCAGAGAGTGGCAGAAAAGAGTTAGTAAATTTAGAAACCATGAGGAATCGATGGTAGACAAGATCAATGGTGTTGCCATCTTCATGTTTCGCGGAAGAGGAAAGTTGTGATAGACCAAAAGACGTGGTTATTGAGAGAAACTGTGAGACAGCTGGGGAGATAGGGGTGTCAGTGGGGATGTTAAAGTCACCCATGATGAGGGTAGGAATTTCACTGGATAAAAAGAGGGGAAGCCAAGAAGCGAAGTGATCCAGAAATTGGTAGGATGAGCCTCGTGGACAGTAGATCACAGCTACATGTAAGGAGAGTTGGTGGAAAAGTCTGATAGCATGTACTTCAAATGAGGGGAATGTGAGTGAGGGTACCGGTGGGATGGCCTGAAAAGTGCACTGCGGTGACAGAAGTAACCCTACCCCTCCTCCCTTCCTGTTGTCAGGCCTAGAAGTGTGTGAGAATTGTAGGCCACCATGAGATAGAGCAGCAGGGGAGGCCGTATCAGACTGCTGGATCCAGGTTTCAGTAAGGGCAAGCATGTTGATAGATTTACTGAGGAATCAGTCATTAATATATTCTAATTTGATACACACTGAGCGGGCGTTCCAGAGAGAATAGTTAAAAGAGACAGGAGAAAGATAAGGAGAGGGAACACGGTAAATATTGATTAGATTTGTAGGATTCCTGTGTGTGTAGGAAGAGGAAAAATTAGGGAAAAAGGAGGGCCAGGGTTTGGAGAGATGTCCCCAGCAGCTAGGAGGAGCAAAATGGTCAGAGACAGAAGGTGGTTAAGTGATTTATGTGGATGTTTATGTTTGGTTTCACTGCCAAAAGAAGTATAGGGATTAGGGTGGTTGAAGAGAGTAAAAAGTGTGTGAGAGCTGTACATGGGAAAAGGCAGAAGAGAAGGACTGATATGGATAGTGTGCACTGGTGGTTGAGATGGAGGGGAGTTCTGCAGGAAGACAATTGCTAAGATAGTAAGTGACAATGCAGCTCTTTCATACCATGTGTTAAAGCTTGTTGTTTTGGTTTTAAGTTTACCTGGTGTTCTTCCATGGTTGGCCTGTCTTGTGCACTGTCTTCATGCCATGTGTAAATGCACTTTGGTTAATATGCACTTCGGTTAAGATGGATTCTGCATTAGAAAATGCCCCCCTGCATTGGAAATGCTTCCCCCATAAGCTGTATCTACTTATATAGTGAGGCAGAGCTTCATAAGGAGCACTAATTTAAGTAGTTAACCAATTAATCAACAAACTGACACATAAGGAGACTGGCCTATGTAGTTACAAATACACTGACCAGGGAACTACCATAAAATCACTGAGCATCAAATGACTGATACTAGTACAGAAAAGGACACATGGGATTGCAAAAAATACAGCCTGGATGAAATTCTAGGATAGGGGTCAGAGAACAGCCATGTAGAGATGGGTTCAAGAGAATATGTACAGTATGTACCATTCAAAATTGCAGGATGAGCTGAAGGTAGACACAGCAAGCAGAGATGGGTTCAAGAGAATATGTACCATTCAAAATTGCAGGATGAGCTGAAGGTAGACACAGCAAGCAGAAATGGGTTCAAGAGATTATGTACCTGTATGATGAGAAGAAGAGTGAAGGTCAGATTCATGTCATGCGTAAGTGCACTTTGGTTAATATGCACTTCGGTTAAGATGGATTCTGCATTAGGAAATGTCCCCCTGCATTGGAAATTAATATCAGAAAACCCCTTTAAATAATGGTATTATGACTTTATTGAACCAATTAACTTGTTATGAATAAATATACTAAAAATTGGTGATACGTTCCTATAAAATGAAAGATGTCAGATAAACATACTTATGTCTTGTGTCAAATAGATTTATAAATATATATATATTCATTACAGAAAAGGTAACTCTTTATATTGTATAACTTTTTGTAATAGTAAAAGGGTTTTCTAGAAATTTGTGCCATAAGCATCAATAAAAGTCAAATTACATTTTACAGCTTTAATGTACCTTTGTGAGAACAAACAAACATAAATGGTTTTGATAGATGTCAAGGCCATGCTATCACTCAGAAGGTAATGGAAGGCATGGGTTACGTAATACTGTAGGGAAACAAAGATGCATATGTGTGCTGTCTTCTGCTCTCTTTGACCTTTCCAGGAGTCAACAAATAGGTTGAAAATGGATGAGTGAGATGTTTTCTGTTGCTGCACAGTCTTTGACCTTTTATACTTTGTATTCATTTTCATACCTTTTTTAGGATTATTATCAATGTACAGATAATTTTCCAATCATAATATGACATAACACTACAACAGAAGTAGGGCCAGTAATATTAACTGAAAAAGAATAAATCAATGGCAGTTACAATGGGGCATATGTACTAATCCTGTGCAATTTTTAGATAGTGACTAGTCTAAAAATATACAATATTCAGTTTACTTTTTGCCACAAATTTGTGCCGAAACTTTGCTTCTTTGTTGCATCACACTCTTGTAAGACATGATAAATAAAAGTATGTAAAACACAAAATACAGGGGTGTAGCTAAAGGATTCTGGGCACTGTCGCTATCTGTAAGGGTGCCAACTCTTATTGCATGACTAAAGATTGATGAGTCTTCCTTTGACTCATTTACTAATATAAGTGAATAGAGTTGCATTGCGACCAAGGGAATGTTGCAACATTAACATCTAGTCACAAAAAAAAATGTATGCACTGTATGGCACTTTTTGACACTAGAACCACAGTTGCAGCACCCTCAGGATCGCAATGTGTGTCCACTCACTTACATTAGTGAAGGAGTTGCAAGACAACATGGCAATCTTTGGTTCTATGAGAGGAGTTGCATCCAAAGTCAGCGTAACATTCAGCTGCAATGTTGAGTCTTATGAGTGACTCTCTGACACAGCAATAACAGCCAGGGGCCTACTTTAAGCTACCTTGTGCACTTTTGTGTCTATACGGAGAACAGAGCTATCTTCTTCCGATTCTGTTCTCCACATAGCGGCTAGTGAGAACAGGGGAAATCCCTTTGAAATATTATATATGTCTGTATATTGTCCTAGGCTAAAGGCATCTGTCAGGTTTTAAAGCTGAATACCTGAGCCCAAGTCAGAAGAATGGGTTTTGAATTGTGGCTTGAATTGGAATTTAAAAAACTGTTTCAAGTACATGCCTTCAGCTCATTATTAGGTTCCCTGGTCTTGCTCAACATTGGCATATTATGTGAGCAATGATCCGCAAGAAGTGTTTGGCACTAGTACACTGGGCTGCATTGTGTCAGGCATAATATTGATGCTGTTCTCTGAAAGACTTTGGCATTTAGTTATGGCACAAACTTAATGCAACATTCTGTAAGAATAAAAATAGTGCACATATTTTGGTATTATTTACCTAATGAAAAGCTTTATACCGAGGGCTTATTTGGATTACAGTGGCCTTCTTAATTAATTTACTGCCGAATTTCTTGTACTTACAGGATACTTAATTAAAACGCTCTAATTAACACTATTAAATACTACACTTTTTTTTTTTTTTTTTAGAAAACTTTAAAGAGGATGTCTACTTTGGACAATATCTTTTTAATAAGTGTCTTTGACAACAAAAATCTGATAATATTGATCAGCTGATCGAAGGGTACCATTCTTCTTGATCCCCCAAGTAACAACTATAATCTGCTACAGAACACTGCAGCGCATATTCAATTTTCATGCCTTTTTCTAAATCTCCAGAGTGAGAGAATCTCTTCATAGTCACTCTCTACTCTGCCTAATAAAAAGGGTACCAAACAGAGACCCACTATATTGCTTGGTTTGAGTGTGAAACACATTGTATATGCATTTTTATTCCATTTTTTTTAATATATATCTTCAAATCCTATGTATACTGTATATTTAAAACATATTCTAGATACCTGCAGCAACGACTAGTGTGAGTTCAATATCTTACTGCATAAACACCTTGAATGTAAAGGGTCTTTCTGGTAATTAGAGGGAACCCCTTGTTCACAGGAATGGAGAATACTGTCTGATTGGTGGGGGTCCAACTGTTGAGATCCCATTGATTACTAGAACAAGGGTTCTGTATTCTCCATATGAATGTCAAGTTGTACATATGTGCTTCCTCTCCATTCATCTCTATGGGGCACCAAAAAAAGTTGAGTACAGTACTCAGCTATCTCTGTACCCTGAAGCTCCATTTATACAGGACCAATCAGACAATTTTCCCTTATTATGTGGATAGGAGATAACTGTAAATACACAAGTACTCCATTAAAGCTGTATGCAGTAAGCTCCCATACTCCCTCTAGTGGTGGTTGCAGGCAGCAAATGTTATTTTTGGAGCTCCTTATGAGAAAGCCCAAAGCTAAAACTGCTGTAAATATATATTAGGAAATGAATTGGAACAGAATTGTGGAGGAAAAAATGACATGAAGCAGATAAGTTCTTGTGATCTTATTATTTTACTTATTATACTCAAAATTAATCCTGTTATGTAGTTGTAGTTTCTTTCCTTTAGAGAATCTGTTGACTAAATTAACCAATCACAAGGCATTATGGGAAAGGAGCTGGGGAGCTCATGCGCCCTCTGTTGGATGTAACAGATCCTCAATTTGCTTTTGACTCACCGAGCCACACACTCCATCTCTTAGTTATGATAGATGAAACCTGCCTTAAACAGTTGGGTCAGGACTGCAAAACAGAGTATGTTTACTGGTACCTATTGCTAATCTATATGCTGCCTTAAATAGATAGATAGATTTCATATACATGTTCTATTTACAAACATGATGTTGATCTATATTTGTCACTGAGATATAATATCAAGAACTCAGTACTATTAGTAGAGCTTAGCTGCTAGCTCACTATTTACAGTTGTCATATTGTTGGCTGTCATCATGAGTTGCATTTCCCACAGCCTATGGCATTTGTGAAGCAGTAGTCTGAGATGCTTCCTCACATTATGCTGATGCTTGTAATGAGACATTGGTACAGCCTAGTGAATAGAGTCAGTGGGTGCAACTGATGATATATTCGCAAAGCTCTGAATGCTTACTCTGTTCGAAGAGGAGCTACATGGGAACTCATACTAACTTACTATTTTTTTTAGCTCTGCCAATGTTTAAGCACAGAGAACACAGAATGACTGTCCGTTAATATATTAATGTAATATTTGCTCATCTGTAACATTTGGGTGCCAGAAATTTCTTTGTTTGAATAAGGGGTACGTACAGAACTTCTGACTGGTGCTTAAAAAATGTCAAGAAACGCTCCATTTTTACAGTAATTAAAACCTTCCTCAAGCAAGACTGTTATCAATACATCTTATTATCAGAGTTCATTCTGAAGCTTAAACATTATAAATTCTACTGAAATAACTTATTTCTATCTCCACAATGTTCTCAAATGACCTATTATAATAACCTTGTATCGTGTTCCACATGCACAATATTTAAATTCCATTTGTGTGAAGCATTTGATAAGATGAATACTTTAGTCTGTGTGATCTCCAGTGCCTTAGGTGATGTTATGAGAGAATTATATCCAGTGCATATCAGGTAGAATACCTAAACCTTGCACTGCAGAGCCAATGATTAGTTTCCTCAGAACTTACCATTGTCTAGCTTTTTAAGAATTGCATTTACCATTAATTGTAATGCCATTTACTATTACATTTTCTCTATCAATTCATAGTCTGATCATTTTAGAGTATACATCATCTGGGCATAAATATTTAAATGTAAGCATATTACAGACAATAAAGAGAGTGAAAATAAAGGCTGCATTAATTTCCTACCAAGGCTTTCTAAAGCATCAAGAGCTCTGTTTTCAGGATATATATAATTTTTATACACTATTTCTGGCCATTATATGACTTACGCTGCATTTTGTAGGTTTTTTCCCTATGCATATTCTATCTCCTTGAGCTAGTGGATAAGACAAGCTGTTATGGTGTCCCCCATAGACAGAACATGGAGAAACAGGAGATGCTGCTCAATATTTCTCTATTTGACTCACTTAGAAGCAGCATGGAGAACATTAGACAGAAGTACTGACCAGTGCTGATGTGAATAAAAGCACTTGAGGTGAGATAGAAAACTTTTTAGCTGCAGTAGTATCTATCTGTATGTCTCTCTGCTTCTTTCTCACTCAGCCCCTCCTTCCTCCTCTTTCCTATTCTTTATATAGATAACAGAGAATGATTGAAGATTTTAGAAGAGAGAGGTTAGGATAAAAAAACTGATAAGCGTAGAAAGAAGCATTCACTTTCACCTCCTAACAGTCACATTTAAATTTAAAAAACCCTCTCAAAAACGTCACTTTTTTATTGCAGATTTTTAATATATAGCTCAATTAAATATTGCTTGGACATATCTCTGGTGCCTTATGTACATTTTAACCCTTTATTGATCTAACACATTTTAGCCTTAAACCAGTAACATTTTATCCCTCTCTGCATTCCAGCTATTAACTTTAAAATTTTATTTCAATGTAGCTTTACAAGACCTTGTATTTTGTGAGTATACAGAAAACAGAACAGAAAACATCAATTATCGCATCTGAATTTTAAGGTTTATGGTCTATTCATGTAGAATAAATAATGTACTAATTTTTATTTTAGAGGATGTGGATGTGTTTATTTTTACTTTTTTCCTTTAAAACGGGCACTGATCGTGGGCGTTAGCGCTGGTTCTCTGCTGGATAATACAGCAGAGACCCAGCAGCTATGGCGGCCACTCAGCTCCTGAGCAGCCGCAATATTTAAATACACGGCACCCACCGTACTATTACGGGAAGGGTTTAAAGGGAATATGTTGCCAGGAAATAGTCTAATGTTTAAATCATGTTTTTATGTTAAACATATTTTTTAAGAATTTTTGGTAATGTTTTTAATTTTCCAAATTAATTATCTATATTAAAAAAAATCATAGAAAGCTTGCAATTTCCACTTATGCCACTAAGCCTAAAACATTTTGTGATTTCCTGTTTTCTATAGGGACCAAGGGACATAGACACAATGGACTGGAGCTGACCCTGAGAGTTTTCTAGGCATGCTGTGTGAACTGGGTTGAGGTCATTGCACAGAAGGGGTAGTAGATAAGCTATGAAATCATCAGTTATGCCTGGTGGATTCTGTGTCTTATCTTCATATACTTGATAGCTGTGATCATCAGTGTGAGAGGGCTTCTGTCAAAAAATTCTACAGGGGTGTGGCCTAGCTGTGGACTGCAATGGCCGCATAGTCTCAGAGCTCTTGGTCTAAATCCTATATAGCGACATCCTCAGCAACGAGCCCGTGGCCTTTGGGCACAGATTCTACCAGCAAAAAGTGTCTTACCTTCGGGGATGCCGAGAAGAAAGAAGTCGGCGGTGAGACCGCAGAGGATTTCCGACTTCTATTTCCCCCCATGGGGGGGGGGGAAGGACCAGCATGGAGAAGGCCCGCGCCTAGAAACGGAATCTAGGGCCTCGACTCCACCTCGCAACCCTCCGGAGGAAACCAGCGCGCTCTCCGCTCACAAGAGAGCGCTCTCAGCCCCATCCTTACCGCGGCTGCTGGACGGCGCGGCCGCGGAGCTACCTGGGCCTTCTCCCCGGCAGGCCGGGGCCTACAATGGAAGCGGGCCTCCGCGGGTCGGGCGCTTCGGGATCTGCGGGCCTATCCGGTCTGGAGACACACCAGTCGCCTACCGCCAGCCCGGTTAAACAGCGACCCAGGCTCCAGGACAGTGACTCCCAGGATGGCGAGGTGAGCAAAAATGTGCAGCCTACCCCCCCACCCACTGATTTTTTTGCAGAAATCCCAGAGACAGAGAACCCACTCACTGAGGCCTCTATGAAATATATGCTCATGGCTTTCTGCAAATCACTAAAAACGGACATGTCTCTCATGGTAAAGCCGCTAGATAGAGATCTTCAGGAACTGAAAAACCGTACAGTTCATGTTGAATCCAAAATGGCGGAATTTGCGACATCACACAATGCATTAATAGATGCTCACTATGAGATGGAGTCGGATGTGTCGTTTTTGAAAGCTAAAGTAGCAGACTTAGAAGATCGCTCACGGAGAAATAATCTGAAATTTAGAGGGATTCCGGAGTCGGTCTCCGCGAATAATTTGACGACGCTCCTCCAAGATCTGATCCGCTCGCTCCTGCCGAATCTTACAGAGATGGATTTAATTATTGATAGAGCTCATAGAGTCCCCAAGCCATCTCATCTAGATGAAGCAATACCCAGGGATGTTCTCGCTAAAATCCACTTTTATCGCACTAAAGATCTGGTTTTGATGACTTCCCGAAAGGTGGGTCACCTACCTGAACCATATCACAAAGTATCTATTTACTCGGATCTGTCAGCCACGACACTGCAATTGCGGCGGCAATTCATCCCTATTACAGCAGCTTTACGCCAGCACCACATTTTGTACAAATGGGGATTTCCGGTCCGTGTGATCATTACCCGAGACAACATGGTGCATGTCGTTAAAACTTTGGAAGAAGGAACTCGCCTGCTTCACAACTGGAACATTCCGATTGTCGAGATACCACCCAAACAACCACCTGGTCCTGTGTCGGATGGTTGGCACCAAGTGAGGGCCCAAAGACGTCCACGCAAAGGGCTACAAAGCTAAAGACTCACCTTTTCTTGGATTTCGTATGTCCACTGTCGTTGAACTTATCCCCCCAGGATTACGACAGCCGCTGGTCCGCTGTACCATACTCTTTTTTTTTCTCTTTGTTTGGTTTTGCCACGAAGGTTTATCCATTGGTTATGTAATTTGCATGGTTTGTTTTTCTTTTTATTATTGGTTCTGGCACATTGGGCGTAGTGAATATAATAATATGATATAATATGAATATAATAATATGAAGGGTGGAAACAGTTTCTCTTCAAACCAACAGTGACACCTACTGGTATTCGTGGTTGTGGTAAGAATCTCAAAGCACTTCTAACTGTGTATCATGGTACTTAAGATTATGTCCATGAATGTCAGAGGTTTGAACTCTCCTCAGAAAAGAGCCAATTTATGGCGTGAGCCCCGAGGGCAGAACTGTGACATTCTTGCACTACAAGAGACACATCTTTTAAGGGCAGACGCTTTTCGCATTAATCACCCAGCATACCCACATGTGTTTCATGCTCACTACTCCTCAAAACGTAGGGGCACATTGATTGGGATTAAGGATTCGGTAGCGTTTCAATTGTTGTCTCAATACGCTGACCCGGGAGGGCGATTTGTTATATTAGTGTGTATTATTAACAATGTCACCTATACGCTGGTATCAGTTTATGCCCCAAATAGGAAGCAGGTGGCGTTTCTAGGGAGACTGGTGAGGGCGGTAGGAAAGAGGAAGCAGGGATGTTTAATATTAATGGGAGACTTCAATATGGCCCCGGACCCGCTAGTAGATACTACTTCTGGCATACTAACACGTCACCCTTCCTTATCGCAGGCTATATGGCGTTATGAATTATTTGACGTCTGGCGTATCTTGCATAATTCTGAAAGAGATTATACGTATCATTCCACGGTACATAATAGCTATTCACGAATAGACTTGTTCCTGGTTGAGCAGTCTAGCATTCCCCTTGCTAAGCAGTCCGAGATATCTCAAATAACTTGGTCAGACCATGCAGCGATAACCTTGTCCATGGCTGAGAAATATGAGTCTGCTAGAGCATATATGTGGAGGTGTAGTGACTTTTTAATGTCACAACCAAAGTTAAAAGCAACGATAGAGAATGACCTGAAGGAATTTTTTCAGATTAATACCCCCTCTGCTTCTGGCCCTGAGATACTGTGGAATTCTCACAAGGCCTTTATTAGAGGAACGTTTATTTGCCTAGGGCATATCGAAAAGGAAAATAGGATGGCAGAAGTAGACCGTCTACTCCGTCAGATAAGAGCTATAGACACCAGCAATAAACAATCTCCGTCTCCCTCACTTGCGACGAAATTAATAGCTTTACGCCAACAGTTAACCGCTTGTTTATTGCATAAATATGAGAAAAACCTGAAAAAGGTTAGAGCTACATACTACTCTCAATCTAATAAAGCGGGCAAACTTCTAGCATCCAAGCTTAAACAAAAGCAGGCAAAATCCAGGATTCCATTTATGTATAGCAAAGATGGTACATACAAAATCTATGACCCTAATGGCATTGCTAACGCCTTTAAACATTTTTATGAAGGCCTTTACAACCTAGCAAACAACTCTTCGACAGTCCCCCCAACAGCCCAGGATATTGAACGATTCCTCAAGGCGGCTCAACTACCCGCACTCACGGAGTCACAGCTGGACTCCTTGAACGCGCCTATTACCTCAGCAGAATTACTATCTATCATCAAATCACTGCCATCACATAAGTCTCCGGGCCCTGACGGCCTTACTAATGAATATTATAAATGTTTCTTCCCAGCCCTGATGAGCCCACTGCTGTCATTTCTGACGGCCGTGGTAGATTCTGGGGTCATCCCAAAAGAAAATCAAGAAGCCCTAATAGTTACGTTGCCAAAGCCTGGCAAACCCGCCACTAGCCCCCAGAACTTTAGACCAATATCATTATTGAACACAGATTTAAAAATTTACGCTAAATTAATAGCAAGTAGACTGGCAGTCTGTCTCCCAAGTTTGATAAATTACGATCAAGTGGGGTTTGTTAAAGGGAGACAATCGTATGACAATACTAGACGTATATTGAATATAATACACCATGTCGACTCTGGAAAGGAGCAGGCGGTGATCCTTGCATTGGACGCGGAGAAGGCATTCGACCGCATTTGCTGGTCGTATGCCTTTTCGGTGCTTAGAGGTATGGGGTTTTCTGGAGCTATCTTAAGAGCGATTGAGGCGTTATACTCAGCACCTTCTGCGAAAGTGTTCACTAACGGAGTAGTCTCGGACCCATTCCTCATTACAAATGGGACCAGACAGGGGTGCCCCCTGTCGCCCCTGATATTTGTTATTTCTATAGAGCCTCTAGCCCAAATACTTAGATTGGACCCGAGAGTGGGAGGCATTGACATAGGAGGTAAATCTCATCTTATATCATTATATGCTGATGATATTATTCTCACTCTGTCTAATCCGCAGACGTCTATTCCTCATCTTATGGACACTATTAGTACCTTTGGGCAATTGTCATTTTATAAATTAAACATGGCCAAATCGCAGGCATTACCTCTCAATGTCCCTCCACCCTTGCTTCAACATCTGCAATTGACTTACGATTTTGATTGGAGGAAGGATAGTGTTCAGTATTTGGGGATACAGGTGACAACATCATTAGGAACCCTCTACAAAAGTAACTATATCCCAATGTTAAAAATATTGCAAGAAGAGACCGAGCGAATGTCTAAAATGGATGTTTCTTGGATAGGACGGGTAGCGGCTTTTAAGATGCTGCTATTACCTAGACTATTGTACCTATTCCGTACGCTCCCAATATCCATTCCTGTTTCCTTTTTTGAGACAGCACAAAGGGTGATTTCAAAATATGTGTGGAATGGTAGGAGGCCTAGAATCAATAAAAGCTTTTTATTTAAGCAACGAGAGGCAGGAGGGTTGGGAGTACCAGTGGTGAGGAATTACTATATAGCATCACTGGTCACTCAGTGTGCAAGGTGGAAGTCAATGGATACCTCGGTTCCATGGCTGCATATAGAGCAGGCGTTTATATCTCCCCTAAAGTTGGAGGATGCGCTGTGGCTGCCCTTCTGGAACATTCCGGCTCCGAGATCCTTCTCCCCAGTCATGTGCGCTTTGCTAATGGCATGGAAGCTAATACATGGGAAAGCAAACCCAGTGAAGCATTTTCATATTGCAGAAATGCCTCTGTCATTGATGGCCTGGATGATTGATGGCATGGGGGTTTCGGGTTGGGAATTGAGGGGGATCACGCAGATTTCTCAACTATACTCTGACTCTAAACAGCCCATACCGTTTGTGGATCTTAGACAAAAATACGGAATCCATGTAGGGGATTTCCTTAAATATTTTCAGATATGGCACTTCATATCTAAACATCCTGTGACGACCCTGCCCCATAACGGTTCACTTTTTGCTTGGTTGTCGACCAATGTGAGGGGATTACGATTCCTTTATGATAAAATGGATGGAATTCCGACTTTTACTAGATCCACTCCGTTTCGTTGTTGGGAGAGAGACTTAGGAATGGTCATTACTTCAGATGACTGGCAACGAACGATTAAAATGATCCATCTGTCTTTAAAATGTAGCACCCACATAGAGACAGCAATAAAGGTCATTTTACGGTGGTATAGAACTCCATCTACTATGCAGTTAGCGTATCCCTCCATGCCTGGGAATTGTTGGAGGGGCTGTGGAGACAGAGGAACCCTACTTCAAAAGATCAAGGCGAGGAAAGCCGCAGGGCCAGATGACATCAGTGCAAGGCTAATTAAGACTTGTGGGGACCAGCTGTGTGGTATAATTACATATATGTATAATATGAGCCTGAGGCAGGAAATAGTCCCTGAATTATGGAAATCTTCTTGTGTGGTACCAGTTCCAAAGAAACCTCACCCTATGGACCTCAACGACTACAGACCTGTAGCACTGACATCCCACTTGATGAAGATCTTAGAGAGATTGGTTCTCACACATCTCCGCCCTCTAGTGAGCCCCGCTATGGACCCTCTCCAGTTTGCTTATCGACCGGGCATTGGGGTAGATGATGCCATCATCCACCTTCTGCACAGGGCTCTGTCTCACCTGGAAAAACCAGGGAACACGGTGAGAATAATGTTCTTTGATTTCTCCAGTGCTTTTAACACCATACAGCCCAGGTTACTGAGAGACAAGCTGGGCCTTGCTGGAGTGGACCACCACCTCTCCAACTGGATCCTAGACTACCTCACAAATCGACCTCAATACGTGAGAGCCCAAGACTGTGTGTCAGGTACCATGATCTGTAATACGGGGGCACCTCAGGGTACGGTTCTCGCCCCTTTCCTCTTCACACTGTACACTGCTGATTTTAGGTGCAACTCATCCAGCTGCTACCTACAGAAGTATTGTGACGACTCTGCAATAGTAGGCCTCATCACAGACGATGATGACAAGGAGTACAGAGAACTGAACCGGTTTTTTGTGGACTGGTGCCACCAGAACCACCTGAAGATTAACGCGGGGAAGACCAAGGAGATGGTGGTGGACTTCCGTAAAGGCAGATGCCCTCCAAAACCAGTGGACATCCTGGGGACGGGCATCGAGATTGTGAACACCTATAAGTACCTGGGTCTGCTCCTTAATAATAAGCTGGACTGGGCAGATCATATGGAGGCCCTGTACAGGAAGGGCCACAGCAGGCTCTACCTGCTTAGGAAGCTGAGAGCCTTTGGAATCCGGGAGGCACTTCTTAGAACTTTCTTCAACTCGGTAGTGGCATCAGCCATCTTCTTTGGAGTGGCCTGCTGGGGGAGCAGTATATCAACCAGGGACAGAAATAAACTTGACAAGCTGATTAGAAGGGCCAGCTCTGTCCTGGGGAGCCCACTGGACCCAGTGCAGGTGGTGGGTGACAGAAGGATACTGTCCGTGGTGAGCTCCATGCGGGAGAATAACTCCCATCCCATGCATGAGACTGTGATCGCGCTGGGCAGTACTGTCAGTGACCGACTGCTCCACCCTAGGTGTGAGAAGGAGCGCTATCGGAAGTCTTTCCTCCCCACCGCGGTTAGGCTGTACAACCAACACCGACCTAAACGGAGATCATTACATACAGAGAACTGAAATATCTCTCTGCCTGTTATATCCCCCCCCCCTCTGTCTGTCTGCTATTAATGTAATGCCTCTCACCTTGGAACATTCCTGTACATGTTGTATTTGTATTTGTATCTGCTTATCTTATCTTTGCTGCTGTAACACACTGAATTTCCCCATTGTGGGACTATTAAAGGACTATTATTATTATTATTATTATTCATATTCTGGGAACCTGCCCTATAATTCATGATTACTGGGATAGTGTCTTTGAAATGCTCTCTGAACTGTTTGATGTACGTCTCCCCCCTACTGCACATATGGCGATTTTGCTACTTGGAATTCCAGAACTGAATAGGCATAAGCAACTTATTTGTAAAATTCTAACGATGGCTAAACTAATGTTGGTACAGAGATAGAGGGCAACAGCCTCCCCGCCTATGTAGGCCCTGTTACAAGCCATTAACAACACATATTCCTATGAAAGGGTGATCGCAATGGGTAACTACTCTTTTCACAGATTCGAAATAATTTGGGATGCGTGGATACATTCTAGATTTGTCACGTAAAAAGAACGGAATGGTATATGAAACCCAATAGAGGGGGCTGGGACAGAAATAGGGTTGGATGTGAGGCTCGCCAACCCCGTCGAAAGGGGAATCAGGGAGGAATAACCAATGCTGCGGGTACGAGTCAAATGTCCTCTGCGCAACTACACACCTCATGTAGAAGAGAAAAATGTTTACGGAGAATACACCCTAGATATAGATATCCACAGCCTAGTATATGTGCCTAAATGTTATTTCTAATGTTCACTTTATAAGTAATCTTCATATTTGGTTTTAAAGATATGCGGTTCTAGGAATGTATTTTGAAACTGTATTTCAATGTATATTAACTGTACATCGCAATAACTACTCATTTTGTTCTTTGTTTTTGTATTCTGAAAAATTTTTAAAATTTGAATAAAAAATATTGAAACTAAAAAATTCTACAGAATACAGGAAGTGTCAGCATATTATATTGCCTAGTGGACAAAGTCAGAACTTCAGAATTTTAGGAATTTTTTTATATAGATAATAACATGGAAAATGTTAAAAACCTCACCAAAATTCTTTAAAAATATGTTTAACAAACAACTTTTTTTAAAAAATAGGTAACTTTCTGGCGACACATTGCCTTTAAGTTAAACATTGAAAAACATACAAGAATGCAGGTGGTAATTTTATTTTGTAGCATCAGAAAACTTTATTTATTTAGAAATAATAAAAGAAAAAAAATCCTTAAATTCCTTATCCACAGCAACCAAAGTTGCAGGGGAAAAAAAATCTTTGAAGGCAGAGACCAATATTAGGCGCTCTTCACTTTAACCCTCCTAGGGTATGTGCGATGGCAGATGAATAGTAGAACCATCCAATGAAGTATAATAAATTTATTGGAAAAAAATGGTACAAAGATAACATGTTTCGAGGTGAAAACCTCTTTTTCAAATCAACCGTACCTAAATAATAAAATTAAAAGCATGTACTGAATCCAAAAGCACCTTGTCATCACCATGTAGACCAATCATGTTAGTGATAAATATGAGAACATATAATAGTCATAAATAATCATAAATACTTAAAACATATGGTAATATATCAAAATAATAAGCTACCAATATCAGAGGGTAATCATAATAATATCAAGTTATCATAAAAACAATAAAAAGTCAATAAAATAACAAATATACAAAGGACATCTAACTAAGGTTTGTAAACTGACATGTATCATGAATATATTTAGCCTAAGTAACTGATAGCACAGAGTATCTGATTTCACAGGAACATTCATATTAGAAATAAAAATAAATGAAACTGTTTTATTTTGCTGGACTGTTGTGCCACATGCTGTGGCTCTTTCTACACCACTGTATGTCACCTTGTTAATAACTCTTAATAAAAATGACAGTTAAACAAAGAAAAAAAAAGAAATAAAAATAAAACGTATACATGATATATCTTGTGTACCTACAGTAGCTGTTACTCAATGTGTATATAACATATCACGTGTACATAGATGTTACTCAATGTGTATATAATATATCATGTGTACATAGATGTTACTCTATGTGTATATAATATATCCTTTGTACATAGATGGTACCCCATGTGTATATAATATATCCTGCGTATATAGATGGTACTCCATGTGTATATAATATATCCTGTGTACATTGATGGTACTCCATGTGTATATAATATATCCTGTGAACATAGATGTTACACCATGTGTATACAATATATCGGGTGTACATAGATGTTACTCAATGTGTATATAATATATCCTGTGTACATAGATGATACTCCATGTGTCTGATGATAAAAAACACAAGACCCAAATAAATGAATAAATAAATAAATAAATATATAAACCACAATGATCCAGTATAAAAAGCATATGCTGGTGGGTGGTATGAGGAATAGTTAGCTGGCACCCCAAAAGAAATAGATAAACTCAGGGATAGCAAGGGAATAATACCTTCTGTCTTTCAGAGGCATCTGAGTAAGGCAGACAAGAGAAGAATTTTTGGATAATGGAATTTTTTTAAAGAATTTTTGGTAATGTTGTGTTTAATTTTCCAAATTAATTGTCTATATTAAAAAAAAAAAAAATCCTAGATAGCTTGCAATTCCCACTTTTGCCACTAAGCCTAAAACATTTTGTGATTTCCTGTTTCCTATAGGGACCAAGGGACATAGACACAATGGACTGGGGCTGACCCTGAGAGTTTTCTAGGCATGCTCTGTAGATAAGCTATGAAATCATCAGTTATGCCTGGTGGATTCTGTGTCTTATCTTCATATACTTTATAGCTGTGATCATCAGTGTGAGAGGGCTGCTGCCAAAAAAATCTACAGAATACAGGAAGTGTCAGCATATTATATTGCCTAGTGGACAAAGTCAGAACTTCAAAATTTTAGGATTTTTTTTTTATATATAGATAATAACATGGAAAAATGTTAAAAACCTCACCAAAATTCTTTAAAAATATGTGTAACAAACAACTTTTTTTTAAAAAAAAGGTAATTTTCTGGCGACACATTGCCTTTAAGTTAATTGTTGAAAAACATACAAGAATGCAGGTGGTAATTTTATTTTGTAGCATCAGAAAACTATATTTCTTTAGATTGATATTTAATATTTTAGTTTGAAGAGTGTAAATGCAAACCATGAGCTTTTTAGACTGAAGGGAATCTCTGACCACATGAAAAATGTCCAATGGCTATGTCTTACTGCACTCTGTTAACTTTTGAAATGTTTTATCTGCATTTATTTCTTTCTGTTTCTTCTAGTGACCACACCCTTACTATTGCTCGCAGGAACAGTACTCCTGAATGGTGACGAGAATATACAGTACAGACCAAAACTTTGGACACACCTTCTCATTCCAAGAGTTTTCTGTATTTTCATGACTATAAAAATTGTAGATTCACACTGAAGGCATCAAAACTATGAATTAACACATGTGGAATTATATACTAAACCAAAAAGTGTGAAACAACTGAAAATATGTCTTATATTCTAGGTTCTTCAAAATAGCCACCTTTTGCTTTGATTACTGCTTTGCACACTCTTGGCATTCTCTTGATGAGCTTCAAGAGGTAGTCACCTGAAATGGTCTTCCAACAGTCTTGAAGGAGTTCCCAGAGATGCTTAGCACTTGTTGGCCCTTTTGCCTTCACTCTGCGGTCCAGCTCACCCCAAACCATCTCGATTGGGTTCAGGTCTGGTGACTGTGGAGGCCAGGTCATCTGGCGTAGCACCCCATCACTCTCCTTCTTGGTCAAATAGCCCTTACACAGTCTGGAGGTGTGTTTGGGGTCATTGTCCTGTTGAAAAATAAATGATGTTCCAACTAAACGCAAACCGGATGGAATAGCATGCCGCTGCAAGATGCTGTGGTAACCATGCTGGTTCAGTATTCCTTCAATTTTTTTAAACTCGTTTTATTGAAAATTGCGTATCAGACACAAGAAAAGGAATCAAAACAAATACATAACATGTTGCGCACCAAAAAACGAGAATTTCAATGTAAATTCACTCAACGCACCACATCCCACCTCGCCAGGCCCTCGTCCCATCCGGACCATATAACGTAGACTCGGTACAGAAAGAATATAATCAGGACATGCGTAATACTGTATACATCAGTTATCATGTACAAAACATGCAGTCAATAAGTCAAGTATAACAACAAGGATACACTCCAAAATGAGAGGTCGTGGATACTCCCGGTGTCTCGCACCCCTCACGGCATGAGTAAATTAATGGCAGAGCGCAATGAGGGAGCCGTATATTGGGTTACCGGAGAATTGCACCATGTTCCCCACACCTTATGGAATTTCTGAGGGCACCCTCTCCCTTTATACACAATCTGGTTATAAGGAAGAACAGTATTAACAAGTTTCTTCCACTGAGATACTGATGGGGGTTTCGGAGCCATCCATCGCAGTGCAATAGCTTTCCTAGCATAAAATAAAGACTCCCTCAAAAGGATTCTAACATGGTGTTGCCATATTTCTTCATCTAATACACCGAAAAGGCATATCTCTGGGGTTAATGGTATAGGTTTAGCCAGAACTTCCGCCAGGAGATCCACGACCCCTTTCCAAAAACATTGTATGATCGGACATTCCCAAATCATGTGCCAAAAGTCTGCCTGTGGACAAAGACACCTAAGGCATCCGGGGTTGGGCAGACGTCCCATTTTGTATAGACGGGAAGGTGTCAAGTAACATTGGTGTAGAATATATGTTTGAATCAGTTTGTTGTTAGCTGAAGGTGACACATGTTGAGGAGATTCAAGGATATCTTCAAACATCTCATCTGTGAGAGTTGGGATATTTATTCTCCATCGCGTCAAGGCCGGGGCGTCCAAAGTGGACACCTTGGCCTGTATCAGATGTGCATATAAAGTAGATATCAAACCCCCAGGGCCCTGTGAGCGAAGTATGCCGATAAGCGGATACTCAGATATATTGTCCAATCGATCCGGGAACTGAGAAGAAAGTGCATGTCTAATCTGTAGATATCTAAAGAACTGCGTTCTAGGGATGCCATAGGAGGAGCTTAGCGAGTCAAACGTTTTAAAAACCCCTTGTATGTACAGGTCACTAAGAGAGGACACGCCATACTGCGACCAGGCCCGGGCGCCAGGCAGGGCAAATAACGTCGGCAGACCAGGGTTGTGCCAAAGCGGGGTCTCCGCAGGTATATCAGAATAAGCGGACACCTTTTTCGCCTGACGCCAGACCTGTCCCGCCAGGGCATGGATGGGCAACAATTTCCCCCTAAACAAGGCCGGGTGTTCCAACACCGGCCACAGATTATGCAGACCCAGGTGGTGAGCCAGATGTGCCTCGGACCTCGGTAGGGGATCAGATGAGAGCCACTTCCTAATAAAACGGAGCTGTCCTGCCAGGTAGTAAAGAAACAGATCAGGGAGTGATGTACCCCTGAGCTGCTTTGGTCGTTGTAGAGATGACAACCTAAGCTTAGATCTAGAGTTTCCCCATATAAAGGAGATAATGAGGGAGTCCATTTGTTTAAAAAATCTAAGGGGCACGGACACAGCAGAATGGCTTATAGCATATAGACATTTGGGTAGTACTATCATTTTAACTAGGTTGATTCTACCAGCCACCGACAAAGGCAGTGTAGCCCAAAGATTAAACTTAACCCTAAAGTGCGAGATGAGCGGAAAGATGTTCTGTTCCAAAAAACACCTATGGTCCCTAGATATAAAGATGCCCAGACATTTACAGGTTGAGACTGTAGTCAATCCACATACCACATTCCCCTCAGCTACACTTGACGCACGGCCAATATGCATGTATGAGGACTTAGTCCAATTGGTCCGTAGGCCAGAATAATTACCAAATTCGTCAATTATAGCCATGGCTCTGGGCAGGGACCGGGAGGGGTCGCTCATAAACAGGAGTAAGACATCGGCATAGAGTGCTGTTCTCTCCTCCCGGGTGCCTATCACTATGCCTTTATATATTGGGTCATTCCGAAGCAGTATTGCCAAGGGTTCCACCGCCAGAGCAAACAGTAGCGGTGACAATGGACATCCTTGTCTTGTACCCCTACCCAAAGGAAAGTAGGAAGACAACGCGCCATTAATGGACAGCGCCGCTCTAGGGGAACAGTATAGAAGGGAAATCCAGGTAACAAACCCCTCTCCAAATCTGTATCCTCGCAACACCTGCAATAGAAAAGGCCACTCGACAGAGTCGAACGCCTTTGTTGCATCTAAAGAAGCCATCGCCCAGTCATGTGAGGATGATGCCCCAATCTGAGTTATCACCTGAGCCCTTCTAAGATTATCCGATGTGGATTTTCCAGGCATAAAGCCTGTCTGATCCGGATGGACAAGGTCGAGAACAACAGAATTTAGCCTTTTCGCCAACATTTTAGTAAGGAGTTTATAATCTATATTAAGCAGTGATATAGGCCTATATGAGCCACAGTCCAGCGGATCCTTGTCAGGCTTAAGTAACAGGATAATGGTGGCGTCATAAAAGGACTCCGGGGAGACTGCGACCCACAAAGGCAGCGTTATAACAGTCAAGCAACACCGGGAGAAGCAGGCCCTTATACTGGGCATAAACCTCCACCGGGATGCCGTCCGGACCCGGCGATTTGCCCCTTGCCATATCTGCCAGGGCTCCCGATAGCTCCTCTAGCGTAAAAGGGGAATCTAAAAATTCACGTTGGTCTTCTGACAATGTAGGAAGGGGGATCAAGCCCAAATAGGTGGCAAGCTCTCCGTCAGTGACTCTAAGCTTGGAGAGGTATAACTCACTGTAATACCTATAAAATCTGTCACTAATGGCCAAGCTATTGGACAGTACCTCCCCCGTCTCTGAATGTACTCGTAGTATTGCAGGTGAGGCTGTGTTTTGATGTATAAGTTGAGCTAGAAAGCTGCTCGACTGGTTGCCGAGTTCGTAAAACTTCTGTTTGCTAAAAAACAGAGACCTACGTGCCTTGTCATGCAGTATATGCAGATATTGTCTACCCGTCTGCAACCATTGAGACCTAGCCTCATCAGTTGGATTAGCCACGTATGCAGCTTCGAGCGAGGCACACTGAGTCGCCAAAGTGGTCTCCAACAGCGAGGATTCCCTCTTTACAAAGGAAATGGAGGACTTAATACAACCCCTAAGATATGCCTTCATAGTTTCCCATAAGAGGAGCGGAGAAGTGTTTGGGGAATTAATGGTCAAAAACGTCTGAAGTTGATAAGGTATTCGATCATGTGGTACAAATAGTTTCAACCAAAATGGGTGGATTCGCCAACCCTGTCGTGGCTTAGCAGCCGTACTACTATTTAATTGGACCAACAACGGGGAGTGATCAGACACTGCCCTGGGTAGATAGGATATGGTCTGCAACAAAGAATATGCTTTAGTATTTCCAAAAGCATGGTCAATCCTGGACAGAGTATGTCTGTTGGCAGAGTGACAGGAAAAGGTGCGGGCCTCCGGAAACCGGACCCGCCACAAATCCAACCACCCCAATTCACGGATCACTTCGGCCATTGTAGTAGGGCGAGGCAGAGAGGGGGAACCTGGCTCCGCGGAGAACCGATCCAATGCAATATCCATAACTTTGTTAAAGTCACCCAAACATAATGCAATAGCCCCAGGGAATCGGGTCGCAAACTGCGCAGCCTGCTGGAGCACAGCAAGATCAGACGCCGGTGGCAAGTACACACCCAGGATAACATACAGGACAGAGTCAACCCAGGCCTGGACAAAAACGTATCGTCCCTCGGGGTCCCTTACAATGAGGCCTGGCTCCCACCTGAGTCTACGATGCACCAAGATGGACACCCCCCTGGAATAGGAAGTGTGTGTAGAGTGAGCAGCCCACTGAACCCATGGCTTCTGAAGTCGCCTGGAATTGTCTGGAACCAAATGAGTTTCCTGAAGGCATATGAGGTGTGGGTCAGCCCTCCTAATCTGAGAGAAAACCAACGACCTCTTTCGTGGGCTACCCAGGCCCCTCACATTCCAAGATAGTACACTAAAGGACGCCATGGTCGTCTAAGAATGTAATGTAATCATGGCAATTCAGGACCCCAAAAGTGACCCGCCTATGAGTGTGTAGCGCGTGGCTGAGTGAAACACAAAGTGGTGTGCAGCAACCTAAGAACCATATACAAACGAAATGAACCATTACACCCCTAAAGGGTGTGAGACATATTACTGGCATAAACAAACAATATTTGTTAAATTAACCGTGGCTACAATTAACGGGGGAAGAAGTGCACCCACAGTGGTTGGTATACGGGGCACTGTCTTAAAGGTATGGATAATCACTAGGCTAGGAGATATACTATTCAACAGAGCCAGGTTCACATGAGTAAATGAGATACACCGGCGCCCCGGGGGTCGCCAGCCCAGGTAACTATAAGACTACAGGATACTATAATAACAGAACCGCACTTTTCATAAAACTACTTATGCAATAAACAAGGACATCCCGTAATACATAAGTCCTTATGTATGGTCCGATCGGACCTCTCACCACACGCCGTCAGGATCATCGTCTCGGAGATCGAGGAAGAAGAGGTAGCCAGTCCTCCACATCCCTCGGTGAAGTAAAGAAAAGGGACCTGCCGTCATGGACGACCCGAAGACGTGCTGGGTAAATCATGGAGTATTGTATAGCCTTTTCTCTCAACCGCCTCTTAACGGCCACGAAGGATGCTCGGGTCTTCTGGAGAGCCGCCGAGAAATCTGGAAACATGGCCACTGCTGCTCCGTTGTACTTAAGCTCGCCGGCCTGGCGCGAAGCCCGCAACGCCGTATCCCGATCCGTGCTGTTAATCAGACGGGCCAACAAGGGTCGAGGAGGTGCGCCCTGAGGCGGCGGTTTAGCCGGAACCCTATGGGCCCGTTCCACAGCAAATATTGGTGAGAAGTGAGCCTCCGGCAGGACATTTTTCAGCCACCCCCTCCACAAAGGCCCGAGGATCTTCACCCTCCGCCCGCTCCGGCAGGCCCAGGATACGGAGGTTGTTTCGTCGCAATCTATTCTCCAAGTCATCCGCATGCTGGGTCCACAAACTTGCAGCTCTCTCCAGCTCCTGGAGTTTGGCAGGAAGTGGGTTAACAGTGTCCTCTACCTGAGAGACCCGATCCTCCACCTCACACACCCTGCCTCGCAAGGTCTGAAAGTCCTGACGGAGCAGGCCCAGGTCGATTTTTACCTCCTCAATTTTCCCGGTCAGCGAGGAAGTGCCGGCATGGATCGCCTCCAGTAGCTGTCCAGTAACTTGCTTTAAAGTGGGCTCGGGGTCCTCCTCTGGAAGGGCAGGAGAGGCTGCCTCAAGCGATGGTGATGTAGAAGAGGATGCTGCCCTGGAGAACCCCCTCAGGCGATCAGAGACAGAGGTTGATTGCGGGCGACTCATTTTAGAGAGTCGGCGGCCGCTCTTCCTGCGTTCCGTACGGGTGGATATGTTGGCAGAGGAGGAGGTGTGATTGTAGCAAGACCAGGCCGGCCCCAGAGGATTATAGACAAGGTCTCTGGCTAATAGCAGTTGCACAGTAGGAGCCTCTATGTCAGGCCACCAGGGCCAATAAGCCAGCCGAGGACAGACAGTAACTCAACAGTCCAATAGTATCGATGGCAACAGATGCTGGATTATAAGCGATGTCTCCAAGAGAGAGCCGTCAGCAGAGTAATGAAATAAATAGATTGCCAGGAGGAACTAAGAGGGAACGGATGGCAACTCAGCGATCCAATAGTGCCGATAGCAACAGTCACTGGATTATAAGTAAGGCCTCCAAGAAGGCCAGTAGCGAAGTGATGGAGTAGATAGATTGCCAGGAGGAACTAGAGGAGGACAGATGGTAACTCAACAGTCCAGTAGCACATACAGCAACCGTCACTGGATTATAAGTAAAGCCTTCCAGAGAAGCAGTCAGCAGGACGATAAATCGTACAGAGGCACACACCTTCAATGGGTCAGAGACAGTTGATGGCTGCCACAGATATTGCCTTGCACTACTGCCCAGAGTAGCCAGGGGATGGTCCTATTGTGCCCAGCAGCAAGCAGGAGAGAGGAATGCCGGCTCCCAAACTTCCAGGCAGGGAACCATAGACGGAACCGTCAGAGATAGGCTCAGCTCGCCAGACTCAGCGCCCCCTCATCAGCAGATGGCCAAACCGGTCAGGGTTAAAATGGCCGCCCGCCACGTGGAGAGAGGGGAGACCGCCGTCCGGGTGCCAGCAGGACCAGCGGCCCCAGCGGTGCCTGCACAGCCCAGGCCGGCCCATGAGCGCAGCCCCAGAACGGCAGCTCCACCCCAGCTCCAGGCCACAGCAGCGCGGGACAGAGCGGCTCCGGCAGCGGCGGTGGGAGTGTATGGCCGCCGGCCACGTGTAGCGATCACCGACTACTACCCAACGGAGAAGGACACCGGCAGAACGGGAGCTCTGGAACCAGGAGGAGGGCCTCAGAAGTGCGTTCCAGCGGACAGCGAACCCGGGCACCGGTAAGCAAGGATGGATTTCAGGATGGATGAGCGGCTCTAGCCGGAGCTCCGCTCACATGCGACCGTCCATGTCGCGCGCTAGCCACGCCCCCAGTATTCCTTCAATTTTGAATAAATCCCCAACAGTATCACCAGCAAAGCACCCCCACACCATCACACCTCCTCCTCCATGCTTCACGGTGGGAACGAGGCATGTAGAGTCCATTCGTTCACCTTTTCTGCGTCGCACAAAGACATGGTGGTTGGAACCAAAGATCTCAAATTTGGACTCATCAGACCAAAGCACAGATTTCCACAGGTCTAATGTCCATTCTTTGTGTTGTTTAGCCCAAACAAGTCTCTTCTGCTTGTTGCCTGTCCTTAGCAGTGGTTTCCTAGCAGCTATTTTACCATGAAGGTCTGCTGCACACAGTCTCCTCTTAACAGTTGTTGTAGAGATGTGCCTGCTGCTAGAACTCTGTGTGGCATTGACCTGGTCTCTAATCTGAGCTGCTGTTAACCTGCAATTTCTGAGGCTGGTGACTCGGATGAACTTATCCTCCGCAGCAGAGGTGACTCATGGTCTTCCTTTCCTGGGGTGGTCCTCATGTGAGCCAATTTCTTTGTAGCGCTTGATGGTTTTGGCCACTGCACTTGGGGACACTTTCAAAGTTTTCCCAAATTTTCGGACTGACTGACCTTCATTTCTTAAAGTAATGATGGCCACTCATTTTTCTTTACTTAGCTGCTTTTTTCTTGCCATAATACAAATTCTAACACTCCATTCAGTAAGACTATCAGCTGTGTATCCACCTGACTTCTGAACAACACAACTGATGGTCCCAACCCCATTTATAAGGCAAGAAATCCCACTTATTAAACCTGACAGGGCACACCTGTGAAGTGAAAACCATTTCAGGTGACTACCTCTTGAAGCTCATCAAGAGAATGCCAAGAGTGTGCAAAGCAGTAATCAAAGCAAAAGGTGGCTACTTTGAAGAACCTAGAATATAAGACATATTTTCAGTTGTTTCACACTTTTTTGTTAAGTATATAATTCCACATGTGTTAATTCATAGTTTTGATGCCTTCAGTGTGAATCTACAATCTTTATAGTCATGAAAATACAGAAAACTTTTGGAATGAGAAGGTGTGTCCAAACTTTTGATCTGTACTGTATACCCTATATTTTGTTTAGAAAATTTAGGCTTACCTTAGAAAACAATATTTAAAGGGAACTCACCATTTGAAAAATGCAGTCCAATCTGTATTCAGCATGTTAGGCAGAAAAAATTGAGCAGATTGAAGTACAGTTTTGTGGGGAAAAAAATCAGTATAATCTGTCATTTATCCATTGAAATCTCTGCTTCTATCTGTGTTGAGAAGTCAAGGTTGTCAAGTGATTGACCACCTCCCCTCTATGCAGAGGTGTAACATGAAGCTGCTGGGCCCTGATGTAAAATTTGTAATGGGCCCCGTACCTACCTGTTTGCTATATTTTATGTGGCATAGAAATCTTTGGGGCCTCCCCAGGCTCCAAGACCCTGGTAATCACTACTATCGCTGTACCCCTTATGGCTATGCCCCTGCCTCTGTGACTGTGTATGCAGACTGTGCAGACTGTCTCCTTGACTTTTTTAAAATGAGGTTTTATTGAGCTGTTCTGAAATTTTAACAAAAATTATACTACAGCAAAAAGATACTACAGCAACAATCCACAATGTGTTATAACAGAGGCACAGATTAGTACAAAAAAAATAGTCCAGTGTCCCTGGGACAGGTACGAATCCACCCATACACATTTCACAGCAGGATACAGGAAAAACACAACAAATGCATTTCAGGTGAACAAAGAACATCAAAATATAAAAAGAGACACAAGAATGACACGAAGGATATATGGGGAGAGTGGCAAGCAGCACGCCCCAATGGACCAAAGAAATATTTATAGGTCATGAGTGTCCCAAAACGCATCCCATGGGGCTCATATAGCTCCATATTACCCAATGAGTTTATACTGCATTTTGCTCTGCTTTTTTTCTTCACCTATTAAATCTATAGGGAAAAATCTTGTGATCCCGAAGCTAAAATCAGCATGCTGCAATTTTCAAAAACACACACATTTTTGAAAAAGCTCTTTTTCTGCAGCTCTTTTTTTCTGCAATGTATAGATGAGATTACGCCATAAAGCACATGAGGCTGAGACCCCACATTATGGAAACACAGCTTCTTTTGTTGCAGATTTTGTTGTTTTTTTTTTGAGCCAAAGCCAACAATGGCTACAAAAGGAATGGCAAATATATAGGAAGTTCTTATACTTCTACCTTCTGCTCCATCCACTCCTAGCTTTGGCTCAAAAAAAGGCAACAAATTCTGCAACGAAAAAAGGTGCTTTTCCGCAACGTGGGGCCTTAGCCTGAGGGTTTATTTTTTGCATTGCAAACTGTACTTTGCAGTAGTACCATTTAATTTTCCATAAAATGTACTGGGAAGCTGAAAAAAAAAATCAAAATAGGGTGTAATTAGCGAAAAATTGTATTTGCATCATTTTCTTACGGAATATGTTTTCAAGGCATTCACTGTGCAGTAAAAATGACATGCTCCTTATATTCTTTGGGTCAGCACAATCACAGTGATTCCAAATTTATATAGTTTTTTTTATGATTTAATATCTTTAAAAAAATCCAAAACTTTGAAAAATGAAAAAAATTATTTGTCACCATATATTGGCACCCGTAACTTTTTTTTTACTATGTCTCCATGTATGAAGCTGTGTAAGGCTACATTTACACCACCAATGTGCAAAAAGCAGTAAAAAATATTTTTCACGGTCATCTTGCACCCAAGGGGCAGCCATTTTCACAGATCCCCATACATGAAAATGGACCAAAATAGGATATGACTTATATTTTAATGGTCTGTTACAATGAACTGTCAAAATAAGGGTCATGTGAATATGCCCCATTCACACACATTGAATTTAATGCTGCCGTGTAATATCCGTTAAAAAAAGGAATGTCTCACGGCCATTATTCACTGTTGTGTGAATATGGCTTAAGGCTAAGGCCCCACGTAGGGAATCACAGCAAAAAAACATAGAAAAAAAGTGCTGGAAACGCATTGCGTTGTTTTCCAGTGCGTTTTTCTCACGTTTTTCTCTGCGGTTTTTCTTCCCTTATTAAATCTATAGGTAAAATTGGTAAAATTGACATGCTGCTCTTTTCAAAGACGTTTTTGAAAAAGCAGCTTTTCCACAGCTTTTTTTTTTCCGCAGTGTGTGGATGGGATTAATCAGAATCTCCTTCACTATATTGCAGAGGCGTAGCTAGCGGAGGGGCAGAGGGGCGGCTGCCCCGGGCCCACTGACTTTTGGGGCCCACCCCGGGGCCGCCATTAATACATCCTTTATTTCTAACTAGATCGGTGTCTGCAGACACCGATCTAGTTACAATGCTTCCTGGTGCTTAACTGTCTTGTAAACCGCAAGCCACTTCAGGCCTGCGGTTTGCAAGACCCCAAGACCACAGACCGACGTCTTTTTTTAAGCACAGGCGGCGCGATGACGTCACAACATCGCGCCGCCCGCGCTCAGACACAGACGTCATGCGCGTGGACTGGGAGGAAGCGCCGGCGGCTCCATTCATCAGCATCGCAGGTAGGTGAGTATGACTTTTTTTTTTTGTGGGTATATTAATAGAATAAGCAGTGGTTTGGAGTGGGAAATCTAACTATAAAGAAGGATTCATTAGGGGGCATTATCATTATGATGGTGGGGGGGTCATTAATATAAGGGTTATTACAGGGTATTATAAATACCAGGGGGAGGTTATTTATATAAGGGGCCATTAGGGGGCATCATTTATATTAGGAGGCATTATGAACATAAGGGGGTGGTCATTGATATAAGGGGTCATTAGAGGTGCAGTATTTATGTCAGGGGGAATTGGGCATAATATGAGGGTCAATTAATTTAATTAAAGTTGCACTTGCGCCTTATTAAGACTAAGGCCTCACGTAGCGGGCTGCAGCAAAAAAAGCGCTGCAGGAAAAACCGCGACGGTAACATTGTGGTTTTTCCCGCAGCACTTTTCACAGAAGGTCCGCAGAGGTTTTCCCTGTGGACTTTCTGATTTCAATACACCTATATGGAAACCGCCAGTGTTTCTGTAGGTATAATTGACATGCTGCAATTTCCAAAACTGCAACGGTTTTGGAAATCGCAATGTGTCTGCTGCACGTATTTTTCCGCAGTGTGTGGATGGGATTTGCTAGAATGTTGTGTTTTTTTTTCAGTGGGTTTCGCTCCATGGGGCCCCATCCCATCCCTACTTTGCAGTATAATAGGCGCAGCGGATAATCTGCGATTTCCAAAACAGTCGGTGTTTTGGAAATCGCAAAATGTCAATTATAACTACGGAAATGGTGGCGGTTTCTCTATAGATATAATTGAAGCAGAAAGTCTGTAGAAGAAACCTCTGCGAACTTTCTGTGCAAAGTGCTGCTGGAAGAACCGCGATGCATCGCTGCCGCGGTTTTTCCCACAGCTGTTTTTTGCTGCGGGACGCCACATGGGGCCTTAGCCTTAAGGCGTTTTCCAGCTCATTTTTATTGATGATCTATCCTCAGAATAAAACATCAATAAGAGATAAGTGATTCCCCACTGATCAGCTGTATGAAGGTCCCCGGCGCCTGTTTATATCATATGCTGCCTGTTTATAGTGACCGTGTGATGTAATTCCAGCCTTCTCACATAGACGTGTATAGGACGAGGCTGTAGTTACATGACATGGCCGCTATGAGATGACACTATGTCCTCACAGTGCAACTAGACAGTCAGGAACGCCCTTCTGACAGTGAACGGTGAAATTTAGACCTCCGATATCTCCAGCCCCGGGGCATAAACGGGAAAGCTGGCAGTGTGCTGAATTCAGCGGTATGTAAAACAGCATATACATGAGGACGTGAAAGGTCCACTTAAAGGGGTGCAAAGGGAAGTTATTAGTTAAAAGATGCACTTGGGGGTATTATTCATTATGGGGGGTTATATTATATATTTTATAATTGGGGTAGCAGCAGGATGGGGGCTTTGTGTAAGTGAGGACAATATTGGTCAGGTGCCTAGAAAAGTGAGGAGCCAAAGATGTCTATGTTGCAAACTTTACAGAGACTGGAAGAAGTGGTCATGGCCGTCCAGATGAAAGAGATGTGGAATGTGAACGATTAGTCAGAGACGTTACCGGTAAGTCACTAAATGCTACTGCCCTGTATTCACCTAAATCGTCTGCAGAGCCCTGTGTAGAGCCGCTATATACCACTGTACGCTCACCGTATACTGATAGTATTGGTATACGAACATGTCCAAGTAGGGGGCCCACTTGGACATGTTCGCCCCCCTGTGCTAAACCCCTAGCTACGCCTCTGCTATGTTGGTACTGTAAAACACAGCAGTTTTTTTTGCATTTCCACAATGTGGATTCTGGCTAATCTCATCCACACACTGCAGAAAAATATCCACAGAAGACGTGCTGCGATTTAAAAAACCATTGCGTTTTTGTAAATCGCAGCATGTCAATTATAGATATGGAAATGTTAGAGTTTCTGTATAGGTATAATTGAAGTATACAGTAATTGAAGCAATAAGTCCGCAGAGGATAACTTTCTGTAAAAAGCAATGTGGGAAAAACCGCGATGCGTTTCCGATGCGATTTTTCCCGCAGCGCATTTTAGGCCAGGGCCCCACGTGGCGTAAACTTAGCGGTTTTCCCGCAGTAGAAATGCCGTGGAAAAAACGCAGAGGACACACAGCAATTTCCAAAACCGTTACGGTTTTGGAAATCGCAGCATGTCAATTATACCTACAGATATGCTGGCAGTTTCCCTATAGATTGAATTGAAGCAGAAAGTCCGCAGAGGAAACCTTGTCCAACTTTCTGTGAAAAGCGCTACGGGAAAAAAAGCGATGCGTTGCCACTGTGGTTTTTCCCACAGCGCTTTTTTGCTGTAGGACGCTACATGGGGCCTTAGTCTTACAGAAAGTTTTCCTCTGCGTAGTTTTTGCTTCAATTATACCTATATCGAAAACACTAGTGTTTTTAGGATGCGGCCCACTACGTGGGGCCTTAGCCTAAAAGTTTATTATTGGATTTACTGGATGAGTGGATAACTTGTATAACTTTTCTTTTAAATTTTCAAAGACAAAAGGGAAAGTACAGCCGTCAGAAACTATTAGACTGTGACAGCAGGGAGGTAACAGGTTCCATCATTGTGTCAATTACTGACAGCTGGTGATCTCAGTGGACATCCATCAGTAGCCATGCATGCTGCTTCTGCTCTAATGCAGATGATATCAAAAAAGGGAACATAAGCAAAAGATCAAAAGTTTCAGTGACATTTTATGCTCTTTATAATCACTTACTGGAACAATGAGTTGACTGTTCAATATCCATTTTCTTTGCCTGGCTGGAGACAGTGTACCATATTTTTCTATGCTTTTTGGTATGGTGCAAATGGCAGAAATGAAAGAGTATGGCCACATAAAAATAATAGATATAGTCCATGAGCTGTTGTGTCAAGCAGTTCAAAAATATGGTAAAAACCATTTTGGCTGCCATTACAGCTCCCATAAAGGTTGTTGCCTAGCCTTTCAAAATACAGTATGGTAAATCTGCAGCTATGTGAATAGAAGGGTGCATGACTCCATAAATAAATGGAATTGTGGTGTAAAAATATAGAAATGCTTCCTGGCTAATTTTATAATGGCTTGTAGGATCAGGGACCATAATGTCTCAGTATCTTCAGCTTACAGAGTGGGCCCTGCTGAGGATGGCATAGGTTAAGTTAGGCAAACACAAGTAGTGAACTGAAACAAATTATTTACTCAAAATGAGGCAACTCAGTCGTACAAGAGGCAACAAGCTTATGGTTACAGAGGCAAACGGGAAGCAACTGGTTTGGTGGTCACAGAGTCTCAGATTGCAGGCACAGCTTACAGGAACAACAACAGTCCTTGTACAGAACTCAGTATCTATAGAACACAGTTGATCACTCCAATGGACAAATGCTTACACAGTTATAATTCACAGGGAGAATTCCCACACAGTTGTCATCCACTGGTTGGATGCTGACTCACATTTGTAACCAACAGGAACAGTGCCCACACACTGGCAGTCTACAGGGTGCAGACCTGCAGCATAGCATTAATGTCAAAGTCTACTTTAGCCCATAGCAGTAACAGACTATGAGTGTATCCCTTGCTCTCACTCAGCCTCAGGGTTGCACTTGATGTCACAGCACAGCTCATCAGGGGTTATCTATCACCTTATGCTTTTTAGGGAGTGTGTAGAATGAGGTGACCATCGGAAATTTGGGGAACAAGAACTCATATTCTTTTTTGTCTATCAGTTCTTGGTCCATTGCCCCTTTCAGAATTAAATCTAACTCCTTCTGAAACACTAAAATAGGGTTAGCAGTATATTTTCCATAAAAATACGGTACAAAATTAAGTTAAGGCAGAATGATTTACAATATATTTCTCAGTATCCAAAATGACCACATTAAAACCCCTTGCTTGAGAGTTTTATGGTTTTATTTAGTTCTAGATTAAATAGAGCCTGTCTCTCAGAAAAGGAAAGATTTGAGTAGGTAGAAGTTCCCCCTTCCAAATTTTCTAAATATTCCCTTATTAATTTGGAAAATATTTCAATGTGTTGATTATCAAACTGGAGCGGCATCCAGGTAACTTTTAGTTGTATGGCTGTAGATGGTCTTTTTGAAGTATCCCAATCATTATCATCCAATTATTATTCATTATCAATCCATTATCATAATAAATTCATGAGTGATTCCTCTCTCCCCTGGTTCTGTAAAGGTCTAGTCATCCCTCACTTCTACAGTTGTGTTAATCCCTTTGCTTCTCGTGTCTGGGCATACACCCCAATTTGTGAGTGCTGCTCGTGTTTACTATGTACTGCCACATGGCATGTTTTTGCACTTAAATATATAACCAGCAGGCCAATATCAGGACACCGCTCAGATCCTCTCTAGAGCATGATCCATGTAACCTTAACCAGCCCTGTCCTGCATACTGCATGACCTTAAAGATACAATGTATACAAATCAAAATACATATACTTTGCCACTTAATATTGAACATGTCTGCGACACCAGCTATCTGCAAAGGGCATATAGCCACATAATAAATGTTACATTTTCACAGTACACAGTTGCAAATACACCTACAGTATTTTGCAGGAACACAGCATGGGCAACATTAACCGATTCTCTCCCTTATTTATTCAAATAAAAGCACCAGTGACCAAATAAAACTACAGTACAATGACCAAATAATACTGCCATATAAGGTAAACACAATAATCAATAGACCAAATAATAAATGTGACTAGAAAGGTTGTTGCTCAAATATAAATGTAAACAAAAAGTATTAAATAGAACAACTAAAACGTAACTTTTAATTTTTAAACTACGTATAAAATGTGTGTTAAAGCACTGTGATGAAACACACACAATGGTTAACTGCTCAAGTGATATAAAATATAGTACCCAGTATGCATATTGTTCACCCCAAAATAGTGCTCACATTTAAATCAGCAGCATCTATAGCATATGCACCTTTGGGGGTTAAACTAATATACACCTCTATAGCATGTCCTGATTATGAGGCTATATCGTGCAATGAAAAGGTGTGGGTGACGTTTACATATATTAACTAAGTCACTTCTCTTGTCCGTGCATCGGTGCTAGTATGAGCACCTGATAATAGTGGATTCTCTCTCATTTGCAAAATGATGCTTTTATATATATATTTGTCCTATTTATAGAGACTATTGTGGGTAAACTCTCATTTTCATTGTTGTTATTAATTATTTACAAGTATCAACCATGATCTGAACAGAGAGGTGACTTAGTTAATATATGTAAACGTCACCCACACCTTTTCATTGCATGATATAGCCTCATAATCAGGACATGCTACAGAGGTGTATATTAGTTTAACCTATATATGCTATAGATGCTGCTGATTTAAATGTGAGCACTATTTTGAGTTTAACAATATGCATACTCTGAGTGGGTACTATATTTTATATCACTTGATCGGATAACCATTGCGTGTGTTTCATCATAGTGCTTTAACACACATTTTATACGTACTTTAAAATTTAAAAGTTACGTTTT